>JAGSMP010000070.1:8046902-9284103 GCA_029286625.1 Parnassius orleans | reverse complement strand
GAAATGTGAGGATATCTCTAGAGCCATCATTCCTCCAAAACCCACTATACGGTGTTAATGGGAGACTAACGCAAAACTAGGTACAGAGAGTACGGTGAGCTGAAAGTAGGGAATTTGGGTAGGCAAGCGGAACCCAGGGGCAGCAGCTGTGACTTCATGGAGAGAGAGAGACTTTTTGATGAACTCTTTCTTGAAGCGCAGCCCAGGAAGTGGACCTGGTCGAGCCCCGACGGTTCGACAAAATGAGAGTGTTTTCTGAGGACAGGTGTGACACACTGAGGTGAAACAACTTCCTGACTCCAGGCTGCTACTGATAATTTCATGACAGATAAATCCAAAATCAGATTTAATTTGTATCCCAAACTATACGCGATTAATAATCTCACATCCTTGCTTACTGGCCTTATATAGAACAATTAAACAAAATTCGCATCTCTGAATGTACCCTATCCCATCTCTGATTTTATGCAATGACCATAAACATTTGTACACATACAATGGAGTAGATGTAGTGACTCTGAGTACGTGTGCAATTATGGTAGGTGCTATGTTTTTTGCGCAGTTCATTACTTCGAAAGTAGTCATGGCGGTAATAATCAATCAAAAATATATCATCATCCTCAACTTCCATAATACTTTAGGATAAAGAGATAAAAATATTATTAGTGTTTCAACTTTAACTGCAACTAACATTTACAAATTGTTTTAGGCAATTTTAAGTGATAATAGTAGTGACACCCAGTGTAGTGGCGAGTAAGAATACCCACTACCCCATATCTTCCCGTGGGTGTCGTAATAGGCGACAGAGGAAACTGGGGCAGAAGATGGCAGCAGCATCTTTCTGATAACAGCAAAACAACCATAAAAACTGCCAACCCGCTCGCCAAGCGTGGCAACTATGGCAATATACCTCCCTTGAATAAAGTTACGAAGAGACGGCCCCAGTCCCCGGCAGTCCGTTCTTCCTGGATACGGTGGCGGTTCCTTGGTAACGGCGGGGCAGAGAGTGCTAAGAATCTTCGGTGGAGGTTAGGTTGCCACATAAGACGACTCGACCTGGCAACATATAACACACACCCTGAGGACTGACGAGGAGATCCTGGAGCTGGAAGAAGAGGTAGACAAGTTGCGCTGGAATATTATAGGATTATCCGAGGTCCGAAGAGAGGGGAGGACATGGTAATCCTCGAATCCGGCAACTTGATCTATCACCGGGAGGGCGACCATCTGCCCCAAGGAGGTGTCGGATTTATCGTCCACAAGTCTCTCGTTAATAACGTTGTAAAGATTGAGAGTGTGTCAAACGGTATTCGCTGAAGGTCATACAGGTTTACGCACCAACCTCGGCACATCCTGATGAGGAGGTGGAGGAAATGTATGAGGATATGTCTAGAGCCATGCAATCCTCCAAAACCCACTATACGGTGTTAATGGGAGACTTCAACGCAAAACTAGGCACAAGAGAGAACGGTGAGCTGAAGGTAGGAAATTTGGAATAGGCAACGGAACCCAGGGCCAGCAGCTGGCCGACTTCATGGAGAAAGAGGACTCTTTATAATGAACTCTTTCTTTCAGAAGTGGCCCCAAAGGAAGTGGACCTGGTCGAGCCCCGGCGGTTCGGCAAAAATGAGATTGACTTCATTATGACGACCAGACGACAACTGTTCAGTGATGTCTCGCGCAATCTTCAGTAGATTTGACAGCGTACAGCAACTGGACAGACAGATCTCAAATGCATGCGGCGGGACTTACGCAACTTCAATACAGCTCGTATTGAAGAAGCGATCGAACGGAACCAGGGCTCCAAAGTATTTGCTAGAGATCTGTCTGCCTGAAAGAGCCAACTATCTGCTGAAGACCGAGTGTGGCAGCGTCGTTTCTGGGACACCTGAGATTTTGAGTGAGATTGAGAGGTGCTATGAGCAGCTGTACATCATCGTTGGATCCACACGCAAGTGTGAGTAACAATCAAGAGCAAGTCTTATCCGACACTATTCCGATGATATTCCGGACGTCAGTCTGAGCGAGATTAGAATGGCTCTCCAGCACCTTAAAACGACAAGGCCCCAGGCGAGTGGAATGACAGCTTAGTTTCTGAAAGCGGATGGAAAACCGGTATCAAGTCCTCAGAGCTCTTTAATTCCGTCCTCCATGGTGTTACTATACCGGAGGCGTGGAGCAGAAGTGTGGTGGTCTTGTTCTTCAAGAAAGGCGACAAAGCTCTCTTGAAGAACTACAGACCGATTTCCCTGCTGAGCCGCATGTACGTGCTGTTTTGAGAGTCATCACGAATCGTCTCGCATGCAGACTCGACGACTTCCAGCCTCCCGAACAAACCAGTTTCCGAAAAGGCTTTAGCACCATAGACCACAAACATACCCTTCGGCAAATTGTACAGAAGTCCGAGGAGTACAATTTGCCACTATGTCTGGCGTATGTGGACTATGAGAAAGCCTTTGGTTCCGTCGAAATTTGGGAGGTGCTGCAGTCCTTCAGCGGTGCCAAGTTGACTGTCGGTATATCGAAGTACGAAACCCATCCATCTGCAGAAAGTTGTAAGACAGGGTAACATTATATCCCCGAAACTCTTCACCGCTGCATTGGATTAATTTTCGCTACTGGACTGGAAAGGATACGGTATTAACATCAACGGCGAGTACATCACTCATCTTCGGTTTGCCGACGATATAGTCCTTATGGCAGAATCGCTGGAGGACTTAAGCACTATGCTCAATGATCTCAATAGTGCTTTCCAACGGATAGAAGACAACATAGAAGATGAACATAGATAAAACAAAGATCATGTATAACGTCCTTGTCACACCTATTCCGGTAGTTGTTGGGAGCATTAAGCAAAGTTGTTGACGAGTAAGTTTAGGTAAGTCCAACTCGACCGAGAGGTCAATCGACGGATTCAACTCGTCTGGGCAGCGTTCGAGAAATTACGGCAAATCTTCTCGTCAGGTATACCTCAAAACTTGAAGACGAGACTGCACAACCAGTGCGTGTTGCCAGTGATGACCTATGGAACTGAGACGTGGTCCTTCATTGCTGGCCATATGAGGAAGATCAAGGTCGCTCAGCGAGCTATGGAGAGGGCTATGCTCAGTTTCTCTGCGTGATAAACTTAGAAATGAGGAGATTTTAAGTTTTTATAAAATTTTAGTTTAGCCACTGAATTTACGTGTGTGATTGGAGAAACAAATAAATGCTTTATCTATCTATCTATCTATCTATCCGCAGTAGAACCAGAATGACCGACGTAGCTCAACGGATTAGTAATCTGAAATGGCTGACAACTGATGGGGAAAAGATGTTCGAGTGTCGGCCTCGTACCGGCGGACGAAGTATAGGGCGTCCCCCACTAGACGGAGTGACGACCTGGTAAGACATGCAGGAAGTCGATGTGTGCAGATGGCTCAGGACCGTGCTTTGTGGCATTCCTTTGGGAGGACTTGTTTTACGTCCCACTGCTGGGCACAGGCCTCCTCTCATTTCTGATAGTGTTTAGGCAAGGAAGTGTCCGCCGTGCTGCCCCAATGCGTGTTGGCGAACTTCACATGTATTCGAAATATTTTTTTCTTATATCTTAGACACGCAGGTTTCCTCACGACGTTTGCCTTCACCGCCGAGCACGTGATAAATCAGCACTTAAAATTGCAATTAACAATTTCATTGGTGCCGGCGGGATCGAACCGGTTTGCTCGCGTACTGTGAAATTTACAGCGAGCGCTAACCATCTGAGCTACCACGGCTCCATCATCATCATCATCATCATTGCAGCCCTTCACAATGGACTTGTGAAGGGCTGTAATGATGATGATGATGAGTAGTAGTGACAAAAATTACGACATTTTGACAACATGTTTTCACCATAGATTCTAAGTTGCTTTTATTAGGATTTTCTCTAATAATTACATACATACGTACATAAACACTCACGCCTGTCACCCAGAGGGGTAGGCAAAGAGTACGGACTTCTGTTTGGCACGATCCTTACACACCTCTCTCGCTTTCTTTACATCCATATATCTACGCATACACGCTCGTTGGTTAACAAGTACTAAAATTAAATTAGAAAGTTATTCGGGGAGCAATATCGAAGTAATCGGTAAATGTTACATAAAAGTAAGTTATAAAAATATCTTTTAAATTTTAAAATTTATTGTCGTGGATGTAGATTCACCCCCTATTTTAGGAAGAACTTCGTGTGAGGAACTAAAGTTAACAGAGTTTTTTATATCGGCGGAAAAAGTGAAATTAAAATAATAAAGGAGTTTTCGGATGGTATAGGGTGTTTGCCTGGCGAGTACAAAATACGACTTAGATCGGATATTAAGCCAGTAGTGCATCCCCCGAGAAAACTACCGATAGCTCTTAAAGACCAAATAAAAAATTAATTAATGGAAATGCAAAAGAGGTATAATTGCAAAGCAGAGGGCCGACCGACTGGGTTAATAGCAAGACAGTCGTCAAGAAGCCTAATGGGGATATTCGTATCTGCCTTGACCCTAGGGACCTTAATACTTAAGGCAATTAGACGTGAACATTTTAAATTGCCTACCTTGCAAGAAATAACTGCTAATCTATCAGGGGTAAAATACATCTCCGCAACACAGTCTTAAGTATAGAAGAATAGTAAGTTAATGTAGCTAATGTAATTTTAATAATATGTAAATATCATCAATTTGCTTATATTTAAAAATAATTATGTAGTAGTGATATGAAGATATAATTCAAATTTACCCAATCATCCAAAATTTCTGCTATAAATTGATTATGAATTTGTGAATTTTAATTTTAATTTAATATGCATAATTTTTTAATCACTCAAAACTTTGTTTTATATGAGTGAATTATTAGTAATAACATAATAATCGGATTCTCTAATCTAACTTTGATTATACATACAATTATTGTTTTTTTTTGGTCTTTTTTGGTTTTCTGCGTAGGTCGGACCAAAAATTTATATTCAAAAACTTTAAATTTAAATTGTCAAACAAATGAACAAAACAAATCCGTAAAAATATTTTTATTCTAATATAATGTGTAGTGTTCGCGTAAATATAAAAATCATTAGATTAAATTAATAATGTCTAATAAATAATATTATTAACATACTTTTCTATATAATACATATTATAAAAGAATACATACTCCTAATGACCGCATTTCTACAGCATTTATTCTACTCGTGCTTCTTCTGCCACACCCAACTTTCACTACCATACATTATTATAGGGACTAACACAGCATTATGAATTGCCATACTTGCCTTTTTTGACACATTCTGACTTTTCACAGTAGCGTGTAGAGCCATATTGACTCTATTTCCTGAGTTCACTCGTCGTTCTATATCCTTATCATATCTACCATCCCTGTTAAACACACATCCCAAATATACAAACTCATCCACTTGCTCAATCAACTCCCCTTCTATTCTTATTTCACATTACGTTTTACTTTCTTGTCTTTCAAAAACCATAAATATCGTCTTACTTGCGTTCACTTTCATACCCCAATCTTTTAATGACCAGTTCATTAATGTAACAATCATTTGCAACTCGGCTGCCGACGATGCAAATATGACTTGATCATCGGCGTACAAAAGGCATTTGACGGTTAACTCACCCATTCTCAACCCACATTCTTCAACTTTCAAAGTTTGCAAACAACTGTCCATAAATAGGTTAAACAGCCACGGGGAAGCTACACAGCCCTGTCTGACACCTTTTTGGATGCCAAACCAGTCCGAGTAGACCCCGTTGATCCTGACACAAGCGCTAGAGTCCCTGAAAAGAGACCTAAATGCCTGTATCAAACCAGCGCTCAACCCAAATAAGTTCAGTGTTTTCCATAACACATTCTTGTCCACTCTGACAAGCCTATTCCAAGTCCATGAACGCACAAAATGTTTCTGGTTTTGGCCAAAATTTTTCGCAATCATGCATGGAAAAGACTTCATCCGTACACCTCATTTCCTTTCTAAATCCAGCTTGCACATCCCAAATTTTTCCATCAGTTTTTCCATAACTCTATCAATTAACACATTAGCATACAGTTTACCCACAATGCTAAGCAAGCTGATACCACGGTAGTTTTAGAGTCCTGCTTCCTTTTCCTTATATATTGGGACTATAACGGCTTTACACCAGTCTTCCGGTACCCGCTTAAGTTCCAAACATAAATTAAACAAGGTGTACAGCAGGCCTGCCACCACTCTCTCTCCAGCCCTTAGCATTTGAGTGATACTCTATCATATCCGGCTGCCTTACCTGCTTTCATGCTTTTCATTGCTTTCATTATTTCATCTACACTTATCTCCTACCTCTCCACTTCTTTCGGAATTTCTATTTCAGTTAATTCAGACGACTCCTCACTCATAAACACGCTTTCAAAGTATTCCTTCCATCTCTTTAAACTCGAAACTTCGTCATTCAGCATACAGCCGTTCTCGTCTCGTATAGCATTCATTCTAGGTTGTCTTACGAGTTTCCAGAACATTTTAATATTTGCCAGGAAGTTATCAGATATCTTTCTATCATTCTTATCCATTCTATCTTTCTTGCTTTTTCCTTTCAAAACTTCATTCCTCTCTTAATTATACGTCTAAAGTCTGTTTTTTTCTTTCAATCTCATCATTCACACCGCCAGAATTACCAGCTTTGGTTGCTAGTAAATCTAGCCATGCTCTCTTCTTCGCTTCAACTTCCATCCGTACCTCATCATCCCACCACAACGTATTATTTTTCCTTTCATTCGTTCTCTTAGTTACACCACATACTTCGGTGGCTGCATCCACCAAAAAAGAAAAATGAAAAATCTTTATTCAGTATCTTTTACACATAGTAACATTACTAATGGCCGGAATCTCCTTTTAAGTATGATACTTGTGTTAGGAGACCCCGCTCCTTCCTAAGATTACAAAAAGAAACATTGTATTACAGTAAGTATTAACTACAGCAAGACAATATCAACAGTTAGAGTAAACGGTGTCAAAAGAAGCATTATAGTTAATTAATAAGCAACTGAGGAAGCGCAAAAAGAATTAATTGACAATTAATTTAACAAAAACATTAACAAATTGTTAAGTTTATGATATGTATGTATGTATGTATGTATGTGTGTGTGTGTGTGTGTGTGTGTGTGTGTGTGTGTGTGTGTGTGTGTGTGTGTGTGTGTGTGTGTGTGTGTGTGTGTGTGTGTGTGTGTGTGTGTGTGTGTAAGTGTGTGTGTGTGTGTGTGTGTGTGTGTGTGTGTGTGTGTGTGTGTGTGTGCATGTGTATCTTGCATGTGAGTGTGTATGTGAGTTAGTGAATAGAATTATGACTTTACACTATATTTGTTAATGTAAGATAAGGTTCTCAATTTCATCATAGTTTTTACCTCGAAGCCAGCTCTGTAGTGTGTTCTTGCATGTATGTGTCGCTGTAGGGTAAAATTAAGAATTTTATTTAATTTGTTATAAATATGCAGATTGTCTTCCAAATTGTCTCCTAGCGTAGGCAGTTTTAACGTGGGTTACAGGTGCAACATTTAATATTCTTCTTTTCGTTTGTCTAGGGGTTGTAGGAGTTTTCTATGTAGTTTTAAAATCGCATGTAAATGTAAAGTTTCCTTACAGATAGTAGGCCACTTTGGGAATATAGACCGACGGTTGGAAACCTATAAGGTTTAAAATAAATCACTTTAAGCAAAGATCTATGAGCCCGTTCTAGTTCTAGAAATTTGGTTTTGGTGGCTCCACCCCAGACTGTGATACAGTAATTAAGAATAGATTGGGCTAGCGATATATATATTTGTTTTATTAAATCTGCATCGGCAACGTGTCTTAGTCTTAAAATCCAAGTAAGTTTGCGAATTCTGCCAATCAGTAGGTCAATGTGGCCACTCCAAGTAAGGCGCTGATCAACCATTACTCCAAGATACTTGGTTTTAGATATTTTATTTATGCTATCACATGAGCAATTTTGGTTGGTGATATTGTTACATGAGTGAATTTTATTTGGAAGTCTGAATTTGGCTGTGTACTGTTATAATTTGTGAAACATATATAATTGGTCTTAGAGACGTTTAGAGTCAATAAGTTTTGTCTAACCAACGAGCTATTAGTACCAGACCTCCCTGTGCAAAGCCATGTACTTCGTCCCATGTTGAACCAGAGAAAACTACAGTGGTGTCGTCTGCATATGAAAATAATTTACCATTAAGAATATCCAAGTTACAAAGGTTATTGATGTAAATTAAGAAGAGCGTTGGTCCCAACACACTCCTGGGGACACCATATGTTGTGTCTGCTAGCTCGCTGATACAGTCACCAATTCTAACACTCTGTTTACGATCACGCAAATAATCACTCAGCAAAGCTGAGGTACCCTGATACCCACTGATTCCAATCTGCGTATAAGGATGGGGACAGAGACGGTATCGAAAGCCTTCTGAAGATCTAGAAAACTGTTATGCACTTTTATTTTTATCGACATTTTCAGTAATATGAGACGTTAATGCACTTATAGCGTCTTCTGTTGATATCCTCGCCTAAATCCAAATTGGGAGTTAGATATTAGTTGATATTTGTTTAGAAGCTGATTAATCTGTTATTTATAATTTTTCTAATATTTTGAAAGAACTGGAAGGACTGATATAGGTCTATAGTTGCTGGTTTCGTCTCTGTCTCCACCCTTGTACTGGAGTGATAATAGCATGTTTGAGCGCAGTAGGAAAGGTACCCTGTCTTATGCAGAGGTTAGCTAAGTGAGCAATAACAGGGTATTATTTTGCCAACATGTTTCAGAAATTTAGTTTGTATACCATCCCATCCCGCAGCACTTTCCGATTTTAAACCCATTAAAATTTCGTAGACCTCATCCGGATCAGTTTCTAATAAGACAAAGGAAGAGGGTAGGTGTAAATCACTAGAATTATCAGAAAATGTATCCCAATTTGTATGACGCATTAAAATATTATCAGCTAGGGATTTGCCAATATTAGCAAAATAGGCATTTATGTAATTTACAGATTCATTAAGGGTTGATTTACAGTTAAGAAGTCCTATATTATTTGATTTATTTACTTTAAGATGCGTGATGTCATTTATGGATTTCCAGAGTAACCTAGGATTCTTTTAATTTTTAATTAGTTGATCTCTGTCGTAATTCCGTTTTAACGTTTTAATCAAAGCATTACAGTGATTGCGATAGCGTCTATATGTTATTTTTAATTTCATTGTTTGGGTCACGTTTCAGTTTTTTCTGCATATCGTTTCTATTTCTTATACAACGAAGAATACCCATTGTAATCCATGGTTTTAATATACGATTTTTACATGGAATTATTGTGGTTATTATGTTTGTTAAAATACATTGCCTCAGTTTATTAATTAACACATTAGTAAGAATATTGGGATTATTATGTAATAGCATGTCATGAAGATCCAAACCCTTAAAGGATTCAATTGCTTGTAGAAGGTTGATAGAGGTCCTTATTTTAGGGGGGAATTAATTACATCTTTTATATTTGATAGTTTTAGAAAAATCATGTTGTGGTCAGTAATAGTTGTATTTATAACGTATATAGACGCAGTATTTTTACTTTTATTTAGTTTTAAAATGAAATGATCCAAACAATTTTTATTTCTAGTTGGTATGGTGTGTCCTGGTAACATGCCATGCGTTGCTAGCATGTTTAAGTAGTTTATTTTATTTTTACGTTCGTTTGTCTGTAAGTTGTCGTTGTTTATTATATTTATGTTTATGTCTCCCGTAAGAATTATAGTTTTAAATATTTTTAGGTTATTTAAGTGATTATCTAGTGAATATACGAATTTTTCTGCATCGGAAGTTGATGGTGAGCGATAAATCCCTAGGATAGTCAGGTCATTTATAGTAATCTGGAGACATGAGGCATTCGAAAGCAGGATCTCAGTAACCTTAACTTTATAATCCGTTTTTACATAGATTACAACACCGTCACACCGATTCAAATGATTTGTTGTTGTAAATGAATTGTAATTATTTAACTGTGGTATGGTTTTTTTGAGGATCAATTTGACACTCAGTTAATACTATCACATCTACCGAAAACTTGAAATGTGACAATGTAAGGCAAAGATCATCAAAATTACAATAGATTCCTCTTATGTTTTGTGAAATAATTGTGAGTTCTGTGTTAAGTATTTTAACTACCGAGGATGAAAACTAATAACATCACATATTAGAATTCGCAATTTCTATTTTATCAATCTCTGTTACGGTATTTAATAAGTTATCCATATAAAGATTGGATTAAATACTTCCTGACGTTGCACCAAAATTCTATTACAAAAGAAGGGGTTATTTGACAATTTTGACAGTTTTTATAGGACACATTCATAATATGATTATATAAAGTACAAGTGAACAGCTTATTATAAATTATCACACGGTTATTTTGTATAGACTTGAGGTAATTGTTTATGTGTGTTTGTGTAAATAAGTGTGTAAGTGAAATAAAGTAAAATAGTTTTTGGAACTGTGAAGTAACAATAAATATTAAGTGTGATTTTGCTAAACCTTACCTTTAAAGAACGCCTTAAACTGTTTAGTATATATGCGCAATAAAGCAAGCATATATCATGAGTACAAATTGAAGTGATATTTAAAATAAACACACTATATAATAATAACACTAGGACCTGCACCATAATGTTACTGCATAGTCACGTTTGTTGTGTAAGTTATGTACTTGAGCTTCATTCCTTATCGGGATAACAGGGAGTCGGTTGTCTTCCGTACGTAGACACGTCCGTACGATGTCCAGCAATATTTATATGATTTTGTTTGCGAGGTCGCGGGCAAGGAAATGTAATCTAGCCCCTTTAGACGTCAGTTGTTCTGATACATATTGGAGTATCTTCTCGTTCTAAAGCCCAGGTGTTTTGCTCGCAGTTTTTCTTTATTTTTAATATTGTAAGCCTTGCACTTTTGTAAAACCGAAGATTTCAGAATGGCCGAATTTGTTTCCACAATAATTGGGGTACTCTTGGTGGTTACTCTCTTTGCTCGTACTCTATAAATGTCAGTGATTTCATTTTCGGTTATAGGGCAATCTATCGTTTTTGATAAGCATAAAACCATTTTTATTAAGTCGTCTTTGTTTTCTTTGGGTTCAATTTGTGGCACATTCTTTATTTCAAAGTTTCCTTTTTGGTTTTCTCTTCTAACGTCCTCCAGGTGATCCTCCAGTAAAGTTATGTACTCTTTGTCTTTTTTGTTTTCACACTCCAATTGTTCTATTCTTTTTTTGAATTCTTCATTTTGTGCAGATAAAAATGATATAGAGTTCTCTATGTTTTCATTTGTCTTTTTGATGTCTTGAAGGATTGGATTAATTTTCTTAAATTCATTTTGCATCATTGTTTGAAGGGCTGCCATCATATCTTGCTTAAACGCTTCCAAAGTTTCTTCTTCGAAGTCACCTCTGCATCTTTTATTACGTAGGGCGACATAGTTGGGAGTTTCAGTGTCCCAACCTGCTTCCCGATGAATATGGGAATCAGATAGCGATCTGTTCATATCACTTTCCATCTTGTCGAAAAACAAAGCGTTCGAATACTGCGCAGTTCAATTATGTGGCGATGTCGTAGCAAAAACGTAGCCTTGTATGGTTTTCGTAGACCGTAGTAGTTCGTAGCGCGCTCCTCGTAGCGGTGATGCACGACCTTGTGCGTCCACGACGTTGCCGTGCGAGAACGGGCCAAAAAATGGCAGTTGTCACATTCGCACGTGAGGTATGAGGGGGACGCGGCACGCAGGCAGATGTCCGCAAATATTGTGATGGATTAAATATTACTAGGTTAATTCACACTATTTCGACTTTAAGGTACAACGAATAAGGCGGGTTTTTATGTAAATTTTAATTGTGAATTTGGAATAGAAAGCGCGACACGTCTACTCACAAACAAGTCTCGGACGAAAGAGGACCCAAACTTTCAAGAAAACCAAAACTTTCTTAACATTATTCCACACAGTCTTCAGGTCTAAATCTGTCATACATATTTCATTAAAACCACTCATATTCTCCTCAGTCCACATTTATACTTCTCTCACACCTCCATCTTGTAACCTCTCTATTCTTAAACGCTGTAACGCAGTGGTAGACACAGATGTCCGATGCCGCCAACGCCTGAATAGACCATTAATTCGGCATAAGACCAAGTAATGATCCGTCCCTACGTTGGATCCCCGGTAAACTCTTGTATCTACCACTGCGCTCCGCATTCTTTCATCCACAATTATGAAATCTATCATGCTTCTATCATCCTCTTTCCCATGTATACATGTGAATCCTCTTATGGCGAAAGAAAGTGTTCATCACAAAAATATTCTTTCCACACATACGGCGAGGAGGTCTTCACCATTCTCATTTACACTTTCATCGCCAAACGTTCCTATTATCCTTTCATAACCAGACCTCTTCACCCCAACCTTCCATTAAAATCTCCTAACATAATAATATTTTCATTTCCTTACATTTCATCAACACCATCTTACCATGTCCCAAAACTGCTCTCGGATATAAGTGGGCTTAGACATGTCTGGGGCGTACACCTAGCACAAACAACTTCTTTAAGCCACTTTCATTCGTATCCATAGCAGCCTTGGGCTTACACATTCATACTCTTTCACATTGACCCATTCTTTCTGAAAAGATGACACCGACTCCTGGCATGCCCGCTCGGTCTCGTCTACACCAGACCAGTAAACGGTATACATGACATGTGCAGTGGCATCCTTTCCCTTTCGTTTCGTCTCATTTACACATAACACATCTATTCCTCTATCATTCATCATTTCGCATACTTCATCCATCTTATCATTCATTGCTCCACATACATTCAGTGTAGCCAGACGGGCCTCCGTAATCCACTTTTCGCCCCTCCGGAAGACAGAACGTGACGGGTGGCGAACCTCGTCGGGGGTGACGGGATCCATCCTTTTTTACTGGCAAGGTATAAACATTTTTGTTCTTAATCGATGACAGATGTGGATGTCTTTGAGCCATAGCATCAATTTACTATCAGGTGGACTATGTGCTCGTTTGTCACCCTTATTCTATGAAATAGACCGACAGGAGATCTTTCTGGTATTATCAGTTGCTTATTTACGATAACCACATGGAAAGTACTACCACATTGAAAATAACTGAATTCCTAATTATAGTGAATTGTTTGCCGTGTGGTGGTGATGTAGGTATCCTTACTCTATTTCGTATCATAGATGTAGTTAGAGATAACTATAGGCAAGACAAGAAAGATTTCATTGTCCCCGACATGGCGGTATACTATCCGGTATATGTAATATGTCCAGAACAGAAAATAATTAAAAAGCAGTGTAAAAGGGCGGGAGACATCTACTATAGTGATAGCCATACGCCTACTACGTTTACACCAAATCAATCCTGCAGCAGTTGTTCTTAACAATTTACTGATGAGGGACTATTTTTAGGCTTGCCATGGTTACTTTTAGACATAATATGGTAAAATAGATTTTTAAGTTTGTTCTATAAACTAAAAACATCAAAATAATTGGGTGACATCATTATGCGCCCCTTATTTTAAAAAACCTATATTGTAAGCCGTATCGTATATATACCGACCATTATCTCCAAAAATGTTGTACACTTTTTTATATTCCAGAAAATAGTATGATGCCTTCAGGGACCACCGGCTACCGATTATCTATAGATAAAAGTTCTGTTGACGGGTCAGTAGCGCAGTGGCTAAGCAAGTTCGATTACCATGAAACAAGCATGAGTTTGGTCAATAAATAGTTGATTCGGGTTTGGATGTTAGTCCATGTGTGCAATATATGTATATATAATGTTCAAGATACAGAACGAATTTATAGCGTAACTATTTATATAAAATGCAAAATTTATAAGTTCAGAGCTTCCACTGACGATGAAATAAATTGTGTGCAGTGGATTTTGAAATAGGTGATCAAGACTTTTTATTGTATAGAAGAAGTGGCAAACGAGTATAAATAAGTGATCAACGCCGCCTATGAACATCTGTAACACCGGACGGATTGCAGGTGCGTTTTCGGCCCTTAAGAAAGGTGTAGTCTCTTTTGTTGAAGGTCCCTAAGTCGCGTTGGTCTGAAAAATTAATTGACTAAAAACTAAATTCCACAATGTGGTAGTACGTGACAGGAAATTCTTTGTTAAATGCACGGTAGTGTAGATACTGCCATTTTAAAAACAAGTATCCGAAATAATTATTATCGATAAAACTTTTACAACAAAATAATGATTAAACTTACTACTTATTCATTTTCTGCAAATAATACGCCGGAGACTGTTGACAGTTTGATGAGTGTGTAATGAGATCATTAATTTTCTCATTAATGGGTACAGTGCATTTGTTTGCTTGTCGGTGCGTGAGGCAGGTGACATAATAAGCTGTATGAAACTAATTTTTACGGATTATATCGCGTTTAATTTTTACTTTTTAATTAACGTCACGGGGGGGACTGAGGTGTTTGACGTCCCGATGTCATAGTTAGCCCGGCTACCTTCAGTTTTTTAATATTAATTTTTGGTTTGATCTACGCAGAATGAGCTTACAGTATCTTGAAGTCTAGCAGTGGTATACTTGGGTTTGGATTTAATTTTATTAATTATAGGATCCCAAGCAGATGGCAGCACCCATCCATCTTCTCTATTGAAATTAGGATGTTTTTTAATTTCAATAGCCTCGCGAATCATCCTTGGTAGGAATCGGTGTTCTTTTGCGAGGATTTGTGGTCTATCAAATCTAATGTAATGGCGGGGACGATCTTGAACATGTTCACAAACTGCAGACTTCCCGATACGTCGGTCCTTCAAGTCAGCTATATGTTCTTTCAAATCTTAAGTTAGAGAATCTCATACAAGCAAGTAAATTTTTTAAGCAAATATCGAACAAGGGTAAATAAAAATAGGCTAAATTAAGGCGAGTGAGCGTCTCTGTGCTTATGGGTATTGGCACCATATAATATCCCTTGTGCAGTTAAAAAAGTAAATTAAAGTTATAGACTTTTTGCGTCCCACTGCTGCTGGGCATAGTCCTTATCTCATCTCTGAGAAAATTTTAAGGCACGATATCGTCCACCGCGACTCCTCAATACGTGTTGGCGGGCTTTAAATATCTTCGAAATATTTTTTTTAATTATTTTTCTAACATTCAGTCTTCTTGGCTTTATTTTTGTTCTGTGGTAAACAAAAAGCGTGAGATAAATCAGCAGTTAAAATGAAAATTACAATTTCATTGCTGCCGGTGAGTATCGAAACAGGGATGCATATGTGCTGTAAAATATACGGCGAGCACTGAGCCCCCGAGCTACCCCGCCTGCACAGCACAACCGATAACTTCCGATTATATGGATGTAGTAACCATAATCGTATATTGACCTGGAGCGTATCACTGTAATTATTCTCTCCTATTACTTAGGGGATAAAGAAACAAAATAAGATATACTTGATAATGTGACAGAATGAATTAGATAGTAAAAATCTCACAAATACGGCCTAATATTTTTACAAATTTTCTATCTATAAGTAGCAGTATTGGTTATTTTTTATAGCTTCAATTTTATCACCATAAAAAATTTTTTATATAAGAGGGGTACACGACCATGCGGCTCTCCTGTTGGTAAGTGACTACCGCCGCCCATGAACAACTGCAACACCAGGGGAATAGCAGATGCGTTGCCGGCCTTTTAAAAAAGGGAAGGCTCCTTTTTTGAAGGTCCCTTAGTCGGCTGGTGGTAATCGATTCCACAAAGAATTTATGCGAGGAAGAAAACTTATTTTAAATCGCCCAGTGGGGGACCGATAATAATCATTCAGATGGTATTAATAGTATCGCGAGTTATAAGTTTTTGTTTTTTTTTTTTTCTCAAGTCGTAAATGACAACCACAACCCTTTACATCCTCCTAATGAAAATTTTCCTTGTTTAAATTAAGAATATTATTATCATGATTATACCGATACATTTTAAGAACACTTGTACGTCCTCAAATAATATTTTAATATACAAATTATATCTCTTACAAAAAAGAATTTGCTAACTGTGTAACGTGTCTAGCATGTCCACTACCAATCACTTCTTTCATAATTTTTTAGTTTTTTTAGATTAGCTCGCTACTCTTTTCTCTTTGCCTACCCTTCTCGGGGATTACAGGCGTAACGTACTATAACAATATTCTCGTATATCAATGAATTCCATTCACTTGACATAAAGTATGTGGTAACCATTTTTTTTACGTGATTTTAATTTTTTTTACATTTCTCAGTAATACGTAGAAAGCTGTCATTATTAAATAAGTTTACACTTTGCATTTTATAGGCACACTATTTGTGCCCCGCGGTTTCACCCGCGTATATCACGTGTCTGAGCCGCGCGACATGACATGGATACCTAGTTCAACCATTTTAGATAGCAATGTATGGAAAAATTGGTAAAATTAATGGAGTACTTTTATCTATCGGCATTATATGTACGTTATAGAGCGAAGTAAAATTTTATCCACTCTCCCTTCCCTTCCCGGGTAGCGTCACGCTCCCCCCCCCCCCCCATTATTTATCAAGAATCATTTCGTACCTACACACTTTTCATGTATCGTATACGTTTTCTTTAAAACTGGAAAAAAACCGCGATTTGTGAGATTTTTGGGGGCGGGGGTGGCGCTCACCAGGAGGGAGAGAGTGGATAAAATGGATACTCTATAACGTACATAATATACCGATAGGTAAAATTACTCCATTAATTTTGAATTTTAACCTAAAATTATTGAACTAACCTCGCCCATAGAAGCGTTCACTGCTCGTTTCTCGGTTCTCATAGGGTTTATGCGTCGTTCGCGCGTCGATTCGAGTGCTGAATTATTTTAATTTTCGTTATCTCTTAAACTATGCGCCCAAATATCATGCCTATAAAAGGCAAAGATTATCTTCATAAAATTGTCTTGATGATGAAGTAACTTTTGTTCTTAAGGATTATATGCCAAGCCTGATAATAACGCTCATAAATCACTTTTTATTTCAATAATTTTTTGTCACAAAATACCTTATTGTGGCTTATGTATAAGAAATAGGCTTATCGTATCGGAGAATTATTTTTAGATGAAGTGTGTGTGTGATTTTTGTAGAACATTGTATTTACGTACCACTAACCATTACGTCGGCGCATGCAGATAAATCATTTCGGGAGCGCTTTTTCTTCTGATTTGTCTAACAAAAATCAATATTTAAGGCTAGCTGAGAGGTGCAGCCTAATGCCAGATAGCTTATACTATTACTCATGAATCTAGCTATAACATATAAAAAGATTTTTCAAATCGGACTGGTAGTTCCAAAGATTAGCCTTTTTAAACAAACAAAAAAACTCTTCCGCTTTATTATATTAATAAAAGTATAGATTTTCGCAATTGTTTGTAGGACTCCTAGTGAGCTTAAATTAAAGCCTGCATAAGCCGATTACTATGCGCAAACTCGGGTCTTCACAATTTTAAAGTTAGATCTAGCGCTTAAAACTTTTACCTTGCACAAAAAGAAGTTTCGAATTATCAAGCTTAAAAATAATTTGTAATGTACCCTTCCAAACTTTTTTTTTATTGTAGATAAAATCTAAAACAAAAACTCTTATAGATGAAAATTTTAGAGAACACACACCAGCACTTTAAAAAAACATTAAGTATATTCTTCTCAACGTAACTTTAACTATACGCGTGCCCTAAACATCCAGAAGGCCGTTTATCTAAGAAATGTAGATGCTTCATCACTTTTGAGAACTATGATTTCATCTTACAGCGTTATCAATAAAAGAAGTCTCCGGATTGAACACTCACCATACGAAACACTACAGCTTCATACTGCTACAGCTTTTACAGATGTAGCGTTGCTCTACCACGAAAAATCTTTGGAGCTACTGGTAAGCACAGACTTTGTCACAGATTAATTCTACTTGAAGCAATCGCCTAATTTCCTTTTTATTGATTACTGCTTACATTCCACATAAAGTCTACAGCTGAGCCCCGCCCCTGCTTATTCATCAGCCCTTATGTCAGTTGTTGGTCATCGGTGATAAGATTTGCCTAATTAATCACTATTTGACGCTGCATCCCATATTTTATTTATTTATTTATTTATACACTTTATTGTACTAAAGGTACAAACGGCGGACTTGGTCAAACCAACGACGAATCCAACACAGCTGGGCCGCATTTGGGAAATTGTGGCAAATTTTCATGTCTGATATGTTTCAGATTCTTAAAAGAAATAAGTGGAACCGAAATATGGTCTTTGATTGTTGGTCGTCTGAGGACGCTCAAACTCAAAGTCTAGAAAAAGCTATGAAGATGGCTATGCTCGGGATAATATCCATAACGAGGGCAGAAGAACAAGAGTATCTGACATAACCCAAGGATTCAGTAGACTGTCGTGATAATGTGTCGGCTATATATTATGTAACTCTTAAAACCGATAACAGATGGAGAAGAAAGGTTCTCGAGTGACTGCTTCGTACTGGCAAGCGCAGTGTTGGGCAACCCCTACTAGATGGGGACGAACTGATGAAGCAGATAGAGATTCGATGGTTGCAAGAGCTTCCCGTAAAAGTCCACCAAGGGAGGCGTATGTCTAGAATTATTTATTGCAATGGCCATTTACATACATAATTTAACTTTACAGTTACGCAAGCCGTCGCCAAATTGTTATTCTTGATTTTTTTTTTTCAAAATTTTATTTGTACATTCCTAATCATCATTAGTGACGCGTTTTATTGCTATATTTATGAAATAATCATAAATTTGAATATAATAAAGTTGACCTTTATGCGGAAATATTTAAAAGGCTAGAATGAACTGCCAAATTGGCAGAGAGTATAAGTGCAGTGCCAAAACAAACACGGATTACGTTAACATAATTTGGGCCAAATTTAAATGTCTATATCAACTATTCTAACACTGCTGCAGCCAATTTATTTACGAGAGTTATTTATCGAAACAAAGATACGAATAAAACAAATTAAATAAATCACAAAACAAAATGAAACAAAAAGTGACATTTTGATGTTGAAATCAATATTTGTCTGATAATACAGATTAAGTGTTTTTAAGTTTTCCGTACTTAGAAAAAATTGTGCGTGTAATTATGTAGACACGTACGAAGTGAAACTTCTTAACGACATATCTTTTTCTTTAATCCTATATTTTGCATAAGTAGGTTAAATAATAGTATACTCATGCAGCGTGAAACGTTCCAAGAAAACATGACGTTTTTGTTTTTTAATACCGTACTAAATTTCTCCATTACGTCGATAAAGAAGAAAAAAGAACACTTAATCATTCATTCATTACTTACTGCTTATCAAATTTCACTGCTGGACATAGGTATCCCAACAGATTGCCTCATAAGTCGATATCATACTAATTAAAAGCAACTGAAGCAACGTATCAAAATGTTACATTTATTTACCACAATTCCGAATAAATGAATGATTCAAAAATTGGTAAACGTATATCCAAAAGTACTTACCGTCGCGAAAAACTAAAAACAATCACAAATTGTCATGATGGAAATTACTATATTTTTTATTAATTTCATTTAAAATTGGCGTAGAATAAGCTAAACATAATATGACGATTAAAAATGATTCTACTACCGAGACAACGCTTCTTACATGAATCATTCATGTCATATATATTGCTAAAAAGACGCATTTATTCATAGTTATTTATGCACTAATTATATATGTATATAAATATGTACATGTGTATGTATGTATGTAAATGTATTTATGTATATATTTATATATGTATACAGTATGTAACAAAAGAGCGTGACCGGCATAAGTTATAAAAAAATGAAGACAAGCGTAAGAAAAAAATAAAACACGTAGTTAATTATGTACTTGGATGCTTTATTATTAATAAGGTGTCCAGTCTCCAACGTTGTCCATATTAGCCTTGCATCTTCGAGGCATACTTTACACTAATTTTGTTGCGTAATCACGGGATAATGATTTCCATATGGCCTTTAAATTGCGATTAAGTTCGGCAGTTAGTGTTTTTTTCCCTCGAAGTGTAAGCTTCATTAACGCCCAAATGTTTTCTATTGGGTTTGCGTCAGGAGATTGTGAGGGCCAATCTAAAACCTCTATGCAATTATCTTGTTTCCAGGCACCCCGCATAGGCGACTTCGGTGTTTGGGGTCATTGTCATCTTGTAATATCCATGATTCACTTGGGCTTGGGAACAGCCTTCGGGCAGATGGTAATAATGCTTTCTGGTATATTTGGTTCATCCTTACAGCATTCAGTGAACCGGTAAACAAGTACAAATTGCCAAAACCTCTTTTTGAGAAGCATCCCCAAACATGCACCTTTACCGGGCGTTTAACAGTTCGTTCGACAAGTCTGTTATCGACAGTTGATCAAGCACGAGGTGCGATACCATTTACACAAAACGAAGTTTCGTCAGAAAAGATAATCTTGTCCCAAACGCGGTCTTTGTTTTCTTGTGCCCAGGCCAATCTTTTTTCAACGTGCTTTTCTGAAAGGAGCGGTTTCTTCAGTGTGCTTCGATATTTTAACATAATCTCAAATAAACGTCTTCTAATTGTAGCTAGAGATATATTTAGCTCTTTTTCTTTAGTTTCTCTTGTGGGGATCGCAAAGATTTGTTTAAAGATTTAGGTTTTTCAAAAATAGACAAGTTATCCATTTATCCACGGCTGACGACGTCTTTCTTGTTTTACCACGTTCTAGTGGGTCATCGACGTGTTTTGCTTCTAAATACTGGTTCACCCACTTAGTCACTAATGCCTTTGACTTTTTCACATACTTTGCGGCCTGAACACGTGACAGTTTTGATCCTTTGGGATGCGAACAAAGGAAGACTGCCTCATAGCGCGACACATACGCGGCACTCATCTTGGGAAACGTGCGCTCTGTGCGAAGTGAACGCGAGAACTGGTTTGTTTTATATTGCGTCATAGGCAAAACGTTGGGCTACCTGCTGGTATTTTTTGTTTTGCAAATAAGCCTAGAGTAATTTTTTATAGTGGTCACGTTCTTGTGAAACACACTGTTTATGTATAGGTTATATTTTTATAATTCATTTAATAGTGAAATGTGTATATTACGTGGTTAATTATTATTTTTATTTTGTTTTTTAATCTCTACGTCAAATTCTCACCACTTCATGAGTTGACTGGTAGAGAATACCTCAAGGCATTAAGTCCGCCCTTTGTATTATTTTGTTTTAAGGAATGCAATAAGGAATAAATAAATAAAATCTACTTATTTAGACATCGATACATTTGTACTACTTATAGCTTAATGGATTTAGGTAAAATAACTGATGGCATGGAATGCTTATATTGTTTTTATACTTGGCCGATTCTCTAAAATTACTGAAAGTACTATTTTGTGTTTCTATTTCAAATATTTATTCAGATCCTGTCGCATAAGGATAACATCGGGCATGAGCAAGTTTTTGTGCCAATGGGCCAAATTGGTATTAACCGACCATAACTATAAATAGCTCACCTTTATTGATATCTATAAATTTATATATGTTTAATAAAATATAATTTTATCAAAATTCTAACACTTTCTTCATTAAGTGCTTATTAAATAGTGAACATAACAGTAACATAACATAACTGTATTAATTTACAGTGGGTCGTTCTACTTTTCTACCGACAATGACGTGTCAGGAAAAAAAATCGGTATTCGTCCAAAATTGCAGTTTCTCAAATTTTATTTCCACAAGATTTTTTTGGACCATATAGTCATTATAATAATACTAAGATCCCGTTTTTATTGTTTTTGCTTTTTACAAAATCTATTGTGACATAGTATTCGAAATGTGTGACAGAGGTGTTTTACATACAAATAAAATGTGTCTCTTTGCGCCGCCTAATGTTACAAAATGATTTCGCTTAAAAAAAACATTACCAACATTAACCTTTAATATAAAATTATTTATTGAACTTCTGAAATATTATCATTAAATTAATTAGAATATAATAAACGTAAAGGTTCATACTATTAAACAAAAAAATATTTTATCGTTGGGTCCGGCTGTAAAGGTTTTTTTTTGCTATCTTCCGTCACGCATTTCGCAAAACAAAAAACGCGCCCTAGCTGTTTGACCTTCAACACTAAGCAACAGTACGGTTTCCTCTCCCGTAAACCCCCCAGGCCTCACGCCTTGAGGCCCCACCCGGGAGCGAGCCGAGTTAGTCGCCCGCAGGTAGTGAACAGAGGTGCGTTTGTTTATTCGGCGACCGCTCTGTCACGTAAGTTACTATTTTGAAATCTTATTGTAATTCCCATTTATATACGTAATATTATTACTTCCCAGTAAATCTGTCCTATTCACCCACTTTTACGAACAATTTGTGAACGCTGAATTCCTCGAACACTGTTATTTAACACCTCTGTCACGAGGCACCTCTGTCACAAAAAACTGTGACGGAGTGGCATAACTCGTGACGGGTGGTAATTTTGTCTGGAATTTTGCCTTGATTGATTTTCACAACAGTTAATTAACATTTCGTGTGTTCTATATATTACATTATCAATTATTTTATTCATTTAAGGTATTATCATCGGCGTAGTTAAAATGGCGTTATCTGCGGCGGAAAAGCGACGTTGTCGTGAAAAAAGGAAACAAGACCACGAAAAAGTTGCAGAAGTGAAACGAAAAGACTTAGAAAGATACCATGCTCGCAAAAAGCTAGTCAAAGATATGACACTAAGAGAACACAGACAAATGAAAAGAAAATGGCAAGTTCGAAACAAGAAGAGAAGAGAACAACAGAAAGCTTTGCAGTACGTTCTAATGAATACTCCAGCTTCCAAGCCTGTTCCTTCAAGCCCCAGATTACTTCCTTTAAGTCCTAGATCTCGTTCACTAACTCCAACCTCATCCGCTGCTAGAGCAAGGGGAAGAGAAAAAGTTAGACAAGACAGATGGAAAATTTATAGGCAAAATATGAAACTTCAAGACCATGTAAAAGAATTACAGAAAAAAAGAACGAAAATACAAGAAAAGACTTCAACCTCAAAAAGATAAAAAAGACAACTTGTTACATAATATAAACAAAACTAGAAAAAAAATGAAGATAAAATTAAAGCCGCCGAAGAAGAAAAAAGAAAATATAGTATTTTGACAAATGCCATTTCGAAACATTACAAAAACATTAAAGACTATTAAACAAAACACTGCTTTAAAACAATCTTTGAATACGCAACAATTAACCGTTCGGTACTAAAACTTAAACTGTTTCCAGAGACTAAAAGAAAATCAAAAAACTGTACATTGCGACCAAGAAATATTTCATTGTAAGCGAAAATTCAAACATTTTATCTCAGGGATGGTGTGTAACAAGCTACTGCTGGGAAAAACGAGACTGTAACTTATCATAAAAAAAAAGATGCAGAAACGGATTTTGTTGACCACAAGGAAAATCTATACTTATCGTTTCGAAAAGAGAATCCGGAAGTTACATGTCACTACAGTTATTTTGCAAAACATAAACCGTTTTATGTCTTACAAAAACCTGCATGTGCAAGCTGCACGCATATATTACATTTATGAAAGTTGCAATTTATAAAAACAAAGTTATCAAAACAAATGACATGAATCTGATAATCTCACAAATTAATTGTATGCGATGTAAATTCATTAACTTGTATGAAAGGAAAATGCACAGAATGTGAAGCAAAGAAAGTCAATTATGGTAATATGATCGACCAAGAGAAACTGGTTGAATTGGTACAATGGGTTAGAAAAACGCATATTACTGAGAAGAACGGAAAAAAGTTAAAATCAGTAAAAACATAAAACAGACTGAACAAGTTACAATTGTAATTTTGATTAGTAAATTTGAAGAAGAAATAACATAAACACACTCACGCTTGTCACCCAGAGGGGTAGGCAGATACTATGGACTTCCATTTGGTACGATCCTGACACACCTCTCTCGCCTCCTCCACATCCATATACCTACGCATACACGCTTGTCGGTAAAGGGTACTCTTAATTTGGCCCATTTTCAATATATCGCCAATGTGGTCGATAAATTTTCGCCTAGGGCGTCCCTTCCCGACTCTGCCGTACACCTCTGCCACATAAATTTGCTTTGTCACTCTTTCCTCATTCATTCTTTCTACATGACCAAACCACCGAAGCATTCCTTTCTTAATCCTGGTCACTACATCATCTTGCAAATCACACTATTCTCTTATCACACAATTTTTCTCACTATATTATTCAGTCACCCCTAACATACTTTTAATGACCGCATTTCTACAGCAATAATTTTACTCTCATGTTTCTTCTACAACACCCAACTTTCTCTACCATATATTAATGTAGGGACTAACACAGCATTGTGAATTGCCATACGTGCCTTTTGGACACATTCTGACTTTCCACAACAGAGTGTAGAGCCCCACTTACTTTATTTCCTGCGTTCACTCGTCGTTCTATATCTTATCATATCTACCATCCCTGCTATATACACATCCCAAATACACAAACTCATCTACTTGCTCGACCAATTTCTTCTATTCTTATTTCACATATCGTTTTACTTTCTTCTTTCAAAACCATAACTTTCGTCTTACTTGCGTTCACTTTCATTCCCCTTTCTTTTAATGAACTGTTCATTAATGTAACCATCATTTGCAACTCGGCCGCCGACGACGCGAGTATGACTTGATCATCGGCCTACAAAAGGCATTAGACGGTTAACTCACCCATTCTTAATCCGCATTCTTCAACTTTAAAATTTTTCAAACAACTGTCCATAAATAGGATGAACAGCCACGGGAAGCCACACAGACCTGTCTGACCCTTTATGGATGCCAAACCAGTCCGAGTAGGCCCTGTTGAAACTGACACAAGCACTGGAGTCCCTATACAGAGACTTCAATGCCTGTATCAACCCAGCGCTCAACCCAAATGAGTTCAGTGTTTGCCATAACACATCCCTGTCTACTCTGTCATAATCCTTTTCCAAGTCCACGAACGCACAAAAACCTTTTGGTTTTTGGCCAAAAATGCGACCATGCGCATGGAAAAGACCTGATCCGTACATCCCATTCCCTTTCTAAATCCCGCTTGCACATCCCAAATTTTTCCATCAGTATCTTTCATAACTCTTTCAATTAATACCTTAGCATACAGTTTTCCACAGTGCTAAGAAGACTGATACCACGGTAGTTTTACAGTCCTGCTGCGATCCTTTTCCTTTATATAGTGGGACTATCACGGCTTTGTACCAGTCTCCGGTACCCGCTTGTTCCCAACACAAATTAAACAAGGTGTACAGTAGGTCTGCCACCACTCCCTCTCCAGCCCTTAGCATTTCGAGTGATACTCTATCATATCCGGCTGCCTTACCTGCTTTCATACTTTTCATTGCTTTCATTATTTCATCTATACTTATCTGTCTATCTAAAGAGATAAGTCCTTTAGAGGAAAGTCCTCTTCTTTCGGAATTTCTATTTCATTTAATTTAAACGTCTGATCACTCATAAGCACGCTTTCAAAGTATTCCTTCCATCTCCTTAAACTTGACACTTCGTCATTCATATGATTAATGTGTAATGATTTTCAACCTTAAGATATTTAGGATACAATGCATTAATTTAAAAAAATCGAAAGCTCTTGCTTTTTACTTAAACAGGTGTTTGTTTCGCATTGAAACAGTTTTAGTCATATTAATATTTTTGATAAAAAATATAGGAATTTTACTTAAAGCCTAATATCATGATTTTAAACGAAAATATTAAATTCGATTTCCATTATCATAAGCTGCTTATTTTTCGTCCAATCATATAATGCAAGCGTTCAATAATCCTTGCATCCAATATTGTTGTGATCTGCTTGTACAACGGATGCAGTGCAGCCAAGTGATTGAATAATTACGGGTTAATATAATATTATTATCGAATCCCGAAGAACGTATACTATTATACACGCTGCAGCTATGTACATTATGGTTGTAGCACGAATAGGTCGGCTCGACCGGGGTAGGATGACACTCTCACAGAATACCAGCGTAAAATAGCAGCTGCTATAAAATGCTGCTGTGTTTCGTATGATGAGCGTAGAAAACCGGATACCCTTTTTACTGGAAAGAGGCATTAAATCTCAGTCCTCAGGGTGACAACGCATTTACACTTTGATTTCTTAGTGAGGATAAATGAAGATGTCTATGGGCCACAGCATCCATTTACCATCAGGTGGACTGTGTGCTCGTTTGTCACCCTTATTCTATAAACAAAAAATTGTACGAAAAATTGTACAAAAAATTTTACAGGTGTAAGAGAATCCATCACCACATTTTATCCCGTGGGTTACGACACTCACGGCGACTATAGGAAATGCTAGAAAAATCTAACAAATCGGGCAATTTATATCACCAATTTCAAGTAATTATATTTTTTTAAATGCGGTGGAATTCCAAAAAACAGTAATTTCGTCTTAGAACTTTGCTCTGCTATTTATCATAAATTCTTGGGGATCAAATTAAATTCTCGAAATTTCTTGCTAAAGAAATCTAAAAATTGAGGTTTGTTCAAAAATGAGGTATGTTCTCTGCAATCGATATCTTAATGATGATCTTGAAACTGGAGTTTTTAAACATTTCCTTTCGGCGGGATTTATTTCTTTCCCAGATCAGCATTCCCAATCTTACTCATAATAAATTATACTCTGATTGTTGAGGAAGTTCTAGTGGTATTCGGTCTTTTTCAGCTTCTACGTAGGATGTTCATTTCTGTGACCAAGATCAGAGAAAGAAGGCCACAGATGCGTTCTCACCCCTATACACTAGGATGAAACGTCTTACATCTTTTAATTGTGCTGATTCTCTTACCCTATAAACTGGATATACAGCAGTAGATGCATTGTTGCTTGGCGGCAGATATAGGTATGTGAATGGTACCTACCCAGACAGGCTCCTAGGCAGAAAATGACCTATCCTATCTACCTACCATTCTCCTCTTCCACCTACCATTTTATAAAAAATTAAAAATAAATAAACTACCGTGTAGTGGCGATGTAAGAATATCCACTACCTCATATCACCCCGTGGGTGTCCTAAGAGGCGACAGAGGGAAACAAATCAGGAGATGCGTATCAGCGTCTTCCTAATAACGACTTAAAATAAACAACGGATTGCCAACCCGCTTGCCGAGCGTGGCAACTATGGCAAATATCCCCCCTATGAGGCAGCCTATGGTGGAGGCCTATGTTCAACAGTGGATTGTAACAGGCTGTAGCGGTAACGGTTAAAAATAAATAACGTGATTCAAATTGAGCCTTAATACAGTATTGTATTGTGTTGTGTACAATAAGTTTGTATAAAACACGTTTTACAGCAGCAGGGTTTAATTTATGCCAACAATGAAAATTTCAAGCGGTTAGGAATTAAGAGAAAACGACAAGACGCGGAGTAATTTCCGGTTTTAAGTTTCAAAGAGCTGCGTGCTAGGAGGCCCCGGCGTCCGGGTACTTTGAACTTGGTAAAATTAATTATAAGAATGTAAATTAATAACTTTAGTAAAAATTATTAATTGTTACACTGTTGATCTATATAATGTAGTCCCGGTCCAATTTGTCCGATAATTATACTAAATTAAATAAAACTTAATTTTTCGACGTCAAAAAATTTATATTTCGTTTGACGAACGTTAACGTGTTCTTAGTCTACTAGATACATAAATATTATATTATGTATAAGTGCGAGCTGTGCTTGTAAGCACTATTTTTAGTAAAGATTAAAGCTTTTATAAAGCGCCACCGACCCTGAAGTATCAAGAGTCACTTTTTTTTACGTGGTAGAGCCATGCTGCAGCTATATTAATAGTATAGTTGTAGCACGAATGGGTCGGCTCGACCGGGGAAGGACCACGCTCTCACAGAATACCAGCGTAAAATGACAGCTTGACACTGCTGTGTTTCGTATGGTGAGTGTAGAGAACCGGAGACCCATTTTACTGGAAAAGAGGCATTCCATCTTAGTCCTCCCGGGTGACGACGCATCTGCATTTTGATTCTTTATTGAGGATAAATGTAGATGTCTATGGGTCACAGCAACCACTTACCATCAGGTGAACTGTGTTTGTCACCCTATCCTATAAAAAATAAAAAAAAAGGTACGATAATTTTTTATACGGAATTTGAAAATATTTCGCAGATGTACAAAGAATGATACACACAATAATAATGCACTTAAAAAAGAAATATTTTTATTAATTCATTGCCCTTTTTTAAATTATTACCGACTACAATAATAACAGCGTTTTTATTGACATACAGATTTTTTACGCGGTAGGACCATGCTGCAGCTATATTATGGTTGTAGCACTAATGGGTGGATCGGGGAGGCACCAAGCTCTCACAGAATACCAGCGTGAAAACGCAGCGTAATTATGCTGATTCGAATGGTGAGTGTAGAGAACCGGAGACCGTTTTTACTGGATACTAAGCATCCATCTTAATTCTCAGGGGTGACAACGCATCTACGTTTTGATACCTAATCGAGGATGGATGTAGATGTATATTGACCACAGCATCATTTTGCCATCAGGTGGATTGTGTGCTCGTTTGTCATCCTTATAAAATATAAATAAAAAATAAATAGATAATTTGCTTTATTAATTAATATAATAAATACAAAGGTAAAAATATAATTCCTGCACATTTCAACATTGTATTAGGCTCCTGTTCAATTTATATAAAAAGTCACATTATTTACTTACCGAGTGCTCGGCGATGAAACCTTCATTTCTGAGAAATAAAAAAATACTTCTAAGTCCGCCACGTGCTTAGAACAGCGAGGCGGACACATTTTTGTTTTAAAACCCTCTTAACCTAAAACCCGGTTTTCAATTCAGCTTAGAATGACAATAAATCTTTACAAATATGGACAATAATAAACCAAACAGGAGTGAATCGAGTTTGAGAATCATTTGTAGTGGTAACGGGCGCGCGACAGGAATGAGCTAAGAATTGGTTCCGCTGTTTAGTCGCCGAATTACTTCCTGTCCCAAGCCTCATTTGTGAGTGAATGCAGTTTAACGTAGGAAATTTATATAGAATAGTACAGGCAATAATATTAAGGTGGGAGATTCAATATTTTAATAATAATGTTAGTGTATTCTTTATTTTTACAAATATCATATTATATTATGATGTTCGCGTTCGTATTTATTGCATAATTTGCTCATCAGGGGACAAGTAATACGTTAATAAATTAAATGGAAACATATTTAGTTTTTACGTAAGTCACGTAGACAAGACGTTACTCTTTTTAATAACGATTAAAAATAAAAACTGCGGTTGTTAACCCGATTGCCAAGTGTGGCAAATGTGGCAAATATGGCAAATATCACACCAAAGGCAATTTATGGGGCGGCCTTTGTTTAGTAATGCACTTTAGGCTGTAATGTTAACGGTATGTAACAAGAGATTTTTTTTAAATATTAAAAAAAATTACTATGTTTTTTTATCATATTCTTGCATTGTCATCCACATTCGAGCTATATTCAAAATTTCAAGTTTCCAGTTCATCGGGAAGTTACTTTAAAATTAATTACTAAATTCCACCCGGAAGGGAACGACAGACAAACAAGAAAGTGATTTAATAAATACGTAGTAATATTTGTCTGTCATTTTTGTATATATTATTCTTAAAATTAAAAAACAAAGTATAAAGTCATAGAAGTGATATTTTATAGGAAATCGTTATAGAGCAACGAAGGGAAATGCCTGATAAACTTGTGGCTTTCGGTAGGTAGCGATATATTGGTTCATACTTAAAAAGGCTTATATCCAGTAGTGGATTAAGAGAGGCTGTAAAAAAAGTAAATGAAGGCTCCTACTAGCCATAATTAGTCAATTTTTTTAATTTTTCTCTTCCAGGGAAGGACCACGCCCGCACAGACTATCGGAATAAAATAGCAGCATAACGCTGCTGTGTTTCGTGTGGTGATTAACGAGAATCGCAGACCCATTTACTGGTAACGAAGCATTCAAATTTAGTCGTCAGGCTGAGAACGAACCTGCATTTCAATTCTTAATCGAGGAATCAAGCTAATCTGTTTACCATCAAAGGTATGTTTGTAACACTTATTTATAAAAATAAACTAGCACTAGTTTTTCAAAGACCAGTATCCACACTTACATAATACATAACACTGAACCGTAGTAATACAAGTAACATAAGCTACACTAAGCTTATCAGATAAGGGTATGAATATTTATACGTCCTTAAAATTACGACATCAGAGTTAACCCTTATGGGAATATCTTGTTGCGTTAATATTAGTGAGCGTTAATCGCACCGTACGCCAATGTTGCGAGTTAATTGCGGAATAAACCTAAATTATATATATAATAATCTTTTTATGGTCTATATCAACGATAGTTGCCATAAAATAAATAATTTATATTTTATACCTATAAACTGGACCCTAGATTAAAATCTATCAGCTATTTTTGAGTGGATACTTAGTTGTTGGCTTGGATGTGTATATTATCTTATGAACATACTGCGCCGTGTCTTGGCGCTTGATGGCGGCTAATGTTAATTAATCGTGGCGTTAAGTAATAAGTGGCGACTATGGTATATGCCAAAAACATCTTAGGATTCAGATAAACGGTGGTAAAACTACCGATCTTGGCGACGGAGAGCAGCGTAAAAGGTACGGGACGTCAGCGTATTGCGATCGTCTTTCCGCAATGCTAAGTGTGACGATTAAGGATAATCCTCCCTACAACCGGAGAGGTTCATGTCTAGTAGTGGACTTTTATGGGCCAGTAAAGAAGAAGAAGAAGAACATGTTGTACCGATTTCCGGTCATAATTAGTCATGCACCCACTACTGTGTATATTGTTCTGGTTTGAAGCATTAGCGTATGTTAATAAGCGATCTAACAGAAAACTAAGCTTGAAGTTTCTCTGAGTAGTAAAATCCGTAAGAAATATATCAGCAGAATAACTAAAGTGACTCACTTAGCTTCCAGACCGATGGGCATCAAAAGTTCTCTAATGTTGGCATAGTGCTGGCAAGAACAGTGTTGGGCGATCCCCCACTAGATAGATGTAGTGACGATCTATATATATTATGAAAAAAGTCGATCAGAAATGATTTTTCTAGCATCCCAATTTCCCTATCCGCGAAAAAGACACAATAGTTAAAAAATCTAAATGTTCTTATATACTCACCGGACAGTGAAATGGTTAAGAGAGGTTGATGATGATGAAATGAGAACGATCACTGATGAATTTTTAATAAGTTGTTTTACTGATTTAAATAACCGGAGTTTTTAAATTACCTTACATATAAGTTTAATTTTTATCTACCCCTTTTTAAATATATTTACTTAAAGTTAAAAGTTAAGTGCATTCCTACAAACATGTTCATGTGATGATGTTATATCTACAATTTCAACCGCTGTGACTTGATTTAACTCTCAAATCTAGACACAATTGTTATGAAAATATCCCCTGTCCAGTGAGTAGACACGCTACCGATAATAACATCGAAGCATATACATCATAGCACTGAAACAGCATACCTACATGACTCCAATTTTGTTTTTATTGCGCGTCGCAGTATGCAGAAACGCATCATATCAGACATCATTTGTTTACATGCCTTTAATACGAGTTGTGTTAAAGCATGTGAAGCATAAACGAGTATGTATAAAGCCGACATAATTTTTTTTTATTTATTTATCTTAACAAAATAAGTAACACAGGTAACTGCGGGTCCTAAACTAAGCGCAGCTTGTATCTCAGGACCCTGGCATGCGATATTACAAAATGGGTTGTCACTGGACATCATTTACTTAAACATATACTATACGATAGTTTTAACATAATATGATTGACATGGGAGATTAAAAGTAATACTTCTAATACAAATAATATGGTGGTATTATTTTACTACGCAAATAAAATTAATAATAAATTATAGCGCCTGTAAGAGATGATTCCGTAATAGTTGGAATAAGAATGAGTACGTTCGAGTCCAGTTTGTGAGTGAGTGAGTGTGAGTCTCTCTCTCTCTCTCTCTCTCTCTCTCTGTGTGTGTGTGTGTGTGTGTGTGTGTGTGTGTGTGTGTGTGTGTGTGTGTGTGTGTGTGTGTGTGTGTGTGTGTGTGTGTGTGTGTGTGTTGTGTGTGTGTGTGTGTGTGTGTGTGCATGTCATATGTGCTATTTAATTAGCTCTTCGGTGTCATTATATGTTAGAGTATAGAGCATGTTCTTTAGTAGGGTTTTACATAAGGAAAGTGAGCGGTCTCTGAGATCAATTATTTTTAATATTCTATTGTAAATGAAGGGATGAGTGAAGAACTAAATATAATAAAATTATTTCTACTTTATAGCTTCTAAAGTCGAGGCTTTAATTTTTCGGCCTTAGGGCCATCTTTAAAAGATATTACGTGGAAATTATTTTATTATTTTAAGTTCTTTGAAATCAGTGTTTTTTTAACCCTTTGAGTGGACTAAGAAAGATTACAAGTTCAAGGTTACAAACAGAATGTCGTCGAAATATTATTTATATAAAAAATTATCACCTCCTATTTTTCCACCCCTAGGTTCTAATTACTCTTCTAATAATGTTCAAATTTGTATGTAGATAAATAAACAATTAATAAGAAAAAATCGTTTAATTTGGTTCAGCCATTTTATTTAATATTTTCATCGTAATACACACATCGTAAATCACAACTAACAATATAGACCTATTTTACCTCTAGGATGACTTGAGAACAGTTTACCATCATATTTACTGTGTAACAAAGATTAAATAAATGAATGGATATTAAGCCTAATTGTTAAAATTTACATTAATGTTCTAAACCGATAAAGATATATTAAATTAAAAACAATATATTAAAAAGGAGCGAGTAATAGTTGAAACATTCACAAACCACTACAAAATCTTACCGAGTGTAAAGGGCAAATAAAATTTTTTTTTTAGTAGAATCCTAACCTTTATTTCGGAAGGTGTACAATCCTAATCGAGGTAAGTGGGATTGGCGATTTAAATAGGAAACAAAATAGTAGCTATTGTTTGATATTGCACTTATTTTTTAATAATGTTTAATTCAACTAAGTGTATACCAAGTTAAAAAGTGTATACCTAAATTAGTAGTAGTACACCATATAAGGAAGTAGCGCCATTATCATTAATTATTTTAACTTTGTGTAAGCTAGTTTTCCCGGATTTGCTATGCTGTAATGAACTCCAAAATCAATTATTTTTTCATAGAACAATATCATATTTCAATTACATACTAACGATCATATTTAATTTAACTATACATCCATCCATCCATTCTTTCATCCATTCATCCATTACAGCATATAAAAATTCACTGCTAAACATAAGCCTCCCCATAGAGTAACTCATAGGCTGGATTTAGCCATAGTTGCCACGCTTGGTAGGCGTGTTGGTAACCACAGATTTTTATAATGTTAATTTGTTATCAGGAAGATTCTGTTGATCATTTCCTGTTTCAGTTTCTCTCTGTCGCCTCTTACACCTACGTGATGATATGGGGTAGTGGATTCTCTTACTCCGCCACTACACGGCAATTAAAAAAATGTAAGGTAAAAATGTAAGGCTAATGGAAAAGAAATTCTTACGTACAATAAACATTGACTTTTTTATCCATAGTACTATTTGAATTTGCGCTTTTAACATTAATCGCATACAGATCCTGATCCCGACGATAATTAACTGTCTATTTCTAGTATCGTGGTATAATTAACATGGTAATAAATCAATCAACAGTGTTCGAAGCTATAATCTAATGGATTAAGTTACAAGCGAATGTTATTAAGGCGACACCGCGATAAAATGCACCTCCTTTTATCGAATAATATAGGATTATGACACGACTAACGAAACTGGAATTTTGATATAGGTAAATTCATGTCTTTATCTTGAATTTCCTTGTTCAAAAACACGATTGTATAATTTTGACTCGATCATAATTATTTGCGAAAACACCTCTAAAAAATCACTATAGTTGAAATTACAACGAAATGACTGAATCTATATGCTTGGGAATCACTCAAATACATTCATAACATCAATATTCGTAATTTGCTTGCTCATTATTTTGATTACTTAAATCAATATTTTTTTTTAAATATTTTAAGATTCTAAGGGATTTCTAAGCGGTCTTAATCGTCGCGGGCGCTACGCAATTTTAGACCTTATGACGGCGTTTTCTAAGTTTTTATAGAAATTATGTACTAACTCGGATTCAGTCGCGATAGCCCGCTTAAACGGTTTTCGATGTGTCGTCTTAAATACAACGAAAATAACGTGTTTTGGAGTAATTCTACGCACGTCTCTTACTTTGATTGCAATAATCGCCACTCTTGGCGGATTGGCGATCGCAAAAGATGTCGTATCAGACGTAATCCATCTATTCATTGTGGTATATTTACATATGGTTTCTCACACTATAAAAACTGTATAGTAATATCGCAATTTATCAGAGGCCATGGGGTATTGCTGATATTCTCATAGTCGTATCTTACGATACCCACGACGAATTTTCTCACGCCTCCACCACACGGTATAATTGACGCATTTAAATCTAAAACGCTATTAACTTTCATTTTGTACCAAATATCGATCACATTAGATGGGTATGCACATGGCGTGTCATATGACGGCAGGATTAAGAGCGGTGCGTTAGCAGTAGGGGGGAATTATGGGTATTCTATACACAAAGCATTTTAACCTAACAATATTAGCGAATTAAAAATGATATATCAATATTATATTAATAAGTTTTCCATTCGGTTCCTCTTCTTCTTCTTCTTTTTCTTCTTAAGCTCGCAAAAGCTAGAAATGACTTCTCCCGTTTTAGGGAGAATTTGCCTTAATCATCACACCAATGACGCTGCTGCTCGTCGCCATTCTGCGTATTTTATATCCGCCCGGAGTAAAGTATATTTTCCATATATCGCGTTAGCGACCGCAGTTTTTATTATTTTGTATCAGATGATGAAGATGTTGTGTTCTTCTCTTGTTTCAATTTTCTTCTGCGATCGCTTACGACACCCACGGAATGATATAGGGTAGTGGATTTTCTTATACCGCCACTACACGGCTTATAATATTTGTGGCTTATTGCACAGAGTGTTCTTTCAGTGTTATGTTGAATTGCAAAATGTTATTTTATACCGAAAATATTTTTTGCAATTAAAATCAAATTAAAATCTTCTTCAAAGTAAAAGAAAATGCATTAACCCGGTTTTAATAGGTACTGGGGTTTATTTCACTTTCAAGTTTTAATGGAATTGCAAAGAAGTCTGTAACTAGCTGTGTTTTCTGCTACTTTTTTTGGTTTATTCATTCATTTTGCGGTGGCGAAATGTTAGCTGTCTTTTATTAGGTTTCCACGGTCATTCATCAAGAATTTCTTATGTTTATTAATTCTGTCTCAACATGTGACCAAATTAGATAAAAAAATTGGTATTTATTTTAAGCTACTTCATGTGTAAGCTGGGGATGCAAAACTTTTACGGCTCTTCACATCGAGAATGGTGTCATTAGATAGGTCTTTTAAAAAGACTAAGAAATTAAGCTAAGTTATCGAAACATTAAGTTTCAAAAGTGACGTCATTATCTTCTTCGCTACCCTACTTTTTATAATGTAAATTAAATTAAAAATATATAGTAAAATGTGTACTGAACATTAAGTACTACGCGCTCGTAGCGGTGTAAGAATAAAAGAAAGTTCGATGGACATTCTTGCAATTATTGTGAAGTGTGTAAGGCTTATTATCAGCGATAAGGAGTTCTCGATACATTTGAACACACATAAGCTTATGAGAGTTTTAAATTAAAAAGAAAAGAATAAGTACAAAAACAAAAGAACAAAAGCACACTTTTTAGGACAGTTGTTCATTAAAGCATGTTTCTGTCTGAAGTCAGGTTTTTTTTGTTTTATAAATTGATATGATTCTAAAATATCCACTAACAACAACAAAACTAAACACAAACCCTTGTAACACGAAATTTCTAAGAACCGTTTCGAATTAAGCCTCTACGTTATTTCCATGTGACGTAGCTGGACAATTTTCCTTAATTTATTGACTTTGCGGATGATTTATTATAGCACGTTTATCTTTATTAAAGAAGGTGGATGAACTTACAAGTAAATTTCAAATTGCGGGTCATTAAACTCGAAAGAGTTATAATCTGTTTAGTGTTGTAATATCCAGTAAATAATTTCAGTGCATGAGATAAAACCTACATGTAGTCCATATTCGTCTCACTGTTATAGGCCTCTTCTCATTTCTGAGAGATTTTTTGGATAGGGAATAAAGTAGTGATATTAAGTTGACAATTTGAACGTTTCATTTAAACACGTGTTACATGCACTCCCATATCCCTTGATGATGCACATATGCCGAAAATTTACCCTAAACGTTACGTCTGAGAGGCAGTGATAAAAAGTGAAACAGATACCAGTGTTCAAAATGTTTATAAACGTATAAAATCCGAAAAACATATTTATCAAGGTTAAATAATGTTGATTTTTATAATTTTTTACCAAATGATGATACAAAAAAGGATTAAAAAATTAATGCAGTGTTTTAAAACATTAACCCATTGATACCGTTGTTTTGAGACTCCTTTTAGCTAATATAAATACCAGCAATAAAAAAACATGTCAGATTTCGTGCTTGCCAAGAAACTCGTTAGGACAGCTTAATGTAAAATAATACAGGAGCTGAGCTCATAAAGACCGACTTAAATCAACACACTAAAAATGAAAACCGTATTTGACTTCTACTGAGCAAAAATTTGCATTTTCTTCATTAAGCTTTCAGTTGAGATAATCTTTTAGAAAAGTTTTAAAGATTTTCAGACAATATAATATATGTAATTCTTATGTTTTGTAGTTACCTCTTTAATAATAATATATAATTATATAAGTAAATAAATCAGTGTAAATATACGAGTATATATATATATATATATATATATATATATATATATATATATATATATATATATATATATATATATATATATATATATATATATATATATATATATATATATATATATATATGTGTGTGTGTGTGTGTGTGTGTGTGTGTGTGTGTGTGTGTGTGTATGTATATGTATGTACGTATAGGTTATATTTGTATAGTTTATCTATTAGTAAAATGTGTATATTACGTGGTTCATTACCATTTTTATTTTGTTTTTATTCTATATTGCTACACCTACGTCAAATTCTTACATTTCCATGGGTTGACTGGTAGAGAATGCCTCAAGGCATTAAGTCCGCCCTTTGTATTCTTTTGTTTTAAGGAATGCAATAATGACTAAATAAATTAGAAAATATATATAAATTCCATTTTTTATTATCATACACTACAAGTGGGTAATTCTTATAATATCTATGTGTATTTATGTAATTGGTTTTTCGGATACCGCTTTAACGATTAGATATAACAACTTTACAAAATAAACACAAAACAAAAGACAAAACTTTTTTGCTACTCAATATTTTTTGCTTTCCAAGTGTATCTAGAGAGATTTTACTTGGTGTCACTCTTGCAAAGTTGTCACCCAGGTACTCACAGTCGTTTCGGCGAATCGATTCATATAAATCCATGAATGCAAAGCAAAATCTTCTGCTCGACGTTTGCGGTAGCAGAGGGATTAAGTAATTAAGGACACACACAAGTCTCGCCTAACGTAACTTAACATCCCCCACTTCGATTTTTTTTATGTCCACCTGATAGTAAGTGACTTCTGCAGTACATGGGCACGTGCAACTAACATTAAATAAAGAAGGCTATAGATGAGTTGTCCCCACTGAGGATTAAGATGGAATGTCTCGCAGCCTGCAATTATACTTGCTCTCTTCATCCTTCAGACCAGAACACAGTAGTGCATGCACTGCTGTTTGGCGGCAAAAATAATGGTACTGTAATCGCCAATATACTAATCCTTTTTACAGTGGGAGAGACATAAGTTCAGCAGTAGACTGTTATGACGATAAAGATGAAAAATAATAAACAACATTGTCCTGTGTTGGAATTGAGCCGATGTGCTTCCGAGGCGCCGGTATTAAAATCACATAGTAATAGAAACAAAAGTACTGGATTCTTCTCTAACACCGCCACCACACAGACCACTACAAATGGCGTGTTGTAGTAGTATAGGAGAATCCATCACCCCATAACATCCCATGGATCCCATAAAAAGCGACAGAGGGAAACTGAAACAAGATATAGTCAGAATTATCTGCCTCATAATAATTTAATAGCAAAAAAAGAACGGTTGCCAACTATGACAAATATTCTCAATCCCCAAAATTATTTTGATAGGTTGTAGAGAAAAAATTATTGAATATAAATAAAAGTCACTCTTAACTATAACATACACGAATATAATACGTTAATGCAGATAGAAAGGGCGAGTTCATATACGCGATATAATTTAACTCTGAATTTAGACACCATTGTTCCAAAAGTCTCCCTCTGGATTGTATTCATCGATGCGCCGGCCACGCACATAAGCAAAATTACCATATAAATACAGTTCCATGTATCTAGTATGTATTATACATATGGCATGCATCATTTAGGTAATATTTACAATTCCATTGATGCAAAAACAAATACAACATCACTGAAGAGTTGAAAGGTGGTTAACGTCATCAGAATTTTTAAGTCCACAGCTGCATTTAATCTAGTCTAGCCGTTGATAATATAACAATTTAACAAGTTCTATTTTTCGTTTTTCCGAATTCAAATTTGGAAAGCGTCATTATTTTAAAAACTTCGATCAATTTGCCGCCATATTATTTTTCACTGGTTTTATTTTTATAATAAGACACTACCAAGTCTGTTAAAGTTAACAGAATTTCAATGTTTGCTTTGCAGAAAGTGGATGTGGAGTCCTCTGACGTTTTAAGACACTTCAAAAGCGATGTGTTTGTGTATCGCAGCTCAAATTCGATGTAATATTCCTTTAGTAAGGCCTACGTTTAGCAATGCCAGGAAGGAATAGGGTTTGACATCTCCTGCTCAAAACGTTGCTCCGACATTGAGTTTCTTAAGAAATCTTTAGAATAGTGGCTAAATTTTCTAATGGAGTGTCCATTCATTCCGAAGTCCGCGTTAAACAGTTTTAATCATCCAAGCAAACAAACTGTAATATTTAAAACATTTTTTTTTTCATAGAAATAAGCAAAAGAGCGTTCGGTTCACTTGATAGCAAGTGATTAAAATACCAAGGTATTCACAGGTGCGTTTCCAGCCTTTTAAAAAGAAGTAGGCTATTTTCTTGAAGTACCTAAATCGTATTGGTCTGGAAAAATCGCTGGTTGTAGTAGATTATACAAAAAAGAAGTGCAAAGAAGAAAACTACTTGTAATTGCATAGTGGTGGACCGCCAAGCATCCACATGGTGATAATGAATGGGATAGATAATGCAAAGAGATGCAACAGTGAATCGAGCAGATCAAAAGAACTCGTGTGCCGAATGCCGATGATTCACTGGATGTGGTTAAGTGGATGGTGCTGGCTCTGGGGTGCCCCGGTTCAGAGATGAGATCAGTATTCAATGTGAGGCCGAACCTTGGAAAATTTCAAGCCAAGCGGGCTGCCGGCTTGAAATACTGTGCCGCTCTACTGAGCGTGCTTAGTTTTTTTTTGAGGCCAATTTAACCTTTCCTTCCAAATGACAGGGAGCTGAACGTCACCCGATAATATTGACGCCGCGTATTCTGATGTTGGCTGAGGCAGCATAATGAGTGCCCTGAAATTAAGAAGAAAAAACATTAGTAGGATTTAGAAAATGTGTGTTATCTTCAATCTCTATTAATGGCTTAGTCACCAAAAAGCAATTGCACATTTGGGGCGATACAACGAGATCTCGCACTACCTTAAAACTTACTAAGGTCGTCCTGCATAGAGACAGTGTGTAAATCTATTCGAGGTCAGAAATATTAAAAGCTGATTAATTAATCGCTTAGAATTTGAGATACATGAATACATAAACTTTGTCATTATAACAGTTACTTCAAAAAGAATACTATGTATTAATGAATAACAGAACATATTTGACAAGCATTGCTTGAAAGATTTGTCCATGGCCACCTCACTAGGAAGCCGGGCTGATAAGCTTAGGGCCAATAGCCTCGTACTTAGAATGCTGCTTTTTGTGCAGTCTAAGAATTTGGATTCAAAGTTTTTGTATGAATTTTCTGTCATCTTCGCCAGAGGATTTATGACGTTCGCCAGAGCCTCATCCGTCGTATAAGATAAAACTAACGCCATTCCCCTTAACCTCTTTCTTAAACGCTTAAAAAAGCTATGTAAAAAAATCTATCATGATTGACGACAATAGAGGGATAATATTGCATGCCTTAGCACATAGCGCGTATGTATGTTCTACTAGCGCCTAAAAATCAAGATTCCAACGTTTTGTCGCATAAAATCGTATCTAACAATCAAATTGAACATATACGAGTAAATGATATAAAAAGCACATTGTCAAAAAGATAAATGATTGTTGAACTTATTAATATTTTTTTAAATCGATTAATTGCTATTTTTACATAAAAAAGTGGTTTTAGTGGCTTATGGTGGAGATTTATCAAGTCCGCATGGAGTGGTAAACACGATTACTTTTGAAAATATCAATTGTTTAACTCAATCTATTTTTTAATCTCTTCATCTATCATGTGGGAAGCCATGGAATGTAAATGGCAGATTAATTTTCTTTTGCTTAGTTATAATTAATTTTTTTCGGCGTAGAAATCCGGAAATTTTCGGTGTTTTAGCAGCCTTGTAATAATTTATGCTGTTTTGACGTAATTCTAGTTGAAATAAATATACATTAATGTAAATTCAACCTTAAACGCATTGCATAAAGTTGTATTCACAAAGCTACGTACAAATTAAAAGCGCACCCAAATGTTCGAGTGGGTGCTCATACGGTAAGGACATTTTTGTCACTGATTGTGGATCTAGTTTTTTATTAGTGATCGATGATTACAGCCTATTAAAAGTCCACTGCCGAACATTGGCATCCCCAATAGATTGAGAGAGATATTTCCCATAGTTGCTACGCTTGGCAGGCGGATTGACAACCGCAGTTTTTATTATATTTATTTGTTATCAGGAAGATGCTGATGCCCACCTCCTGTTTCATTTCCCTCTGACGCCTCTTACGATACCCACGAAACGATATGAAGTAGCGTATTCCTCTAGGCCGCCACTACACGGCGAATAATTTGAATTAATATATAATTATATTTTATATTTTGGTTTAAGGATTGCGAGACCATGCCGTTGACAAAACTAAGTAACACACTATAGTTTTGAGATTTCAATAATTAATAATGTACGTCCCACGTGACTTAGATATTTTAACTACGTAAGTTTTTCAAACTGCTTGATCATGTACTTCACTAAAAATTAAAACTGATTGAATTCGTACTTCCTACTTCGTAGCAAATAAAAATATCACTGCTATAGATCTCAGATAAAAACAAAAATCTTAGGGAAACCTTACTAAGAAAATTTCGCCATAAAATGGTACACATGTACCATCTACTAGCGGTCAGATCGAGATACTTTGTACACTGTCGGCTACTAAACCCCGTAACATAAAATGCCATGACATCACAAATATATTTTTGGAATGAAAATGTTATATGCCATCGCCCATCGTAAAATAAATCGTAAGTAATTTACTTTAAAGTTCATTTTTTCGCGATCCATTGGAAACAACAAGCTATTGAAAAGACGTAATAATTTCGAAGGCGTGCCTAGTTGGTTGTCGCAGGGATTTTAGGATTTGTCGTAGATTTTTTATTGCTGTTGTAGAATTATTTACAGTATGTGCTTTAACGTACAAAATATTTTATGATAGCATTAATTGAGTCAATTACTTAGTTATAAACCGTGAAATATACATTTATTTTTAAAATTTTTGAAATTAGCAAGCTTATAAAATTTTTAGTGTCAAAATATGAATATTCTTTTTTACTTCTCAGACGACTGTGGAACTGTGTCCGCCACGCTGCTGCAGTGCCTAGTGACGGACTTCGCATGTCTTCGACTTTTTCTAAGACATGTAGGTTTCTTTTGTCGTTGTCGGTCTGACTGATTTTTATTTGATATTTACAAAATATTAATAGAGCCTATCGGAGACGGGGGGCCTTTTTGACATTTTCTATAATTCTTAAGGCATTCACGGGGAGGAGACAGGGTTATGGTGTTACGCCCTCACCACACGACTAATAAATAGGTCGTAAATATTATAGTTACTGCATATTATTTTATTTATTTAGGCACCAACTTAAAAGAAGCCTTAAAATTGTAACAAAAAATATTAAATCTAAGAATCGAACATGCAAACCAGCTTTATCTTAATTAATAATGACCATGGCAAAAATAAGAAAGTATATATCACAAATTGTGATAATCTATATTTAGCTTTGTATTATTAATCTACATCTGAAACAAACTTCGCATCTTTATGAATTCTTTAATAAAAGGGGACCTTTAAGACCATAGACCACATACGTACCCTTCGGCAAATTGTACAAAAGACCGAAGAGTACAATTTGCCCCTTTGTCTTGCGTATGTGGACTATGAAAAAGCCTTTGATTCCATCGAAATTTGGGCGGTGCAGTCTACAGTCCCTTTAGTGATGCCAAATTGAATGTCGGTATATCGAAGTGTTGAAGTGTTTGTACAGTAGGGCTACGATAGCCATCCGAGTACAGAACCAGAGTACGAAACTTATACAACTGCAGAAAGGTGTAAGATAGGGTTACGTTATATCCCCAAAGCTCTTCACCGCTTCATTGTTAGACGTTTTCAAGCTACTGTAATGGAAAGGATACGGTATTAACATCAATGGTGAGTACATCACTCACCTTCGATTTGACAACGATATAGTCCTTATGGCAGAATTGCTGGAGGTCCTAAGTTTTATGCTCAATGACCTCAATATTGCCTCCCAATCATATAGATCTTGAGATACACATGGACAAAACAAAAATCACCAATACTCATAGTTGTTTCGAACACTAAGGTCGAAGTTGTTGATGAGTATGTTTACCTGGTACAAATAGTCAGCCTAGATAAGTCCAACTTCGACCGAGAGGTCAATCGACGGATTCAACTCGGCTGGGCAGCGTTCAGGAGATTACGACACATCTTCTTGTCAGGCATACCTCAAAACCACAAAACAAGATTGTACAACCAGTGCGTGTTGCCAGTGATAACCTATGGATCTGAGACGTGGTCCTTCACTGATGGTCCCTCAGCGAGCTATGAAGAGGACTATGCTCGGGGTTTCTCTGCGTGATAAATTTAAAAATGAGGATAACCGCAGTAGAACCAGAGTAACCAACATAGCGCAATGGATTAGTAAGCTGAAGTGACAATGGGCCTGCCATGTAGCTCTAAGCACGACAACCGATTGGGAGGAAAGGTTGTCGAGTGGCAGCCTCATACCGGTAGGCAAAGTGTAGTGCGGCCACCTACTGGATGAGGTGATGAACTAGTAAGACATGCTGGAATGCGATGGATGCAGGTGGCTCAGGACCGTGCCTTGTGGAATTCCTTGGCCTATGTTCAGAAGTGGACTTGTGAAGGGCTGTAATTTTGATGATGAGTCCCACAAAAAATACAAGATTTAGGCTTTTCGTATAGGTCCTAGGTCACCTGCATTAATCGAATTCCTGCATATCTTATCAAGTCGTCACGCCATCTAGTTCGGGCCGCCCTACACTTCGCTTACCGGTACGAGATTGCCACTCGAGAACCTTTTTTCAGTTGTCGGTTCTTCGAGCTATATGAGCGGCCCATTGATACTTCAGCTTACTGATCCGTTGGGCTATGCCGGTTAATTTGGTTCTACTGTGGATATCCATATTATGAAATCTGTCACACACAGAAACTACGACCATAGTCCTCTCCATAGCTCTCTAAGCGACCGGTTTTATTCAATTAATTTTAAATATAAACATTAATATCATTTATGACGTCCGTGTAACTCCTTAATTCTTTTGAATAATGTTTTGTTTAAAGAATTAAATAGGTTTGATGATTAAATAAAATCTCTCAAGGAAAAAATCAGGGTCCTGCTTTTCACTTATAAGGCTCATACAAGTTTAATAACCCAGTTTCAGATATTTCATAACTGTGATGCTGCAGTCAATCGTCGTTGAGTTCATTTAAGTTGCTGTAAATACGGCTATTTTGCTACTTGTCTCTTATGCGACAGCTGACATAAACATTTTAAAGGAATATAATTACATCTAGAAAACTTAAACGTGTATTAAAGTTGCCTAATTCCATTATTTAAATTATTCAAACGAAACCTCTTAACGGTTAACAAATTTGTTTGGGCAAACTTCGCTCTCAGTTGCTTGTTATCATGAAATATTAATTAGAATTATTTTAATTAATGCTTCAAAATTAAGTCTGTGACAGCTCCATTGACTTGAGTAGACAGTTGTTGTCGTCAAACTGTATTATTATTTAATTTTATTATTAGAATTTCAATTGAAATGTCGATAACACAATAATTATGACAAACAGTTTCAAAACATAGTTTATTCTGTGTGATGGATTAAATAGATGATGATAAGATGTTTCAAATGATGGTCTTCATAAATATAGACATTATGGTAGTAAAATTTCTTTATATTTATTGGTACTAATCTCTTAACTATTTTACCGCAGCTCAGCAGTTTCCACAGCTAAGTCAATTATATTATTATATATACAGATTTTGACAATTTTATAAAAAATAATATAACAGGTACTAAAATTTTTGTGCAATTTTTATTATAGAATAAGGATAACAAGCGAGCACACAATCCACGTGATGGTAAGTGGCTGCTGTGGTCCTTAAACATTTACATTTAAGAATAAAAATGCTGATGCCTTATCACCCCTGAGGACTAAGATGGACTGTCCCGTTTCCGTATTTTGTTAAGCATTTTATATACGCACGAATTTTGAAAAATACATCAAAATCACAAGATTATATTATATTTTACACAAACCTTATTTGCATTACCTTTAGACCTATTTCCAAGATATATCTTGCTGAATGCATTAATAAGAGATTATTATCACTACAACGCTGATTCATAATAACCAATAAAAATCAAAAGTGACAACAGTTTTAAACGCTTATTAACGCTTTTATTTACTAATTTTACAAATTATTTTATCTCGCTGCAGTGCCCTCTAAATTTACATAATTTAATAATAAAAGCACACTGTGCAAACATATCCACAACTCAGTGGTATTATCCCGGAAGCCTCATTCGTGCTCTGCATTACAATTCCCTTGAATGAGAAAATACATTCAGGTTAAGTGCATTAAATAGCATCACGGACCTCGGATAACGATTTAATTTAGACTGTTCCATAGTGATTACAGTTATATAAGTTTTAATAATAATTAAGAAAGTTTTATAATTAATCGACTGCTACATTAAGTAAATAATTGATACGAAGTACATTTTCGGGTTTTTTAAGGCAAGAGTAACTAGACTTCTCTTATCAAGAACGTCACTTTTCATCAGGTACGATGGTAATCAAGAATTTCCCCGATGTTTTAGTTTTGCGAGAATTTTAAAAAGTGTAGTTTTTATTTCTTTTACTAATGTTTTATGTAGTATATCCTTCTTTATGTTCATATGTATTTACCTCCCACACAATGGACACCCATAACTAGAAACTTAAATTGTTTTTAAAATTCTATAGCGAGCCATCAGTTTTTACTGTTACCGATAGCCGATCTAAAGTCGATTGCTGAACATAGGCCTCCCACACAGATTGCCTCAGAGAGGATATATTTGCCATAGTTGCCACGCTCGGCAGTCGGGTCGTCAATCGCAGTTTTATTTTTATTTTTAGTAGTTACAAGGAAGAAGCTGCTATCCATTTCCTGGTTTGTTTCCCTCTGTCACCTCTAACAACATCTATGCGAGGATATGGGGTGGTGGAGATTCTTAAGCCGCCACTACACGATAACATTTTTAAATTTTTTGTTAATCGAATTAAATGTGTTGTATGAAACCATCAATTTCTTTAATTAAATAAATTAATGGTATGGGCATGTATAACCGTATTTTCGACAACTTCAATATGTTTACATAACAATTCTATTAATGCTTATAAAATTTACAAATTTCTAAAAGGAATAAGGTACTGAAATCAGAAAATTTTATTTCAAAAGTTGAAATTAACATTAAACAAACTTAAATTGTTAGTATGCATATTGCTTAGTGGAAAACTTGATAATTCCAATGTGTATTAATATCCGCGTCGAAAATATTAATTTACATCCTTGTCCAATGTAGTAAGGCGTTATTTATTAAATATATAAGGAGCGCATCTGTTTTCGAGTAGTTTCATAATTAAACTAAGTTAAGCATAAGAGTTTAACGTTCAACCTATGCTGTAAGAAATGAAGTATAATAATGTCCTCCAAACTGAATTTCAGTCACGACGGCCGGTTTAATTTTTTTATAGAATAAGGGTGACAAACGAGCACACAGTGGACTGATGGTAAGAGGATGCTGTGGCCGGTAGACATCTACATCTCGATTGAGAATCAAAATGTTGCCACCCTTGACGACTAAGACGGAATGCCTCGTTTCCAGTAAAAAGGAGAGTGGCCATCTGCTCTGGATAGGATTATAGTGTCCGAGTAGAGTGTATACAGCACAAGCACAGGTGCACTTTCTATTGCCTCACTCTTATTGTTCACAGGCGCGGTAAACTTGTGACCAGCAGTCGCGTTAAAAACCACTAGACCAACGAGGCAGTCAATATATGAATTATATAATACAGGTTAATTATAAGACTAATTTAAGTTCCAATTAGAAAATAGTTAAACTCACAAGTTCTCAGAATAGTTATCGAAATCTACAACTCAATTAAACTTTAAAAGTTCTTGACGTGGCACTTTGACGAAGGCGAAACTTGGATAACTGTTTCAGATATTCGAAACATCAGTGTACAGTAGTTATAGTAAAATTTAACCATAGTTTTATCGTGACAAAATAAGTACAACATTAAACAGGTTAATGCTGTTAACAGTATGAATAAATAAATAAATAAATGATATTGGTAAATATAAAGGACTTCCGTCATCGATTTGGACGAGAAAGAACCTACATTATTTATTTTTTATAATTAAACTTTTAAAATTTAAAATTCGACTTCGGAGATTTCTCGAATTTTTTCGGAGAAATCTGTCAAATAATACACCTCATTTTTAAGTGGCGCCGCTATGGTGCCAGAAAAAGTTGTTGGGCAAATACTGCTAAGAAATTTCTGTATGTGAATGTGCAATTTATGAGATACATCTAATATTTCTTTTATAATTGATTGAATACTTGTCTCTTAATTTATGTTGACTCACATTCGTGTTCACTTTAATGCATCATTTTTATACGCACTTCTACTTAATACGTAGTTTTATATGTTATATAGAGCTTTGAACAGTAGAATGGATTGGCTCGACCGGGTAAGGATCACCTATCATATAATAGTTAAGTTTGCAGACTGTAAACTATTTTAGTTGTGGTTCTAATCCAACATTCAGCTGCTATTGTGAGGCACTACTAAGAAAGTAATGTTCTCTTTGGTAATGTACTTTTGCAAGAGTAAAGTAATAAGAAATTATCCTTTATTATAATTTTTTCAAAAACTTTCATTTTGTTTTTAATCGAGAATGGATATAGACGTGTCTGGGACAGCCTTTACTTATCATGTAATAGACTATGTACTCGTTTGTTGTACTTACTTGTATTAAAATCGATCGTACGTTAAACGTAACTTTTCTTTAATACAGTAACTGGACATAAGACGGCGGCATGTTCACCACCACTCGCGGCGGTTCAAATAAACAAAATTTCTTTACTCAAAGACTTGTTTAAGTCTCTTACGAGTTTAAAGTCTTGCACACCACTGATTTAAAAGTATATGATCTCTTTAGAGAAATACCGACTCGTAGTTTCTATGTTATATAGTACATAATGGATCGGCTTGACCGGGGAAGGACCACGCTCTCACAGAATACCAGCGTAAAATAACAACCGGAGACCCTTTTTACTGGAAAAGAGGCATTCCATCTTAGTCCTCACGGGTGACAACGCATCTGCATTTTGATTCTTTATTGAGGATAGATTTAGATGTCTATGGGTCACTGCAACCACTTACCATCAGGTGGACTGAGTGCTCGTTTGTCACCATATCCTAAAAAAATAATTGCAATTGCCATGAAATTTTTAGACAGTATTACCTAAATTTTTAAAAGTGTAGTAACGAACTAGCGTTATCACCTTCGAGGACTAAGTTGGAAAGCCTTAGAGCTCATACACACTACACGGATAACCGCAATGCGGATAGCCATCCTGCTGACCGCAGGATGCGGTTGCGAATGCGGCAAACCGGATTGCAGGCAGCCGCATTCGCAACCGCAACCTGCGGTTGAAGAACCGTTGCGATTTGCGGTCATATCGATTCATTTCAAAGATGGACGTGGAAGAAGTTGCAGCTATTTACTGCATTTACACACGTTGCGTAAAGAAGAATAACATTTTTCTCCTCCTTTGTCAATTCCGTACCGTGATAAATATGCACCAACTTTTCCCATGCTCTTTGTTTTAAAATTTTATCGGAATATTCTGGCAATTTGGTGATCCAAATGGCTGGCCGACTCTGGATTTCGATGATAAATTTTTCGGTATCCATCATAAATGTACCTCGTACACACAATCTCACTCAATGGCCGGCAGCCGCAAACTGAGCCGCACAGTGCGAACAACAACCGTCCGGCTGGCCTTCAAGCCGGAAACAAATTATCGGACGCGGCTGACGGACGCGGCTGACAGCCGCGACTTATAGGTATCTAGATAATTAATGTACACTGAGCTGTGCAAACTATCGGAGGTAAGTCGTGGACGTAACTTTGGACTGACCTTGAGCGTTCGGACGTCCGACAGAAATCTAGCGCGCTGGATGTTCTTGTCAGCCGAAAATGTCCGCGGACGATATGCACGGGGTGCGGGACATGTCCGTGCGCCAGAAGGACGCGGACTACGCGAGAGCTTGCACGTGCGCATCTACGTAATAAAAAGCAAAATTTAAAATTTTGAGACGGATTTTCTTGGGTAGTACCTATATTTGATATTATTGATGTGTCTATCGATACGACAAACAAATAGGTACTCAAAGGTAGGAAGGACTAAGGAAAGTCATAATTAGTTGTTTATTATTACAGACCTTACTACAAATCAACCCTTTTAAAACCCTTTTATTTTCATCTTTCGTGACTTATTTTCTTTAAGTCGAGGGTCTTTCAAAACTTTATTTAATCCTCTTTCGATTACAACTTTTATATCCGTCGTGGGTTTTACAAAATTTTTAATTTTGCTTTTTAGACTTTTAGAGAATTCCTTTTTTTTTTATAGAATAAGGGTGACAAACGAGCACACAGTCCACCTGATGGTAAGTGGTTGCTGTGGCCCATAGACATCTACATCTATCTTCATTTGCGAATTTAAATGCAGATGCGTTGTCAGCCGTGAGGACTAAGATAGAATGCCTCTTTTCCAGTAAAAAGGGTCTCCGGTTCTCTACACTCACCATACGAAACACAGCAGCATTAAGCTGCTATTTTACGCTGGTATTCTGTGAGAGCGTGGTCCTTCCCCGGTCGAGCCGACCCATTCGTGCTACAACTATACTATTAATATAGCTGCAGCATGGCTCTACCACGTTAAAACCTACATTAGTTCCTACATTACTGTCTAAATACCTCTTTGTCTCTCTAACTACTCAATATTTAGGAGTGGGAGAACTGAGCATAAAACAGTATCAGCTACTTCTGGATCAGACTCGATTCTCCAGAGAGAAACTTTGCCGATGGGGAAACTGTTCGGTTATATCCCAACTTACAATTCGTCAACGCATACAATCTGACTATGTTAACCAAATTAGCAATGAGATCGGTCTAGGGAACCCAACAACTATGTACAGAAACCTCTACCTGCTGCTATTTCAGGGGACCCAAATAACGCAGGAGGCTTATCATCACACATAAAGTTGGGTGTGGGTACACGAGTGATGTTAAGAATGAACATCAAGGTCAGCGAAGGATTAGTCAATGGCAGCATGGGAGTAGTTCGGCGGTTAATTAGGTTGGGCCATTACAGTGCATATTAAACTGTAAGGCACTTTCTTCTGGATCTAAAACTTGGACCCAAAACATTCGGTACTACTATTTGGTGGCAAAAATAGGTAAGTGTGGTACCTATCCAGACCCCTAGGCAGAAAAGGAGTACTACAACCTAGTAAATATTTTCACCCATAAAAAATCATCTGCCGAACGCAGGCATCCTCAATAGATTTCCTCATAGTGGGGATTGGTTACCATAGTTGTCGCATTTGGTCGCGGGTTGGCAAACGCAGTGTTTCATTATTATTCAGTTATTATCAGGACCGTGTAGTGGCGGTGTAGGAATATCCACTGCCCCATATCATCCCGTATGTGTTTTAAGAGTGGACAGAGGGAATCAAATCAGGATATGGGGCAGCAGCGTCTTCCTAATAACGACTAAAAAAATGCTGTTGCCAACCCGCTTGTGAAGAGAGGCAACTAAGGCAAATATCCCCCCTATGAGGCGCTCTATTGGGGAGTTCTATGTTCAGCAGTAAACTTCAATAGGCTGTAACGGTAATTATCAGGAAGATGCTGCTGTCCATGTCATGTCTCACGTTTCCTTTATCGACGCCCACGAGATGATGCTATGGTTAATGTATTATCTTACTCCGCCACTACATTGCGTAAATATAAAGGCTAATAAATATTATTGTAGGATTTATCATTGGCTCAAGTAAATATTGGATTTACATAAGTTCCGAATCAAGTTTTTATCTTCATTTTAGTATATAGTCGTGAGAACCCAATAAAATCCAATACAGATCTACCCGCTAAATACACCTTTATTTGACGGCAAACGGCCAGCCGTCTGGCTATCGGCAATGCGGAGCGCCACGCGGTGTAAATGGACCCTAAATCTGCTCAATGTATTTACGCTTTTTTATGAGATAGGCGAATATCTCGTTTAAAATGATAACTTTTATTTTTTTTTCAAAACTTTGGATTTGAAATTTGGATTCATAATTATAATTTATATTAGTTTTAGGCATAAGAATTATTTTGAAGGTTGGTTACATTCCATTAGTACCTATAACGCTCATTAGTAATGTGGCCAACTTTGTAAGTCTTACCGTAGTGACTGACATTTATAATTACTTCTGAGTTTTTATTCTCAATGTTACGATGTGCCTATATTTTAACTTTAAGATAGTATTCTAGAATGTAAAAAGAGCTAAAGCAGAGAATTATTAGAATTTTGAAAGAATGCAGTAGCATGCGAGACTACCACCTTTTGTGGGATTACTTTATTACTTGCTAGTTTTTTAATGCAACATCACACCCGCCCATGTAGAAAAAAAAACCTATGTGCAGTTCACACGCGTTAGAAGTGAAACCTTCAAATGTAATGAAATATAAAACAAAAACATTTCACAGCAAATGGTTTATTTAATTTTATAATTTTCAACCACAAGTGCGGCATAAAATGTGAGATAAAATTTAAATTTTATAGCAAATAAATGTTACAATTCTTATTTTAGACATGTAGAGCCTATAGTGTATTAAATCCGAAGAATATTTTCTTTCGACTAAAATTGCTTTGTAATACCGACGTCTACTGAAGTCAATCAATTTTTGTTCGATAAAATGATTTTACCTATACAATGAATTCTATAGATAAAATGATTTTATAGAACAAGGAACCAAAATTGATTGACTTTCAAGATGGTCCGTAAAATATACTAATTTAATATAAATCGGTAAGATATGAAATCGTGGATTGTTAAGAATGGTTTGGATATGATAATTTTATTCAATAAATTAATTTTATTTATATGATAATAAATTGGTTATATTTTTAATCCTTAAGTTAAGGCTAACTGAGAGGTGTACCCTAATGCTAGATAACCTATACTATTCCTCGTGAATCTGGCTATCATATACAAAAAGAATTTATCATATCGGACTGGTATTTTCAGAGATTAACGTGTTTAACACGTCAAAAAAAAACGTCTTTCGCTTTATTACATTAGTATAATATTCTATCTCATTCTCTCCTATAGATTTATATATTTGTCTCTTTTTAGTGTCTCTCTTTCGGTTTATTTGTTTCCAATCACAACGATGTTAAAGAGGTTTTCACTTCAAAAATCTTATCTTACTTTCATCTTATTTTAAAACTGTTTCCCCAACAGTAGGATTTTCTTCTGCCTTATAGAGGCAGTTTACATACACAAATTACACAAAGATAAACAACCAGGCCTGGAACAATTATTTGCAGGCCATACAATTGTACTGTGGGACATACTTGTACTGTGCGGGATTTGAACCCGCGACTCCAGCGCCGCAATTTAACGCTAAGCCATTGCGCCACTCGAAGCCGTCCGTTCCGACAAGATATGCATTTATTTTTTTTCCCCGTGATAACTTTACTTTCCGGTGGTAAAATACCACGTGTCAATCCACATGCTCCAGTGCGAATTGGTAGACTTCATAATATATCCAGGACATATTTATTTTCTCAAACATACAGGTTCCTCATAATGATGTAAAATATCATTACTTGCTTATTCATTACATTTTCGAATGCTTGCTTAATATTTATCGTAACCTACTTAATTTTAATAAAGAAATATATTATGCCGAAATTTTTCTACTTTGTCACATTATTTTTTCATAAATTCTGTAATATGAGAAATTTGAAAACGCCGTTGCGGTGGAAAAGGAGGAGATATCGTTTTGTTCCAATCACAATTTCCAATTTCATTTCAATCTTGTAGAAGGAAATCAAATGCCCCGAAGCTATTGTCAAGATTGCAGTCGTGGGGCGTAAGGATATCAGAAGTAAAATCCTTGTTTTAATAAAAAAGGATCAATACTACAGGTACTCATAGGAAAAGTCTAATTAAAAGCAATTACATATATTGTGTAAATGTCATTTAAATGTATCTTTGGAAACCGGTAAGTAATCTTTTGTACATTATTCGAATATCATTTCTTTTTTCTTTATTTCTTTAAAAATTATAGGATAATATGTTTTTTTGTAGATTTTTTTCTATACGGTCGAAAATTTAAGAATAACTATTTTTGCCCGATCATTATATTTTTTTAATTAAAAGTGTCGATAATTTCTTTACTTATATTATTTTGATTCACTGGATTTATTTCATTATCATAAATATTTTATAGATTAATATAAATATTTATGATAATGTAAAGGTTATTTATACACATATCATTTAGTGTGAAAACATTTACGAAAAACAAATAGTCAATAAATTACTTTTATATTCAGTAAACTGATCTCATCAATTTCATTCAATAGTCTTAGAGAACTGTATCACCACCCGAAAATACTGTTTAAGTGAGAACAATACAAGGGAGCAAACGATTTAAATAATGAATCAAAAGAATGAATATGTATGTTGTCTTTAATTAATGTAATTGGTCTAACCGTTTTAATTAAAGTAATAATAAAGAAATAAATAATAAATAAATATAATTATGTTTACATGTATGTATATATCCACTACCCCATATCATCCCGTGGGTGTCTTAAGTGGCTTGAGCGGGAAACAAATCAGGAGATGGCCAGCAATGTCTTCCTAATAACGAATAAAAATAAAATAACTTCAAAACTGCGTTCAACTATGCCAAATATCCCCCCTATGAGGCAATCTATGGCGGAGGCCTATGTTCAGGGTTGGACTTTAATAGGCTGTAACGGTAATGGTTACGGATGTATAAATATCCTTAGTTGTGTATCTGCATATCTTTTTTCGTTTGCTTGTGAAAGTCTGCTATTGGCGACAGCTAGTCGCAGGCGTCCGGAGTATTTGGCGATCGCAGATATCTCGCTGCTATGACTCCACGTCGCCGGTCCGGGTATTTTACATCTGATTTACGTGAGAGTAGATTTTGTTATGGAATAAGGGTGACAAACGAGCGGTGGATATACATGACGTGGCCCATAGACATCTTACATCTGTTCTCGATTAAAAATCAAAATGTAAATGCGTTACCACCCCTGACGACTAAGATGGAATGCCTCGCTCCCAGTAATAAGGGTCTCCGGTTTTCTACACTCACAATATGAAACGCAGTAGCGTTGAGCTGCTATTTTACACAGGTTTTTACGCTTTTAGATTATACCGCACATTACCGAAGGCCACATATTTCTGGAATTTCCGATAGTTAACATTTACGACACCCACGGGATGAAAAGGGGCTTAGCTTTCAACAATTCGTCTGCTCAGCGTTTTGAGTGCAGTTGGCGAGTATTTGTTTTATTCATATTTTTTGTTTAAAATCCATACATGTTAAACTATCCTGTTGATAAAGCGCCACTGAAACCATCCGCAAAGGCCGTCCTACACTCTGCTTACTGGCAGGCTGCTATTCGAGAACTTTTCATCTCCATCGGTTGTCGATTATTCGAGTAATATAGCCCGCCAATTGCTATGTCAGCGTACTAAATAATTAGTGTTGTGCCTAGCCTAATTACGGCCGAGGCTCTGGCGACGGATAAATGAAAAAATATCCATATAACAACCAAATGGTACAGTTTATTGTTGGGAAGCATCGCCAGTACGAGGTTTGGGATATAAGATGTGTCTACCAACCACCCAGCGTGGTAAGTATCGAAAAATCATTTAAGATATGTATTAATGCCACTTCACATATTCTTGAAAAGGCCTTTATCCAGTTGTTGATTTAATTTAAAAACTGTTAAAGACTAAAATAATTGGAAACTAAAACAAAGCTACTCCGAATTTTGCGATATTAGGTTAGTTTATAATTGTATGCTAGCGGGGATCGAATGCGTCTTATTATATTTACATAATGAAACCTTTTACACATTTTTATATGTTACAGTTAAAACCAGTTTTTAGATAGAACGCGTTTTCCCTAGTTAAAACTAGTTTTTACTTAATGCTTTTGTTGTAACTAGAATTAACTAATGCTCAAAATTGATTATCAGGTAAAACTAGTTCTTACTAGACAAAACGCGCTTTTCCGAAGCGAGTCAGTTAGATCTGTTCCGACCGAGGTTAAACGGCCGAGGTTACGGGGCGGTGCGGGGGAATCTCTTTCCGAGCACCGTCCGCGCGCTGTGTGCTCGCTCCGTTCAGTCCCGCTTTGTTTTTATTCTGATAAGCACGTATAGATTGATTCGAGCGCAATTGTCATGGCAAACTTAAATGAGGGAACGCGATGGAAAGAGGAGTTATTAAACTGGTAATTAGCGATTCGCGATCACGAAAAAAGAGGATCACTTTAATATTATGACAAAAAAAACCTATGACAATTTAGTGGACGAAATTAAAGAAGCACAATTAGCTTTTGAGAAATCTCGGAAACAGTACAGGAGACTGAAGCGATTTAAGGTAATTAATATTCATTCCTTACGTATGAAATTAGCGTTTTGTACGGGATGAATATAAAGTCAATTTTTTGTAAAATATATTTAATTAATCAAAGTATGCACTGTTGTTATCTAGTTCATTGATCCTTTACTAAAAATACCATGGGGCGAGAATCAATAAACTCTTTGAAGGCGGTTTGGACTGCCGCATCGAGTTGAATTTTTTCCTTGTAAGTTGTCCAAATTCCGGAAAAATGGTTATCTGTTGGAGCAAGGTCCGGGGAGTACGGTGGATGTCGCAGACATTCCAATTGTAGCTCATCTAACTTAGTGGTTGTTTGTTGTGCAGTGTGTGGTCTTGCGTTGTCGTGAAGCAGCAGTGGCCTAGAGCGATTGACCCATCTCGGTTGTTTAGCAGCTAGTTCTTCCTTCATGGTTTGCAGTTGCTGACAACAGATATCTGCTGTAATCATTTGGCCAGATTTTAAAAAGCTGTAGTGAACGACACCGGCGCTAGTCCACCAAACACTCACAAGTAAGTTTTTCTGACTCAATTTTCGTTTAGGGCAGGATTTGGCTGGGTCTCTAGGGTTCGGCCATTGCGACGAGCGCTTCCAATTATCCACTTTTCATTACAAGTAATGATTCGATTTAAAATCCCTTCATTATTGTGTCGGTTGAGCAAAGTAACACAGCAGTCGACGCGTGTTTGCAAGTTCGATTCACTCAATTCATGAGTTACCCATCGTTCAAGTTTTTACTTTCCGATTTGCTTCAAGTGGATTAATATAGTTTTATCACTTTCCCCGAAGCCTGCAGCTATCTCTGAAGTGCTTTGTGATGAATCCGCTTCCATAATAGCCTTTAATTATTCATTTTCCACTTTGGTCTCCGGTTGGTTTGGGGTTGGTTCTGGAGGTCGAAATTTCCAGAACGAAAATATTGAAACCAAAAACGTACCGTGCTTTCTTTTGCGACACCAGCGCCGTATACACCATTAATCATTCGAGCTGTTTCTGCAGCACGGGTGCCACGGTAGAACTCTGTACTGTAAATATACCGATATTTCATGTTTTCCATTGTGCGGTAATAAGCGACGCCAAAGAATAAAATAATGAGGAAAAACAAATGAATGACTGTTTTCAAAACTCAAATGTACCAGCTAAATGAATTTATAAATTTGAATTTGGAATTCTTAACCAAAGAGGAGATATTTCAGATCAAAGTGGTCAGAACGACAAAACACTAATTTCATATGCAAGGACCTAATATTTGTGGAATACGAAAAGTTGTGACTAGAAAGGAGCCCATGAAATAATACTTGTATGTAGATTAAATTTTTGATATAATTGAAACAGCTCATGTAGCCGTTGGTCATGGTGGTCGGGATTGACTTAAAAATGAAACTTCACGAAAATATGCGAACATAACTTTAGAAATGATAAATATTTTTCTCTCTATGTGCGAAACTTGTCAGCGTAAAAGAGTATGAAGATAAAGGACTTGTTTCAAAACCCATACTACATTCAGAAATTAACAGACATTGCCAAGTCGATCTTATAGACATGCAAACTCAAGAAGGTCGGGGATTTAAGTTTATAATGGTGTATCAGGACCATTTGCCAAAATTTGTTTTGTTGCGTGCACTGAAAAGTAAGAGAGCCGTGGAGGTGGCTTATTAGTTGACTGATATATTTTTGACATTTTGTGCTCCTTGCATCTTACACTCCGATAACGGCAGAGAATTTGTAAATTCTGTCATAAATGAGCTCATTTCATTTTGGCCCGAGTGTAAACTGGTCCATGGAAAGCCAAGACATTCAAAGCCAAGGATCTGTTGAAAGGGCTAACCAAGACATAGAGAAAATGTTGGTTTCATGGATGCAAGATAACGAGACTACTAATTGGTCAAATGGTATTCGGTTTGTACAGTTTATGAAAAATCGGGCACAACATTCCGGTATTAAATAGTCACCATTATGACTTAGACTTAGAAATATAGAATGCTCGACAAATTATATTGCAGGTATGTACCTATGTATTGCTTAATTGTTTTATCATATAACGATATCGCTATTAGGTAAAAGCTAACTATTTCAATGTGCTTTTCAGGTCAGAATTCGACAAGTGCAAAGAAAAATTTTTGCATGAAGAAGATGTTCCGAATACAAATTTACCTTTGAAAACTGTTGCTAAGGAAGCAGCCATAGGAACAGGCCAAGGATTTATGCGCTGCGTATGCAAGAAAGGATGTATGACAAAAAGGTGTCTCTGCATGAAAAATGGTTACCTTTGTAACTCAAAATGCCACGATAGTTTGTCTTGCAATAACAAGTAGATCCACATCCTTTTTAACTTTAAGGTTGTTTGATTATTTTCTATTGTATGTTAACAAATGTTCCTTAACAATCAATGTTCCTTTTTTAAATTTTATGGTTGTGTTCTGTTGACTTGTTCGATTATTTTATATAATTTTAATTAATATTGTCACCTTGGCAACTACTTTATGTCGATGTTCCCTAAAATGTTTCTTTAGTGTAAGATTATTATTTTTACTAGGAACATGACCCTGTGTCCTAGATTTTTTAAATAAATATTTAGTAAGTATATCTTGTTTTCAATCCCAAATTAGTTTCTCTAGTGCTAGTTTTAACTAAAGCTCGGAGTGACAAGGCTGTTGTATTTAAAGTTAAATTTAGAATTTTTCTATAGCTATTTTAAGATTAATATCAATATCTTTTAAAATATTCGAACATTTCCAGACTGGACTCGAGCGGAGTAAGTATGTAAATCTAGGTACAAGTAGACAATATTTTAAAATAGTAAGAGCAATGTGGGGTTTAATTTGTACAATTTATCAACGTGGCTTAAAACTGATCAAATTTTGTTTATAAAACAGGTTTAATACTATCAAAAACAACGGTGCACCTAGCAGGTATAGCGATTCCGTATTGACAGTTTTCATTCCTAGAGAAATATGATTGAAATTTTGAAGTAAAGTGTCTCTGGTAGAACTAGATAAATTATTGCCAAAAATATTTCACATTTATTGCTATTTAGTTCAAGACCAATATTTTTAAAATTTCGAAAAATATGAGTAAGGTCACTGAGGACGTAATCTGCTCTACCTCCCAGTGTACCGTCGTCCAGGTACCAGACATTCAGCTTGGATTTCAAATTTGAAATAATGGGTTGAATTCCAAACTGGAAAGTGTTGGACCTAGTGGGTCACCCTGCTGAACACCGACAGCAGAGTCGATAATATGGTTTTCGTAAAACAAGTTAGTATTTTGACTGTAACATTGCCAAACGTAATGATAAATTTCAGGAGTATTGTTAGCCACTTCTTCTAGCAGGGTTTACCCTATCGATAGAGTTAAAAGCATTCCTTAGGTCAACCTTCACAAGAACATCTGCATCAGAGTTTGTTAAAATGTACGCACTGAATGTACCGCCGCCTCACAGTCACCTCTAGTGCCAAAGCCTAGTTGAGTAGGCTGAAATTTTGACTTAAGGTTAGAGATTATGTGCCTGCAAGCTAATTTTGAAGTTAAGCGTCGATGTTCCTAAAATGTTCCTTTAGTGTAAGATTATTATTTTTACTAGAACACGACTCTGTCTTAGATCTTTTAATAAATATTTAGTAAGTATATCTTGTTTTCAATCCCAAATTAGTTTCTCTAGTGCTGGTTTTAACTAAAGCTCAGGTGAAAACTAGTTTTATCTGAAAATCAAATATATCATCAAATATAACCTAAAAGTCGCTCCGACAAAATTTAAGAAAATTAATATATTAACTTTGGCCTCTCAATACGTTTATGAAAATGTAATGTACGTACACAAAAATAAAAGTAGTTATCCAAAAATAAGTGATATTCATTCTGTAAATACTAAGAACAACACAACAAGCTAGTAGTACCAGTTACTCAACTCCACCGAGTCAGTAATTCATTCTTGGGGCGCTGTATTCGCTTTTACTACAAAATCCCAGAAAATATACAAAATTCGACCTGCTCAAAATTCAAAACCTTTATTAAACATAGTTTGTATAAAAGGGTTATTATTAAGGAATTTATGGATGATAATAACCCTAGGAAAGTGTTCGCTACCAAGCTATTTCTAATTTTTTTGTGTGGTTAATTGTGTAACATACATGATTGTAAGCTGTTATTTAAAAAAAGTCCCGCTGGGTTTCTTGCTGGTTCTTCCCAGGACAGGTTTTTTTCGAACCAGTGGTAATTAAACAAAGGTGACTTTCAATAAGTATTATTTATAATCTATATTGAATAAAAAGTTTCTGTTTCTGTTTCTGTTTCTGTTTCAGTGGTAAATTCTAGTTTTGACTAGGTATTTCTAGTTTTCCCAAAGGTATTTAGTAAAACTAGTTTTAACTAGGAAAACGCGTTCTATCTAAAAACAGGTTTTAACTGTAACATATCTTCTATCTATCTATACTATAATAAAACTCTACGACGATTTCTGTACAATAAATTATATTTATTATTTTTGTACACAAATGCAAATTCAAAAAAAAATTATTATTATTTTTTTTGCATTGGGTCGCTGTAATAACGTTATCTGTCTGTCTGTCTGAACACACGTCACGCGAAAACCTGTGAACCGATTTGGATGGGACTTTTACTATCGTATTACAATGAGATCGAACCGTTGGAATAATTATAATTCATCACGCTATCTACGAGTATATAGGAGCTTACTTTTAGTTGTTTTTTTTTAATAATGTGCATGTTATTAATTTACAATATTTTATTATATACAATATTAAAAACTATAATAAAAAAAAACTACAACTAGTAACTTAATTATCATACAGTCCTACTCCCGGTATCGTTGCCAAGAACGCTTTGAGAGGGAAAGAACCAGCCCTCTTATCACCAGTAGCAACGACCAGTCGCGGATGGAGTTACTTTAGAAACTTCACCGCACGTGGACCCCACGGACCGATAGTATCTACAGCAAATGGCACAAATATGTAGTCATCTCTCAGAGACTCTTATTTGCGCCACTTACTTAGTTGAGCTGCTTCTGATGCCGCCCCGGCTCCAAATGAGGTACTCTTGAGATGAGAGCCGCCAAAGTGTCTACCAAGTAGCATCCCACACTAGGGCTTTACCTCTCCCAAGGGACCAATGTCATACCGTCGGGTCTCTACCATCGTCTCTAAATATTCCACAAGGCTCTAAAACCGAGGGAACATTTATAGAGACAAGAGCCCTTCGGATGACATCGTTCAAAGAACCGTGCCGTGAAAACCTACCAGCACTTTTCTTACATGGGAGTCCGTGGAGCCCAAATTTGTCGACGCTGCTAACACAGGGCACTGATGGGTTAATAAATCGCCGCCCTAGTTGGATTCCTACGGCGATGCGCAAGCTTTCCCCATCAAGTAATGTGCCGAGATTACTTGATGGTAAAGCGTGTAACCAGTGACTAGATTCCTTAGTTGAAACAGCTAGAAGGCGTGCCTGATCTTGGTCACTGTGAAAATTGTGAAACAAATATCTCTGCACGTTCTGTACCAACAAAATATCTGTTTTTGTTTGTTAACTTCCAGTGGAACATTTTCGCCAGGACAGAGCACTCGCCATGTCTGCCCTGCCTCCGTAGCAAAGCACAGGTCTACTTTATTATTTAAAATTATGTTACATAAGTTACTGACACTATGCACGGAAGCAAAGGAAAGCCGGCAATGCAACGCTAGAAAGATTTCTCACACCAATACCACCAAATTTTATAGGTAAAGTAGCTTGAGTCCAGGCTGTTGTATTTAAAGTTAAATTTAGAACTTTTTCTGTAGCTATTTTAAGATTAATATCAATATCTTTAAAATATCCGAACATTTCCAGACTGGACTCGAGCGGAGTAAGTATGTAAGTCTAGGTACAAGTAGACAATATTTTAAAATAGTAAGAGCAATGCGGGGTTTAATTTATACATTTATCAACGTGGTTTAAAACTGATCAAATTTTGTTTTAAAACCGGTTTAATATCAATATTTTAAAATTTCGAAAATATGAGTAAGGTCACTGAGGACGTCATCTGCTCTACCTCCCAGTGTACCGTCGACCAGGTACCAGACATTCAGCTTGGTTTCAAATTTGAAATAATGGGTTGAATTCTCAAACTAAAAAGTGCTGGACCTAGTGGGTCACTCTGCTGAACACCGACAGCAGAATCGATAATATGGTTTCGTAAAACAAGTTAGTATTTTGACTGTAACATTGCAAACGTAATGATAAATTTCGGGGTATTGTTAGCCACTTCTTTCAGCAGGGTTACCATATCGATAGAGTTAAAAGCATTCCTTAGGTCAACCTTCACAAGAACATCTGCATTAGAGTTTGTTAAAATGTACGCACTGAATGTACCGGCGCCTCACAGCCACCTCTAGTGCCAAAGCCTAGTTGAGTAGGCTGAAATTTTGACTTAAGGTTAGAGATTATGTGCCTGCAAGCTAATTTTGAAGTTAAGCGTCGAAATGTGGAACCAACGGAAATAGGACGGATACCGTTATCCTTTTGAAAGCACATAATCTTGCCCCATAAGAATGGAATGAAATTTGGGTTAACGTTACCAGAAAGCATAAAGTTACATAGTTTTGTAATGTCATTAAGTACTCCGCCGGCGTCACCGGCAGAAGCGCTTACAAGATCTTTAAGATGTTGAGGCGTAATTCCGTCAATGCCGCCAGCAGAGCCATTCGAAATTGACATAATTGCTTCTAAAGTGTCTTTTCAGAAATTTGTAAAGGTTGCATAGAAGTCTTGGGAGGCAGCGGTAAACTTTGAGATGGATTGACCGAAGAATGCTTCTGACGAAGACCTTCAAGAGTTTCGACATTACGAGGAGCCAGGATGTCATCTGGGAATAAAACACGGGATGCATTTTTTAGAGTCGCCATCCATTACTTTCGACTCAACAACTTTTTAAATCAATTTTAGGACGTGGTCGAGATAAATGAGTATTAATTGGGTAATCTAAATTTTGAAAACATGTCTCTTTTAGTTGAGACGTAATTGATTTATTTATTGTTTTATAAAATGAAAATGGGAATACACGAAAGTAAATAATTTTGCCAACTCTTTTCACTATTAGTGAAACAATTTTGAATAGTGCATGACAATGCTTTAGCAAGCTGCATCCTCGCACCTCTAAGAGTTCTTTTAACCACTGGTACATTACGATGATAATTGTAAATTTGCTCCGAAAAAAGGGAAAAATTTGTGTCATTAGAGGAATTACTAATAGAGTTATGAATTTCTAGGGTAGGATGTGAAGCCGAAATACTTTTACTATGGCATCGTTTAATATGTATATTTAATCCTATTTTACCTTTAAACAGCCTACCGTCGGTACAATTTTGACACTGTATGAAATCCGGCTGTGAATGTAGCGGAGCGGAGATATTCATTAAAAAATCTATACAGATCTCTACAGCACTCAAAAGTCTTTATATTACATAGCTTCATATTGACTTGAAATGTGCTGTACCCCGCATCTTTCCCTGAAACACAATCATTTACGGCCTAAATAAAAGCATTTTGCTCTATAAATGAAATATTATCACATTACTTTCCTGGATTTATTCCATATTGATAAAAATTGTATGTAGTCGTTATGCTTTGGCAGTTGATAATGACGCAGCAGAAATATTTTCCTTATGTCTGAAATCAAAAAATAATTATTATAATAACTGTCTTTTATATTTACTGACCTTTTTGTTGAAATTTGTAAGCCGAAATTGGCCTCTAAATAATAAAATAAAATAAGTTAAATATACGTAGCTTTTGACAGTTGAAAATTCTGTTATTAATTTATATTATTAAAAAATATTTATAACAGAAATCTTTTTATTTAGTGTAGAAATAGCGTTTATGAAAATTCATTTTCAATGGACACGATGACAACTTAAATCGAACATAATGGAATTTAATTAGCCGTAGATTTAGTTTTGCCATTTACCGACAGGTGTCCCTGTTCATTGTTTATCTACTATATCCTCTTTTTAATATAAACGATGTGATGAGTAACTGACTCATCTATCAACGCACATTCCAAACCGCTTGGCGAAGAAATCTGAAATTTGGACAGTAGCTGCCTTTTATGACGTGGACATCCATTAAGAAAGGATTTAGGAAAATTCGACCCCAAAGAGGGTGAAATAGTGTGTTACAGTTTGTATAAAAGTTTTTATTTTATGGCGCCATTGACGGTGACTTCAGAGGTTGTTCAATTTTGTATCGAGAAAACATATTTAATGCTTTAAAACAATATAATTTACCCTTACGGGTTTAATACAAGGGTGCAAATTTTGTATAAAAATATTGTATTTAGACGCACAGTTCAATCCGCAGGACGTAGAAGCGTGAAAATATAATAACTTCCTTTTATTACGTAGGCATCGACTAAAAACAAATTTTGGAAAATTTAAACCATAAGCTTTTAAGATACTTTTTTGCGGATCGATTTCAAATTTGTATGGAGTAAAATTATAAAATGAGTTTTGTTACTTGAAAATTAGTACTCATACTTTTGGATTAATGAATTAAATATATTTTTATTTTCCGAAATCTTAAAGTGATAAGATGAGAGTGCAAGGTTTGCGTGAAAAAAATGGTTTTTAATTGCATGCTGGTAGGGAAATTCGTAAAACGAAGTTATAATATTTACGAATAATAAATATTTTAGAACTTTACAAAATACTGCGCCTACGTAGGTCACTCAATAAGTTTTGAGATGCTCGAAATTTAAAAATGGAACGCACCCGTGTTATATGTTTCTAAAAAGCAAATTTATTTAAAAATAGAACTCTATAAGCCAATTGCTCAATATTAAAAAAAAACAAGTTCTATTAATTTTCCTGCAACGCTTACCGCGCTTTTCATTCAAAACGATGGATCTTAACCGTGAACATTTGCGCGCTATGATATATTATGATTTTAAATTTGGTTTAACCGAACAATTAAGTTTATAACGGTTACAATCAGCATTAGGGGACTCAGCTCCATCACGCGCAACAATTTTTAGGTGGTTTGCTGAATTTTAAAGGGGTAAAATTAAACTTAAAGATGACCAAAGAACCGGGGCCCCGCAAACAGCAGTAACGGCAGAAAATGTATGGACTACTGAAATGTTGGTGCGAGAAGACCCACGAATCACATGTACCGACATCGAAAAGATTGTAGGCATTAGTTCTGGGAGCATTCATACCATCATACATCAACATCTTGGAGTGAGGAAGCTTTGTTGTCGATGGATCCCTCGTTTGCTCTCCGAAAGCGAAAAACAGACTCGTGTGGATTGGTGCCATGAAATGCGTATACGTTTTGAAAACGGGGCTTCTAGGCGTGTTTCAGAAATCGTTACTGGTGACGAGACATAAATCTATCAATATGATCCGGAAAATAAAAGGCAATCATAAGGACAGTTACCGACAAAACTGCAAAGACCTCGCAACGTCGGCAAAAAAATGGTAGCTAGGTTTTCTTCGCGAAGCGGACATTTGTCGTTGTTGACGTCAGTTGAATTGGAACTCTGAATGGTATACTACAGTTGCATTACCCAAAGCTTTTCAAGGTGTGCGGGAGAGAAGACCAAAGACCGGGCTTCGGAGAATCATGCTGCATCACGATAACGCCTCTTCACATACCTCCCTTAGAACAGAAGCATTTATTGAGGAATCTGGTGTTTAAACTCTAAGTCACCCACCCTACAGCCCTGACTTAGCTCCTTGTGATTTCTTTTTGTTCCCAAAAGGCAAGTTTTTTTCAAGCGCCGAAGAAGCCGTGGCTGCCTACGAAGAAGCGATTTCCGACCCGTCAGATCAAGACTGGCAAAAGTGTTTTCAGAGTTGGTTTAGGCGAATGGAACTTTGTATAGAGCATGATGGAGAATATTTTGAAAAGATGTAAAATAAATATGAATAGTATCTAGAATACTTTTTGTATATCTCAAAACTTATTGAGTGACCTACGTATTTACCCCTCATGTGGTGGAAAATTGTTATATAAAATAGTAAAGTTGTCTATTTATCATTGTGTATAGGTCAGTATTATTGCAATTTGCAACTAGATGGCGTTAGCGCTGAATTAAAAGAAGTTTTTGTAGCCACCAAAGGGTAGGTATATTAAAAGGTTTTAAATATAATTTTCCTACATTTTCAAATGTGTTATATTCATATTTTAAGTACTTCTGCTTTTGAGTATTTAAGTGTTAAGTGTTTTCAGCGCTGAATACTTTAATTTTTAATATTCTTACTGTTTCCAACATACCCATCAAACCCTTTAGGCTGAATTACGACCATGGCGGCCAGTCTCAACGGAGACTAGCTATTTATGCAGGACATTGAGATATTATGTACGAACTTTTCGTAAAGAGTACTTAATAGTAACCAAGGGAGTACAATTTACTTAAATGACGCAGAACAGGATTTTAAATCACGAGTGTTTGCGCAAGCATATGTGAAATTTATAGAGATTAGAGCAGAACCAACGGCTTTAAGGTTTTCTGAGGCACATGGATGAAACACATGCTAAAATCACCGCTAAGGGCTGCTACTGAGAATTTCTCGATAGAAAACCCAACTGGTTTTGGGCCTGATATAATATATTTAAAGTTCAAAAAACTTTCCTCGGTTGAATTTAGTTTTGGTTTTAATTTGTTTGCAGGATGAGACATAATTTAGATACGTAATTTCATTTTGTTAATGTAATTAGGTACTTAACTTTAGATAGGCATAGGATTGTAGTTTTCCTTTCAAATATTTTTAATATTAATGGCAATAATCCTCATACCATAGTGCAGATAATTAGTGATAGAGCTTGCCACGAACTAATAAGAAGTTGAGGCTTGTTTATTTCGGGCAATCTCTTATCTGTTGTATAGAAACTAATTGTTGGTTAGAGAAATTAAGTAGCAAATTATGGATTATGTTATTGTGGTTATTTTGTTTTTATTGATAATATTATTAAAGCGTAGTTTGCCAAATTCGTTTCTTGGTTCAAGGGTGGGTCCGTCCATTAATTCGTTTGTGGGCCCGTCTATTTGTTCGTTCGTTAGTTTGTTTCTATCTAGATTAGTGTCTTTCTAAATCTTCGCGACATTTAAAAGTACAAATAAATCATCATCAATTATCAAATGAAAAGTACTAATTCCACGCGAACGAAGTCGCGGGCACTGCTAGTATTTAACATAAAGATAGGACTGTCAAAACTACTTGTCGCATTTTTGATCAAAAATCCCAAGATTTCTACAGCAATGGGATTATGTCACTACCTACAAGATGGCAACAAGTTATCTAAACATTTTCCCCGACCTATCATTATTATTATTTTTAATTTGATGCAATTTCTAAATCAGGGGCGTACTTTAGCTGAGCATGTTTCGAATTCTAGACTACCAATAGGTTCTGAAAATCTTCTTTCTATCTGCAGTAAGGTAAGGTTGTGCCCGGGGAATGACTAATACTCTGTGGGTAGTGCAGAGTTTTTGAATATGTTGAACGTTTGTTTGGAAATTTCAACAGCGTGAATTAGAGTTCAGTGGTCTGACTGAACGTCCGTATGCATAATTGCGTGGTAACTGAGCCGCTACAATTCGTCACAGAATAAACATCTGAAGTATGTAACTATACAGAATTGAAAAGAGAAATGGATTGCTAAGAAGATGAAAGGTTTGATTAATTAGTGTTTGGAAACAAGTGCAAGTTACACTTTCACAATTATAATTCCGTGTTATAAAACTTACCGATATATTATTATTAAATTGATTACAACAATTCAATTTCAATTAATGTATTATCATTCCTAATTAAAGAATATAACTCTTCCAAATTTAAAATTTCCACAATTATTTCTTTTGCGACAGCAACGCGCCGGGTACAGTTTAGTATTATTATAATAATTATAAAAACAACCGTTTGAAGCATATTTTTTTATGAACAATGTTAAAATAAATACAAAAAATTAAGTAATTAAAGTTATTTTCCTTTGTTGTATAGGTACTTTATTGTTAACATTTGGGCCGGTTTTTAGACTTTCTCAACGATAATTTTTAAGTTATGGTAGGGAATAGATCTAATGCATTTTAAATACAACTATTATTACAGATTGTATTGCTAATTTTAATTTTTTTATTCCGACGTTTTGTTTCTCTTTACATTATCCATGATCACGGAGGGAGGGGGGGAGGTCTGAGGTATTTGACGTTCTGATGTCATAATAAACGTAGGCTGATTACCTAAATTTTATATATTAATTTTTGGTCCGATCAATGCAGAACGAGCTGATTGTATCTTAAAGTCTTGTGATAGTAGGAATCGGTTCTTTTACAAGGAATTATAGTCTATCGAATCATGTCTTAATTAAGATAACAGCATAGTAACATCTAAGATGTCAAATATCATAAATCGAGGTAAAATGGTTTTTGATGTATTTATTTATATATTTATTAAAACTTTGTTGCACAAAAATGTATAAATGCGGTCTTAACGACTTAAGGCTTTCTCTACCAGTCAGCCTATTAGTAAGCAGAGAACACTACTTTGGAAATGCAATATTATTTGAAAGAGAAAGGATTAAATATAAAAAATTACTACATGAAAATTAACAAAGAACATATTATATTACTTATACAATTACGTATTCATAAACACATACAATAAACTTACATATACATATATATAGACATATAAAAAATTTAATAAATAGATAATGTAAATACTGTAACAAATTATTGAAAAAACAATAGGACATTAAAAAAAAAACAGAATTAAGCACGAAGAGTGTTTAGAAAAAAGACAGAGGCCGATTTTTTAAAAAGATTATGGATGTAGCTGTTCTTATAGAAGTTGGAAGGTCGTTCCAAAGTCTAACCGCTTGATCTTCAAAAGAGTTCGACACAAAAACCAGACCGATATAAATGAACTTGTAGAGAAAGATTGGTATGGGTTTGTTACAGACGGAGGCAGACAAACAGACGCCAAACCATTTCCGTAAGGGTTTGCTAATTCTGTTACGGAATACTAAATAAAGAAGATAAAACTACACTGTTTAACAATCTGTATGGAATAAAATGGTTATAAAATACTCGTTATTATAAAACGGTTACAAACGACCGGAAAATATTATCCGGATCACGTTCAAGCCTTCCGACGGGTGACAACATAATAGTAGCACAACGTAATGTAGGTATTATTATTATGTTTATAGTGCCAAAGAATATGCAAATTTGTGTTAATTTAATTTTATATAATTTATAATTATGAAAAATGTATTTTCACTCAATTATTGACCAATTTAACGTTGAAATTAGTGTAATAAGCTCACAGCTCACAAAATCTACCATTATACATAGAACTCCCCAAAGGAACGCTACAAAGTACGATCCTGAGCCACCTGCATCCATACCTCTTGCCATGTCGTCACTCCATTCAGTAAGGGGCCGTCACTTCGCTTACCGCTATGAGGCAGTCATTCGAAAAATGTTCTTCTCCATCAGTTGTTGATTCTTCAAGCTATACGGCCGGCCCATGGCTACTTTAGTTTATTATTCCGTTGGGCTTTATGCTAAAGAGAAAAAAAAGTACTTACCTGAGACATCGTGCGATTTGAATGTCCATCTAGAGTCCATGTAACTGCATTCAGACACACGTTCGCATTTACCAGCAGGACTGACGTTGGATGTCATACATTTACAAAAAACATCGTTGATCATCTTTTTTACGACTACGGAATTCATACTCGTATAATAAATGTGACCAATAGTGCTGTATTTCTACTTTTGGTTTCAAATGACCATTTTTTATTTAAATTAAAAGTATTATGAACTGTAAACAATATCTATTTGGATAATATCGTCGGTTTCCGTTGATTTTTAGGGTTCCGAAGTTACACAAACGTAGGACATAGCGGAACTATAAAGGAACCCGTATAGTTTCGCCATGTCCGTCCGTCCGTCCGCGGTTTTGCTCAGGGACCCTAGGTGCTACAAATCTATAATTTGGCATAAGTATATATATTAATCACGCCTAGAAAACTGTGAAATAAAATCTTAATAAACATTTTTATTTTAGGTACTTCCCATACAAGTAAATGGTGGATGATTTTTTTTTACCCGTCTATTCCATAATGTGAGGTATCGTTGGATAGGTATTTCAGTGGTGAGGTATTAAGGAATTTCAGCAGTATTCAGAGGTCCTTTTTCATTAGAGTCATGTCCCCCTTCTACCAACTAAACCTCTGTTTTGCACGATAGTAGTATATATAATGAAGTTAAAAGGAAAACTATTACAGCTAAGTAGAATTAAGTAGTAAACGAGTAATAGCCGACCAACTTATAGAATGCACTTGGATTAGTGAAAATTTCGTTGCAACTCCATAGAAAATGACCTAAAACTAGCTGCATTATAACTTTGTAATGTTATTGTAAATTGTTAAAAATAAACATTTTTTATGAATAAAACGACTAATATGCATTACTACTATAGCTTTACTTTTTCATTTGCGGGATAGGCAGGGAGGATCTTTCTTACTTACTTACTACTTTCACTTATTTTTTAGTTGGTAATTATTGTAGGCATAATTCAAAGTATTCATACAATCATATAGCCTCATACAGTTTCATTCGTCACACTCTTGGTTTACGCGGGCGACCTCAGGATAATTTAAGGCAGTGGTGGTTTACCTGAAGGTTTGTTACGGTCATATATGTATATCTTAGAGTTGCACTGCCGGGAATATAAAGATAGAGGCAACTATGATCATTTTTATCCTTTGACATGTGAATGATTTGATGTAAATTGTATTGTTTTCAAAATCGAAAAGTATTTTTTAATCTTTTTTTGAATACCACTCCCTATGAGTCTGATTTGAAAATACGTCCTTCAGTTATGATCTTCCTATTTAGGCCTATTTTTAGTCGTTATAGCGGTCAAACCGCGAGCTCACTTATTATGCTCATTATCAAGAAAGCCCACGTATTGAGATGGGCAACTACCTCTGTATTGTGCGTGACCCGACACCCACTTAAAGTTAAAAAAGTTAAAGTGACAGCCTATATACGTCCCACTGCTGGGCACAGGCCTCCTCTCATTTCTGAGAGGGTTTTCTGAAGGAAATGTCCGCCGCGCTACCCCAATGCGTGTTGGCGAACTTCACGTCTTCGAAATATTTTTTTTCTTATTTCTCAGACATGCAAGTTTCTTCACGATGCTTTCCTTCACCGTCGAGCACGTGGTAAATCAGCACTTAAAATTGCAATTAACAATTTCATAGGTGCTGGCAGGGATCGAACCCGGGTTGCTCGCGTACTGTGAAACTTACAGAGAACGCTAACCATTTGAGCTACCACGGCTCACCACACCCACTTGGCCACTTTTTATTTTACTGAAGAGTCACTAACAATACAGTTAAGAAAATACAAACAATCCGGTTAAATGTTTTTATACATTGATGGTAAGATTAAATGTTAGTAGAACCCGCAAGATTAAAAGAAACAATATCAATATCATCATATTTTCCACATCAATCTTCAAAAGAAAAGGGATTGGCCTGAGGCTATCACTGAAATTGCAATCTAAAGGCCCTGATAATATGTTGACGTCGTCGCAACCCTAAGTTTTAATAAATAACGGATGTACTTCGAGACTTAAAAAGTATAAATCGACTTACAAATAAAATTAAAAATAAAATAAAAATAAAATTAAAAAAATAGGGGATGAGTCGCTCGCGTCCGTAGGCTTCGACCACTAACCTAGGCCCACCCTACACGTGTCCCCGGTGGTGCAACGAGCGACAAAGCCGAAAAGATTAGACTCGGCTCCTCGCCATATGGTAGCGGCGTAAAATCTACCACCCCTTAGTCGCACCATGAGCCAACAACAAAAAAAATGGCCCTGAGTTCCCGGCGCCCCTTTAATGGGGCAGGGTGCGAAAGAATCTCCGGGAGTAAAACGGCGACGAGGTTCGCCACCCGTCACGTTCTGTTCCCGGAGGGCGAAAAGTGGATTGCGGAGGCCCGTCTGGCTACGCTGAATGTATGGAGCAATGAATGATAAGATGGATGAAGTATGCGAAATGATGAATGATAGAGGAATAGATGTGTTATGTGTAAATGAGACGAAACGAAAGGAAAGGATGCCACTGCACATGGCATGTATACCGCTTACTGGTCTGGTGTGACGAGACCGAGCGGGCATGCCAGGGAGTCGGTGTCATCCTTTCAGAAAGAATGGGTCAATGTGTGAAGAGTATGAATGTGTAAGCCCAAGGCTGCTATGGATACGAATGAAAGTGGGCTTAAAAGTTGTTTGTGCTAGGGTGTACGCCCCAGACATGTCTAAGCCCACTTATATCCGAGAGCAGTTTTGGGACATGGTAAGGATGGTGTTGAGGAAATGTAAGAGAAATGAAAATATTATTATGTTAGGAGATTTTAATGGAAGGGTTGGGGTGAAGAGGTCTGGTTATGAAAGGATATTAGGAACGTTCGGCGATGAAAGTGTAAATGAGAATGGTGAAGACCTCCTCGCCGTATGTGTGGAAAAGAATCTTTTTGTGACGAACACTTTCTTTCGCCATAAAAGGATTCACATGTATACATGGGAAGAGGTGATGATAGAAGCATGATAGATTTCATAATTGTGGATGAAAGATGCGGAGCGCAGTGGTAGATACAAGGGTTTACCGGGGTCCAACGTTGGGACGGATCATTACTGGTCTTATGTCGAATTAATGGTCTATTCAAGCGTTGGCGGCATCGGACATCTGTGCTCACTGCGTTACAGCGTATAAGAATAGAGAGGTTACAAGATGAAGATGAAAGAGAAGTATAAATGTAGACTGAGAGAGAATATTAGTGGTTTGAATGAAATATGTATGAATGATTTAGACCTGAAGACTGTATGGAATAATGTTAAGAAAGTTTTAGTGGATGCAGCCACCGAAGTATGTGGTGTAAGTAAGAGAACGAATGAAAGGAAAAATAATACGTTGTGGTGGGATGATGAGGTACGGATGGAAGTTGAAGCAAAGAAGAGAGCATGGCTAGATTTACTGGCAACCAAAGCTGGTAATTCTGGCGGTATGAATGATGAGATTGAAAGAAAAAAGGCAGACTTTAGACTTATAAATAAGAGAGTAAAGAAGTTGTTGAAAGGAAAAAGCAAGAAAGAACGGATAAGAATGATAGAAGGATATCTGATAACTTCCAGGCAAATATTAAAATGTTCTGGAAACTCGTAAGAACTGCCAGGGGAAATTCAAAACAGCCTAGAATGAATGCTATACGAGACGAGAATGGCTGTATGCTGAATGATGAAGCTTCGAGTTTAAAGAGATGGAAGGAATACTTTGAAAGCGTGTTTATGAGTGAAGAGTCGTCTGAATTAAGTGAAATAGAAATTTCGAAAGAAGTGGAGAGAGGTAGGGAGATAAGTGTAGATGAAATAATGAAAGCAATGAAAAGCATGAAAGCAGGTAAGGCAGGCGGATATGATAGAGTATCACTGAAATGCTAAGGGCTGGAGAGGAGTGGTGGCAGGCCTGCTGTACACCTTGTTTAATTTATGTTGGGAACTGAAGCGGGTACCGGAAGACTGGTGCAAAGCCGTTATAGTCCCAATATATAAGGGAAAAGGGTCACAGCAGGACTGTAAAAACTACCGTGGTATCAGCTTGCTTAGCATTGTGGGTAAACTGTATGCTAAGGTGTTAATTGAAAGAGTTATGGAAGAAACTGATGGAAAATTTGGGATGTGCAAGCTGGATTTAGAAAGGGATGGGGTGTACGGATCAAGTCTTTTCCATGCATGATTGCGGAGAAGTTTTTGGCCAAAAACCAGAAAGTTTTTTGTGCGTTCATGGACTTGGAAAAGGCTTATGACAGAGTGGACAGGAATATGTTATGGCAAACACTGAACTCATTTGGTTTGAGCGCTGGTTTGATACAGGCATTAAGGTCTCTTTATAGGGACTCTAGTGCTTGTGTCAGGATCAACAGGGTCTACTCGGACTGGTTTGGCATCCAAAAGGTGTCAGACAGGGCTGTGTAGCTTCCCGTGGCTGTTTAACCTATTTATGGACAGTTGTTTGCAAACTTTGAAAGTTGAAGAATGTGGGTTGAGAATGGGTGAGTTAACCGTCAAATGCCTTTTGTACGCCGATGATCAAGTCATATTTGCATCGTCGGCGGCCGAGTTGCAAATGATGGTTACTTTAATGAACTGGTCATTAAAAGAAAGGGTATGAAAGTGAACGCAAGTAAAACGAAAGTGATGGTTTTGAAAGAGAAGAAAGTAAAACGTTATGTGAAATAAGAATAGAAGGGGAGTTGATTGAGCAAGTGGATGAGTTTGTATATTTGGGATGTTTATTTAGCAGGGATGGTAGATATGATAAGGATATAGAACGACGAGTGAACGCAGGAAATAGAGTGAATGGGGCTCTACACGCTATTGTGAGGAGTCAAAATGTGTCAAAAAAGGCACGTTTGTCAATTCATAATGCTGTGTTAGTCCCTACTTTAATGTATGGTAGTGAAAGTTGGGTGTGGCAGAAGAAGCATGAGAGTAGAATAAATGCTGTAGAAATGCGGTCATTAAGGAGTATGCTAGGGCTGAATCTGAATGACAGGGTGAGAAATAGTGTGATAAGAGAAAGTGTGGTTTGCAAGATGACGTTGTGACCAGGATTAAGAAAGGAATGCTTCGGTGGTTTGGTCATGTAGAAAGAATGAACGAAGAAAGAGTGACAAAGCAAATTTATGCTGCAAGTGAACGGCAGAGTCGGAAAGGACGCCCTAGACGAAGGTTTATCGACCAAATTGGCGATATATTAAAATGGGCCAGATTAGGGTACCCTTAACCGACGTGCGTGTATGCGTAGATATATGGATGTAAAGGAGGCGAGAGGTGTGCCAGGATCGTGCCAAATGGAAGTCCGTAGTCTCTGCCTACCCCTCTGGGTGACAGGCGTGAGTGTTTATGTTATGTTATGTTATGTAAATAAAATTTAAAAAATATATTTTATAATATTTACATATTATGTTAGACACCTTTTAACATAAAGCATAAGCATAAAAATGTTATGAGACAATTTACGTGTTAGACATTTATGTATGGATAGTAGAGAAATGTATATTGATTTGATTGCCCGTCTGTACGAGAATCCGACATTTTGTAGCAACTGTACGACTGTGTTTTCAGCAGGCGCTGTTCGCGACATGCGGGGACCCGCGCGGGTGAAAGTCGTGCGGCGTGCCGGTGGCGCATGTTTGATCAGATTCTCACTCCATTACGGCGGCTCTACACGTTCGCCAACACAGTGGCGAATGTGTTGGCCAATACCGATGGCCATCGTGTAGAGCGGGTGTTTGTGCTTACGTTGGTATGTATTGGAATGATGGCCCACAAGTTGGCGCAAGATCCGTGTGGTGTCGGTTTTTTACAAAAGATCAAAGGGTTGTGGCAGAGTATTGGCCACCGCATCCACACGTTGGGCGCACTTTTAGTTTGCTACGAGTTCTCAGAGTGATCGCACGCACCGGGTTTAAATTTTGTATTTACGCGTCGTAACTAGTGTCTACAAAATGGCAGTAACAATGACCAATAAGGAAATTTTTCGCTTAGGTGGTGAGTTGGCAACACCACGCTTGGTGTGAGGCTGATTCGAGAACCTTTCGATCATCAGTTCTTCCGGCCTGTTGACAGCAAAGATATGATATTATATGACTAGTGATGGTAAAGATGATTCATAAAATAATGATATTCGAATTATATATACAAAAATCTTGACTGATCATGGTTGAGATATTGTGATATTATGGTTCTCTTCATATAGGTAATACTTTTCAGAAAAAAAAATTACCCTGCAAAAACAAAATAAAATTTAGTTAAATGATGTAACTTACATTAGTCCAGTCAAATAAGCGATCAAAGCGGATGACAGATAATAACCTGAATTTTATACCTTCGTATTTCGTATATACCTTCATTTTGGGGTTCTAAAAGTTGTCTCAAAAGTCTCATAAAATCTCGTGTCTGCGTCGTAAGTTATTCAAGGTCAAAGGTAAAAAAAAACAGTTTTTCATGATTGTCTCAGTTCCTATTGCTCCAATGATGTTAACATCTATTATAAAAATTGTAGAGCATAAAATTTACGAGTACGACAAATTTCATTTGAATAATTTTTTCATGCGCTCAACCGTTTCTGCGATTTTTTAAATCTTTGTTAATTTAAAATCTAAAATTTGACATCTTTCTTAGTTTATAGCTTACATCTTTGATAGTAATAAAATATTAAAAAAGTTATAGGTCTTATCTCACTCCTGGGTACAGGCATCCTTTTATTATTGAGAGGGTTTTTGGGGCAAGGAAACATCTACTGCACTGTCCCAATGCGTGTTGGCGGACTTCACATGTCTTCCAAATATATTTTTTTTTAATTTCTCAGGCGATGTTTTCTTTAACCGCCGAGCATGTGGTAAATCAGCACTTAAAACTGCAATTGACAATTTCATTGCGTTCGAACCCGGGTTACTCGCGTACTATGATATTTACAATAATATTTTTTTTCTTTTTTATTATATTTAAATATGAAAAATAGAAACCTATAAGTGATTGTGCCTTTGCCGACTCATCGCATCACACGTCTTTTAACGTGTCAAACGATGAACTCACCAAAGACGGTAGAGTTCATCCTTTTTTCTATCATCCTTAGAACTTTGCTGGTACTCCCCCGCAGTTGCAGCATCATCGAGGCAGACATCTACTTTCGCGGCGACAAACATGCTTAATGCGCTACTAAAACGTGGCAGCCCCAATGATAATATATCGTTGATACATTGATAAAATTTCATAATATTGAACTCTCAGGGCATTGAACGACTTGCGTGGTCTACAAATATTTATTAATTTAGTGACTAGAAGGGACTTGCTTATGAAACCTTAGTATTTTTAATTTTCATTACAAAAAATATAATAATGCGATGAATAATCGTAATATTAGAATATCTCAATAAAAACTCTTTTCATTGTCTTTATGCATGGTGTGGTAGCAATGTAAGTGGATCGCTATCATATGAAACGACTATTGCAATTGCCAGAAAAAATTTTATGCTCAGAAGATCTAATTCACCCACCGTAATACATATTAATAAAACATATAAAATGTGTTATAAAAAATGTTTCCGCCCGGGATCGAACCGGGGACCTTCTGCGTGTTAGGCAGATGTGATAACCACTACACCACGGAAACTTATAATAATCGTATTAAATAAGACTCCATATAGCAAAAAATGTGAAAGTTTTGATATTATGTCGTAAGAAAGTTCCGACGTCACACACCCGCTACGCGTCACCGATGCGAGTATTTAAGGTCTAATAAGTTTAGAGATGTCGACGCCGGCGTAAGGGGATTTTTTAACCTATTACATCCCGTGGGTGTCATAAGAGGCCACTATGGGAAAGACCAATGACCAAAAAGTCAAGACAGCATAATTAGAGCTCACAGCATTTCTTAAAAACATTTTTTTTAGACTTCTCTAGGTGGTAAAACTCGTTTTCTGCCAAGGAGTCTGTCGATACCACCCTTTTACCTATTTCTGTCACCAGATAGTAGTTTTTGTGTTCTGCTCTGAAGGGTATAGAAAGCAAGTATAATTACATGTATGTATATGTGTATATTATATGTTTTACCTTACCTTTTATTATGTATTAGAAATTTATATTATTTCATGCACTTATTAGTTATTTATATGTTATTTTATTGCATGTATTGTCTATATATCGCATGTATTGACATTATATTGTGTAATATGTATATTTATATTGCACCACCTACCTAGTATCTATTGTTTTATTCTTTTACACCTTTGGTTGCCTGAAACAGATCGCTATGTAGCAATAAGGCCGTCAAATTGTACATATAATCTGCCTTTTGTTATGTCATCGATATATTTGTTTGTGGTGTACAATAAAGTATATTCATTCATTCATACATGCTGTGAGGCGTTCCATCTTAGTCCTCATAGGTGGCAACGCATTTTCAGCCTTCTTTGTACGAAGTTAGCCACCACGTTAGCAGCAGAAATTGTGCTGAAAATGCATACTAAAAGCAAAGATTACTAACGAAGATAACATTTTAAAGACGAGTATATAATAAAGATTACGAAGTAATATAATAAAGATTACGAAGGCATGAAGATAAATATTCCATCAATGTGTGGAGTTTAATGCAAGGTATGCCATGAACAAAGAGTGGAGCATGTTATGCCATATACGTATGTATGTATGTATGTATGAAAGTGTCAATGAGAGAGATGTGTTGTCCGTACTGTAACAGGATAACTCTATTATTCTAAACTTAGCTCTAATATTTATAATTAAGTATACCTATGTTTTGTGGGCTACAACACTACATCACATACATCTGTAGAATAGATAGCATTTCTAAATTATTTGTAGAAACTATAAATGTTTGGGCCTAGAGACTTACTAATAGGCTGTAAGTCTTTTGAAAAGCAATTCCTGAAATTTTATGTCTTTATTATTGTGTTGCATTAACTCATAACGTACCTTTAAAAAGTTTTTAGTTATTCTAAAGCGCAAAAATTGTTTCCGCCCGGGATCGAACCAGGGACCTGCGTGTTAGGTAGATGTGATAACCGCTACACCATGGAAACTGGTTAGTTTTTTATTAATAACGGCATAAGAAATGTAAAGCAACATTTATTTTGTATTATCTATCGGGAATTTGCATATTTCCTTTTTTTTTTTTTTTATAGGAGAGGGGGCAAACGAGCATGCGGCTCACCTGATGGTAAGTGATTACCGCCGCCCATGAACAACTGCAACACCAGGGGAATTGCAGATGCGTTGCCGGCCTTTTAAGAAGGAGTAGGCTCTTTTCTTGAAGGTCCCTAAGTCGTATCGGTCCGGAAAAATCGATGGTGGTATCGATTTCCTGATAACAACTCAATAATATTTAAAAAAAAAACTGTGTTTGCCAACTTTCCTGCCATGAGGCAACATATGGAGGAGGGCTATGTGTAGCAGTGGACATATAATGGGCTGTAGTGAATGACTTAATTGGTATCGCCGTATGGCTTAGTAGTCAGAAGTACATCGCTGTGGATTTGTCTGTCCTCGGTTCGAATTCCAACCAGCAAAATTCATCACTGGTTCAAAAATATAGATTGTTGATTTCGATAATTAATAGAATCAGGTGTTACTTTGCGGAAATCCATTATATTAAAGTTGGAAAAATTTACTTTGCCAATATCCGCTCAATAAAATAAAATGATGTGTCTTACCTAGTTTGAAGAGCACCTCCCGCCCTCCCTCAATTGCGTGCACTATCCCCGTCACCACTAATCCCAGCACCACTACTCCCACCACCACTACACTAGTAAAGACACACCACCGACGACAATACGACACGTGTTTCGCCTCTACACAAGACATCTTCAGGTGTAGTAGACTCTACGGTAGCTGAAGTCAGCTACCGTAAGTCAAGTGTTAGCGGTGCGTCTCGAGAACTCCACGGAAGACGCGCGACTTTTTTTGGCTCATATCTAGTTTGAACTTTACACAATTAACATAAAACTCATTTTAGTATGTACAATTTCGTTACAAAAATTCGCTTCTATTCCGTTCCGCGGCAGTGTAAATTGGGCCTAATGCAATCCCGTATTGGTAAATTGCAAATTCCATTTGATTTGTTACTGTGGCACAACATTTAAGGCTTTATGGGAATATAAATATACCACTATACTATATTCTACTATACTATTAATTTATTACGTGAAGGTCGTGAAATGAGCGCTAACTCGTACAATATAATTGAAAAAATTATCCATGACTTTTTATTGGGACATCAGTAGTTCATTAAGTGTGTTTTCAAGTTAGGAACGTATCGGTTATATATATAAGTATAATAATATAGTGATGAAAATGGTATAAATATAAAATATTAGGCATGTAAAAGATAGGTAAGTATGTATAAAAAATAGGTAAGTATGTATAAAAAAAAGCAAAAACGAAGATACACCACATATACGTAAAAAGGGAAAGTTACAGCCTATATGCGTCCCATAGATAGGCAAAGGCCTCTCATTTCGGAGCACGTGGTAGAGCCATGCTGCAGCTGTTTTAGTAGTATAGTTGTAGCACGAATGGGTCGGCTCGACCGGGGAAGGACCACGCTCTCACAGAATACAAGTGTAAAATAGCAGCTTAACGCTGCTATGTTTCGTATGATGAGTGTAGAGAACCGGAGACCCTTTTTACTGGAAAAGAGGCTTTCCATCTTAGTCCTCACGGGTGACAACGCATCTGCATTTTGATTATTTATTGAGGATAGATGTAGATGTCTATTGGTCACAGCAACCACTTACCATCATGTGGACTGTGTGCTCTTTTGTCACCCTATCCTATAAAAAAAAACGTAGTGTTTTCGTAAATATGCAAAATTCATAAAATATGTTTCCGCCCGGGATCGAACCGGGGACCTTCTGCGTGTTAGGCAGATGTGATAACCGCTACACCACGGAAACTTGTGATTGCCGATGTAAATATTCAAAGATAATTATTACTAGTGAAAATTCTGTAATAATTTTGAAAATACAGAAATCATTCTACTTGCTTCAATTTTTTATAACATTAGTCTAACAAACGCGCTGGCGGTCCAGCTAATGGTAAGACCTACAAAACCTTGTCATCCCTGATAGGTGAATAAAATACCATACAACCTCTGTCTCTCTCACGCTTAAAAATTGTTAAATTCCGGTAAAAGGTTCCATCCAGACGAATTCCTAGACAGAAAATAGTAAAACCGTCACCTAGTAAAACCGATCAGAAAGTCTAAGCAGATAAGCGTTTAAACCTTAATAATATCACCTTCATGATTGGAAGCAAGGGCGTCGCCAGCCGATTGCTCACGGGGGGCAAGTTGATATATAGAAAATGGGAAAGTGTAGGTACAAGGGAACATGAAGGTTTACACTTCTATTATTTGCGATTCTTACCTCTACGGCGATTGTAATAAGAACGGAACAAATTCCAGGCAGCTGCCCTCTGGCGACGTAGTTGAGTGGAAGTAACCAAGACGTAGACATACTTTATACATAACATTTGAAAACGGTTATATGGTGCCCCTTTATCATTGCAAAATAAGTCAATACTAATTTAAAAATAGTTTTAATGTGATATAAACAATTCACTTGTACGTGGTAGAGCCACGCTGCAGCTATTATTACGGTTGCAGCAAGAATGGGTCAGCTCGACAGGGAAAGGACGACGCCCTCACAAAATACCAGCTTAAAATATCAGCTTAATTCTCCTGTGTTTCGTATGGTGAGTGTAGAGAACCGGAGACCCTTTTTACAGATAACGAGGCATTCTATCTTAGTCCTCAGGGGTGACAACGCGTCTTTATTTTGATTCTTAATGGCGGATAGATGTAGTCTATGGGCCACAGCCTCCACTTATCACCAGGTGGAGTGTGAACTCATTTGTCATCCTTATTCTATTAAAAAAAAAACAATTAAAAGCGCCAAAAACGAATGTTTCCACCCGGGATCGAACCGGGGGCCTTCTGCGTGTTAGGCAGATGATATAACCGCTACACGAAAAAACATTTCAGGCAGTCTTATCTTATCTTATCTTTATGTCATAGGTGACCTAAGAATATAAAGCTGAGAGCTGACAACGATAAAGTGACACCTTACTTATTAAATTTAAAAAAAGGTTAGAGTGCACATAATTAAGTTTTATGTTAGCTCTAAGGTTGCAAGTGGATGCTAATACAGACACCCAAGTCTATCCTTATTTATTTGTACATTAATGCACAAAGTAAAACATCCGTTACAGCCTATTAAAGTCCACTGCTGAACATAGACCTCCTCCATAGATTGTCTCATGGGGGGATATTTGCCATAGATGCCACGCTTGGCAAGCGGGTGTGCAGCCGCAGTTTATTATTTTTTTTAAATCACCCGCAAGCATCGACCACCTGCGTATTTCATCAGGTCGTTGGTCGCCCGACACTGCGCTTATCAGTAAGAGGCTGCCACTCGAGAACCTTGTGGCCTAATCGGTTGTTGGTTCTTTGGGCTAATTTCGGTTAATATCCGGCCCATTTCCACTTACCACTCCAGAGTATTAAAATTGAATGCCTCTTAAGTAGTAAAAATGGTATCGGAATATCTTAATTAACCATGCGAATGTGATAAGCACAATAGCTTTATGCTATTTTACGCTGGCATTCTACAAAAGTGTGAAGCCATTATTCAGCCGTAACATGACACTACCACGAAAATGTATTAATATACTAGCGGTCCGCCCCGGCTTCGCATGGGTGATTTCTGATTTCGACAATAGGGTCACCTACCGGGTCGAAATATAACTAAGAGCCATCAAGATGACCCTATAAATACCCCATAAACATTTCATCAAAATCGGTCAAGCCGTTTAGAAGCAGAATACACGCATTTTACTGGAATAGAGGCATTCCATCTTAGTCCTCACGGCTGACAACGTATCTGCATTTTGATTCGCAAACGAGGATAGATGTAGATGTCTATGGGCCACAGCAACCACTTACCATCAGATGGACTGTGTGCTCGCTTGTCACCCTTATACTATAAAAAAAAAATATTTTTAATATGTAGCAATAGTGATCAACAATTAAAACAGTTACAATTAAAAATAATTAAAAATTAAAAAAATTGTACAACCGACTTCAATATAAATTATTAAGAATAACTCAAAAACTATTGGTCAGACCTTGATCAAATTTATATAAAAAAAAGAAAAAAAAAGAACATACAGGCGAATTGAGTACCGTCTCCTTTTTGAAGTCGGTAGAAAATTTAAAATGTTGAATATCCTCTGGTCGTAATTTAACGTAATTGCGTTAACGTTAACTTTAAGTATCGCAAATTACTGGACATCTATGCGAGCTTGTCTGAAGTATGCTTCTTGCATTAAAAATGCATGAACCAATCTTCGCCAGTGCGGTCAACCACATCTGATGCTTGTTGTTCGTCGAATTTCATATGCACTAAACCCCAAATTTTATCCTAGGCGATCTAGATTAGAAGGGTGGTTCACTTCAAGGTAGTTCGTTTTAATGTACTAGTTTGCATTTTATTACCAACACTATTGACCAAATATCTTTTATTTTTATTATAAATCTATGAAACATGTAGAAACTTATAATCTTAAAACAAATTAATTCTGCCCGGGATCGAACCTTCTGCTTGTTAGGCAAATGTTATAGCGTCTACACCACGAAAACGCATTTTATAAAACGTTTTAAAGTTGTTATGAGAATTTAATGTGCAAAATCTAAATAGACCAATCTATGAGTTTAATACAACACCACTTCGTTGGCAAAATATATTGTACGATAAATAAATTAGGAAGCACTATATTCTACAGCCCAATTATTTCGGCCGCAAATACATACATTTTCTTGTTAATTTCGAACGTATCAACAGCGTAAGGTATGTTATTAATTCTGTGTTAGACCGGACACAGAAGGATTATCTTGCTCACCTCCTATAGGATATAGTGCCCTAGTACTTCTTATTAGTTTGTGGTAGAGCCTGAGCAATTTCATACTAGTTAATTTCTTACTCAAGAAGGGGTTTAATCAAATTTTATCGTTTTTTTTGTTTTTATTAGCTGACTGAAAAAGTAGGAGATAATGATATAACAAATGTTGTTGTGCTGTTACATTTAATAGGTTTAGTAATCATAACACCACAATAACATTTGTTAGACCCTTCCTTACTCTGCCGCCAGGCACCAGTTTATCCGACGGTTCCACGAGTACGATTTCAAAACAAAACAGAAATAAATGGAATAGAATAATTTTATTCAATATAATTTAAATTTAAATAGGTAAGTAGAAATATTATTTATAAAAAAGCATCTTTATTCTTATATATTATATTATATCATATTGGGCATATTTCATATTGCCAGCACAATTAATCACTTGGTCCATAACATATCTATTTATATATACTGTAGAACGCCGATTATCCGAACGCCGATTAACCGAATCGCCAATTATCAGAATCGGTCCTAAGCGTAATATAAAAAATTACAACCAAGTACTGTAAGTAAGTAATGTCATTTTTGTTCAACGTCGAGGCAACATACTCTGATCGAGATGTTCAAGTGAGCGCACGGGGTTTCGTATATTATCTGCCGCGGCGCTGATGCTCTCTCTCTCTCTCTCTCTCTCTCTCTCTCTAGTGCACTACTTACGTATTGTAGAACTGTGTTTGTTAAACTTAATAAAGTTCATTCTATATGTGATAGTTCGTTTTTCTTTATTACCAGTCTATGTCCGATTATCCGAATTCTCGATTATCCGAATCGACCCCGGTCCTAATTAATGCGGATAATCGGCGTTCTACTGTAATTCTTCTGCACGTGTGTTTGTCACTGAACTCCTCCTAAACGGCTAAACCGATTTTAATGAAATTTTTATGGGTGTTTAAGTGGGTCAAAGATTCAGAAATCACCCGTGCTAAGGCGGGGCGGATTGCTAGTATTATATTTTTCAGAGCACTCCCCGCGATAGATGCGATAAGATACGCAAAGAGATGCAAAATCTCTACGCAATGCCAATGAGATAAACCGATCAGAAAGAGCTTGGTCGCCGACGATTCGAACCGCTGGATGCGATCAAATGGAAGGAGCTGGTACTGGGGAGCCCCGGCCCAGAGGGGAACAGTATTCCATGTGAGGCCGAACCTGCGTCTTGTTAACTTGCAGGCGGTGTGCCTTCATGAAATACTGTCCCGCTTTGCTGTGCACACCAAGCTTTTTAGAGGCCAATTTAGCCTTCTCTTCCAAGTGACCAGGAAACTGCACGTCATGTGATATGTCGATGCCGAGGATTCCGAAACTGGCTGAGGCAACAATGGGAGGGCCCTAAAACTAAAGAGATACTACAAAGGGGTTATTTTTAGGGATTGAACTGGACTAGATTTAGTCCCCTTCAGTCCGAGACTTTGTTCAACAAAGTCTACCAGTAGCCCAGAAGGTCACTAGCTGAGCGACCCCGACGGAAACCGTACTAGGCTTACTAATCAGCTGGTGATCCTCAAGGTACCCCATGAGCTGGCAGTTTATAATTGCTACCATTTTTTTGGATTTGTTAGTCCATGGTTGGAATTCCAACCAACAAAATCCAACTTTCGTGCAAAAATATAAATTACTGGATTTGACTCTGATTGTGCTTTGATTGTCCTCGTATCTAGATACAAAATCATAGCCTACTTTCGATCTTATTTCATAGGTTATATCAGACTTGCGTAGGTTAGGGTTGCGCATGCACTTACTCGTGGTACTTAACCCTTTCGCTGTCCCGTGCACTACATATAAGTCATTGCTATTGTCTTTCTATTGTACTTTCTAGTGTCTGGAAACAGGACAGTGAAAGTGTTAAATATGTAGCGTAGTTGATAACTTCAGATTGTTTTATTTCTATATTTAAATAATACTTTGCCCCCACACTAGGATTTTCTTCAGTAACTTGGAGGCGCCGCACTTAAATTGCACAAAGACAAACAATTAGACCTATTATACAGAACAATTATTTCTAGGCCATACCCCGAGGCCCAACAGCGGGTGACGCTTAGCCAACACCACAGAGATTCATATGCAAATTCGGGATTACATTATACATCCGCACCGCAGATACTTGCTTATCTTATTTAGTGCAGCTGCTTGTCTTATTTAGTTGTCGCCTGGATCTATTTTCTAGAGGCGCACTTGTTTATTTCTATATCGTACATAGATATCTATAGAATAGAGTTTATGGAACACATTTTTCACTAATCATATGTACTTCCATCCACCATCCACCATCATAACATGTCTATGATGCAATTTAATTTTTTTTTATTGACATTATACTTTTATGAAATATCAGTCGGTTGATATTTACTATCATTTTTGATCTATCACCTACGAATTTGTTTTGAGCGTCAAACATTTTCAAAAATTATACGTAAGAAAGCGCTTAAACGACCGAAATACAGTAATGGTGTTAAAGTCACTTTCATTATCAGACAAGGCTGAAAGGATTTTTCCGCACAAGGAAGACGATAACATTTACATTCCTTTACTAGAGCCGAGGTAATTCTGCGCCACTTTGCCACTTCAATGCACCTAATCTACTTAGATCTTACTAGTGAAAATCTTTTTCCAAAGATGTACTTTTGTAAATATGTTTTTTTCTTTGTTGTATAATACGATATCAGTTTTATTTTAATTAAAAATATAGTAACCGCCACAATCCAACGGATCAGTAAGTTAAAGTAGCAATGGGCCGGCCACATAGCTCGAAGGACCGACTAGCATGGGGAAGAAAGGTTCTCGAGTGGCAGCCTTGTATAATGTACAATAAGCGGAGTATAGAGGGGCTGTTTGCTGTGGCTGCTCGCTAAATGGAATGGCGACCTGGTAAGATATGCTGGAAGTAGATGGATGGATGTGGCTCAGAACCGTGTCATGTGGCATTCCTTGTGGAAGCTTATGTTCAGCAGCTAACTTGTGAATTGGAATTTGTTTAAATATATTATTGACAAAGACTTTTAGCGAATAATTATTGTATGACATACAGGTTTTTTATTTACTGTGGCATGTAGTTAATTACCTAGATATATGATTATTCATACGTTTAATGCAATCCCGTATTTGTAAATTGCAAATTCTACTTGATTTGTTTCTTATTTCATTACTCTGGCACAACACCACACACACACACACACACACACACACACACACACACACACACACACACACACACACACACACACACACACACACACACACACACACACACGCACGCACGCACGCACACACACGCACGCACGCACGCACGCACGCACGCACGCACGCACGCACGCACGCACGCACGCACGCACGCACGCACGCACGCTCGTACGCACGCACGCACGCACACACGCACATACGCACGCACGCACGCACGCACGCACGCTCGTACGCACGCACGCACGCACGCACGCACACACGCACGCACGCACGCACGCACACACGCACGCACGCACACACACACACAGAATACCAGCGTAAAATAGCAGCTTAATGCTACACGAGGCATTCCATCTTGGTCCTCGAGGGTGACAGCGCATCTGCATTTTGATTCTTAATCGAGGATAAATGTGGTTGTCTATGGGCTACAGCATCCACTTACCATCAGGTGGACTGTGTGTTCGTTTGTCACCGTTATTTAAAAATTAAGTTTTATGGGAATATAAGTATACTACTACACACTACAACTCTTTTCAAAAATTAAGTTCTTGTAATTTAATTTATTGCCTAAAGGTCGTGAAATGATCGATGACTAGAATTTTAAACAAAAAGTATCCCTGACTTTTTTATTGGGACATCAGTAGTTCATTAAGTGCGTATTGAAGTTAGGGACGTACTGGTTATATAAGTTACGTATATATAATAATATAGTGATTAAAATCTTATAAATATAAAATAATAAGCATGTAAAAGATAGGTAGGTATGTATAAAAATTGCAAAACGAAGATATACTACATATACGTAAAAAGGGAAAGTTACAACCTATATGCGTCCCACAGGTGCGCAGAGGCTTAGTGTTTTCGTAAACATGCAAAATTCATAAAAATATGTTTCCGCCCGGGATCGAACCGGGGACCTTCTGCGTGTTAGGCAGATGTGATAACCGCTACACCACGGAAACTTGAATTACTATTCTAAATTTTCAAATCTAATTGTTCTTAGTGAAAATTCTGTTAATATTTTAAAAACAGAAATCATTTCACTTGCTTCAATGTTCTATAACATTAGTCTGACAAACGTGCTAGCGGTCCACCTGATGATGGTAAGACCTACAATACCTTGTCATGCCTGATAGGTAAATGAAATGCCATACAGCCTCTGTCTGTAAATTCTGGTAAAAGGTTTCCCAGACGAATTCCTAGACAGAAAATGTCCGGCCTATGTTCAGCAGTGGACTTGTGTAGGGCTGTAATGATGATGATGATGAGGATTATGATATTACATAGTTATTAGTTTAATTAATTGCAAGGTTAGAGTGTACATAATCAAGCTTTATGTATACTCTAAGATTGCAAGTGGGTGCTAATACAGACACCCACGTCTATCCTTATTTATTTATACTTTAATGCACAAAGTAGTACATCCGTTACAGCCTATTAAAGTCCACCGCTGAACATAGGCCTCCCCCATAGATTGTCTCATGGGGGGGATATTTGCCATAGCTGCCACGCTTGGCAAGCGGGTTGGCAGCCGCAGTTTTTTATTTTTAGTCGTTAGGAAGACCCTGCTGCCCATCTCCTGATTTGTTTCCCTCTGTCGCTTCTTACGACACCCACGGAATGATATGGGGTACTGGATATTCTTACAACGCCACTACACGGTACGGAGTAGTACATGTGGCTGACCTAATTTCAAAGGGCATTATCTCACAGTCAACCATTAGGCTAAGCAGAGATAGAAATATAATATTATTCCACGCTTTTGCCGTATTATTACAGTCTAAAACAAGTTCACTGCTGAACATAGGCCACCCACATAGATTGCCACGTTTCTAAATCACCCGCAAGCATCGAACACCTGCGTAACGAACAATATATTTTACCTAATCTATGAGTTTAATACAACTCCACTTCGTTGGCAAAATATATTGTACGATAAATAAATTAGGAAGCACTATATTCTAAAGCCCAATTATTTCGGTCGCAAATACATACATTTTCTTGTTAATTTCGAACGTATCAACAGCGCAGGGTATGTTATTAATTCTGTGTTAGAGCGGACACACAAGGATTATCTTGCTCACCTCCTATACGATATAGTGCCCTAGTATTCGGTTTTGGTCTGCAGGACGGAACAGGACAGGACAGAACAGAACAGAATAAAATTGAACTAAATAGAATAGAATAGAATAGAATAATATAGCTCTTATTCAATTTAAATTAAATTTAAATAATACTTGTTGAACGTCACCTTCTTACTTCTTACTTTGGAAGAAATCTCAGTCCTGTGAAGAACCAGCAAGAAACGTAGCAGTCCAACAATCGGTATTTATTGAATGTAAAATTTTACAAACAATAAATTTGTGATATCTCTATATATAAAAATCAATGGCTGTCCGTTAGTCTCGATAACTCTGTGCGTTTGAGTGGGTCCCTGGATAGATTTAGATTCACAATTGGACCTGGTAGGTGGCTATTATCGAGATCCAAAAATAAATTAAGATATAAAAATAACATTTATCTTTTTATATATAATTCTTCTGTGCGTGTGTTTGTCACTGAACTACTCCTAAACGGCTGGACCGATATTGGTAACTATTTTGAGCGTGTTGGGGTGCGTTCCTGGGTGGTTTATATTCACGATTGGGCCCGTTACGTAGCGCTGTTGTCGAGATCCAGAAATCACCCGTTTGAAGCCGAGGCCGATCGCTAGTTAAATATATAGATCATATTGAATAAAAAGAGTTAAAGTGAGCCTGCGGCTTTACACACCAGAATAATTTAAATAGTATAATTTAATTCAAAATACAATAGTAAAAAATTAAAGACAATTATAACCAAAAGAATCTGTCAACAGCAACAGTAATATTTAAATAACCACCAATGCTGTTATTGCTAGACGTCATGGAACACAAGCTACATGAAATATGAATAGTGATAGGTAGTTATAGTATTAGTACTAGCTTTGTGAAGAACAAGAACGTTACAAAATTGATGCAGGTGTACGACATGGTACATTAAAAAGACACAAAATGCACAAGTTTAGTTGAGCCTTTTGCCTGCTAAAAGTAAATATGAGTTGAAGCAAACTAGATTTAACGATGATGAGCGTAGCTGCGGTAAAGTGGTGCAATATTGCCTGGCGGTTCTCACAGAGAAATTTTAATGTAATCAACTTTCTTTATGAGAGGATATCAAAGGCTCTCAATTTTTACCCCGAGTTATGAAGCCAGCGCTCGACTATAAAACAATGTTTCTATGTACATATTATATATTAATATGTTTTCATAATGTATTACTTTTCCTTTTTTGACTGGTAGATTCGTAGAGTTTTATGATTGAACTTAACATTGAATTAACTGAAATAAAATACCTATGCAAATAGAGCACCGCAATTAATTACTCATCGCAGTGTTCGCTTGTATGTATTAAGGCAAAAAAGAAAGAAACAGAAACAGAAGCTTTTTATTGAATATACTGTAGAGAATGAGGGTAAAAAATAAAAGGAAATACGAACAAATGAAGGTGGAATGGCAATCTCCCACTTGTTTTAGCAGTATAAAGTATCGCACAGGCGACTAAGAGAGATCTGGATCTGGTGTTTAGTGGGTAGGCACTTCATAGTGAGTCCCACATAACCACGCAGCCGGCTGCGTGGTATGCTAAGAGCATTCACCACCTCCCTCCCCCGCTTCCGGAGGGTAGTCCTTGCTTTGGGCGCAAAAAAAACTAAGAGAGATCAGTTGGTAATTCTACGAGTCTCATTGTCGTTACTCTGCCCGTTGGGGTATTCTTCTAGTATAAGCAAGGAAGATGGTGTTGCTGAGTGGCTGCCCTGTGATACATTGAGATGGGTAGTGTTGCTGTTGGTTTGCATACTTTGGTGTTATCATGTTATTGAGTCCTGATAGTAAGCAAGGTTTGTTACCGAGTAGTGTTCTTTTATTTAAATAATTCTGAGAATAATTTCTAACATCAGAAGTGGAATAGTTTTTTACAATACATTATAAAATAAATAATACTTATTGAATATCACTCTAAATGATTATGTTTTAAAAAAATCGGAGCACTGCTAGTAAGTAATGTAAATAATATATTTATTCAATAATATTTATATTTATTTTATCTCTTTAATTAACAAGGAAAATATCTTCAAACTTCGCAGTTTCTTTTTTTTTTGGGGTTTATTTAGGGTCTAAATAGCTGTAGAGAAATAATAAAAAACGACCGAGCCTTACAGTAGTCGCATAAGCTGTGTAATATCTGACATCTCATCATCAATAAGTTGTATTTCGTAAAAGTCTAAGTAGTATCAACCACAAGACAGTAGACAGTAGTAGCAAATAAATAACTTCCTTTTAGCAATATGTAGTCTGTTTTTACTTTTTGTTAAAGGTTATAATTATTATCCTTTACTCGTTTTATCACAAGTTTTGACAGCATATTAGCTTTTCGCTTGAACGAGTACTTAATTGTAACAGATAGCGAGTTAGTAACAATATTAATTGCGTGACAAAATAGATGATACAGAATTTAGCATGAACGGAAGCTATTCCTTTGTTCGCCCAGTAGAAATGTTTCATTGATTCGGGTGACAGTGGAATAATTTCTTCATCTGATAACACTGGATTGTATCGAGTAGGACTTCATTGTCAGAATCAAAATGTGCAAGGTAGAAAAGAAATATAGGACCTCAGTTTATCATCTTATTTCGACTCCGGTGTGTCGGTCAGGATTATAGATAACTTCATTCTTAAAGACGCTACGCGATGACGATGGCGTATTTTCGGGTGGCATAATATTAGTGTCATTATCACACGTGTGTGCGTTCCCTTTTTTCTCAAACTGAAGCAAACAAAGAAAACAAACACGCAAAAACTGTCTCAAAGCATATCAATTAAACATTAGAAAATAAAAAAATAATACAACATTCATACAATAAGTTAATGTTTGTTAAATATAATATTTTTTCATTATTAATTACAATTATTTGCAGATAGTCATTACTATTATCTTTATTTATTTATAAGTAATTTTTGCATTCTATTTCAATCATGGACCTTTTTTTATATGTCCATGATTTCAATATCTAAAGCATCAATGGGGAAAGAAATTAATTAAATATAAATTTATAAATAAATTTAAATGTTTAATTATAAATATGCATTTTTATATTTTTAATTTAATTTTTGATTGTCTGAGTTTAAAATATTTATTTGAACCCAAAATCAGATAATTTTTAAATTTTAATACTGCGCCATCTAGTAATCATAGTTAGTACTATTACAAATACTCGTCAAGATATAACTTCTACACCATAATAGTATTTTAGTTTAGTAAACGGTCAATAGATGACGCGGTGAGAAAATATAATTTATTTTAAAAATATTAAAATACAAGGATTATAACATGTGTAATGCATAATTTTAGAAATTGTATAATACATATAATACATTGCATAATATACGTAAGAACTTTTGCAATTGTTTTTTATTTTCTCTCCTCCTTTTACTAAATGATTTATCGCTTAAGTACTTACAAATTCTAATAGATGGCAGTTATCATGTTGTAATTATTTAAGTTTTAATAAAACGCCTTTCGGCTGGATAGGATCTATTATCGTGGCGTTATTTAGATTTAAGATAATCAAAGACCATTTATTTATTTTTTTAAATCTCCCAAGTTTTTCGGATAAAATATAGCAGATCTAGATCACTCTTGTTCTTTAGGTGGTCGTGAAGTTTCATTACAATCGGTTCAGCCATTCTGAAGATTAGCCCGGACAGGCAGACAAATAGACAGACATACATTTTAAAATGGTTACTCTGTTACTCATGTCTTAATGGCATGCAAATAACCCCCTCAGCTCATTAAAAGTCAGTTATTTCGATATTTCAGACAGACATACACTTCAACTTTATATACATATACGTACGTATTGATACATTGTTGAAAAATAAAAATTTAAGATAAATAGCACCTATCTATGTGTTTCAGGTCTACTTGTTAGCTGGCTTAAAAAAGGAGAGAATTCTCAATTCGACTGTATTTTATTTAGATTTTTTTAATCTACGCAGCAGATTTTGATGCAGTTTTCATCAATAGACAGAATGATTCTCGAGATCCATAAATCACCCGTGCGAAGCCGGGGCGGGTCGCTAGTTAGAATAGAATAGAATTTTTTTATTCAATATAGATTACATGTGTAATTCTTATTGTTATAAATTAGTAGTAGTATATATATAGTATAATTTAAGCCATATGACTGACACAACAGTTTCAATGTCCGTCACCTCTTCAGAACAAACTAACGCATTCGCAAGCGTGTGGACGGCTACGTTTGATTCCCAAAATCAAGCCAAACGTTTGTAGAGATTTGGAGTTTGTGGCTAGTGCCAAGCGTGTGGACGCGGCATAACAATTTTCAGAAAAAGCAAATGTATCTTGACATAGATCAGCTTATTTACCATTAATTGCACATCTATCGATACTTCAACTCTTCGTGCCTAAAATTAAATAGGAAAAACACTAAAACCATTGGTATTCATTAATACCGATATATTTTATATAGGATAGTGTTATTACACCGTTAAAATTTTATCAAAAAAGTGCGATGGCACAGCTTACGCCGAACGTAGAGTAAGTTTTAAAAGTGGAATCGCCCAGGGTGATCCTATCGCTCCACTACTATTTAAGATTTCAACTATTCATATTTGTAAACAAATTAATTCTAATGTAAAGATTTCTCAGTATGCTGATGATTATAATATGTTATATACTTTGGGTAAAAATTTAAATGATGCTTCCACTGAATTGCATTTGGCCTTAAATAAATTGTATAGTTTGCAAATAGATTTAGGTTTGAAGATTCACACTAAAACTGTTGAATGAATTAGCACATTTTAGAAACAACAGATATTGGCGTAATAAAAAGAAACCGCTACTATTATCTGTTTATGATCACTTCGTCGATACCCGCATTCACAGTAGTCAAAAATTAGAAATGTTTAATATAAGCACATGGGTCAGTAACATAGATTTAAGTAACATAGTTGATTTAAATATTCCGTGTATTTCAAAAGCTAAACGAAATTACAACAATTTTAGTCTAAAATTAATATGTTTGGATTACATTAACAGGCAGTATGGAAGCTATTATAAAATATTTACAGACGGCTCTAAAGATGCAGGCGGAATTGTTGCAGCTTTTTTTGACCCACAATGTAATCTTAGTTTACAATTTAAGATAGATAGTTCTTAATATATGCATCATGGAGGCTGAGCTTGTAGCAATATGTGAAGCACTGTCATACGCTGCATCACTACCACAAGATAATATTGTGATATTGACAGACTCAAGAAGCGCACTTCAACACCTGGCTCGGTGCACCTCGGGTACACGAGGCACACCGACAGCCTACCCCTTCTGGATACTATTTATGGGTTAACATTCAGATCAAAATCTATAAAATTGCAGTGGATTCCGTCTCATTATGGTATGGGAAATAATGAGCGAGTAGATATCTTGGCTAGACAGGCTACTACGGATGGTATCGAATACAGCATAATATCCCATTATACTGATTGTATTTCTATTATAAAATAGTAATGTTACATACTATGGAAGGAGTATTTCGATTTACGTTCAAAAGAAAAGGGTATTTGGTACAAGACGGTACAGCCACAACCGCCTAAAATACCATGGATTGATAACCGCAAGCTATCGCGACAAGATGCAGTAGTGATAATGAGGCTTCATACTGGACACATTCCATCTAGGAAGTTTGCATTTCTCATGAAAAAGGTCCAGTCACCCAACTGTGATCAATGCGGTGTTCCCGAGAACCTAATGCATGTCTTGATGGAGTGTGCCCACAATGCTGCCTTTCGTATTGATAAGTGCCATCACATCTTAAAAGACTTCGCTGATTGTAATATAATTTTAGCTAAGCCACATTCTGACGATATAAAATTATTAATCAAAGGAGAATGCCCATTAATGTATGGAATCCCGTACCATGTTGCATCAAAATCAAACTTTGTTTTTTATAGACTACACTGATTATATTAACTCCTACTAAAGTTATTTTTTAAAACAAAACCCGGGTTATGGAGTTATTTTATAAAATCGAAATAACCTAAAAACTACGTTTTATTTTTCGACGCTACCAACGACCTATTTTAAATAGACACATTAAATATGGACGAACATTATGGCTCTAAAAACAGCGTAATCTACTAATATTAGTAAGAATTACGAGTTACAGCAACATATTATAGCCGCGTCGCAAGATGTGTGACTGAAACTCGGAGATTTGCACGACCTTTATACATATTGCCAATACTGTGAGCGGGTAACGTATCTAAGGGTAATATATCATTGGACGCCACTGTGATCACACTACACACTAATACCAAATGAAACATTATCATAAGGGTGACCAGTCAGACCAAAAAAAAACGCTCGTCGAGTCTAGAGAGTCTTGTCAATAACCCTTTAATAATCTTAAGATACTATTCATGACAGACACTATTGCTCATGGTCATGTTGTTGTCGTGAATCGATTAGGTAAGTGATAGAAAAATAAAACAAACAAGTCCATTTTTAATAATAGGTTTTAGGTTTTTAATAGCGATTAAAAGTCAAAAATATTTATTTAAAATACATTTATTTAAATCATTCATCATACTCTTGAAAAAAATCATCTAAAGCCATTGCCGGCGCAGTTACGTCTTTACACCGTCCCCAGATCAAATACCACACTATCGTCATTATATGAGCACAGCAGCCCACTGTTCGATTAGATTGAAACCGATTTATCGATAAGTGTACGTTGCAGTTTACACTATTGAAATGCCCAGTAGTACCACGGAGTCTGGATTTGTGCCCGGTGTATGGCATAAGGCTCAACTCCTATTACATGGGACGTATAACATAACTGAAGACTAGTGGGAGTACTACACACCTCTGCCTACTCCTTCGGGTAAATATAGGCGTGATGTTATGTTTATTAATTTAATGATATTTCTATCCAATCAGTGTGTAAATTATCATCAATAATGTTCTGTGTCTATATTAGGCATGTTAGAAAATGTCGTGATTAATCGAAAATCGATCTTTTAATACTCGATTTAATCGAAAATCGATTCTAGCATGTTTGAATCGAATCGGAGATCGATTATTTTTAAGTGAATCGACATGCCTACTATAAACGTCATATAAATAGGGAGCAAAACCATAGACATAGAGCATGGACTGAGCCTTCCCTAGCCAAATGTCAAATAAAATTGACTCAATATCCATACTTATAAACTTAAAAGTAAATTCCCTGTTCAAAAATCAAATCCCCCGACGCGTAATGTCCTAAAAAATTATGAAACTAATTACTATAAAATTTTGGTCTTGATGCGCGAGACTTCTTGGTACCACTTTCGGTCATTCTCCTTTACAAGGTGAAGTTCTCGGATCGATCACACTTTTCTCAGTGTGATTGATCTGGGAATTTTGATTGTAACTAAATGCATAACTTCTTCTACTTTTTGTAATTAATTACGGATTTAAGAAATGTATAATGTAATTAAGTTTAAGTATACCTAATGTATTTGTTTTTGGTGTTGAACTAAAGGAGCGACATATTCACATTGTGATTAAGCTCATTAATAAAGAATAAAAAAGTTTTAACATCTATTGGAGCAGGTAGTAACAGAAAAAAACAACATTACAACACAGGGAGTTTTAGCGGGAACTTGACCGGCGGCGGTTTGCTGCTCCTGTATTATTGTTTAAATAATGGTTTGAAGTGGATTTTGATATTTAAAAGTGGTGCGATTTTGTGTGCGCAGGTGAACTATTAGTGGAAACGGTGAAACAAGTGCTCTGATGGTGATGTGATTATCAAGATAAGGTGTCTGTCTGCTTAGGCGCCTTGAGATACCATCGCCAACTGTCAGCTGCCTGCTGGCTCAAGTTGCCATCAAAATCTCCCAAGGGCTGCACAATGTGACGCATCAACATATTGTGAAACAGTGTACTATGAAGGATAATTATATATTGTAACTTCAGGCTCAGAAAGGGCTAGAACCCAGAGCCGTAAAGCCAGTTTTAAAAAAAAACATTACAACAACTTTTTATATTCACTACAGTAAAATGACATTTCTTATATTTTTTATTAAGTATTTTTCTTAGTTTATAATCTACGTATACTTTAAATCATACAAATTAAATTAAATACATCATAAGAATGTCTTGTGATTATTACCTTATTACACTTACCTACATAATATTACTAAATCTTAAATGCCCACATCTTGTAAAGAATATTTTTTACGCATTCACTTTATTTTTATTATAGTAATATGGTCATCCGGTTAATATGGTCACTTTCTTATAACTCAAAAACTACAGCCTTGTTCGCATGATATCATAGCTCTTCATCAGTCAATCAATTAATAAAAAGTCAAAAGTGCGCTGCTTTATCGACGCCATTTTGACATTTAACATTATAGTAAATCAAGGTATATATATCTCTTTGTAGTAAATATTTTAGTCGATTTTAGTATTGTGTAGTATAGTTAGTTTTTTTTTAAGTTGGTGTTCCTAATTAATGCCAAAGCTTGTTTGTTATTTTTATCTTAATATATTAGTTATCTAATATACGACTTTGTGTTTTTGTCTCTGTCCTCCTTCTAGTTTTGGTTTTATAGGGCGACAAAGCTTAAGGTGACCATGTTACGCTCACGTACCTTACTATACATCCTTCACTACTAACTAGACAATATTACTTTTCAGACCTAACTGTCTGACCATATTCTAATTTAACAAAAATCTTTATTTAACTTTGTCTACTACATCTTTGTTTTTCCCGTGTGTGTCGTAAGAGGCGACAGAGGGAAACTGAAACAGGAGATAGACAGCAGCATCCTCCTGATAACAACTAAAAAGTAATATATACAAAACAGAGGTTGTCAACACGCCTGCAAATATCCCTCAAAGTAAGCAATCTATGCTCAACAGTGGACTTTGGTAGGCTGTAATGATGATGATGATGATGATTCTAACGTCTGTGCATAAGACATATCGAAGAATTAAAGCACCGACTTCAGAAGTTATTAAATTAGATACTTACGGGAATATTATTTTATTATTTTTAGTTTTTATTTAAAATTTCCATCTTTAAGCTATGAAAGCATTAAAGATCTTAATGCGTACTTTAAACGCGAATAATATTATATTATTCTAGTACCTAAATCCATTTAACCAAAGTGATAACTAAAATTCTCGAAGGTACGATTTTAAAAAGAAATTTCTAGGTTTGATAAATTTACACACATAATGTTATGTTACAAAAAACTATACTACACTAGTAAACAACGACCAGAAAAAGAAGAAACAAGGAACCGTTTTCATCTCACGGTTTTTCCTAACTCGAAACAAGGCTAACCACTAAACACTACGAGTACATACTGTCCGTCATTTCTTGAACTCTCTTCAGAAGTAATAAGTATGAGCAAATAAGATCTTTCGTAGCAAGTTGTACGTCTTGATGAAAGAAAAATATTATATTATTTTGATAACCTTTTTTTAAGTGTTACGCAATCACAACGATTTCATATATTTCAAGGATTTCCTTTCTTAACTAGGTAGTATATTTTATTCGTGTGCAAATTATTGTTTTATAATACTAACGTGACAAACGTACTTACAGTCCACCTGGTGGTAAGTGGCTACTGTCGTCCATGGACACCTGCAACCAACTTAAAACGAAGAAAGCTACAGTAATGGTAGTAGTTAGTACCTTTGTACTGACTCTCCATACCCTTCAGACCGGAACACATCAGTACTACTGTTTGGCTGCAGAAATACGTAAGAGTGTGGTAGAGAAAAAGAGTCCTACAACTAGTATAAATAAATACTAATATATTATATAAATGTATACACGCAATTCTAATACCTTTTTCTTCGTGTTTTGCTGGCAAATCTAATAAAATAATATTTTTGTGGCTCTACCACACTGCCGATGCATCTTAAAAGGTAGGCGATCGTTATTTCGCTTTTTTTATCTATTACTTAAAGAACTTCTGGTGGGTGGATTATTTTTCGTCGCCAGCAAACAGTGAATTAAAATACCTAACAATTATAAAAAAATATGGTGTATAATATCAAAATGAAATTGTATATAACATAACATAAACACTCACGCCTGTCACCGAGAGAGAGAGAGATGTAGATAGAGGCACGATCCTGACCCTTCTGGCTTCCTTCACGTCTATATATGTACCTACGTATACATGCTCTTCGGGTACTCGGTAACTCTTACACTAACTTCACAAAACGAAATGAGTTATGAAAATGGTGTCCTCAGATAAGCGAAACTACTTAAAAAGAGTTAAAACGTTACAGGTTTTTGAAAGTTAAGCAAGGTTTAGACGAAGCCAGTGAATCCAGCGCTGGCTTTTTATTGGCCTCATATAAACTGTTTTTCAAGACAAGCCAGCGCTGGCGAAAATGGAGCGCCGGCCTATTTTTCAAGCCAGTGACATCCGTCCGCGTGCCCTGCACCCCCCGCACCAACGTGAGGTCGCGTGTAAACGCATCGCGCCAGCCGCTGGCGCCTATCCGTAGATTGTTGACGCGTTTTATTTTTGTAAGATTTTCCGCGATGGCAAGGATATTGAATGAGAATGAAATATTAAAATTTGTTCAGCTGCACTGTATTGTAATATGTAACTCGTCAAAGTTTTCAGTCGTAACTCGCAATGCCAATCTGTACTCGGAAGGATCTTCTAATCTTAGTTGTTCTCGCGGAAGCTCCAGAGTTACGACTCTGGAGCCCGCTTTGTTGCTATCTATCGTTTAGCCGTTTTCTCATCCAAAGTATTTTATTCTTTACGATTTCTTCCTCTAATATATTGATCAACTTTTTTCTTAATAGTGTAGAGATGTTCTTTATACATTTCTTTTTCAACCGCCGCCGCATTTGTCCTGAATTTATTTTTTAAAACACAAAATGTGTGCACACCACAAGAATAATGCAGGATTGAATTGAATCCATTTGGCCTCATCTAAACAACACAGGCCAGGCCAGTGCAGGCTTGTTCGAGGACTGGCGCCAGCGTTACTGGCTTTTTAAACCTTGCTTTTAAGCAAAGGGTAATCTTCTGTATTGTGGAGGCAGTTTACAAACATAAATTGCACAAAGACAAACATTCAGACCCAAAAATTACAAATACTTGTTGCGTTCCGGATTCGAACCTGAGGCCTCAGCGCTGCAACTCAATGCTAAGCGACTGCAACGGAGGCGTTAAAATTAATGAAATATGATATAATGGTGTAATGCAACATCATATTCCATGGCCAAGGGCGAAGTAATAATTGAAGTGCCTTAGTCAACGAAATGCTTAGTGCTAGTGTACGTAACAAGTGGTATTTCTCCAATCATTTTGCTTTCATTATAACTGTTAAAATTAATTTAGTCGGAGTGCGAGATCAGAATTTTTTATTTATGGAATTGTTCTTTATTAACGCGTACATGTGTACAGCTGTAGGTCATGAGCCTCATTTCGTTGTAGGAGGTTAGCCCTAATTATCACGCTTGGCAAGCGGATTGACGACCGCAGTGTCAGACGTCTCGCACCTGTGACGCTGCTGCTCATCATCGATAATAAACAGTATTATACGTCATTCGTAATCGAGGAGGTTATACCGCGATCTATTTTATTTTATAGAAACGGTTCAACCGGAGTACGACCACGCTCTCACAGAATACCAGCGTAAAATAGCAGCTTAATGCTACTGTGTTTCGTATGGTGTATATAGAGAACCGGAGATGCTTTTTACTGGAAACGAGGCATCCCATCTTAGTCCTCACGAGTGACAACGCATCTGCATTTTGATTCGTAATCGAGGGTAGAAGTAGATGTCTATAGGCCAAAGCATCTATTTACCATCATGTGGACTGTGTGCATGTTTGTCACCCTTATTCTATAAAAAAAAAACAATATATTCAATCATTCATTCATCTTTCATCAGTGCATTTACATATCCGTGCAAAGTAGAGCTACATCCTGCATAATATTTTTACGTTTTATTGTTTTGTTACTATTTGATAATATTGTATATCTGTTATATTAATATTTTATTCATCTTAAAAAACCTTGCTGAACATGGACCTGACCTGTTGCATGAAGAATGTGATAGGCGGATTGTCGATCGTAGTATCAGGCGTCTCACACCTTTAAAGCAGCTGCCCATCGCCGTTCTAGATGTTTTACGTCTTATGTAAAGGAGATGGTATACTTAACGTTGTATCTACCAGGAGTCGTTAGATATTTTTGACATTTCCCACACCCACGGACGAAACGGGGCGATAGACTATCTTACATACCAATACCCGGTAGTTTGTGCAAAGAATATGTATGAGTGTGCGAGTAATATATGACTTCTACCGAACCAACTAACGAAATGAAAAGTAACAAACAGCCTGTGTAAACCGGATTGCGTATGTGAAGGGTGACGACAGACAGGCGGAGAGCGATCTTATCATGAATACGTGCCTTAAACATACAACGGAGCCAATCACCGGTTTGAATATGTTTGAATACTTACTTAAATACTTAAGCTTATTAAGATAAACGGCAAGAGATTGTTAAGCTTGCAAACTGTCGGTGTTCATAGAGGTTACTATATAGTGAACATCCATTTCTCCATATCGTCCCGTTGGTATCGTAAGAGGCGACAAAGATAAACTGAGACAGGAGATGGGTAGCTCAAATAACTCAAAATAATATAAAAACAGCGGTTATCAACCCGCCTGCTAAACGCGGTAGCTTTGTTAAAATCCTCGAGGTAACCTATGGAGAGGCATAATATGTTCACCAGTGGACTTTTATAGCCTGTAATAAAATAAGGGTTTGCATATTTTGTGTGATTTAAAAAGTATGCAACAACGATTTTACCCCTTTCGTTTTCTTCATAACTAACCCGTTTTTGTCTCCTGTACACAGCAAAGTAAAGTTACAGCTACTGCACACGGGTCTCCCAAATTGTAGGAAAAAATTTCTTTCATAGCAACGTTTGACAGGTAACCTAGCGACCACAGTATCAAATATCTCGCACCTTCCGTTGCTTCAGCCGCCGGTGTGGGTATTTTATCTTGCTTTTCCTTTCGGGTATTTCCCATAAATCTTTTAGGACAAGTAAATCTGATGATAAATTCTTTTGCACCGCATCCACTACCAACGGTTTTCCCTCTGATAACGGCAAATTATTTAGCATAATTAATAGATTTCCCGCATAATTTTTCAAACGTATTTAACTTGTATATGTATGGATGCTTCTTCTCTCTTCAAGCTTTTAATTTTACAAATTTATAATAAGCTATAAGCATTTTATTACAGTAGTAGTAGTACACTACCCCATATCATCCCGTGGGTGTCGTAAGATGCGACAGAGGAAAAAAATCAGGAGATGGGCAGCAGCGTCTTCCTGATAACGACTAAAAATAAAAAAAACTGCTGCTGCCAACCCCCAAATATGCGGCAATCTATGGGGGAGGCTTATGTTCAGCAGTGGACTTGTGTAGGGCTGTAATGATGATGATGACGATGATGATATTACATAGTAAAAATAAAGTAAAATAAAGTAAAAATAACGACTAAAAATAAAAAACTGCGGTTGCCAACCCGTTTGCTAAGCGTGGCAACTATGGCAAATATCCTCTGTACGAGGCAATATATGGGGGAGGACTGTGTTTAGCACTGGATTTTAATAGGTTGTGACGGTAGTAGCACAGGGATTAATTTTTTCTAGGTGAACCGATTTTGATTATTCTTTTTTTATTTAAAAGCTGGTGCTACTCATTTGGTCTCAATTAAATTTGATCAAGATCTGACCTTTAGTTTTGGAGTTATCTCCAAAACTAAAGGTCTCGACTACATTGACGGTGTTCTCATTTTATTTATATTGAAGTAGGTTGCACAAAATTTTTAATTTTACCACTTGTTTTAAAATAAAGAAATTAGGATAAGTAGTATTCAAACAGAAAGACACATTAGCGAAGAGCTACAGGTATTGTGTATTTATTTTTCATATCTCCATGAGAGGATACAAGATAAATTGACCTCTATGAATGAACAAACATGTGTAATTCGATATTTTTATAGTAAGGGTGACAAACGAGCACATAGTCCATCTGATGGTAAGTGGATGCTGTGGCCCTTTTGTTTTTCAATTGTCACCCCTGAGGACTTAGAATCCCTCGTTGTCAGTAAAAGGGGTCTCGAGTTCTCAGCACTCACCATACGAAACACAGCAGCATTAAGCTTCTATTTTACGCTTGAATTATGTGAGAACGTGGTTCTTCCCCGATCGAGCCAACTCATTTTATGCTACAACTATAATAAAGTTGCAGCATGTCCACGTAGATACAAAATTCATATTTAATTTTAAAAAAAATACTGCATTCGAAACTATCGAGGTATTTGTTTTTATCTCGCTTTTGAGTCTATCATCATTTAAGTTATAAATTATTAAAGCACGCCGAGACACGGAGGCTCCGAAGCCTCGACCCTGACGAAGCTTAACATACGCTCACTCGGATAGACCTTGGTATAATATGATTGATGTGTACGAAATTATATTAAACTCTTTAGCAGAACAATTTATCATTTTAAAAGCTATTAAAATTAACATTTGTAAACTTTTTCTTAAAAGAGAAAATATTTTTAAATTATTTTTTTAAGTATTCGGTGCTTTGCATTATTTGTAAGACATGCAGATATTTTTCAGTTAAATAAGTAAGACAGTTTCCCAATGGAAACTTTCCCTTTCCTTCATGGAACCGTGACATTTCATTATCATTCATTAAAGCCTATCTACCTACCACAAATTCATTTCTATATAAGCCTTCCCATATAGATTGCCTCATAGAGCATACATATAGTTATATTGTTTCCATGCTTGTAAGGCGTGTTGTAAACAGCAGTTTTCTATTCAGTTTTAATCAGAAAATGGTGCTGTCAATTATCTGTTTCAGTTGCCATTTGTCGCCTCTTACGACACCCGCGGGATAATAAACGGCAGTGGACGCTTTGACGTCGCCACTACACACTATTTAATGATTCAAACGACAATTATTTACACTATGGTTTCTTAGTTTTACGCGACCACTATATATTGAATAAATTAAATTTTTGGATTTTATCGCATTTATTTTACTCGTTTTCCCCACGTTTCGGATGCTTTGCAGCACTATGGTCACGGGAGACTGAGGTGTTTGAAGTACCGATACCAAAGTTAACCTGGAGTAACCTGGTTAGTCAATCCTTTAATATATTACAATAACTAATGAAATCCCGTACAATGTTTAATTAAATTACAAACACGATTTGTATTATATGCAATATAGGAGTTCTATCCTAAAATAACTCGCCTCACTCACCGTGAGAAAGATTCTATGTTGCGGCTAGTACACGCAACTCGATTATTGTACTATTTGAGTAAGGTCAGAATAATAAAGCAGATAACATCAAACGCAAAATAGTCAACTTCACTTCCACAACTCAATGACGTGTTGCAAAATACAGTGTACTTAAATCGTGCGTTAATACTAAAACATATTTTCACGTCTTTAACGTTGTTGTCGCTCGTTTAAAAGATATTTATGGCATTATTACAACTATGCTCCTGCGGTTGTGCTTAGGAGCTGTTCACAGCTGCTATGGTAAAATTTCCTTCGTTAGCATATACGCCAACTTGCATATATGTTAGGTTTTGACAGTAACTAGAAAATGACAATTATTTCTAACGTCCTTTTAGTGTTCCATGCGATAATTAGCAAAACTGACCATTATGGAATTATGAAGGTGTCTGTACTGTCGAGTAATCTGGTTAGCGTGGTCGTAACCAACATAGCCCAACGGATCAGTAAGCTGAATTTTTTTATATAGAATAGGGTGCCAATCAAACAAGCACACAGTCCACCTGATGGTAAGTGGATGCTGTGGCCCATAGACATCTACATTTATGCTCAATTAAGAATCAAAACGCAGATGCGTTGTCACCCCTGAGGACTAAGGTGGAATGCCTCATTTCTAGTAAAAAGGTGATGTAATGATCAGGCCATATAGCTCCTATATACCTTTGACTTTCACTCTTTTGACTCTGGTAACATAATTTGAACATGCAATGAAAGCTTGAGGTTTCGAGCAAGTGGGAGCAACATCAAAGTTCTGGTGCTGCGGTCGCCAATCTGCCTGCTAAGCGTGACGACAAAGTCAGTTTTTTTTATAGAATGAGTGTTATTGACGTGACATATGGTTGTAGCACGAATGGGTCGGCTCGACCGGGGAAGGACGACGCGCTCACAGAATAATGCTGCTGTGTTTCGTATGGTGAGTGTAGAGAACCGGAGACCCTTTTTACTGGTAATGAGGCATTCTATCTCAGTCCACAGGGGTGACAACGTATTCTGCGCTTTTATTCTTAATCGAGAATAGGTGTAGATGTCTATGGGCCACAGCATCCACTTACCATCAGGTGGACTGTGTGCCCGTTTGTCACCCTTATTCTATAATATCCTTGTACCGGTCTGAAGAGTAAGAGAGTCGGTATTACTTCATTAAAAGCTACAAGTTGCATTCCATATTAGTCCTTGGAGGTGGCAAAGCACCTGTAGCCTTCTTTTGTTTCTAGTTGGCTGCAGCTTTCCATGGATTGCAGTAGCCACTTACCATCAGGTGGACTGTATGTTCGTTTATAACTTGAATTTTATAAAAAAAAGTTATTCAGATTAATCTAAGTTCGCGAGGAGGCGGAGTTCTACACCATTAAAAATTTACTATCGCAATTTTATAAGCTAATTTACTCACATCGGCAGTGAAAGAAACAACAGAAGATACATTACTTTACGCTCATACATACATTTGAAGAATTAACAATTATTTGAGGACATATTTGTGACATTTATTTATTTAATTAAGGTTTAGCGGAGGAAAGGATCTCCTTTTAAAATACTTTTAGGAATTATAGATATGTACACAGCTGTGGGACTTTGTGTGTAGACTGTTTTTTGTTATTTAATTGTATTCCGTATTGAAATATACCTAAGTTTTTTAATACGTGTCATCGTGATAAAAGCTTTCTTAAGCTTTTATCACGATATTATGAGTAATGAATTTTAATTCAATTGCAAGTCTTGATGCGAAAAGAAATTTCAGGAATATTTCATAATATACCTTATTTAGTCTCGTTGATATATTACAATGTTTTTATAATTCCCCCGAGTTTCATTATATTGAAAGTTAAAACATTATATTATCTTACAATTTTAACTAACACATTATTTAAAATAATAAGAAAATGATGACTGCATTATTATTTACATTTTGTTGTTTATTCTAAATTTAAAAAGCCTAAGTTCACCTTAAAGGCAGTTGTAATGAAATAAAAATATAATAAAACAGTTGCCGGCACTTCAAAATAACAACTCACTTTTTTCCTGCACCGCCAAAATAAGAAATTATCTAAGCCAAATATAAAATTCGACCTTAGCGTGACTCCCGCATTTAAGTACCAACGAAACACGTATGACATTGCAAAAAAAACTCAAGTAAAAACAGACAAGCAGACAAGCATTCTTTGTGTACGTCTAGCCGCTGACCTTCGCAGTGATGAACGACTTTTTAGCGGGAAAAAAATCAGCGTCCGGTGAATTTACCTAACTTTTTGTCGACACTTCTTAGAATATCAGACCTAAACCTTAGGTAATGCATTCCAGATTCGAATTATAGCTCCGATGTAAAACTTTTAGATGCCATAATTTTGGCAAGATAACGATCCTAAGCTATAGGCGGTCGGGCGACTTACGCAACGTTGTCGCTCGTTTTGGCTACCGACGATAAAAATGCCTAATTAATTAAAGATGCTTCTCAGAATGAGAGAAACTATGAAATACTTCGATAGACAATTTATTTTACTGACTTTTAAGGTTATGTTGTTTCGTAACTGATAGTAAATTCAGTAGATAGAATGACCGCATGAATAGAAAATTGAAATATATTTTAAAATATTTTTTATGACTTACCATTCGAACAAGTTGATTAGTTTTTATGGACGTGTTCTTAAGGCACAAATCCTCGCTTTTTTAAGTACATTTTGTGCTCCTTCTTTAAACGATTAATTGCTTTTGATCAGGCGTACTTCATGGCTATACAGCAATCAAAATGGGTAAAAGGGGCCCGCAACAAACTACATTAAAGCAATGCATTTTTGTTAACCAATAAATACGGGTGTGCGTCTGCAACGTCTAATATCGAATTATTTTTTCAATAACTTATTTTAGGGGACATTTCTATATTTAGCAATTATACTGAAAAAGTTAATATAATATACACATTATGTAAGTATCGAGAACCAGTTAAATATCAGTTAGGTACTTTTAATCATAATAAAGTCCTGTTTTCCCGTCGCGGCAGCCAGTTTCATCGGATACTATCCATTTGCGCAGGAAGTGCTCGTGTATGCGCAAGCACAGATACACTCTCTATTCCCTCACTGTCATAATCGATGGAACGACAATCCAACACGGCTGGAGATAAATCAGGTGCAGAACCTGATTTGACTTGATTGGAGCTTTGCATGATTTCCGAGGCACGGGGGTGAGACAGCGCCAAATTCTAAACTCTGGTCTGCTACTAAAAATCTCTTGACGTAAAATCCCAATAATATTAATAATTTTGGGTGGACGCCGAATTCGAACCCAAGACCACATGATCAGCAATCACTAGACCAACGAGATAATCAAACAGTCAAACTTTGAATAATAATGAATAATCTGTTGCTTCATTCACATCTACATTGTACACGGAGATTTCAGTTATTAATATATTTTTTTGGTTTTAATTGATGAATCATTCGATAGCAGTTTTGTCACTGTCACATAGATAACAAATCTTAATAAAGGAAAGTTAAAATTATAAACCATGTCAACGCCTACATCAGCCTACAGGCATCTGCTTAACGATTTCGTAACATTACCTCAAACAAGGCACTAAGTTTATAAATTCAATATAGGTTTAGAAGTTAGCCCTTAAAAATCCCAGATCCGATTTGACGTTTCTTGTCTGGTATGGCGAGATCACTAAGAATATACCAACGTCTACACTCGTAATAAAAAACAACAATTAGTTTTGTTTTTATTCATAAAAACTAATATTAATTTTAATTTACGTTCAAGAATACTAATTCGCCCTCCATAAATACTAGTATTTTCACAAAATGTTATGTCATTGGCCAAGTAACCGCAGTGTTAAACACACTTCACAATCCATAATTATTTATTACTAGCGGTCCGCCCCGGCTTCGCACGGGTGATTAATGGATCTCGATTACAGCGCCACCTACCGGGTCCTATTGTGAATAGTTTAGATCATACAGGGACTCACTCAAACACACACAAAAAAATCATCAAAATTGGTCCAGCCATTTTCGAGTTTTTGCGAGACTAACGGACAGAAATTGATTTTTATATATAGAGATATAACAGTCGTTAATATATACACATAAAAATGTTCTGTTACAGCCTATAAGATATTTTATACGTGGTAGAGCCATACTGCAGCGATATTAGTGGTATAGTTGTAGCGAATGCGTCTGAAATCAGAACTTAGGACTCATGACTAAGTTTGCAGTCACCGTTTCCACTAAACAAGCGCATTGTTTCGAGTCATCTCTAAATCTACACCAGTGAAAAAACGCAATTCCGTTAAAACGCTTTGACCCGGAATTGAAACATAAATAATTTATAAAAACTATGTTAACCTTTTTTACGTGGTAGAGCCATGCTGCAGCTATATTACTGGTATAGTTGTAGCTAGCTCTCACAGAATACCAACTTAAAAAAGCAGCTTAACGCTGCTGTGTTTCATATGGCGAGTGTAGAAAACCGGAGACCCGTTTTACTAGAAAAGAGGCATTCCATCTTAGTCCTCACGGTGACAACTCATCTGCATTTTGATTCATAATCGAGGATAGATACAGCTGTCTATGGGCCACAGCAACCACTTACCATCAGGTGGACTGTGTACTCGTTTGACACCCTTATCCTATTAAAAAAACCTATATAGCCACATAGAATTTTCTGAAATGTTGCAAACTATATTAATGTGAAACAGAATAGATATAGTTTCTTTTAGATTTCTTTTTAACGTAGACTTAACGTAGATTTTTTTTCTGTCTAGGAGTCCGTCTGACTATCTGTCCTCTTACCTATTTCTGCCGCCAAATAGCAGTGCTTGCAGTGTTGCGGTCTGAAGGGTACAGAGATAAAGTATTTACAATGCTAAAGCATTCCATCCTAGTCCTCAGAGGTGAAAACGCATCTGCAGCCTTCTTTGTTTAAAGTTGGCTGCAGGTTTCCAGGGCTGCAGTAGCCACGTACCATCAGGTAGGCTGTAAGTTTCTTTTGTCGCTTAAATTTTATATTGGCAAAAATGAAACTTGTAACTATTACTAGCCAAATAAAATATTGCACACGAGGTTTCAAACAGTTAGTTTATAGTTTTTATTTTTATGTGTGAGTTTCGTAGTGACAGACGATTGTTTTTGTGTGCGCAGATTTCCCCCCGCAAAAATGACAGACAGTTCTGTATCGGTGAAATAAAGCTATGGCTACTCCCATCCGATTCGCCGATGGCCCGTGTTGCTCTATGTTTTACATAATAGGTCGGGGAAAAAGTTTCTTCGTATTTTGTTTATATAAAATTGAAAAAAAAATCTCTTTGGTTGTACTGTTTGTATCTGGCTGGTTTTAATACATATAGGAAATTAAGAAAAAGAAAAAGTAAAAAGACAATTTCCCGCCATTTTTCAATTGTTTTTCTGACCGCCAAAATTAGTGAATCTAACGAAGAAATTCGATACATTCTGAAATTTTATTACAAAAAAGGGAAAATGCGACTCAAGCCGCGAAAAAAATTTGTGATGTTTATGGACGTAACGCAGTGTCAGTAAGATTAGCACAAAGTTGTCCAAGGGAATTTTATGTCAAAGATGCATCTCGCTCTGGTCGCCCTCATACGGATAAAGTCGATGCCATTTTTGGAAATGGAGCAAGATCGGCATATTAGTAGTTACAACATAGCGGTGGAATTGAGCATTGACCACAAAACAGTTTTGACCCATTTGGAAAAATCTGGTTACAAAAAATCTTGATATTTGGGTACCACACGAGCTCACTGAAAGAAACCTAATGAATCGTGTACTCATTTGCGATTCTCTATTCAACCGTAATGAAACTGAACCATTTCTGAAAAGATTGATCACTGGTGATGAAAAGTGGATCACCTACGACAAGAACGTGCGAAAAAGATTATGGTCAAAGGGTAGTCAAGCTCCACAGACTGTAGCGAAACCCGGATTAACACACAATAAGGTGATGCTGTGTATGGTGGGATTGGAAGGGCATCGTTTATTATGAGCTTTTACCGCCGAGCAAAACCATCGATTTGGATCTCTACTGTAAAACAACTAATGAGACTCTTGCAAGACATTGAGAAAAACGGCCGGAATGTTCAACAGAAAAGGAGTGGTCTTTCATCATGATAACGCCAGACCACACACATCTTTGGCCACTCAGCAAAAATTGAGAGAGCTTGGTTGGAAAGTGTTAATAATCCACCATATAGTCCTGACCTTGCACAATCAGATTTTCACCTGTTTCGGTCTCTTCATAATTCTTCGGGTAGTGTTAGGTTAACATCAATAGAGGACTGTCAAAACTACTTGTCGCATTTTTTCGATCAAAAATCCCAAGATTTCTACAGCAACGGGATTATGTCACTACCTACAAGATGGCAACAAGTTATCGAACAAAATGGCACACATATCTATTATAATTAAATGTAATTAAACAGTGGAAAAAAAAATGTTTTGAATTTGTATATAAAATACGAAGAAACTTTTTCCCCGACATTATAGGTATTCTTTATTACTTTTCCTATATTTCACAACGTAAGTAAAAAGTTTGTTTTGAAACTGCAACACAGTATTTTTAGAAGTGGTAGAGACACCCTGCATCGTATAATGGCTGTAGCTTGACGTAGAAAGGACAATGCTCGCATCAAGCTTATTTCCTTTTCTAGCGTGAAATAGCTCTATAATGCTGCTACGTTTCGTAAGGTGAGTGATGAGAACCGGAGACCCCTTTTACTGGTAACGAGGTATTCTATCTAAGTCCTCAGCGGTCGAGAATAAACCTTACTTCAAAAAGTTGTTCAACATGTTCAGTGTAAAAATATAATCTTGCCTAAATAGTTGTTATAATAAATAAATAATTCATTCAATACATACACTTAGATGAATATTTTTCAAATGTGACCGCTTAACTTCTTGAAAATAACATCACACTTTAGGTATAGCCTATTTAATAAAGAAATACTTATTAAAATCGGTTTACAATCACTGTCGAAGATATCGCGTAACATACATATAAAAATCTCAGTCGAATTGAAAACCTTACCTTTTTTGAAGTCAACTTATATTCTTATATCGTTTTTTCATGAATTTACTTATTTTAATCACAGTAATCAGCAAAAGAAAACTATAAAATGCATTATTGATAATATAAATGCATTAATAACAACAGAATACAAATAATCACAAGAAACAAACGTTTACTTTTTAATTTAATGGCGAGTCGTGAATACTTGCCAATTGGGCAAACGGAGTCGGGTGTCACACGGGCATGTATTAGCTGTCAGCTACATTGGGTTGACGTGTCACGTAAGGAGATATATAAAAAATTATCACTATCACCAAATATACACTTCAAGTTGTATACATAGTATTATTTACGCTTATGTTTAATTACAGAAATGCCATTCCACAAAACAAGCGGTAACATAATTTACATCTTTAGCATTGTTTGTAATGAAATGCTATTTATTAGAACAGGTTTCTATTATAGTTGAAGCTTAACCTGTATTCAAGTAGTTTGATTATTAGACACAAGCTGAGCTCGCGACTTTGTTCGCATATAGAACAAACTAAAACTATTTTTAACCCAAACACGCCAAACTTAATGACCTATTATGTTATATTCATATGTGGTAGAGCCATGCTGCAGTGTAATATGATTACGGGGTAGGGCCACGCTCTTACAGAATACCAGCGTAAAATACGGTGATTATTATTAAAATCTATTAAATCTCATTCCGAAATTACCACCAGCTGCATACATACATATTCACTTAGCAAAAGAGTCCGAGCAGACGTAAGTGAAGCATGTCACGGAAGTGTTAGAATATTATTTGATCGTCTCAATAATGTCACTAGTATGGAATTTGTATGAAAGTTGTCAATTGAAGGACATTTATTGAGTAAATATAATTTACATTTTCTTCTAATGTTCACGCTGTATGTACCCGAAAAAAAGTATATTTGTGGGTCGTACCGGCACGGCGCTTCGTTTTAACCTTATTTTATTAATTATTGAACTTAGAGGTGGAAAATATGGGAAAATTATTTTAATGTAACTATTTACACGATATTTAAGTTGTTACTTTGAGCTTGTGAAATTCCTTTGTTCACTCATAAGGGTCAAAAATTTAACGTTTAATAAAAAGTTAAATCCGATTTCAAAGAACTACAAAGAATATATTTAAATTTTATTATTATTATTTCCTACAGTGTCAAAATTGCACCGACGGCAGGCTGTTTGAAAGTAAAAGGGGATTAAATATACATATTCTTTTTTTTTGTTCTTTTTTTTAATGTTACCTCCACACTAGGATTTTGTCCTATACCGTAGGGGCAGTTTACATACATAACTTTCACAAGGACAAACATCCAGACCCGAAACAATTATTTGTAGGCCATACAAATACTTGTTCCGTGCGGGATTCGAACCCGCGGCCCTTAGCGCTGCAACTCATTGCTAAGCCACTGCGCCACGGAGCCGTCAAACATAAAAATATTAAACGATGCCATAGTAAAAGTATTTCGGCTTCACAGCCTACCGTAGAAAGTCATAACTCTATTAGTAATTCGTCTAATGAACACAAATTTTTCCCTTTTTTCGGAGCAAATTTACAATTATCATCGTAATGTACCAGTGGTTAAAAGAATTCCTAGAGGTGCGAGGATGCAGCTTGCTAAAGCATTGTCATGCACTATTCAAAATTGTTTCACTAATAGTGAAACGAGTTGGCAAAAATTATTTACTTTCGCGTATTCCCATTTTCATTTTGATAAAACAATAAATAAATCAACTAAAACTCAACTAAAATAGAACTTCTCAACTAAAATAGACATCTTTTCAAAATTTAGATTACCCAATTAATACTCATTTATCTCGACCTCGTCTTAAATTTGATTTAAAAAAAGTAGTTGAGTCGAAAGTAATCGATGGCGAATATGCATCCCGTATTTTATTCTCAGACGACATCCTGGCTTCTCGTAATGTCGAAACTCTTGAAGGCCTTCGTCAGAAGCATTTTTCGGCCAATCCTTCTCAAAATTTACCGCTGCCTCCCAAGACTTCTATGCAACCTTTACAAATTTCTGAAAAAGACACTTTAGAAGCAATTATGTCATTTTACGACTCAACATCTTAAAAATCTTGTAAGCGCGTCTGCCGGTGACGCCGGCGGAGTACTTCTTAATGACATAACAAAATTATGTAACTTTATGCTTTCTAGTAATGTTAATCGAAATTTCATTCCAAGGGCAAGATTATGTGCCTTCAAAAAAAGGATAACGGTATCCGTCCTATTGACGTTGGTTCCACATTTCGGCGCTTAACTTCAAAATTAGCTTGCAGATCTATAACCTTAAGACAAAATTTCAGCCTACTCAACTAGACTTTGGCACTAAATGTGGCTGTGAGGTGGCTATTTTTATTTTTTTCCAATAATTTATCTAGTTTCAAAATTTTAATCATATTTCTCCAGGAATAAAAACTGTCAGTACGGAATCGCTATACCTGCTAGGTGCCCCGTTGTTTTTCAATAGTATTAAACCCGTTTTAAAAACAAAATTTATCAGTTTTTAAACCACGTTGATAAATTGTATAACTTAAACCCCACATTGCTCTATCCGAACATTTCCAGACTGTCCGAATATTGTCTCCTTGTACCTACCTACATACTTACTTCGCACGAGTCCAGTCTGCAAATGTTCGGATATTTTAAAAGATATTGATAATAATCATAAAATAGCTTTAAAACAACTTCTAAATTTAACTTTAAATACAACAGCCTGGACTCAAGCTACTTTACCTATAAAATTTGTTGGTATTGGTGTGAGAAATCTTTCTGGCGTTGCACTGCCTGCTTTCCTTGCTTCCGTGCATAGTGTCAGTGACTTATGTAACATAATTTTAAATAATAATGTAGACCTATGCTTTGCTATGGAGGCAAGGCAGACATGGCGAACGCTCTGTCCCGGCGAAAATGTTCCACTGGAAGTTAACCAACAAAAACAGTAGGATATTCCATTGGTACAGAGCGTGCAGAAAGATTTGTTTCATAATTTCCATAGTGACCATGATCAGGCATGCCTTCTAGCTGTTTCGACTAAGGAATCTAGTCACTTGTTACACGCCTTACTATCAAGTAAACTCGGCACATTACTTGATGGGGAAAGCTTGCGCATCGCCGTAGGAATCCGACAAGGAGCGGCGATTTGTCAACCCCATCAGTGCCCCTGTGTTAGCAGCGTCGACAAGTTTGGGCTCCACGGACTTTCATGTAAGAAAAATGCTGGTAGGTTTTCACTGCATGGTTCTTGGAACGATGTCATCCGAAGGGCTCTTGTCTCTATAAATGTTCTATAAAGGTTTTGGAGCCTTGTGGAATATTTAGAGACGATGGCAGGAGATCCGACGGTATGACATTGGTCCCTTGGGAGAGAGGTAAAGCCCTAGTGTGGGATGCAACTTGCGTAGATACTTTGGCGGCCTCTCATCTCAAGGGTACCCGCTTAGAGCCGGGCAGCTTCAGAAGCAGCTGAACTGAGTAAGTGGCGAAAATATGAGTCTCTGAGAGGAGACTACATATTTGTGCCATTTGCTGTAGAGACTATCGGTCCATGGGGTCCACGTGCGGTGAAGTTCCTAAAGGAACTCTATCCGCGACTGGCCGTTGCTGCTGGTGATAAGAGGGCTGGTTCTTTTCTCGCTCAAAGGCTAAGTATAACCATTCAGCGAGGAAACGCAGCCAACGTTCTTGGCACGATACCCTGGGGAGTAGGACTTTATGATAATCAAGTTATTAGTTTTAGATTTTTTTATTATAGTTTTTTAATATTGTACGAGTATGTAATAAAAAATTTAAACTTAAAAAAAATAATAAGTGACTTCGAAGAACTAAAAATAATAAAATTTAAATAGATTGAGGTGGTAAAGAGTTATTCGCACTTACGAGTATGTCATATAGATCATAGAGTCTTTGCAAATTTAAGAGTTTGATAATTTTCTCATTGATCCCATCATCAGATCTTGACGTAATTTATATGGGACCATCTTTGAGGTACCCCTTTCGGGAACGGACAACGTTTTAAACAATTATCGCTGAAAATAGCGAAAAAATATTCCGACTAATTCAGAAACTCCTCATTTTTAGTCTGATGAAAATAATTTCCACATTAGCACCTACTTACAAAGTTATTATCGGTCCATTCTTCTGAACATAGGCCTCCCCATTTTGCAATAGTTGCCACGATTGGCAGGCGGGTTGGCAACCGCAGTTTTTTTTATAATTTTGAGTTCTTACCAGGAAGATGTCGCTACCCATCTCTTGTTTCAGTTTTTCTATGTTACCTCTGACGACACCCACGGGCAGAGGATATTCTTGCCGCCACTACACGCTTCTTCCTATATTCCTTCTTTTTATATCTTATCTTATTAATCAAGTAAAATTATTAATTCGAAACAAAAGAAAATAAAATGCCAGTTAATTATACCATTTCGAATAGAGTATGTAGTGTATACTCGATTAAAATAGATTTTGATGAGCTGTGAAGAAAATTTTGTAATAACTATTTCTAAAGAAAAGAAAATAACACTTAATGACTTTTTGTTCTTTCTTGCATTAAAACTAAAAATCTTATTTGTACTTTTTTAAGTTCCATTAAACATAATTTTTCTCTTCTATATATTCTTGTTCTATTAAACATTTTTTACGTGGTAGAGCCATGCTGCAGCTATATTAGTAGTATAGTTGTAGCACGAATGGGTTAGCTCGACCGGGGAAGGACCAAGCACTCACAGAATACTAGCGTAAAATAGCAGCTTAACGCTGCTGTGTTTCGTATAGTGAGTTTAGAGAACATCCTCTAAACTCACTATACGAAATTCTCTAAACTATACCTCTAAACTCACTATACGAAGTTCAGAGAATATCTTTTAATGATAACGAGGCATTCTGCTCGTTATCATTAAAAAGGATCCCTACACTCACCATACGAAACACAATAGTATTAAGCTACTATTTCACGCTGGTATTCTACCGGTCCTACCGAAATCGAACTGATGTTATATTCGACGTATTTTATTATTGAAACTGTGAACTACCGAATTCTGAATTCGGAAAAGAACTTTAGCTTATCTACAGGGTTATTTTTCAAAGAGTAGCCAAATTTTAAACTTAAGTTCAAATATATAAATAATGATATACCGTTATTGCAGTTTTTGAAAATACTAGTAAATAAGGCTTCTACTTTTATTTGAAATTATCCCAAACTGAATGTGATATATGGGCAACAATGTTTTAGCTACCGATCGACCGTATGCGATTACTGTATTCTGTATGCGATGCGCAGTAAAATCAGTTAAAATAATGCATTACCACGTATTTTAAATTTAAAAGATAAAAAAGACAGAATGTTTGAGATTTTTTAATTAATTTTTCTTCACCATTTGCCTATATAACTTATTCTCAACCTTCTGCAAATTTGGCCGGTTATTGCAAAATACCCTGTATATCTATACAAATAAATAAAATTGAAGTGTCTGCTTGTTATGTCAAAATAACAGCTTTTTACTAAATGCGTATGAAATTATATACGATACTTATAACAAAAACACAATTTTTAAAAATTTTGTCTGTTTGTCTGTTTGTTCCGGCTTATCTCCGGAATGGCTGGACCTATTTTGGCGGCACTCTCACTGGCAGATATCTGATGTTATAAAGAGTAACTTAGGTTATTTTAAAAGAAATTTTATAAAAGAATTAGGGTTCCGCGCATTAAAACCCATGAAATCCAATCGTAATAAATTACACGCGTGCGAAGTCGCGTTGGGGAACAGCTAGTTATTAATAATTATGATTTAAGAAACATATGAATATAAGGGACAATTATGTAGTAATGAAATAAAATGTTAGCTTTAAGACTATCTCTTTTCCATGTAATGATCGGAAACACCTTTTAAAATACGAATTGGTTGTCACGATATGCGATACACATATTTAACATATCCATTTACATTCTGTCTTCGAAGTTTGTTATTTATATACTTATTACATGTCTTGCTTTTACTTCGTTACTTTGTTTTTAGCTGCGTAATGCATTTTTTATCTTCCGTTGAATAAAATATTATATTTTATTTAAAATATATTAAAATGCTCACTAGATTAATAGAATATTAGTTTTTAAATTTAATTAATTCCATTTTACAACAAAATACTCGACTTACTTAGGAAAGCGTATTATGCAATTGATAATTAAATTAATGACAAAATCGCAAGGTTATTTTAAATTCAACAAGTTCCAAGCAGATCATCATTCTCTAAACCATTTCCATTATCTGGGGTCGGCAGTAAATCTTTTGTTCCATTCTCTCTATCAGCCGTCATTTCCATACTTACTCCTTTCATTCTCATATCACTCTTCACACAATCGATCCATCTTTTATTCGGCCTTCCTCTGCCCGTGTGTCCCTCCACATTCATATTCAACACTCGTTTTGTGACATGACTTTCATTCCTCCGCATCACATGCCCAAACCATGCCAATCTGCTTCCTCTCACCTTTTCTACCACTGGCGCTACTTTCAGGCTTCCTCTTATATACTCATTCCTTATCTTATCCATCCTTGTCACACCACACATCCATCGTAACATTCTCATTTCATTCGCATGCAGTCTATTTTCATCCTTCTTCTTGACGGCCCAGCATTCACTTCCATACATGACGACAGGTCGGATGATCGATTTGTAAATTTTCCCTTCAGCCTTATTGGCATTCGGGGTCGCACGTTGTGGCTGTGACCTGTCGCCATTTCATCCACCCTGCGTTAATCCTATGCTGCACAGCTCTATCTATTCCGCCGTCGCCTTGAATGAGGGAACCGAGGTACTTGACATCTGAGCAGATAGGCAGTATAGCGCCATCCAACGACATGGGTACAGGACTGAAAGGCCGCCGAAATCACAGCACAGATATTCGGTTTTGGATCTGCTGATCTTCAAGCCAACACTTTCCAGCCTCCGTTGCCACCCCGTCAGTCTGCTCTGTACTCGATGCCTTCTTCCCGACAAGCACGATGTCATCGGCAAAGAGCATGCACCAGGTGCCTCATCCTGCAGGTCCGACGTCAAAGCGTCCATAATCAGTAGGAAGAGGTAAGGGCTCAATGCCGACCCTTGGTGCAGCCCTACCGCCACATCGATACTGCCCGTAGTTCCCGCGGCAGATCGTACACATGTACGGATGCTCTGTACATAGCACGGACCAACCTCACATACTTCCCAGGCATACCTTTCATCTTTAACGCCCACCACAAAACCTCACGGGGAACCTGATCATACGCCTTTTCAAGGTCGACAAAACCATGTGCAGATCTTTATGCACGCGCTTGTACTTTTCGCACAATTGGCGTAATGCGAAATGGCATCTGTCGTACCTCGACCGGGCATGAACTGAACTGGTTTTGTGTTATCTCACACTCTTCTCATTCTTCTCTCTATTATTCTTTCCCAGACTTTCATCGTATGTGACATGAGTTTTATTCCCGGTAACTGCTGCAGTTTTGGACGTCTCTTTGTTTTTAAAATGGGGACCAGTATACTGCTGCACCATTCCTCAGGTATTTGTTCCTCCTGCAACAATTTACCGAAAAATAAACTCAACCACTTCCATCCATCCGCCTCAGCAACTTCCACACTTCTACTGGTATTCCATCTGGGCCGACCGCCTTCCCATTCTTCATATTCCTAACAGCCATTTTACTTCTTCCACACTAATTTCTCTCACTAAGCCCATATTCACTGGTGGGTTTTCAAGCATACCATTCCATTCATTCTCCTCATTCATCAATTTCTCAAAATACTCCTTCCATCGCTTCTTTATACTTTCATCGTCAGTCAAAATCCTTCCAGAATCATCTTTTATACATTTTACATGTGAAACATCTCTTCCATTCCTTTCTCTCGCTCTTGCAATTTGAAAAGTCGTTTTGCCCTTCGAGGCTTTCAAGGACCGATATAATTTATCTTGCGCCTCTGCCTACAAATAGCAACTTCCTTCTTCGCTCTCTTCTTACATTCTTTATACGCTCCTCTCTTACTTTCTTTTATGGATTCATTCTGGTCTTCTACGCTCTGCCATTCTTTAAAGGCATTTTTCTTTTCTCTCAAAACTTCTCTAATACTTTCACTCCACCACCACCCATCCTTATCTATCATACGCTTCCCTTTTGATTCTCCTAACACCTTCCTTGCCACACTTCGGATACAATCAGCCATTTCCTTCCAGCACTCATTCACACTCATTCCTTCCATATCACCCATCTCTATCATCTTGTTTACAACTAGCTCTCTAAATTCACTTGCATACCTCCTTATGCAACAAATGCCACTTTATTTTGGGTGGGGACGATCCTTATGTTTGTTGAGGCGAACAGTTACAGATGTCAGCCAGCAGAATTCGGTGCTGGGATACTAAGTCTTCACCTGGAAGCACTTTGCAGTTTTTTACACTCTTGATTTGGTTCCGTCTTATCAGAAGATAGTCGATCTGTGTCGCGTGGTGGCCACTTTTATAAGTAACAAGATGCTGATCTCGTTTTTGGAACCACGTGTTTACTACAGCCAGGTCGAAAGCACATGCTGCTTGCAGAAGAACTTCCTCACGGTTCCGCATTCCGTACCCCATCCACAACTCCTACTCCATTTCGCTTCCCATCACTTCCACAATAATAAAACTTGTATCCTCCCCAATCTCTCTTGCTTTATTGCTCTTCCATTTTGTTTCCTGCAAACAGGCAACATTCACTCTTCGTCGTTTCAAAACATCTGCTAACTCTCTTCCTCTTCCAGTCATCGTACCTATATTCCAGCTTGCAAACCTCACTCTGACATTCTTCTCTCTCCGGGCTTGCCTCTTACGTCGCACCCGCTCCGTAAGGTGCGACAACCCTTGCCCACTTCCCACAGGAGCCGGGTGCTGCCCCTGCGCGTCGCCTGCGGGGTACGCCCTAGCCCTGTCACATATCCCACAACTCGTACTATTCATTTACTGCATGGGATTTGGCAGAAGTTTTACAGTCGGCCGCCTGCCTGACACCAACCCTCTTTGGGTATGCTATTGTTGGTAGAGGAAGCTACCATTTTGGGAAAGGAAAGAAGTTTGGGGTAGGAGCATAGGTGTAAGGATACTGTTATCTCGGCAGGAAAGGTATGAGAATAACAGTAGCTCGGGGAGCCGGGTCGCGTACCCGTATTCCATAACAGGATCACTGGAAAGGTAGGCCAGCATGGAAACCCCTGACCATATACACAGATAACTTTCATTAATTAATTAATTTTCACTAAACCACATCAAAACTCCATTTCTGAACATAGGTCACGCATAGTTGCCTAGCGTGGCAACTATGCGATGCGGGCGGGTTAATTTTCCAGATTTAATTTTTTAATATAATCATTATTAGTTACTCGGCGGAATTAGTTACTATTTGTGTTAAAACTGTGACAAAACACACACACACACACACATTGCAATACGTACGAAACCAATTTTACGAGTATTTTCCTTATTTTATTACGCCCACATGTCCCAATCTTTCATCAGCGATTCTGTCCATCCAACGGTTATCTAGAAAAGATTGGTGCTCGCAATAAGACCGCCCATCGTTAACACCTACAATTCAATTATTCTATGCATTTTATATTGTATGAAGTGCAAAAAAGAATATTAACATAATAAATAATTAAATAAATTTCGAAAATTCTATAGTTTTACTTTCTCGTACAATTACAAACAAAAAACGATTTTCAGTATCGGTTCGTTAAACCGATTCCACGTTTTTAACACAGCATAATATTTTTTTTGTTTATAGAATAAGGGCGACAAACGAACATCCAGTCCACTGCCTGATCGTAAGTAGATGCTGTGGCCCATAGACGCATAGGTGTCTATGGGCCACAACATCTACTTACATATAGATGTATCCCCCAATAAGATTCAAAATGTAGATGCGTTGTCACCCCTGAGGACTAAGATAGAATACTTCGTCACCAGAAAAAAGTGTCTCCGATTCACTACACTCACCATACGAAACACAACGAGAGCGTGGTCCTTTCCCGGTCGAATTTGTGCTGCAACCCTAATGTAGCTTCAGCATGGTTCTATCACGTATATTTTTAAAAATAAAGAGAAAATCTCAAATTGAAGTCAGATTGATTATGATGCCGCCATCTAAACTAATGAAATCCACTAATAAAAAGGTATATCTAAAGTTCGAATTCGTGCTGCAACCCTAATGTAGATTCAGCATGGCTCTACCACGTATATTTTTTTTAATAAAGAAAAAATCTCAAATTCAAGTCAGATTGATTATGACACCGCAGTCTAAACTAATTATAATTAAATTCACTAATATAAAGGTATTTCTAAAGGTCCAATTCTTGCTGCAACCCTTATGTAGCTTCAGCTTGGCTCTAGCACGTATATATTTAAAGGTAAAGAGAAAATCTCAAATTCAAGTCAGATTGATTATGATGCCGCCATCTAAAGTAATTATAACAAAATTCACTAATAAAAAGGTATTTCTAAGGATCGAATTCTTACTGCAACCCTAATGTAGCTTCAGCATGGCTCTACCACGTATACATAAAAATAAAGAGAAAATCTCAAATTCAAGTCAAATTGATTATGAAGCCGCCGTCTAAACTAATTATAATGAAATTCACTAATAAAACATAGCACCGGAATAAACGTCGTGACTGATTAATATATAAATCCGTTGCTGCCGGCGTTAATACACTACTATTAACTTGTGGGCTCTATCCTTGCTTCCTACGCAAAATTACCAGGGCTGTCGTACAATAGGTTTATTTTTTTAATAATACGTAAAAAAAGGAAAAATGCATGTATTCAATACGCCCGGACAATTTAACTTCATGCTATGAATTATACCCGCGCTCCGTAACGTTGCTACCAAGTTCTGAACCAATGCGCTGCCGAGCCGTCAAGTTATAGGTTGTTTAACGATAATATTAAGTTAACTAGCAAAGTTAATTAATCCACTAATAATGTAGTAAACTAATAAAATGCAAAGGCACAACTATTTGGAAAATTATATAAGCTAGTTAATTAATTTTCCAATCACATTAGATTATGCCAAAACTAAATTTCTCTTGCACTTGTACTGTTCATTTCTTATGAATTTCTAATTGTTAAAAAATAATATTGTATTGCTATGTTCAGTCGGAAATTTTTAGTTCTTTTTTAGATCTAGACTATTGGTAATCATGTCATACCTCAATTAAGTGAAGTGCGAGTCTTTATCGACTCATAAATGTCGCTATCGCAGTACCAGACGTCTCGGACGACTTTGACATTGTCTTTGATAAAATACGAGTAACATATTTAATTATCCTACGTAATAAGAGAGTCTAGTCATAGTCAAATTATAAGTTCCGTAATAATAATATACAACGAAACAATCAAGACCTTTATTTGAAATTAGTATTCTGTGCCATAAGCCTCATTCAGTTTGTTTAGTTTAGTGTTAGAATTCTTCAATTTTACCTCTTTCTTTACCTATTTCTCAATGACTATTATTTTTTATTTTATGCTATTTTTATGCTTTTTAAACGGTTATTCCAGAAAACGTAAAACACGACAGCAAATCATTCCACTCCTTTGCTGTACACACTTCGAAAGACGAAGCAAACCGTTTGGTTCGAATGCGTGGAATATCGACAACAAAGGGGTAAATAACCATCGACTGCCTGTTTGTCCAAGGGTAGAAAGGGGTAAGAGGAATTACGGCATGTAATCTTTATAATATAAGGCTACATTATAACTATTATAATAATTACACACATATATTTATAATTATTTGCTGGTATGGTGTAATAATATGTATTCGTATAGGCCGTTACTCATGAGGCAGCTCCTTCATAGATATAGGCAAAATAAACATCAATATTTAGGCAATATTCTTTTAAAAAAGGCACGTCAAAAATGAAAAATAAATTATATTATATAAGATCAAGGTTAGGCTAAAATTTAGAAGACTTTGTTTTATTATTAAAATATGTTGTAATGAAAGCTAATGTTACACGTTTTCATCAATATTTTCAGCCCTAAACTAGACGAGGTGTGAAATTGACAAGTCGGCGTTAGCGCACAAGGCAGCAATTAATCGGGACCTCATAACAAGGATCTTCATACATAATTCAGTTAATGTTTTCTGTCAATCACCGCCATTGTTCGCTTGACGCAAATTGCTTGGCGTAGGCCCTCCTAAGGCATAAAATTAAGACGATTAGCGTACAGAGAAATCCACAGCGAGGCCGCGTGTGGCTGCCACATTGTGGATGTAATTTAGTTCATGGAAAACCTTTGCAGGCTCGATTTGAATCCAACGTTAGGGCTGTATCACAAACCTAAATTCCTTTTTATTTCCTTATTTATTAAGTCTCATAGTGTTTTAACCTTAATTAAAACCTTAGTTCTGTAAAAATATTAAATATTATAATTTATACAAAATTCAAACAAAAGCGCTGGAAATTTTTGATGCATCAATTATTTTATGTGACGCTAATTAATATTTGAGGTTAGCGTTGTTTTTTGACAGGGAAAATGATTAAATATGTATAAATAAAATAATTTTGTAAATAAGTTAAGCAATTAATACAATGTAGCAAATAAGAGTAAAGGATAATTAATGCCTAGGATTGGTATAGGTACCACAAAATGTAAGTCAAAACTAGCAACTAGAAATACGCCGCCGCATACAAAGTAATATAGTCACGATAAAAATTCATATCGACAAAATTACGATCAAAGAGACTTTTTTAATTCTTGCAGCCTGTAATTTACTGGCAATCTACCACTTTTATTCTTCTTCTGGTGTTTTGGGGGGAATTTTACTACCGACGGATTGCTGCTCCTTTATAAAATAGTTAGAAGTGGATTTCGATAAGTAAACAATCAAATGAAAAGGCGCAATGTTGTGTATCAAATGGCTGCGCATGTGAACTATTTGTGTTACCGATTTTACAATTGCTTCGATGGTCATATTATAAGTCTCAAATTTTTTATCCACTTGGGCGGCTTGAGATATTATCGTCTTCTATCGTCTGCTGGGTTAATCTGGCGTCGAAATCCCCGAAAAACTTCTAATTGTGACGCAACAGAATACTGTGAAGAATTTCGTTACCAAAATATGCATCAAACTAGGCTGAACTTTTAATATTTCGACGACTGAATCACTCTGTATCTATTTATGTATAAAATAAAAATAAAAACTTATTCTCTCCTAATTAGATTACAGCAGTGAATACACTGCTGTTGTGCGTCAGAAATAGCTAAAGGTATCTCCTGTGCTGGCTCGTTTTCTTCTGGGTTCTAAATTTGAAAGACTAGAATTCAGTCCATTTTGTTCAGTCTAGAAGTGGACCATTACGGTGGTACTAGGAAGTGGTAGGAGTCTTTTCCGCCTAGGATTTCGTCTGGGTAGGTACCACCATCTTACCTATTCCTGCCGTCAAATAGCTGTTATTTCTGTTATGTTCCAGTCTGAATGGTAAAGAGAGCCAGTATAATGAGGATATCCACGACTTTTTCTGCCACCAGGGCGGCGCCACTAGAATGTGAGGTATAATATTTGACAGATTTCATAGCGGGGAAGTTAATTTGTTCGGAAAATGTAAGTTATTGTTTCTTTCTGTACTATTAGCTATATTTTATATTAATAACATTAAAAATAAATAAACCAAACCACGGATATTCATAAAAGTAGATTTTTTTTAAAAAGTTAAAAATGTGCAAAAAATTAAAGAGCAAACAACTGACGCATTGTCTTGTGTATTAATATAATACTCTAGAAACTGATAAACATTTATTAAAAAACAACTTCTCAATTAAATTACATTGTATAACATAAAACTTTACCTTAGTCTAACTAGCGACATCTGGTGAGCAGAAAATTATTAGCCCTCGTTACAGGCTGTTAGGCATTCCCTATTAGTCCTCAGAGGTAACAATGGATCTGTAGTCTTCTTTATTTGAAGTTGGCTGCAGGTGTTCACGGACTGCATGTTGATTAAAAACATCAAGAGCCCACTGAACTAGGGAAGGTTTAAGCCCACAAGAAGATTGTGGCAGCCCTTTTTGCTCCATACCCTCTCTGAAATGGCATGAGGTATGCTCTATGCTGTGAGACTATTATATAACAATACCACATTACTATATAACATCTGGTTATTAACGAAACAATCTCATGGTAATCATTATTATGATAAAACATGCTGTTTTGTGACTATACCGAAAGCCTTCAAGTCGTTACAAAGAAATTAACATTAAATTAAAAAAAAAACTGTAATATTTATACTCTTTAGAAATATACGTTGATATTAAAATGGATGTATAAATAAAGCCAGCGGTTAGATATGCATGTGTGCGTTACATTGTAGATGATGTGAAAACCGCTCGCCTCCAAGGTCCTGCGTTGTTAACGGCTAACCTTCCGAGAGGTATTTGTGATTAGAACCGCCAATCAACGTTTCCTAACTCAAGCCTCTTATTTATGTAATTTATTATTTTACAGCTAATATCTTCGAGGTAATAAACAACTTAGACAGATGTAGCGACATTTTAAAGAATCTACTCGGTAGCGATACCGACAAATACCGTCAAGGAGAAAATCATTGAACAAGGCTGTATCTACGTTAAATGACATATTTAGTACAAATCGCGCGAGAATCAAACACTTTTCTGTGATTGTATCAGGTTTTTTTTTATACTTAGTGGCATTTGTCTTTGTGAAGTGTGTTAACTTATTAAATCTAACGCAGCTATTATATATAATCCATTTTAGATTTATGATTTAGTCAAATTATAAACCATTCATCATAATTTATATAATATTGTTAGGTAGTATTATCCGTAAAAATAGTTTTATTTAATGTGTAGTGTTCGCGTAAATATAAGAAATTATTAAGTATTTATGTATTATATATACATACATAGTACATACATAGCGTCGCGCCTGTAATTCCAGAGGAGGTAGACATACATCCAAAGAGTAGCGAGCTACTTAGATCCACGATTAGCCTAGAAATTTGGATTTTGTTTAAAAATTGTAAAATAAGTGATAAGAGGCTAGTCCATCGCCTATATAATCACAAACCCAATATTAGTCGCGTATTATGATATGCTAGGCAAGTAACATAGTTGGCACATTCTATTTTGTTATACATAATTCCCATATACCTAATGTTCCAGGCCAATATGGGACCACACACACACAACATGGGAATGAATTAGAAATGTACCTACGCACAAAGTTTGTCACAGCACATAAGTTTGTACTTTTTAATAATATTTTCGTGTATGAGGTCTTCTAGAAAATATTTCAATAAATTATGGAATAATTAGTGCCTTTATATGAACTCACAGTATAATTGTTTCCGTCTTTTTGTGTGTACTTGAATAAATTAATAAAAATAAAGATTATTCGAAAGTCTAGAAGGACATTTCAGGTACTCGTTCTAGATATACTAGATGTGCTATTTGTGAATAACAATAAAATATAAATTGTAGAAATATAATAAATATATTCAGCGAAAATTTTGCCAGTGATAGGCATGCTTGTGGATTAGCCAAGTTTAACGCTGTGTAATATTGCAATGCTAATTCTTCTAGGGACTTTTACGTTTTACAACTGGGTCGTTTTCTTAACTCTTAATTACTTATTTTTTATAGAGACCTGATTTAGTTAGGAGCGTAATCGTTTACTGTCACTACTGAGCATGTGGTATTAACTTAAAATTCCGTTAAGAAGTTGTTTAATGGTACCGGTGCCCAAATTCTGATTAATCACTTGATATGGTACTTAAGGCAAGTGCCCCGCCAGTATAGAGTTTTTTTTTATTTCACCCGTATTGTGGAGGCATTTATATGCATAAATTACACACTAGGAAAATCTTCTAGATTTGAGGCAATCTTTTGCAGGCTATAAAGTTGTTCCAAATAGTTTACCAAATAGTTGTTCGATGCACGATTCGGGCCGCAGCGCTAGAACCAAAGATACGACGACGATATTTATATGTGAGGTTTTGAATCAGTCTAATCAGACGAACACATGCAAAATATCACTCTATTCTTACTATGTTTAAACTACGAAGATGAACATGCAAAATAAAACAAAACTTTACGTGAATGTAAGTGATACGAAACACGAATTTCTAGCTACTCGTAGCAAATTGTGATTTTTTTTATTAATAGTGTTTTACTTTTAGTTATTTTTTAGTATATTTTAAATGTGACTAAATTTAGCTGACTGCAAATTTATAATTGCAAAGATAATATCATCCATGTGATAGCAACTAGTAATATATAATATCGATACCTCCTAAGTATAATGAGTCAACTACATAATTCAAATTTTACAGGAGCGCCTGTCAAAGATTGATTGTTTATAACTATTTCAGTTTTGATTCTAGAATGTTGATTTTTTTAAATTCGTACTATTTTAAGATTTGAGGCCCTTAGATAATAAAATAGTAGACCTATTTTAGTGAGTTTCCAAGATAATGTAGTTGACTTAGTATACATCATATGAACTATGACCTATAATGAGCTAACTGCCACATACACTAGTTTACAATGTATTTGTAATTTACCATATCTTGAAGAAAAATATTAGGTTTATAAAAACACAAATACAGAATTGTATTTCATTTTCTTGGATTAATTTACTGACATTGTATCTACAGTAGAAACGATAATAAATTAGTTGACTCATTATACACTGATTTTAATATCAAAAATCGGTTTGATGGAGTAGCAGTACATTGATATATCTGCAAAATATCAAGCTTTTAGCTTGTTTATTTTTCATATAAAAGAAAATAACTTTATGTCTTGTTAGTTATTATTTATTAAAACCTATTCATTTCATAATCAAGCAGTTAAAGTATGTATACCTTCCATAAAACATTGCTTAATTTACCACGCATAAAGGTAGAAAACAAAATTTTAATCTTTTTTAGTATTAAAACTAATTAACAAAATAAAACTTCTTATTCCTCTTCTTAACCAATTAATTTTTTGGAAGTATCTGTTTTGTTAGTAAAATTCAATAAAATAAAATATCTTCACGGAAAAACAATATCTGAGTAGATGAATCAGGTTCTTGTAGTCACAGTCAGACTCATCATTATTAATATTAATAAGTGATATTCTTTCGGTATCTGACGTGACTTTTACCAAGATCCATAAGGTATTTGTGTTTATTTTTGTCAATTGGTAGGGGTTTTTCATAAGCACTAACTAGAAGCAGATCCACCTTTTCTTTTTTGTTTCGTATGTTCTTCGCTTTATTGATGCAGTTAATAATCCATTTAACAGCATCGTCTTCATAGTTGTACTTAAATATAATTTTAAAGTGACCATTTCCTTGTATTTTAAATTCACTTACATTGTTCATGACATTTTAGTTCCATAGCTAGTAGTTTTCCAATTATTGAAGTTCTTGAAATGTGTTTCAAAATCTAGAATCAACTCTTGTTACATTTCAATGACATTATAGGGCTTGCTATCTGTTTTAGGTCTGGGGTATAAATAATCCTGTCTTTAGTCTGTCTCTCAATCAAGGCATGCATGCTGTCCCCTTCGTTTCTGGTATGACCTAAGACTAGGAAACGATGAATAATAGTTATATTAAATTTGTTACATACATACATATACATTAAAAATACGACTCTGTTTCAATTCTAGCCTCCCACAATTGTCAGACCAGAAACGATACTCTTTTATACCTTTGGGTATTGTCATTACAATAAATTTAATTAGCTCCCCTTTTAGCTGTCTGTTGATTCCGAGAATAGCAAACCTTTTAAAGTACCATATCAAAAATGGTAAAATTTTACATGGACGATTTTCTTTTACAATAGAATGTACATTTAACATTTCTGTAAATCAAAAGTAAATGCTAAAACCTCTTTATTTGCATTGGTAATTTCTTGTCGTTTTTTTTAATTTTCTAGCTGTTCTCTTTTCTTTCAAATGATTTATTTGTTTTTGTATTTCTTCTTCGGAAGCCTGTATTTTATTTCCAAATGTGACATTTTTGCATGCGTCTTTTTGGGCTAATGAAAGCAATGTTTATATATTTGTTTACAATATATTATCGTACATAGACGCTTTGACAAATAGACATTTGAATCAAACCGCTCTTCATAATGCTAGTACATCTTGGGAAATGGCAATGAGCTATCCAAATACTTACATTTCGAATTATGAGTGTAATGAGCTTCAAAAGGCGCGAGAGATTCAATAATATAATCAATCACACCACGTACCATATTGAATGTTATAATTTTTGGATGGTGATCGGATTCTACAAACACTTTTCCACGATCAAATTTTTCTAGAGCGGTATAAACAAAGTTGAAACTTATCGAGAGGGTTCTAAGAAACATTCTTCTACAAACAGATATTCTTGTTATCTCTGCATTGTCATTTAATTCCAATCATGGTAAATAAAATTAAATAGTATAAAGCTGCTTCGAATTTTCATAAACAGTAAAACCCACTTTTGATAACGTACTTAGTGATAAAATCCCATTGTCGTGAATGATTGCCAATCCTCCAAAACATATAAAAAAATATTTTTCGGTTCTCTTCTGATATCCTATCATAATATTTTGACGGCAGTTTTAGGATCAGGGCAAGATTTATTTTTCCATTTCTGGTGTACTCCATACCTCTATTCAGTATTTTTCTGGCTATCCTTCCATTCTTGCTTAAATTACTCCATTGAACAACCCTTGTCCTTTTAATATTTAAACTTCGCTATGTTGATCGCTGGCTGATTAGAGTACTTACTGCAGAATCGTTATCTCTATGTAAGACCAATCGCTGTTATGAGTATCAGGTACAGTAAAACTAAAGTTTATGTAACTATTTGGACTAGAAAACGAAATTGATGGTGAAGGTATGAGGTTATAATGCTCTTAGTCTTAAGTTCATTTACAGGTATCTCGATAGATGAGGATTCTCTTGAATTTTCTATTATTAATGGCGAATAGACTGACTCAGGTGACGTATCAATAATACTATCAGGAAATGTGGAGGCTTTGGATGGCAAAATTTCTAGAATACGTTCACTATATTCTAGGTCTACGTGATCGATAATTGACAGTTCATCTTTGGTAAAGTAAGCACCAGGTGGCAAAGGGGACATGTCATTAATGAGGCAAATTATGACAGCACAGACTGACAGACAGACGACCGTATAAAATTAATCCCTTTACTACTAAAAATTAGAATACTAAGTCATGTGTAATATTACTGCAAACTATCACGACGTATACTGGTCTATCTCAACTTAACCCAGTATAGAATGTACAGAACTTTTAATAATTTATAATCTAAAAATAATGTGATTATTTACTGTCATAATTAAAATTTATATAAGCTAATGTAATGAAAAACTTAAACTACTTACCATTTTTATGAAAAGATTTACTGACTCGTTATTTTCAAAATTTTTGTGAATACTTATATAATTTGAGTGTCTTAAATCTACCAAATTAAGCACAACTTTTGCTCTAGCATTTTGCAGTGTTCCCTCCATGCTTATTTAAATTAAAATATAGTGATTTTATAAATCATATGTAATATATTGATCACAAAAATATACACCTAAATTGACATACTTACGTGCCACGCGAACGCTGTAAACTTTACTTTGTCACCCGTAAGTTCTAAGATGGATTGCCTCTACCATTCGCCGGTTCTCGCCACTCACCAAAGGACACACAGCAGCTTTGCGTTGTGTTCCCTAGTCTAGGCGATCTATTCTTGTTGCAGCCATAAAAAACACTGCATGCTCTGCGTGACTGTACCACTTTTTAATTTCCCTATTTTTCCCTGAATAATATAGAAACAAATACAAATTACAAGCAGATTGTGGACGGTGCCGTGGAAGGAAGGAAAAGTCTCCCACCAGGCAAGGTGTTCTGCCCGGGGAGCGGCCAACGCTCCGAGTGGTAGTTCGGAGCTATTCTATATATATACTGCTTTTACTTCGGAACTTTGATAGCGCGATGTAGGTTTTGATGTATTTTCGCTTGTGGTGCGACGACACAAGATATTTCATTTTTATCCTCGGGGTGACTACTCAGCTACAGTCTAATAGAGTTGTAAGATGTCAATAGGCTGCATTGGTTATTGATCACGAATTAGACCGCGAGCGTCTAAAAAAATAAGAATATTTTAAGCAGGAAGACATTCGGAATACGTCATCAGACTACAAACCAAGTAGCTCACCCATTGTTTTAAATATAATTACCTAATTGCATCAACTTTTCTCGCCTTATACCGATGGCTTTCAATAGCACGGAAGTTACCCGATCTCATTGTATACGCATTTGCATGTAATTAATGCGATTCTTTGTTGTTACTATGATAGAAATCGAGCCACAAGGTCGGCAGAGTAATAACATTAATTGTACCGGCACTACATCTGTAATAGCGCCTGAGATGGATGATTACAACAGCGATTACGTTTTTATTGATAAAACGTGTTTATTCCATGCTCAATTCTCTCTCGACTTGTTTTGGAGGTTTATTATTTAAGTATGTAATGTTTTAAGACATTTTCAAATAGATGTTAAGATGTGTTTGATTATTACGTTCGGAAATATTATTGCTAGAACTACAGTGACGTCTTGAGCCAGGCCGATATCAATATTGGCATTTTTCTCTAATATGAGAGACAAATGAGCTAACATACCACCTTATAGTAGGTGACTAGTGCTGCCCATAATGAACTTGTATAGAGCCTATATATATATATAGCTTGCTGTGCACATGCCTTCTCTCATTTCTGAGAGAGTTTTTGGGCAATGCGTGTTGGCGGACTACACATGTTTTGGAAAAAAAAAATTTCGAATTTTTCAGTCGCGCTGGTTTCCTCACGATGTTTTCCTTCACCGCCGAGCACGTGGTAAATCAGCACTTAAAATTACAATTAACCATTTCATTGTTACCTGCGGGGATTGAACCCTGGTTGTTCGCGTACTGTTAAATTTACAGCGAGTGCTTAGCTCCGGAGCTTCCACGGTAATGAACATATTATGACAATTTAAATAATGAACATATGCGTTGTCACGTCATGTGGTGTCAGCGTAAGGATATCCATCACCCCATTCCATCCCGTGGGTGCCTAATACACGACTATGGGAATTAATGAATAGTGTAACCATTCCGTTTGTCAGACGCAAAATACCAGGTCTGGCAAGGGACAACAGCGTTAAACGTGCGTCACGTCTGGCATTGCGATATAATAATCAAGAAACTGATAAACTTATATCTAAAACTAACTTCTTAATTAAATGACATTGTATAACATAAAACTTCACCTCAGTGTCAACTAGCGACATCTGGTGAGCGGAAGATTATTGGCCCTCATTGAAGAACGAGGATATTTGGTAAAAGTCTGTCTGGATCGCACAAAAATAAGTATAAGAATTAGAACACTGCTCACAGATAATTCTTTTAGTTTTCATTTTTATTTTTACCTGTAACTGGAAAATAATTGAATTAACCGCTTGTTCATTTTTTACTGATATTTAATCTTGAATAAAACTACTTTTACGGATTCTATCGCGTTTAACTAACTTATTTTTATTAATTCCCGGCGTTTCGGGTGCTTTACAGCCCATGGTCACGGGGGACAGAGGTGATTGACGTCCCGATGTCAGAGTTAACCCGGAGTACCTTCCCCGGAGTACCTTCAGCTTTTTAATTATTAATTTTGGTCCAATCTACGCAGAATGAACTTACTGTGTCTTGAAGTCTTGCAGTGGTATGCTTGGGTTTAGTTTTAATTTTATTAATTACCGGATCCCAAGCAGGTGGTAGTACCCAGCCTCCCTCTTTTGTTTTTTGTTTGATGTTTTTTAATTTCAATAACCCTGTTAGTGATTTAGTTACAAGGGGGAGGCATTGGCCGTTAGTTTGGACATTGCGAAGGCTTTCGATCGGGTTTGGCACAAAGCGCTTCTTTCGAAGCTCCCTTCCTATGGGCTTCCCGAGAAATTGTGCAATTGGATCACCAGCTTTCTTGCAGATCGGAGCATCTAGGTCGTTGTAGACGGTGCATGCTCCGACTACAAGCCTATTAAGGCTGGTGTTCCACAAGCCTGCGTGCTATCACCAACGCTGTTTCTTCTGCATATCAAGATATGTTGCAAACCGGTAGCATTCATTATGCGGATGACAGCACTGGTGATGCTCTATACACCGGCCGTGCCAATATTTCTCGGGAAAACGTCGCCGAGTACCGGAACAAACTTAGGTTCGAAGTCGAGTCTTTGCTGAACAAAGTCTCGGATTGGGGGCGACTAAATCTAGTCCAGTTTAATCCTCAGAAGACACAAGTTTGCGCGTTTACCGCCAAAAGAACCCCTTTGTCGTGTCTCCTCAGTTTCAAGGCACTTTGTTGCCTCAGCCAGTATCGGAATCCTCGGCGTCGACATATCGAGGACGTGCAGTTTCGTGGTCACTTGGAAGAAAAGGCCAAATTGGCCTCTAAAAGCTTGGCGTGCTCAGCAGAGCGACAGTATTTCATGCCGGCACAACGCCTGCAACTTTACAAGGCGCAGGTTCGGCCTCACATGGAATACTGTTCCCATCTCTGGGCTGGGGCTCCCAGTGCCAGCTCCTTCCACTTGACCGCATCCAGCGCAGAGCGGCTCGAATCGTCGACGACCGAGTCCTTCCGATCGGCTCGATTCATTGGCGCTGCGAAGAGATGTTGCATCTCTTGCATTTTCTTTCGCATTTACCACGGGAGTGCTCTGAGGAATTGTTCGGATTAATCCCAGCCGCCAAATTTCACGAACGCACATCGCGGCAGAACTCCTGATACCATCCACAGCAGGTGGTAGTTACCCAGCCTCCCTCTTTTGTTTTTTGTTTGATGTTTTAATTTCAATAACCCTGTTAGTGATTTAGTTACAATGTTACATATTTATATGATACACCTCATCTACATTTCGTTAAAAAAATCTATTTTATAGTTTCCTATCTGTTGAGAGTATGTTGTGCTTATGAATAACTTAACACCAATTATTTTTATCACGGTATTAATTCTCTTCAAACGCCTTTATACATATTTAATAAGTAGTTTAATTTATAAGGTTAAAATCTTTTTATTTCCCTTTTATAGTAGTATGAAAAGAACATGTTGACGGAATGACCTATTTAAAAAAAACTTAATTTTGATTAATTCTTATTGCAAATTCTTTATTTAGTTTCGATAATTTTAAAACTGAATAAAACTAATTTAATAGATTTTATAGCGTTGAATTTTTATATTAATATAAAAATAGTTAATAAAATCCGTAACATTTCGAAAACTTAAACTTAATAATATCCGTAAAATTACTTTTATGCAATATTTATTATTCGCGTAAATACAAGAAAACATTACCTTTTTTAAAGCAGTTATAGGTATAACAATAATTCCAAACAATTTTTAACATTACTAAACATAATTTATGTAGATGTATTTTATTTCCTTGTAAGTATTGTACCGTGTATAATGGCGGTGTAAGAATATCTACTAACTCAAATCGTCCCATGGGTGTCGTAAGAGGCGACAGAGGGAAACTGAAACAGGAGGTGGGCAGCAGCATCTTTCTGATAACAAGTCAAAATAATAAAAAACAGCGGTTGCCAACCCGCTTGCCAAGCGTGGCAACTATGGCAAATATCCCCCCTATGAGGCAATCTATAGGGGAGGCCTATGTTCAGCAGTGGACTTTAAGAGGCTGTAACGGTATATAACAATAAATATAGGAAATATGTATATGAAATAGAAGAGCGTAAGAGAGTCCATCATCCCATTTCATCCTGTGGGTGTAGTAAGAGGTGACTTTATAGGAAATTAGCCCCAGAAAGATATAATGGCTTCCGATAGATGGTGGTGAAACCATATCGTCTTCACTAAAGTCTACCCAACTGCGTAAAAGTTGCGAGACGTTTTTGAGGCATACCCTTTCTATTTTTTTCTTATTATTTTCGCCTTAGGTGGCAACCGAACCTCCACCGGAGATTCTTAGTACCCCCTTAAGCTTACTTCCAGCCTCCCGAACAAGCCGGTTTCCGAAAAGGCTTTAGCACTATAGACCACATACATACCCTTCGGCAAATTGTACAGGAGTCCAAGGAGTACATTTTGCCACTACGTCTGGCGTATGTGGACTATGAGAAAGCCTTTGATTCCGTCGAAATTTCCGGCAAATGCAGCACCGCCTAGGTGCTGCAGTCCCTTCAGCAGTGCCAAGTTGACTGTCGGTATATCGAAGTGTCGAAGTGTTTGTACAGTAGGGCTACGATGGCTATCCGAGTACAGAACCAGAGTACGAAACCTATTCGACTGCAGAGAGGTGTAAGACAGGGTGATGTTATATCCCGAAACTCTTCACCGTAGCATTGGATGACGTTTTCAAACTTCTGGACTGGAAAGGATACGGTATTAACATCAACAGCGAGTACATCACTCACCTTCGATTTGCCGACGATATAGTCCTTATGGCAGAATCGCTGGAGGACTTAAGCACTATGCTCAATGACCTCAATAGTGCCTCCCAACGGATAGGTCTTAAGATGGATGAAATGAAATGAAAAAATGAAAAAATGAACATGACAAAACAAAGATCATGTATAACGTCCATGTCACACCTATGCCGGTAGTTGTTGGGAACACTAGCTCGAAGTTGTTGACGAGTATGTTTACCTGGGACAAATAGTCCGACTAGGTAAGTCCAACTTCGACCGAGAGGTTCAATCGACGGATTCAACTCGGCTGGGCAGCGTTCGGGAAATTACGGCACATCTTCTCGTCAGGTATACCTGAAAACTTGAAAACGAGACTGTACAACCAGTGCGTGTTGCCAGTAATGACCTATGGAACTGAGACGTAGTCCTTCACTGCTGGCCGGATGAGGAAGCTCAAGGTTGCTCAGCGAGCTATGGAGTGGGCTATGCTCGCAGTTACTCTGCGTGATAAACATAGAAGTGAGGATATCCGCAGTAGAACCATAGTAAGAAACATAGCCCAACGGATTAGTAAGCTGAAGTGGCAATGGGCCGGCCATATAGCTCGAAAAACCGACAACCGATGGGGAAAAAAGGTTCTCAAATGGCGGTCTCGTACCGGCGGACGAAGTGTAGGGCGTCCTCCCACTAGATGGAGTGACGACCTGGTGAGACATGCAGGAAGTCGATGGATGGAGGTGGCTCAGGACCGTGCTTTGTGGCATTCCTTGGGGGAGGCCTATGTTCAGCAGTGGACTTGTGAAGGGCTGTAATGATGATGATGATATTTTTGCCGTTTTTTTGGCCATTATGAAATGGGCTAAAATTATATTTTAGGATTTCCGCAATTAATATCATAACAGAAACAGAAACAGAACTTTTTTATTCAATATAGATTATAAATAATAATTAATCAAAGTATGCACCGTTGTTATCTATACTTTTGCCATCTCATAGGTTTATTTAATCAAAGTATACCGTTGTTATCTATGCACTTTTGCCATCTCATAGGTTTAATTAATCAAAGTATACCGTTGTTATCTATGCACTTTTGCCATCAATGATCCCTTTACTAAAAAAAACATGGGGGCGAGAATTAATAAACTCTTTGAAGGCGGTTTGGACTGCCGCATCGGAGTTGAATTTTTTTCCTTGTGAAGTTGTCCAAATTCCGGAAATAATGGTAATCTGTTGGAGCCAGGTCAGGCCAGGTGGATGACGCAGACATTCCAATTGTAGCTCATGTAACTTAGTAGTTGTTTGTTGTGCAGTGTGTGGTCTTGCGTTGTCGTGAAGCAGCAGTGGCCTAGAGCGATTGACCAATCTCGGTTGTTTAGTAGGTAGTTCTTCCTTCATGGTTTGCAGTTGCTGACAATAGATATCTGCCGTAATCGTTTGGCCAGATTTTAGAAAGCTGTAGAGAACGACACCGGCGCTAGTCCACCAAACACTCAAAAGTAACTTTTTCTGAGTCAATTTTCGTTTAGGGCAGGATTTGGCTAGGTCTACAGGGTTCAGCCATTGCGACGAGCGCTTCCGATTATCGTACAGTATCCACTTTTCATCACAAATAATGATTCGATTTAAAATCCCTTCATTATTGTGTCGGTTGAGCAAATTAACACAGCAGTCGACGCTTTCAGTCGACGTTTGCAAGTTCGATTCACTCAATTCATGAGGTACCCATCGTTTAAGTTTTTTTACTTTCCCGATTTGCTTCAAGTGGATTAATACAGTTTTATCACTTAACCCGAAGCCTGCAGCTATCTCTGAAGTGCTTTGTGATGGATCCGCTTCCACAATAGCCTTTAATTCTTCATTTTCCACTTTGGTCTCCGGCCGGTTCTGAAGGTCGAAATTTCCAGAACGAAAACGTTGAAACCAAAAACGTACCGTGCTTTCTTTTGCGACACCAGCGCCGTACACATCATTAATCCTTCGAGCTGTTTCTGCAGCACTGGTGCCACAGTAGAACTCGTACTCGTAAATATACCGATATTTTATGTTTTCCATTGTGCGGTAATAAGCGATGCCAAAGAAAAAAATAATGAGGAAAAACAAATGAATGACTGTTTTCAAAACTCAAATGTACCAGCTAAATGAATTTATAAATTTGAATTTGCAATTGTTAACCAAAGAAGAGATATTTCAGATCAAAGTGGTCAGTACGACAAAACGCTAATTTCATATGTAAGGAACTAATATAATACTATGCATGTATTAAATAATTTTTGATATATAAGTTTATGTATGGGTATATGTATTATTTTGTTTTATATTTATATACTTTAATTTATACCCTTGTCTTTTAGCGTTTCACACACCTGCTTCATATTTTTATCTCTGCATCACCCAAAAGTTGACTGGTAGAGAATGCCTCAGGCATTAAGTCCGCCTATACATCATATTGTATGAAGTTTAAATAAATAAATAAATAAATATCCTACAGACGGTAATCCGAAACTACTGGAGAGAGATCAGGTGCAGAACCAACGGTTTTACGTGCTTCCCGGGGCATGGAGGTGAAACACTGCCAACTACTTAAGTCCAGGCTGCTACTGATAAACTTTTTTTGATAGAAAACCTGATAACACCGACACACATCCGCAGTGGGCTCGCCAAGCCCACTCGGAGTGGCCACCTCGGGCCGGCCCTACACCACGGGCCAGCCAAGGGGTTCCTCTTTGTTCACCGCGGGTGACCAAGCCACGGCTACTGAGCCCCCCCGCCACGACAAGGCGGGAACCCGTTCGGGGGGGTTTCACTATAACCTACAATTCATCACTATTGACTTTACAAATCTGTCGTTAGTAAAAAAGGTTCCTTGTTGGATCGAAATTTCCAGAACATATGTGATAAAACCAAATATACACGTGTGTTTATTTGCGGTAACAACAGAGCGATTGTGTAACTCTGGTGGGAATCGTTACCCGTTGGGAATCAATAAGTTTAGGAAAATCCGCAACTGAGTTTTTTTGTATTATTATGATAATATATTGATACTTAAAAGAAGGTACCTATTAATTTAAAAAAAGACATCGGCTTGTAATCAATAGGGGGAGTCCCCCCAGTACCGGACACTTAAGGTTTTTAGTAAAAAGAAAATTGAATAATTATGTATTATTTAAATAATTAACATTTTTATTTAAACAATCATATAAGACATTGTAATAAATCAACAAAGGCAAATATTATATATTTATAACAACTTAAAATGGAATCAATCATTGGTTTAGTTTTTGGCTTTATTGAAATTTGGCACCTAGTACCGGACAAGTATAAATTCGAACACTTAAGACCGGACAGGACCAGGCACATGTAGGTTTACAAAAATTTAAAGTCACACAATAATCTTACATTAATACAATAAACGCCCAGAGCCACATAATCACTATAAACATCCAAATAAATGAACAAAAATTAAATTTTTAACTACGGATAAGAAGTTATTGAATATTTTCTAACACTTGACGTTTCAACATAAAGTTACCAGAATAAGAAAACTTTAAAAATATTTACAACAGTCACAAACAACTGACGTCTGTACACTGGGATATCTGCACAGGATTCATGAGCCCATCCTTTATACGCTCCATACTGGATCCAGTCGTCGTTGTAGTCTTCGCAACAAACAACACAATACTACTTCTCCAGCTTCTTTTCAGTAGGTTTTACTTTAGTTTTTTTCATTTGTCATTGGTCTTTTTAGATTTACGTTTGCCTTCTTCTTTTCTTTTTCTTTCTCTTCTAAATGTTCTTTGTATGGCGAAACAGTCAGAATTTCACTTTAAATTTCAGATAGGTACCTTTTTCGTCTCATTATATTAAATGATCTGAAAAGATAAATAATAGAAATACCAAATTATATGGAATAGAACAAGCACACTATTTTGTTAAAATATACTTGTCTGGTACTAAGGAACTTAGATTGGTCTAATTCTATTTGTCCGGTACTAGGAAATCTGTTACTGTCCGGAATTAGGGGAATAACATACAGTAGTGTGATTTCGATTACAATAAAATTTATTAATAAATCCGCCAAAAAACAATATCAATGTAAAGCGTACTTACCAATGATTGAAACAAAAGCACTACACACAATTTATGCACTCTAAATGGTGGTTTATGACCTTGTAAATGTTACTTGATGCAACGGATTCACGTGCAAAATGACTAAAATGTCACCTGTAAACTGTATCGGGCGAGTATGACGCCTCCCGCGCCGCGGGGGGAATTCTATAAGCGAGTGCTAATAACAACGTTATTTCATGTTTTGACATGATTTGTCCGGTACTATGTGCTGTCCGGCGCTAGGGGGATTCCCCTACTGATGCTTTTATAACGAAACCTAATGTCATAGGGCAAAACGAAGCTAGCCACGAATACCAGCAAAGTTGCATAATCGCATCTGAACATTACGGATAGTTGATATTGGATTTTACAATTTTTTTATAATTAGGGAATTAATCCATGACGGAACTCATATTCGAAATTAGCGTGAATTTCGAATGAAATCACAGCAATTTCAAAGAAGAAGCAAACGACGAGTAAACAAATGATTACCTAACTGTTTTTTATATATAATATTAATTTGAAATTGAAATGCCAAGCTTCAATGAGGGCATCCACGACTTTTTCTGCCACCAGGGCGGCCCCACTTAAAAGTGAGGTATAATATTTGACAGATTTCATAGCGGGGAAGTTCATTTGTTCGGCAAATGTAAAGTTTAATGTTTCTTTCTGTACTATTAGCTATATTTTATATTAATAAGATACATGTAAGGAGACATGTAAAAATAAATAAACCAAACCACAGATATTCATAAAAGTAGAAATATTATAAAAAGTTAAAATGTGTAAAAAATTAAAGAGCAAACCACTAAGGCATTGTTTTGTATATTAATATAATACTCTAGAAACTGATAAACTTTTATTAAAAACTAACATCTCAATTAAATGACATTGTGTAACCAAAAACTTTACCTCAGTGTCAACTAGCGACATCTGGTGAGCAGAAAATTATTAGTCCTCATTAGCAAGTTTTATAAAATTTCAATATAATAATTATATATTAAAATACCTGCTAAGGAAAGTTCATAATATGGTACATCCGTAACCGTTACCGTTACAACCTTTTAAAGTCCGCTGCTGAACATAGGCCTCCCCCATAGATTGCCTCATAGGGGGGATATTTGCCATAGTTGCCACGCTTTGCAAGTGGGACGGCAACCGCAGTTTTTTTATTTTTAGTCGTTATTAGGAAGACGCTGCTGCCCGTCTCCTGATTTGTTTCCCTGTGTCGCCTCTTACGACACCCAAATACCGTGTGTGTAGTGGCGGTGAAAGAATATCCACTACCCCATATTATCATATATTACATGCTTACTAATTATATTACGTTTAAAAGTAACATATTAGAAACCAAAAATCTTCACGATATTCTTCAAAAGAATAATATTAAAGGTATTATATGCATTTCGAAAGCTTCTAAAACCTTCAGATAATATTGTTGATGAATAAATGAATGATGTTGAATAAATTGTATATTATGTAGTACGCCGACCCATTGCCAATTCCTCTAAGTCTTATAGGTTTAGCTAAGCCGGTTGATTTTTTTATAAAATTGAAATGACAAGCGAATTAACAAAACAAAGTGGGGTATAGAAACGTTGTCACCATTGAGGATAATGATCGAATGCCTCTCAGCTTGTAATTATATTAGCTCACTATAACTTTCAGTCCGAAACATAGCAGTGCTGGCATATATATAAAAAAGCAAAGTAACCTGTTATAAAACGCTTCAGTCAATTATTCACAAACTGGTGATAGGAAGTAGCAAAGCCAGTGCGAGGCGATCGACTTCGCGATCACTAGCCCACCTACTTGTGCAGGGAAAATATTCCAAACAATGTTTTTCTTCTAGCATTACGTGGTAGAACCATGCTGCAGCTATATTACTAGTATAGTTGTAGCACGAATGCGTCGGATCAACCGCGGAAGCACCACGCTCTCACAGAATACCAGCGTTAAAGAGCAGCTTAACATTGCTGTGTCTCGTACGGTGAGTGTACAGAACCGGAGTGCCTTTTTACTGGAAACGAGGCATTCCATCTTAGTCCTCACGGGTGACAACGCATCTGCATTTTGATTCTTTATGAAGATAGATGTAGATGTCTGTGGGCCACAGCATGCGCTAATTTGTCATCCTTATCCTATGAAAAAAGTAACTGCTTATACCTTTAACGTAGACAGGCTAGTAGTGATGACGATGATGTTGAGGATGACTACAAACTATAAATTCATCCATCTATTCCTTACTGCCTATAAAAAGTACACTGTTGAGCATAGTCTACCCCATAGATTACCTCATAGTAATGATCACATTCTAAAATAAGACAAAGCGTTAAGAACAGAATTGTGAACAAAGACAGGTAATGTAATAAATGGAATTATAATCATACAGATGAATTACTGACGCTGACGACAATACATGATAAGATCTATTGCTTAGCCTCAAATTAAGACATTTATTATTGCGAATGAACAAATGTTTTTTTTTTTAAATAAATAAATCGCCTTTAAAACATTAGTTAAATAAAATCTAATCAATCAACTTGATCTGAACGCGATCGATAGACAGTACAATGACAGGAACAATAAATCTAACAACTATTAATCCTATAGGTAACGAACAGTGTAGTGAGCACAGTGAGATTAATTTGTCTTATTTTGTAAACACTAAGAACTCATTGCTAAAATGTAAAGGTCAAAATATTCAAAGTTTAATAACAGTTTTAATAGCATATTACTAATGATTTTACTTACATGTCTAATTTGACAAAACATTGAGTGAAGTTCACCAGCCGTCATATAGTGGCCCAGTACGGAGGGTGGAACATTAACTTTTTTGTTGCAATATTATTCTAACTCAAAATGTATTTCTGCTTACCTCATTGTGATGTGTGATGATTTGTAATGAGCTTTTTACTTCATCCATCCATTACAGCCTGTAAAAATCCACTCCTAAACATAGGCCTCCCCATAGATTGCCTCATAGCGGGGATTTAGCCACAGTTGCCACGCTTGGCAGGCGGAATGGCAACCTCAGTTTTTTTATTATTTTGAGTTATCAGGAAGATGCTGATGCTCACACCCACGGGACGATATGGGGTGGTAGATATCCTTACACCGCCAGTGGGGTGGTGAGGTCAGTGTATTTGCTTTATCATTAGACGTTCATCATCATCATCATCATTACAGCCCTTCACAAGTCTACTGCTGAACAAAGGCCTCCCCCAAAGAATGCCACAAAGCACGGTCCTGAGCCACCTGCATCCATCGACTTCCTGCGTGATAAACTTAGACATGAGGTTATCCGCAGTAGAACCAGAGTAATCGACATAGCCAAACGGATTAGTATCCTGGAGTGGCAATGGGCCGGCCATATAGCTCGTAGAACCGACAACCGATGGGGAAGCAAGGTTGTCGAGTGGCAGCTTCGTAGCGGGAGGCGAAGTGTGGGGCAGACACCCACTAGGTGTAGTGACGACCTGTTAAGACATTAGATGTTATTTATTGATAATAAATAAAGTGATAGTAAAAGTACCGTTAAGTTACAGTTAACTCTACTGATTTACTATTAATACCCACACTCGTACATAACACGCCTTATTGTCATTAACATTATTCCACTTCCCAATCGTAATTGAGAAGCCATTGTTTGTTAAAAACTTGTTCATTGTCAAGTTTGAATGTACCACGATGACGTCACACAGAATATCATCGTCAACATCATGATCGATCTTTTATAATTATGTTCTCCTAGTCGATTTTGATCACGGCGACATCTTTCGCAAACTATCAAGTAGCATCAATATATAAAAGTACCATACACAGGCTTCGGTTGTGAAGAAAAACATCGTGAATAAATCTCAATTCCTGAAAAATTAAGAAAATATATTTATAATAAATGTGCAGGTCCTCCGACACGACGAAACGATACGTAGGGCAGCACAGCAAATTCATTCCTGTTCCGAAAATAGTAATCAATAAAAAGAGTAAGTATTACGCCAGTAAAATATGATAAACAAATGAATACTATCATAATTGCTGTGATATGGCTTCAAAACAGCAAAAAGATTGCCAGGAAAAAATCTAAATTGTATATAATTAACAATATCTTATACAATCAACTGGCAAACATTAACATTCAGAAGGAAAACTCATTTGTTACATTCGTCCAGTATATTTTGGTATCATACTTTTCAGTCCACTAACGGAGAACATTAGAGCCGCAATGGCTTTTTGATTTCTTCAGGGGTCTGATTAGAGTAGCCATATAGGAATTAGACAATGATGAATGGTACATTTGACCTCTTAGCTTGATATTTAACATTGTCTGAGCAAATTTAATTTTGCGGGTTGTGGAAGTGGTACAACGTTATTACGCAAATGCGCTTATAATACATAAGCTGCCATATTTCTGGAAGCCAAAAATGTTTTTTTGGTCTATTCCCAAACGCAAGAATAGTTTCATTCCTTTTTGCATAAGAAAACAAACTATAAACGCAAGCATATCAGCCTATAAATGTAGTATATTTAAAATTGTTGAAGACGGGGCTGCTTTCAGAGCTGTGAAGATTTTACGACAGAAGGATGGGAAGACATCCCATAAGTAGTTTTTCCATAAGTGTTTAGTGGTCTATATAATATTACGCAATTTGAGATGAACAGATTCAATTTAAATGCTTTTGTATAGATATAGATATTTTTGTATTAGGAGGTCAAACGGGCGCACAGATACCATTTTTTTATAAATGGATGCTATCGCCCATAGATACCTACATCAGATCTATCATCTATTAAAAATCAAAGGCAGATGACTTGTCACCCTTGAAGACTGAGATTGAATGCCTTTTTAGCATGCTTCATTCTTGCTTCTCATCACTTATCACACGAAGGAGTATTATGCCGCTATTTCGCGGTGATATTCTGAGCAAACATGATCCTATCCTGGTCCTGTGCTGATAGATTCGTGTTACACCCATACCACTGCAGCGTGGCTCGAATACGTACAAAACCTTCATCTTTTTCATTTTATTCAACAACCAATTGATAGACATGGGTGGTTGGCAAGTGGATAGCTATATCGTAGTTCTTCTCCTCGTATAGAAATTATATTACTTTTTTATTAATTATGAGCCCTAATATGGCTTGCTAGGCTGAAATTGTTTTTAAAGAAGCTTTGGCATTTTACTTGGTGGTAGGAGTCGTTATCTTCCAAGTAGTACATCTGGTAGGTAGGTATCACCCTCTCACCTATTTCTGCCGCAAAATATCAGTGCATTCGCTGCTATGTTCTGGTCTGAAGAGTATAAATAGCCAGTGTTATAAGCATTCCATCTGACGGCTCCGTGGCGCAGTGGCTTAGCAATAAGTTGTTGCGCTGGGGGCCGCGGGTTCGAATCCCGCACGGAACAAGTATTTCTATGGCCTACAAATAATTGTTCTGGGTCTGGATGTTTGTCCTCGTGCAATTTATGTGTGTAAACTGCCTCCACGATACAGGAGAAAATCCTAGTGTAGTGTAGTAATGGTAACGTTTTTTAAATAAAAGAGATAAAAAAGAGATAAAAAGAGACAAAAAAAGACCTCAGAGGTGACAGGCATATGTAGCTTTCTTTGTTTGAAGTTGGCTGCAGGTGTCCATGGATTGCTCAAGTTAACCAGCCAGTTGCCATCAAGTGGACTGTAAGTTCGTATGTCATATAATTAATATATAAAAAATGCTTGACAGTAGAGGATTGGCTATTGGAGTACGAGGCGTATCAAATCCTTGTCTGTTCTTCGATACCTGTTTTTATTAGGAAATCACGACAAAATTTATACGGCTTTATCTCGGAGGCCATAAGAATTTTTGATATTTCCAAAAAAATATGTGACACTTAGTTAATTTTATTATGACTTTCACACCGTATCACTATCACGCTATATTACACATATAATTAAAAGTAAACATTTATGTGATTCGAACCATGGATTCACAACTTCGCAAACTATTATTACAATTATTATAATCATCATTTTTCCTTTGTCAGGCTGTAAAATCGGCCATTAAACAAGTTTCGCCACGTACAGCCTTAATGGCGACCACAGTCCTAAGCCCGATGCACCTAAAACATCATCATCATCATTACAGCCACATCAGCCGCATCACAATTTCAATGCCATTTTTTCTGCTGCACATATCAATGCTGAGCCGCCTGCATCAATAGACTCCCAATACGTTTCATCGCAACGTCACTCCATCTAGTGGAGGTTCGTCCAACGGCGTGCTTAATACTCGAGACCATTCTAAGTGTATGCTCGAGACCATCAGTTGTTAGTTCTGAGGCACTCTTTACTCAAACATTTGCCTATTTTAGGTTTTTTCATAAATTAAATTACATCGTCTGATGGTAAGTGGCTACTGGTTAGACACAAGCTACTAATTTAAAAAGAAGAATGGCACTGATGCGTTGTCACCTCCTAGGATTGAGATAGAATGTATTTGTACCCTTAACTCTAAAAGACAGCAATGACTCAGTAATACAGAAATGTGCATGTAGTGGTGTGGGTTGGTTTCTATCTAATCGGATCTCTAGGCAGAAAGTTAGTCGTATCTGCTATTGTAGAGTAATTATGACATTCGATTGGAGGCCTGAAAATATCACCGGCATTTTCTAAAGTCATATTTATACTGCTCTCATGAGAAGAAATAGATTAAGATTTGTTTTACAACACAAGGAATAATTTTTTATATTACTAGCTTTCGCGGCTCCGGCTCTGACCGCTTGAAAACAGAAGTTTTTAGTTTTTCCTCGATAACTTTTAATTTCCACGAGTTTACGCTCAATCTGTGTACCTTAAACTATTGGGTCATTTGTGCACTGAGTATTAAGCATCCAGACATCTTTATATACCTAAAAATATACAATATTGAACTATTAAAAATTTTAAAGTATTCCAATTAAGAGCCAGCTTACACGAGTGCGTCCGCTCCTTAATGATTACTTGCCTGACGAAATCTTGTTTTTATTATGTTTGGTTCAAGTCAAGGGCATATATTTCTTCTAAAGTTAAAAACAAACCTAACTTCAGAAATAAGTCGTTGAAGAAATAAAATATATTTTAATTATAATTATTACTGATAAATCAAACTACAAATTTGAAGAGAAACAAAACGTATTTTTTTAATGTAACTGATTATGTCTTGTAAAAATGTCGTTTTTAAAATTTGTTGCTTAATTTTTAAATGGCCATTTTAATTGTTTGTTGATATAGACGACTTTAATTATATTATGCAGAAATAAACATTTATTAAAGTGTATTTCCAGGCGATGAAAAGTGTTTGATTTGAACCAATCCCCGTACTAGTTTCCACCGTTGCAAGAGGCGCCGGTACCGTTATTGGAACTGGAAGGGCTAGTCTAGCTCGTACTGTTCTTATAATTGCAGTTAATACTGCGGTATTGGCCGGTGATGTTATTCACAAATATTAAATATACGAATGCAAATGGTGCGTTCTATAAAAATTACTATTATTGTCATGTAAATTTTGACAGTTATAATTTTTTTATTAATTATAATTTACGCCATACTATATAATTTAGATATTTAAATTTCGCGATACTGTATAATTTAACTATTTAATGAAACATTTAAATAATACAATTTTTAACATATTTACATACATACATAAACACTCACGTCTGTCACCCAGAGGGGTAGGCAGAGACTACGGACTTCCATTTGGCACGATCCTGACACACATCTCTCGCCTCCTCCACATCCATACTTACGCATACATGCTCGTCGGATAATTTGGCCCATTTTCTATATATCGCCAATTTGGTCGATAAACTTTCGCCTAGGGCGTTCCTTTCTGTCTCTGCCTTTAACATTTACTTATTCCATAATAGGCTGAACGCTGGCGATGTCATAAAATCGTCACGTGGAGGTTGGAAAATACATTATTTTGAAACCACAGCTAATGTGTATTCCAAGACCTGAGGCAGCATAAAGAGGTAATAACAGAATTACGCTCTAGATCTAGCTTATGTGAACCGTGTGTTTTTTTCCGAGATAAAAAGTATGACTAGAGTCTACCACCTCCGGCTCATAAACTACGAGTATCTCCGTGCTCCGGAGACCCGTTGCCCCGTGGCTGCATTAAAAAGAACCAACTTGTTGGTTGGTTCTTTTTACACACTTTGCAATATTAGTAGGGATGTTAAATCTCTATATATAAAAATCAATTGCTGTCCGTTAGTCTCGCTAAAACTTGAAACGGGCTCGACCGATTCTGATGAAATTTTTTGTGTGTGTTTGAGTGGGCCCGTTGTCAACATCCAAAAATAACCCGTGCGAAGTTGGGGCGGATCGCTAGTAAACAATAATTAAAAATAATGTCTAAGATGTTGTCCTTCTTACTATGGGTTAGGCCCTTGTTCATTATTGTACTATTCTAAGGGGTGATACTTATGAGGAGAAGATGAATACTTTCAGGTAATCTGAAGATACAAATAATCTACAAAAATCCTGAATGCGCCAGTGAACACACGCGGCGCTTGAAGCACACGAGGAGATAAAACAAGCACTTAAAAAATGTAGTTTTTTCATAGTCTCTATATAACGCATGAAAATATATTTAAAAATAATAGTTTTATTTATTACCTTTATACAATTATGCTTATATACAATATTAAAATAAACTAAAACTAATAACTTAATTATCATACAGTCCTACTCCCCGTGGTATCGTGCCAAGAACGCTGGCTGCGTTTCCTCGCTGAATGGCTATACTTAGCCTTTGAGCGAGAAAAGAACCAGCCCTCTTATCACCAGCAGCAGTCGCGGATAGAGTTCCTTTAGGAATTTCACCGCACGCGGACCCTACGGACCGATAGTCTCTACAACATATGACACAAATATGTAGTCATCTTTCAGAGACTCATATTTACGCCACTTACTCAGTTCAGCTGCCTCTGATGCCATCCCGGCTCTAATCGGGGTACCCCTGAGATGAGAGGCTGCCAAAGTGTCTAGGCAAGTAGCATTCTATACGAGGACTTTATCTCTCTTCCAAGGGACCAATTTCATACCGTCGGGTGTCCTGCCATCGTCTCTAAATATTCCACAAGGATCTAAAACCGAGGAAACATTTATAGTGACAAGAGTCCTTCGGATGACATCGTTCAAAGAACTGTGCCGTGAAAACCTACCAGCACTATTCTTACATATTTAAATGGGCGCACAATATTTAGTAGATCGTACCATACGTAGGTCTAGTCCTGACGCAGGACACAGGTGTTTCAAACCGTGGGAAGCGTTCTTGATCTTGAACTACGATTGATCGTTTTTTTTTTATCTTCATTCCCCCATTTACTCTTGTCTTTATGGGAGATGCTTTCATTAGCCATTCAAGAGAATAGTTTCAATTCGAATTAACGAGTGCTTTCTTATACAGTTACAATTTTTTTTTTTCTTAAAACTATGCGCGTTGAGAACGAAATGTCAGCCATTAAACAAAAGAACACGATGGACATTTCAAGAAGACCTAATTGTATTAAAAGCAGTCATATAATGTGTACAATCATGAAAATCCTAAAATTTTGAAGCATTTTCTGTATTTCATCAGTAAAAAAATTTAACATCTTAATAATTAGAAAAAACATTATCTTTAAATTAATACGTGAATGAAACTAATTTTACGGATTTTATCACGTTTAATTGTAACTTTTTAATTCCCGAAGTTTCGGGTGCTTTACAGCACACACATGGTCACGTGGGGGACTGAGATGTTTGACTTCCCGATCTCTTAGTTAATTAAAAAGATAAAATTAAACGAGATGAAATCTGTAAAATTAGTTTCATTTAATACGTGAAGAAAAATTTTGTACTCCTTTTAAGCATATTACGCGACCATATATTATTTACCAACATGAGCTGGTAAATGTAAGGTTTTGTATAAAATGAGACGATTTTTCGGGCTTTTACCATGAGAGTTTGGAACATGCTAGGTGTTACCAATGACTATTAGTAAATGTTGGTTTTGGAAATTAAAATATATAATATAAGTAGAAAGTATTTATACATCGAATCATGCTACCGACTAAATTTTAAAATATTTTTATTATGAGTTTTTAACGTCAGTATTCCATAAAATCTTTGTATCACACTCATTTTGTCTCTTAAATACTTCTAGACAACAAAAACGTACGTACTAAGCGACCGACTGTGTCGAACGGTGAGTGTCCGCGAGCACGATAATGCGCCAAACACTTCTAGACATGACTATTTTTCAACATTTAACGTGACTTTGAGGTAAAACCTATGATTTACTTTGTTTTTTTTTATTTTTTTTTATTATTAAAAAAAAACGTTACCTCCACTCTAGGATTTTCTCCTGTATCGTAGGGGCAGTTTACATACATAAATTTCACAAGCACATACATCCAGACCAGGAACAATTATTTGTAGGCCTTACAAATGCTTGTTCCGTGCGGGATTCGAACCCGCGGCCCTTAGCGCCGCAACTCATGCTGCACTCGCGCCACGGAGCCGTCAAACCAAACAAAAATAATTTTGATTTGAAATGGCCTGTACTGCTGAACGGCAATTTCATAGGTAAATACTTATGAAATTTATACGAGAACCACCAGGGTTTTGTTACACGTTGCCCCGTTGTTATTAGCATAGATAGTAACAAACCTTTATTACCATATAATTTTTATATGTTATTCAATATATGGTTTTTGTTACATTTTGTATATATGTTACTGTAAAAGCTCGAACTAAGGTAAATCCTAAGATTTTCCAGTAAAACCTAGGATTTACCAAGTCTTAATGGTAAAAGTTCGAACTATTCTGTGGTAATTGTTAATTTTGGACTTTTACTACCATTAACTTAGTAAATCTTAGGTTTTACCTCAAAGACACGTTAAATGTTGAAAAATAGTCATGTCTAGAAGTGTTTGGCGTATTATCGTGCTCGCGGACACTCACCGTTCGACACAGTCGGTCGCTTAGTACGTACGTTTTTGTTATCTAGAAGTATTTAAGAGACAAAATGAGTGTGATACAAAGATTTTATGGAATACTGACGTAAAAAACTCATAATAAAAATATTTTAAAATTTAGTCGGTAGCATGATTCGATGTTTAATAAATACTTTCTACTTATATTATATATTTTAATTTCTAAAACCAACATTTACTAATAGTCATTGGTAACACCTAACATGTACCAAACTCTCATGGTAAAAGCCCGAAAAATCGTCTCATTTTATACAAAACCTTACATTTACCAGCTCATGTTGGTAAATCCTAAGATTTAAAAGAAAATCCTAAGATTTACCCAAATACGGGCTTTTACAGTAACATATACAATATGTAACAAAAACCCTGTGGTCCCCGTTAAGTCCGTTATCAGAACGTATTCAAACGTATAGAAATAAGGGGTAAAAAAGGGGTGAATTTTTATTACACTGCATCGTTACTTGCGTAACGATGACTCCTAGGACAGTTTACAGTATACGTGGATGAGTTATCTAACGGCCGAACAGGGGGTAGTGGACCCCGGCTCTGACGGCTAACTCGTATCGTTCGATGTTCTGGGCGGTGAGAACCGCCCAGGGACGCGGGTGTACGGTGTGTACGCGGTGTGGAGGGGTGTGCGGGGCGCCCTTCTGCAGACTCGCTGCGTCTCATCCGTTGTTGTCTTAAGAGTGTTTGTGGCACTAGGTGAGTGTGTAGTGTAGTGTTTATGTGTGACTGGTCGGCGACATTTCGGTCGTCGGCATCTAGCGGAACGGGGGGGTTCGACTAGAACGTTACGGGGGCTCCGGAGGCTTTTCGTAACGTTCGGAGTCGGAGCGTAGGTGACTGATAGCGAATGGGTAGCGAGTTGGAGTCTCAGGTGCGATAACATCGAAGTTTTGTCGCTCCGTGAAATCGAACAATACCATACAATTGGGATTGCTTGTACGCGAGTTCCAGGTGGAATGCTTACTGTTAAGGTCTCCAGCTATTATAACACTGGAGCCTAGATTAAGTAATTCTACAAAGTGTGATTCAACTATGCGTTTGAGTGGCGGTAGATACGCCGATATGATGGTAAGTGGCGGATGGCCCCAGCCCCGCGGATGGGGAGCGTCTATCGGTACGCACTGCAAGGACTAGGGCTAGGGCTGATACCCCCCCCCCCCGAACGGGTTCCCGCCTTGTCGCGGCGGGGGGCTTAGTAGATGGCTTGGTCACCCGGTGAACAAAGAGGAACCCTGGCTGGCTGGCGTGGTGTGTAGCGTCGGAGGGAGGTGGCCACTGGCTTGGGAGCCCACTTCGGATGTGTGTCGGTGGGCTGCAGCGAGAGGAGTGTCTTCCCCTACCGCTGCAGCCAAGGTGGAGTCGCGGAGGAAGAGGAGTGTTGGTATGGCGATGCGCCACTGCCCTATCCTCCGCGACTAGACGGGGCCGCATCGTTGATGCGGTAGGTGTGGAGAGGAGTGTCGAGGCTGCGAGGCACCGATCTCCTACCTCCGCGGCCGAAATTTGCTGGCGGCGGAGCCAGAGACCAGATCCGCTGCGGTCGGGGAAGCCGGTGCTACTGAGCTCTCGATTTTCCTGGCCCCGTGGCCTCCGCATATCGGACTTGGGGGCCCGTTACGCAAGTAGAGTTGGAGGCCGTGGACGGGGCGTGCCTTGTGTTCCAGGTGCGCCTTGTCTGAGGAGGAGAATGGGAGGAGAGGTCTTCCCCGAGGTGGGCTGTCATGGGCGGCCGGCGCTGGGCCGCGGATGTGCGCGAAAGTGTTCCTGTGGCCCTGCCAATATGCGGCGGTTGAGACACCAGGGGTTTTAGTCGGTGCGAGTCTGACATAACCTGTCCTTGCTCGCGAGGCGGGTATGCGTAGGCATTTTCCCATGTAAAAAAAAGGGCTAGGGCTGGTCAACCTATCATTTCTAACTAAAGTGTAATTTGCGATCTTACATCTGTGTTTACGCAGGAAGAGCGCGATCTCGACTTTTTGGTCTCTAAGTCCGTTCGCGTTAAAGAACGCGACAGTTAGAGAGCGTGGTTTAGTTCTACCTAACGATTGTACTGCTTTGATGTTTAATTGAGGTAGCTAGGCGCATTGGAAAGACCAGATTGCGTCGATTAGTCCTATGTGCACAATTGTGGTGTTGGGGGTAGTGGTCCGCGGGGTTTATGAGCCAAAGAGGATAATTCAGCAGCGCATGTTGCGTTGAAGCCGCAGACTAGAGAGAAGTCAGCGGCGAAAGAAGACGAGCCTTGTGGGACAGACTTCGGATTTGGGGCCTGGGGAGGCGGTACTGGCCGTGAGGCAACAAGTGCTGGAGGCTTTACCCAAGCATTGGGTTTCGGCGCGAAGGCGCGGGAGGGTTAGCACTTGCACGGACACCCCGGTGACTGGGGCGGGCTTAGAGACGTTTTGAGACGAGGGAGGGCACCGAAGACGGTGCGGGTTTGGGGGCAGGCAGCCGAGAGCGAGAAACACTGGCATGGCCTGCATCCGGGACGGCTTCACCTCCGCGCTGCTTCTTCGCGTAATTTTATTGGCACATTGTATGTAGTTTTATTAGCTCCACCAACACAACACTAGCATCGGTAAAGCGGGTCTTTACCAATACTCTCCGGTCTATGCAGAGGTGATAAAACCACACACAATTTGCAAAAAATTTTACATTTGATTTTTCATAGTCGAGTTTTTGAAGTAAAGTTATTTCTATACGTTTGAATACTGATTCTGATAACGCACCTCACGGGAATCACAGCGTTTTTGTTACAGGTTGTACATATATAATATATACATAATGAAAATTAAAAGTATTTAGACCACTGCACTGTCACTAAAACTAAATTAATAATAAAACGTTTTGGTAAGATGCTAAGATACTTTTTAGGTTAAACTGTGTATAACACTCTCAATGCGTTTAATAATGCATACTTATATAATTATTGTAAAGAATCTTAATTAATTATTTCAAATCATCTGTTCTACAGACAATGAATGATCACCCATTTCCTCACACGGTATTTTACGCTGCTTACGCCATACATTAGTTGCAAGCGGCTCATTTGTGTAACCGCAATAAATGTTCATGAGTCGATCATTTTGTTCGTTGATTTTTATTTTGCATAAACCAACTGCCCTTACATCCGTTGCCACTGTTATACAAGGTATAATATGAAGCTAGTCGATTGAAATCGAAATATATTATGATTTTATTTACACAATACTACACATGGAATAAAACTAATTTTACAGATTTTTGCGTTTAATTTTAACTTTTTAGTTCCCAACGTTTCGGGAACTTTACAGCACCCGTGGTCGTGGGGGAACTGAGGTGTTTGACCTCTTGATGTCATAATTAATGAAGGCTACCTTCAACTTTTAATTTTATTAGCATAAGAGAATTCACTCCCCATATCAGCCCGTTAGTCTTGAGGGGCGTCAGTGGGATCCTCCAGATAACTACCAAAATATAAAAATTACGGTAACTAACTCACCCTACCTAACGCTTCAACTGTGATAATACCCTTAAGGCAATCTATGAGGCCTGTTTCAGCAGTGATGTCGATAGTTGTAATCATCGACCACAATAAAAACCATACACAATCCCATGCAAAAGTTCTCTAAAACTGTCGCCAATTGTTTTGACGTAATTCTAGTTGAAATAAATATACATTAATATAAATCAACCTTAAATGCATTGTCTAAAGTTGTATTCACGAAGCTACGCTAAATTGAAAGCGCAACCCAAATGTTCGAGTGGCGCTCATTCATAGGATATTTTGTCACTGATTGTGTATCTAGTTTTATTAGTGATCGATGGTTTTAATAACAATTATGATGAATGCAATTGTATTGCTGAATATAATATATAAATATGTTACTTAGGATTAGTAGGCTGAAGGCAATGGGCCGGCCATATAGCTCGAAGAACTGGACAACCGATGGGAAAAAAGGTTCTAATGGCAGTTTCACCGGTAGGTGGCGAAGTGTAGGGTGACCCTCACCAGGTGGAGGACGACCCGGTAAGACATGCAGGAAGTCGACGATGGTGGTCAGGACCGTGCTTTGTGGCATTCCGTGGGAGTATTTGTTATTCAGTAGTGGACTTGTAATATTGTAATGCTGATGATGATGATGATGAAGCGGATATAAGTAAAGTAATTTTACCGACTTTAACCTACTTTTGAAGAGGGCCAAATATTTATTGAACAAAATTAATTTGACTATAAATAAGCACTTTGCATAATTTGAACTCATCTTTTTATCTGTTAGAGTTGAATACTTTGCGTCTATTAAACCCAATTTTTTATAAATATGACACAAATAAAAGCTTGACCTTTCTAAGTGAGACTTTCATGTCACCATCTACAATACTGCTTTCAACCTACCTTTCACCTTTATAGACCACTTAAGTGCCTTGGTCGCCTAAGCAGGTAAGTGTATGTTCTTAAGTCGTGCTTTGTGGCACAAACCTTAGAGCAGGACATTGTTTCATTATTTGTGAAACACTTTTGTACATAAACACTTGCAACGGTGTTTCAACTTAGAAATGCTTTATATTCTCAATTATTTTACTTGACTATCAATGCTATCTAATATATAAAAATTAATTTTTTTTCGTGTTTTATGCGCTGCCATACCTTTCAATTAGATTGCGGTAAAACTTAGTCAACTTATTGCTTGAACCTGCGCGAAGGTTATAGGCATAGTACAATTAACTTACAGTAGGTGACGCGCGTATCGTACCGACAAATTTATTTCAAAGTTATACATCATTCAATTTCAATGAATGTATTATGTCCTAATTAAACAATTTAACTGTTCCAAATTTAAAACGATATTTCCACTATTTTTTTCTTTTGCGGCCGCAACGGCCCTTAGTAACACCTAGTGAATTATAAAACAAACCTATATTATATGACGTATACTATTTTTAGTTCATTAAACTAGTAGGTTCCACAGCCGGCCTCCGACATAGTTTTCTGATTTTGTTTGGCGGGTTGGAACCGCAGTTTTTTTTTGAGTCGTTATCAATTGTTGCAAAGTTGCACGCCAATGTTTCAGTTTCCTCTGTCGCCACCCACGGTACGATATGGGGTAGTGATATTCTTACACCGCCACTATTTAGTAGTAGGTTATATCTCGAAGTTTTCAACTATGCGTTTGAGTGGCGGTAGATACGCCGATATGATGGTAAGTGGCGGATGGCCCCAGCCCCGCGGATGGGGAGCGTCTATCGGTACGCACTGCAAGGACTAGGGCTAGGGCTGATACCCCCCCCCCCCGAACGGGTTCCCGCCTTGTCGCGGCGGGGGGGCTTAGTAGCCGTGACTTGGTCACCCGCGGTGAACAAAGAGGTACCCCTTGGCTGGCCCGTGGTGTAGCGTCGGCCCGAGGTGGCCACTCCGAGTGGACTTGGCGAGCCCACTTCGGATGTGTGTCGGTGGGCTGCAGCGAGAGGAGTGTCCTCTCCCCCTACCGCTGCAGCCAAGGTGGAGTCGCGGAGGAAGAGGAGTGTTGGTATGGCGATGCGCCACTCGCCCTATCCTCCGCGACTCAGACGGGGCCGCATCGTTGATGCGGTGGTGGTGGGGCCGCGTGGGGAGAGGAGTGTCGGTATTGCGAGGCGCCGCTCTCCCTACCCTCCGCGGCCGAAACTTGGTTGGCGTCGGAGCCAGAGACCAGATCCGCCGCTGGGGTCGGGAAAGCCGGTGCTACCGAGCTCTCGATTTTCCTGGCCCCATGGCCTCCGCATATCGGTCTTGGGGGGGCCCGTTACGCAAGTAGAGTTGGAGGCCGTGGACGGGGGCGTGCCTTGTGTTCCAGGTGCTCCTTGCCTGAGGAGGAGAATGGGGAGGAGAGGTCCTCCCCCGAGGTGGGGCTGTCATGGGGCGGCCGGCGCTGGTAGGGCCGCGGATGTGTGCGAAAGTGTTCCCGTGGCCCTGCCAATATACGGCGAAGTTGAGACACCAGGGGGTTTTAGTCGGTGCGAGTCTGACATAACCCGTCCTTGCCCCCGCGAGGCGGGTATGCGTAGGCATTTTCCCATGTAAAAAAAAGGGCTAGGGCTGGTCAACCTATCATTTCTAACTAAAGTGTAATTTGCGATCTTACATCTGTGTTTACGCAGGAAGAGCGCGATCTCGACTTTTTGGTCTCTAAGTCCGTTCGCGTTAAAGAACGCGACAGTTAGAGAGCGTGGTTTAGTTCTACCTAACGATTGTACTGCTTTGATGTTTAATTGAGGTAGCTAGGCGCATTGGAAAGACCAGATTGCGTCGATTAGGCCTATGTGCACGGGGGTGTTTACGGTGTTACGGGGGTAGTGGCTCCGCGGGGTTTGCGAGCCAAAGAGGATAATTCAGCAGCGTTAATGTTGCTGTTGAAACCGCAGACTAGAGAGAAGTCAGCGGCGAAAGAAGACGAGCCTTGTGGGACAGACTTCGGATTTGGGGCCTGGGGAGGCGGTACTGGCCGTGAGGCAACAAGTGCTGGAGGCTTTACCCAAGCATTGGGAATCGGCGCGGAAGGCGCGGAAGGGTTAGCACCTTGCACGGACACCCCGGTGACTGGGGCGGGCTTAGAGACGTTTTGAGACGAGGGAGTGGGCACCGAAGACGGTGCGGGTTTGGGGGCAGGCAGCCGAGAGCGAGAAACACTGGCATGGCCCGCGCATCCGGGACGGCTTCTACCTCCGCGCTGCTTCCTTCGCGTAAATTTTTATTGGCACATTGTATGTAGTTTTATTAGCTCCAACTAACACTAGCATCGGTAAAGCGGGGTCTTTACCAATACTACTCTCCGGTCTATGCAGAGGTGATAAAACCACACACAATTTGCAAAAAAAATTTTACATTTGATTTTTTTCATAGTCGAGTTTTCTGAAGTAAAGTTATTTCTATACGTTTGAATACTGATTCTGATAACGCACCTCACGGGAATCACAGCGTTTTTGTTACAGGTTGTACATATATAATATATACATAATGAAAATTAAAAGTATTTAGACCACTGCACTGTCACTAAAACTAAATTAATTAATAAAACGTTTTGGTAAGATGCTAAGATACTTTTTAGGTTAAACTGTGTATAACACTTCTCAATGCGTTTAATAATGCATACTTATATAATTAATGTAAAGAATCTTAATTAATTATTTCAAATCATCTGTTCTACAGACAATGAATGATCACCCATTTCCTCTCACGGTTATTTTACGCTGCTTTACGCCATACATTAGTTGCAAGCGGCTCATTTGCGTGTAACCGCAATAAATGTTCATGAGTCGATCATTTTGTTCGTTGATTTTTATTTTGCATAAACCAACTGCCCTTACATCCGTTGCCACTGTTACACAAGGTATAATACGAAGCTAGTCGATTGAAATCGAAATATATTATGATTTTATTTACACGAATACTACACATGGAATAAAACTAATTTTACAGATTTTTTCGCGTTTAATTTTAACTTTTTTAGTTCCCAACGTTTCGGGTACTTTACAGCACCCGTGGTCGTGGGGGGAACTGATGTGTTTGACCTCTTGATGTCATAATTAATGAAGGCTACCTTCAACTTTTAATTATCGAATTGATAAGTGCTGTAAAGTGCCCGAAAATTCGGGAATTAAAACAGTTTAAATTAAACGCGAAAAATTCCGTAAAATTTGTTTTGTTCGAAATATGTAATTTTTATCTGTCAGTCAAATAATCGTCTTATATAAACGTTATAATAAACGTTTAGTATACTAAAAATCAGATATAACTAAAAATTGAAAATCTACAAGTTTATAATTACTACTATTACTAATTACTATTATTAAATATGTAGCTTTCTACATAATTATTTATTTAGTTAACGCATTGACGTCGTACTGTTCACACAATTAGGTACCTATAGCAGCTGCCTCTTGAACGTTATTCATGTTAAGGGTGCGGGAGACTCAAGATGACTAAGCTCTTCGCGACGTTCTTCGGACTGCGATCGACTTCGACGAGCACTTCGTCGAAGTTACTTCGCGAGTAGTGTAGAGGAGGCATAAGAGAATTCACTACCCCATATCAGCCCGTTAGTCTTGAGGGGCGTCAGTGGGATCCTCCAGATAACTACTCAAAATATTAAAAATTACGGTTACCAACTCACCTACCTAACGCTTCAACTGTGATAATTCCCCTTTAAGGCAATCTATGGGGAGGCCTGTGTTCAGCAGTGGATGTTCGATAGGTTGTAATCATCGACCACTAATAAAAAACTAGATACACAAACCCACGCAAAAGTTCTCTAAAAACTGTCGCCAATTGTTTTGACGTAATTCTAGTTGAAATAAATATACATTAATGTAAATTCAACCTTAAATGCATTGTCTAAAGTTGTATTCACAAAGCTACGTACAAATTAAAAGCACCCAAATGTTCGAGTGGGCGCTCATTCGGTAAGGACATTTTTTGTCACTGATTGTGTATCTAGTTTTTATTAGTGATCGATGGTTGTAATAAATAAATGATGACTGAATGCAATTGTATTGCTGAATATGAGCTTCTCTCGTTGTAGTGGATTTTCCTTAATTGGCACGCTTGGCAAGCGTACTGGCGATAGCAGTATCAGACGTCCCGCACCTTTGACGCTACACCCCGTCTCTGGTCTAGAAGTTTTACATCTGGTGGTTGCATATAATATTGTGGTCAATCCGCCAACTATCGGAAGTCATGAGATTTTTTAGGCAACTTTTGATTGATTTATTTAATGGAATGCTAGCAGTACCTTTTAGTACTACTCATACCCCTTTAACCACTCCAACTAAGCTTAAAATGCTAGGAGTGGTTCACAACAGTAGTCGAATGGCGGGTCGAACCCATGATTTTTGAGTTTTGTAGCTCGTATCCTTAACCATCGGGCTACTATCGTTGATTGATTTCCTATATGATTTAATACATTACAAGCACAGAAATTAAAATAATTAAGTAGATATTAGTGCTTACAAGGACGATTCACGTGGCTTTTGAAGTTTAAAACAAACATCATAATTTTAACAGAGAATGTGGCTGGGTACTGCCACCGGCTTGTAATCCTGTAATTAAGAAAATTAAATACAAATATAAACTTGCCACTGCAAGTCTTCATGATAAATAAAGGTACTGAAGGTACTTCGGTTTAATTATGACTTCTGGACGTCAATCATCTCAGTCACTCCATTGACCATGGGTGCTACAAAGCACTCGAAATGAAGCTAAAAGTAAGTCAAATAAAACGTGATAAAACACACACCTTCTAACTACTTTGTATGGTATTCTTCACAATCCTTTTTCCCCAGCTTATCTGAAAGAGCGTTTTTCATACTTAAACTTATCCCGTTCGATGACCAACAAAACTCTAACTATCCCGATGCATACTACATACTACTTGGGTTCCTTTACGGTATCATCAATTACACTTTGGAATAACCTTCTACGAGATTTAAAAGATGCTCCCTCAATAAATACATTTAAACGTAACGTTGAGGCACATTATTTAAAATTACTTGATTAATGTTTTTGGTTTATATAATATTATAATTTCCTATACTAGATTGTATGTATTTTAGTGGTATAGTATGTATTTTTATTTATATGTATATATACATTTATATATATGTATGTATATGTGTATAAGTGTGTATAAGTGTATATATGTATAAATTAACATATTTATATTATATTATATTTTTTGAATAATATGTGAAAATAAGTTAGTTTTTTCTGTTGCGGCTCTACCCATAGCTCTCACCACACTACCAAAGGTTAGCTGACAGAGAATGCCTTTTCGGCATTAAGTTCGCCTTTGTACCAAATGTTTGTTTGAGTGCAATAAAGAATTTTCTATCTATCTATCTATCTATAAAATCGGGAGAAGTAGTTACATTCAATGGTTGGCAATTATGTTGGCTGCATGCAAGAGCAAAGAAGACTTATTTATTGGAGTAAATTATATAATGGCCGTATGAGGAAGCTCAAGGTCGATCACCGTGCCATGAGACCGAGAATTGAGAACCTATCTCTTTAAAATAAATAATAGAATCGGGCGTTACTTTGCGGAAATCGATTATATTAAAGTTATTAAAAATTACTTTGCTTATATCCGCTTAATGAAATAACATCATGTGTCTTACCTAGTTTGAAGATCACCTCCCGCCCTCCCTCAATTGCGTGCACTATCCCCGTCACCACTAATTCCAGCAGCACTATTCCCAATACCACTACACTAGGAAAGACACACCACCGTCGATAATATACGTGTTTCGCCTCTACACTAGGCATCCTCAGGTGAAGTAGACTCTGCGGTGGCTGACCGCCAAGTAACGGTGTAAGTAACGGTATAAGCCAGCCATATATCTTGAAGAACCGATAACCCATGGGGAAAAAAGGTTCTCTAATGGCAGCCTCGTACCGGTAGGCGAAGTGTGGGGTGACCCCCCACTAGGTGGAGTGACGACCCGGTAAGCCATCAGGAAGTCGATGGATGCAGGTGGCTCAGGACCGTGCTTTGTGGCATTCCGTGGGGGAGGCCTATGTTCAGCAGTGGACTTGTGAAGGGCTGTAATGCCGATGATTATGATGATGAAGCGGATATAAGTAAAGTAATTTTTACCGACTTTAACCTACTTCTTTTTTGAAGAGGGCCAAATATTTACCAGTGTAACTTAATTCGTCTATAAAATAAGCACTTTTGCATAATTTCTTTTATCTGTTAGAGTTGAATACTTTTGTGTCTATTAAATCAAATTTTTTATATAAATATGACACAAATATAAGCTTGACCTTTCTAAGTGAGACTTTCATGTCACCTTATCTACAATACTGCTTTCAAACTTACCTTTCACCTTTTATAGACCACTTAAGTGCCTTGGTCGCCTAAGGGCAGGCGTATGTTCTTAAGTCGTGCTTTCAGGCACAAAACTTAGAGCAGGACATTGCTTCATTATTTGTGAAATACTTTTGTACATAAACACTTGCAACGGTGTTTCAACTTAGAAATGCTTTATATTCTCAATTATTTTACTTGACTATCAATGCTATCTAATATATAAAAATTAATATTTGTTTGTTCGTATTTTATGCGCTGCCATACCGTTCATTAGATTGCGGTAAAACTTTGTCAACTTATATTGCTTGAACCTGCGCGAAGGTATAGTACAATTAACTTACAGTAGGTGACGCGTGTATCGTACCGACAAATTTATTTCAAAGTTATACATCATTCAATTTCAATGAATCTATTACCATTCCTAATTAAACAATTTAACTGATCCAAATTTAAAAATCTTTTGCGACCGCAACGCGCCTTAGTAACACCTAGTGAATTATAAAATGTAACAACCTATATATTATATGACGTATACTATTTTTAGTTCATTAAACTAGTAGGTTCCATACAGCCGGCCTCCGACATAGTTTGCCTGATTTTGTTTGGCGAGTTGGAAACCGCAGTTTTTTTTTTTGAGTCGTTATCTAATTGTTGCAAAGTTGCACGCCTAATGTTTCAGTTTCCCTCTGTCGCCACCCACGGTACGATATGGGGTAGTGGATATTCTTACACCGCCACTATTTAGTAGTAGGTTATATCTCGAAGTTTTCTTCATCGATGGACGTGAGAGCACGAAATAAATCAGCACTAAAATAAACAATAACAGTTTTATTAATTGCGACTATCTTTATTATTGTATAAAGATATACAATATTAAAAATACTGTAACGAAAGAAACTAAAACTAACAACTTAAATTATCACAGACCTACTCCCCGTGGTATTGTGCCAAGAGCGATGACTGCGTTTCCTCGCTGAATGGCTATACTTAGCATTTGAGCGAGAAAAGAACCAGCCCTCTTATCACCAGCAGCGACGACCAGTCGCGGATAGAGTTCCTTTAGGATCTTCACCGCACGTGGACCCCACGGACCGATAGTCGTAGTATAGTCTCTACAGCAAATGGCACAAATATGTAGTCATCTCTCAGAGACTCTTATTTGCGCCACTTACTTAGTTCAGCTGCCTCTGATGCCGCTCCGGCTCTAAACGAGCTACCCCTGAGATCAGAGAGAAAGTGTCTACGCAAGTAGTATCCCACACTAAGGCTTTACCTCTCTCCCAACACCACAATGTGTAACCAATTTCATACCGTCGGATCTCTTAACATCGTCTCTAAATATTCCACAAGGCTCTAAAACCGAGGTAACATTTATAAATAAACAGTTAAAAATGCTTTACTGCTCCATTACTCTGAGATAGAAAAAGGAGTTCTAGTTATATGTGTTGCTTTATAGGGACGCTTTTTGTCACATAAAGAGATTTTTGACGTTGATAAACATCGAGAATTAAAAAAAAAAACGGGATATAATCTGTAATAATTTGTTTATTCTACACTAATAAGTTGTTACTTTTTTAATTTAACTTACTTCAAGCCTCCTTTCTTTGCGGAAGAATTCATAACCCCGTAGTAGTACTGCACATTTAAAAAAAAAGTTTCATTCATTATATAGTATTCGTGTGAACAGTAATTTTGTTATGTATTATAGCTGTTGTGGACCACTGTTTTGAGTGATTCATGATAACAAAATTAATTGTAAATGTAAAAAAAGTGAATTTGTCGATACATTTAAATGTTTAGGACTGGTAATTGATAAAAACTTTAATTGGGAACCTCAAATATCTAAATACTCGTATAAGGCTGTCGGCGATATTAGGTAAATTTTATTATATAAACTTCATTTTGAACAAAAAATCTATTTACTTTCTACACTATCGTTTGGTGGAATGCCTCATAACTTACGGACTTGGTGTGTATGGTCACACTTTTGCTTCTTATATAAAGGAGATTAAAAATTTACAAACAAGATTTCTAAAATATCTTGTAAATGAAGAAGTTAAAGAAAAGTTAGAATTTCTACTTAGTTCCAAGGTTATGCGGGTGGGGGAGGGGGGGTTACTTATGTAAATATGTAATAGAATATAAATAAGATTGTATTTATTCGCCAACAAACTGTCTTTTCAGTTTGGCGAAGTTATTATATAATGTAATGTTTTTGTAAAAGTTAATAAAAAAATAAATACATTATATTATGTTGTATAAGCGACCCGGATTTGGATTTAATATTTATTTTATAAATTTTTACAAGTTTTTTGCACTCTGTCTGTTCGTGAAGGTTTATAACAATCGATTTAGGCATTCCGAAGAATAGCCCGGACTGACAGACAGACAAACAAACATTTTAACATAGTTATTTATGTCTTAATGGCGTGATAACTCAGTTATTTCGATATTACAGACAAACACTTCAATTTTATGTGGGTGTCGTAAGAGGCAACAGAGAGGAACTAAAACAAGAGATGGACAGCAGCATCTTTCTGTTAACAACTCATTTTAAAAATAGTGAAATACTAAGTTCTTATTTAAGGTATAAAGTTATCCGTAAATCAAAAGAGATAGCATTAACGTATTCTATGTTCTGCCTGCACTATCATCGAAGCAGAAACTAGATTGTCTAGATTACCGTTATCTTCCCTTAATTGCGATGCAACTGGTACCGCAGCGGCCACCTGGTTGCGATCGTCTTTTTGTATTGCTTTCGTGGGAAAAAACTGCAACACCTGTATTTAAGATAGAAAACAATATGTTAGGTGCTATGACGTTTTAATGGCAACCTGCTTGTACCGACTGTTTTACCGACGAACGATTTAATTTATATTTATCTTGTTTTTAAAACAATTTCTGTTTTCGCATATACAAAATGAAAGCAAATTAAATTAAGGCTTATAAATAGGACGTGGTAGCACTTTTGTGCATAGGAGTCCGTTTGGTTAGATACCACTCTATAACCTATTTCTGCAGTAAGCAGCAGTGTATGGGCTACTGCATCCTGGTCTAAAAGGTAAAGACAGGACCAACGTGAATTCCGATGCACGGAGGTGAAATCCTGCCAACTTCCTGACTCCGGGCTGCTACTGAGAATTTCTAAACATAAAAACCCAATAACTGATATTTCGGCCCCGACCTGGGATTCGAACCCGGGACCTCATGATATAGCAGTCGCGCTTACGACCACTAGAATAACGAGGCAGTTAAAAATTAAAACGAACATGTAAAACCATCCACACTTTCTAATTATAGAAAAATAACTTTATGGTTGTAGCACGAATAGGTCGGCTCGATCGGGGAAGGAACACGCTATCACACAATAAAGCTAAAAGTCGCAGCCTATATACGCCCCACTGCTGGACTCAGGCCTCCTCTCATTTCTGAGATGGTTTTAGGGCAAGGAAGTGTCCGCCGCGCTGCCCCAAGCCCCAATGCGTGTTGGCGCACTTCACATGCCTTCAAATATTTTTTTTCTTATTTCTCAGACATGCAGGTTTCCTCACGATGTTTTCCTTCACCTGGGAAATCAGCACTTAAAATTGCAATTAACAATTTCATTGGTGCCGGCGGGGATCCAACCCGGGTTGCTCGCGTACTGTGAAATTTACAGCGAGCGCTAACCATGTGAGCTACCACGGCTCTTGAGCTACCACGGCTCTCACACAATACCAGCGTAAAATAGCAGATTAATGCTGCTGGGTTTCGTATGGTGAGTGTAGAGATACCCTTTTATTGGAAACGAGGCATTCCATCGTAGTCCTCAGGGGAGACAACGCATCTGCATTTTGATTCTTAATCAAAGATAAATGTAGATGTATATAGGCCACAGCATCCACTTTCCATTAGGTGGACTGTGTGCTCATTTGTCACGCCCATTTTATAAAAAAAGTTAATTATTACATTTATTAAATTATATCAAATTAACTTCCAGGATACCTTGTGATTGTGACCTCCAATAGACGTCAGTATAATTGGTAAAATAAAATTATAACCATCTCGTTATTGGTGTGTTCTTTCGATCTTCCGATTTTCTGTGATATTAGTGTTCTAAACCTTTCGGATTTTACGAGTGATTCAGATGTAATCGTAATAGCTGGATTGAGACGAAGATCAGGATCAAAGATGCAAGACTGGTACTAAGAACACCAATCCACCTGCCTGTGATTGGCTAACCCTCCCTATTACCGGAGACACCCAGCAGTAGGATTTTATATGCTGGGGAGGATGATGTGAATTATATTAAAAGTAACGGCTATGAGGGAATCTTCCCTGACGTCATACATCATTATATTAATACGTTAATGGAAATTAACGCTAATGGAAATAAACTTAATGTCATTGAAAAGGTTCTGTGCCATAAATGTGCAAATAAAAGAAAATAATATCTTATCTGCATAGGAAATTATTACAAAAGAATTCATTCAAATAAATACTTACGTTATTTGCACACGGTCGAATTACGACCAGTGATACTAGTCTAACATTTACTCGATGTAACAATGTTGCCGTAAAAGCATGTAAGGTCACTAGCTTTGTAAAGTAAAGGTAATAAAGTTACAGCATATATACGTCCCACTGCTGCGCACAGGCTTCGTCTCACCTCTGATAGGGTTTTAGGGCAAGGAAATTTTCGTCGCGCTGCTCCAATGCGTGGTGGCGAACTTTGCATGTATTCGAAATAGTTTTTTTAATTTTTCAGATATACACATTTCCTCACGATGATTTCTTTCATTGCCCAGCACGTGGTAAATTTGTTCGAATTTTGTTGAGCTACTCTCAGCTACCTCGGCTCTATTATCCACTAGCTTGTTTGTGGACCAGGAATTATTTATATTACTTAGAGCTGTCGTAGCATATAAACTATTCAAGTTTGATCCAACCTCACACTATACGAATCGCTAAATTTCTGATTAAGCATCTACAGTAGGCAACTAAGGAAGAAAACTTACACATTTATAACTCATGAAACAAAAATATTATGTGCTCATTTGAACTTATCTTGTCACTGAATAAGGTTATATTTATATAATTAAGGGTGACAAATGAGTACGTAGTCCACCTGAAGGTAAGAAGACGCTGTGGCTTATAGCCACCTACATTTATCCTTTACTAAATATCAAAATGCAGATGCATTGTCACTCCGAACTAAAATGGAAGGCCTCGTTACCAGTAGAAAAGTTCTCAGTTTTCGCCACTAACCACACCAAACACAATAGCATTATGCAGATACTTTACGTAAGTAATAGATGCGAGCGTATGTTTTGTACGGTAAATGACGAAAACTGGTGACCCTCTTTACTGTTAATGAAACATTACTTGTAAGTTGTCAATGTGACAATGCATCATAATTTTGATTCATTATTGAAACTGTAGATAAAGGTGTCTATGGGCATTTACTTAATGTCAGATGGAATGCGCGCTTAAAAAGATATTTACGATTGTTTACCTTGTACTAGGACAGGGTTCACAAATTCGAAACCTCTAGTTTTGTTTTCAGCTCTAAGTTTAATAATTTCTTATATTTACGCGAATACTACACATTGAATAAAAGTAGTTTTACGGATTTTATCGCGTTTTATTTACTTATTTTAATTCCCGACGTTTCAGGTACTTTACAGCACCCATGGTCACGGGGGGACTGAGATGTTTGACGTCTCGATGTCATAGTTAGCTCGGCTACCTTCAGTTTTTGAATATTAATTTTTGGTCCGATCTACGCAGAACGAGCTTACAGTATCTTGAAGTCTTGCAGTGGTATGCTTAAGTTTGGATTTAATGTTGTTAATTATAGGATCCCAGGCAGATAGCACCACCCTGTTGAAATTAGGTTGTCCTTTAATTTCAATAGCCTCACGTATCATCCTTGGTAGGAATCGGTGTTATTTTGTGAGGATTTGTGGTCTATCAAATCTGAAGTAATGGCTGGGACAGTGTTGAACATGTTCACAGAGTGCAGACTTCCCGGAGCGTCGGTGCTTCTCGTCAGCTATATGTTTACGCGAGTTTTTATAGATATTTTTGTTTGCCCTATGTAAGAGAGACCACGTTCGCAATCAAGCTTGTACACTCCTGCATCTTGTAGAGGGATATAACACTTGACAGATGGTTCCATTAAAACGTAATACCGCTTGTATTATGTCGAAGAAGGTTACTCAATTTTACCATCCTGCTTAAAATTCTATTCAAGTTTAAAATTCCTGAGAGAAGTATAACTACAAGTATCTACAATGGCTTCTTAATGAAGTATACGCAGTATAATAGGCGATATAATGACCATAAACAGAAGTTGTCTAATGATATAAATTGTGAAGAACACCTGTAGTTATACGACTTAACAAAACTGACTTAACAAGAAGCGGTTGCAAGTATAGATTTTTAATATGGCATAATAGCGATTACTTTCGTTATTATATTCCATTAAAAATAATGAAGTCTGTAATCACTATTTATCTATTATTCATTTATCTAATATCATCTTTAGTCTCACTACTAATAAAAATATAGTGATATTTAATTTTATTTTAAAATAATTTATATATTAAATTTTATTAATATTATACATAAATATTTTTATAAACTATGACACTAATTATAATCATCAAAATTCAATTATATTCTGGCAGAAGCCAATTTTAATTTATCGTCATTGATATAACCTCGTCTACAAGGCTTGAATTTGAATTGTAGACTTTAAGAAAATCGCTTTGGAAATTGGTTTTAATCGTCACATCTGGTAGAAGGTAAAATGTTAAACACCGTAAATTTCTCACCAAAAATCAAACGGAAAATTAGTAATATAATATAATATTATCATGTAATACTACATTAATAATTGATTTAAAATTTATTAATATCGTAATCCTACTAAGCCTTCTTCTAGGCAGGCTGTGATGATTTATGGTTATTTATATGGTATGTTTTATGGTTGTGGTAATAGTTTTATAAAGAAAATTAAGTAAAATCTCTAAAACCCACAACTATTACAATAAATGACTTCTATTTTTTTCCTTAAATAAAAATATTCTTTGTTATAAATAATTTATTTCATATGATTATTCTGCTTCTTCATCAGCTCGTAAAAGTCTACTGCTGGACATGGAAATCTCCTGTTTTAGGCAGGATTTCCTTTAATCGTAACGCTTGTCAGGTAACTGATGATCGCAGTACCAGAAGTCTTCTTTCTTTGACGCTGCTGCCCGTCGCTGGCATTGGTATTTTACGTCTAGTGTAAAAGAGATGTTCACACCGCCTCTCCTGTTTTAGGTAGGATTTTTTTGGAACGAAGTTCCTTATCGGACGGTACGAATTTGGCGGATGGGGGCTAGGCGAGAAAAAGTGTAAGATTTTTCCGTCACGACCCCTTCTGACGTAGTATAGACGGCCTTGGCGGCTATAAGGAAGCGAGATGGAATAATATCCATCTCCCTAGCACTTTTCTTATATTGCCATGAAATAAAATTATTTATTTTAAATGACGCAACATTTTAATAGACGCTAATAATTCATTTATTTGTATTTGTTAATCAATAATATAATACGTTAATCAATAATAATATACTACGAAAGGAACATCGTTCCAACCGAGTGTTCCACGACACTCACGCTTGATTTTAAATTAAAATGGGCTCACTCTTGACCTATATCTAGCCCGAGGGCAAAGATGAGGTCTACGATGGAGCGAGTTTACCCAGGAGAAGCCTGTTAACACGCACCTTGAAGAGGTTAAAGTGATAATATGCACTCGGAAAACAGACGCCGGCAGGGTATTCCACTCCTTGGCTGTGCGCATTATGAAAGATGACTTAAAGCGCTTAGTACGAATATTCGGAATATCAACCAAGTGTGGATGGTAACCTGCACTACATCTCGTACTCTGATAGGAGAATGGAGATGGCGGTATGAGCTTATGAAGCTCATAGGCATACTCTCCAAGTACAATCTGTAGAAGACCGACAAACAAGCAACTTGACGGTGGTGAGCTAACCTGTGAAGCTTAGTTTCCACCAGCTTTTTGTAGCCGATAAGCCTCTTGGCTCTGCGGTGCACTGTGTCGAGTGCAGCAAGCTGATAATTTGCTGTGCCATCTTAAGAAGCTATCCTACCGTGAAGTATCGTTTCACCTTGTTTAGAATACCCAGTTCTTTGGCCGTAGTTTGTGCTTTAGACTCAATGTTAGCGCCAAAGTTGTGGTTAGCACTCAACTGTATGCGAAGAAGCTCAAGATGATCAGTAACCTCTAAAAGTAGGAGTCAGATCAAATGGACTCCGTTTTGCGAAGAACAGACATGCCTGCGTTTTGGCGGCGTTAAAAGTGACCAGAATGTCATCACCCTATTGGGAAATAAGACGTAAGGTCGCATTTATCCGCTCCACCACGGCCTCTCTGACTGAACGTATTACTGCTCTTACGTCTTTTGCACTGGACATGAATCTCTCTGTGACTGTGCTGTCATCTGCATATCCAACAATACCTGGTAGAAGTAAGTCATTGATGTGCAGCAGGAAAAGAGTCGCAGAGAGAACAGACCCCTGAAGAACTCCGGTATTAATATGTATTAGGTCAGATGAGCAGCTATCTATGACTACCATGATCGACCGTTCACTCGGAAAGACAGATATCCAGTTGCAAAATTCGGCGGGGATACTGTAAGCAGGAAGCTTACTCAGCAAACACTGTCAAAAGCCTTCGAAATATGGAGTGAAACTGCTAGAGCTTCACCGTTCTTCTCGATGACCTCGTCCCAGAAGATCCCCGTGTGGACCGTCCCCGGCGGAAGCCATATTGATGGTCACTGAGGAGGTTATTTGTTTCAAGGTATGTCAGCAGCTTACTGTTCAATACCCTTTCCATAACTTTACAGAGTATGGAGGTGATGGGTGGATTCTTGGGTACTGGTTGCACATTGGCAAGCTTCCAAGATTTGGGCACCGTTTTAAGAGAGAGACGGTACAGGCGCGTCAGAACAGGAAGGAGATAACTCAGGCGCTCAATGCTTTAGTACCCTTGCAGGAATACCATCAGGTCCACTGGCCTTATTGGCGTCTAAATTTTGCAAAGCTCTACGTAACTCTTTTGTATGGATAGTGACCTTCGACATGGCAGAATCACAGCGAGGTAGGGTTGGCTCGCAAACAGAGATGCAAATAAATTTGCTTTCTCAGTCACGGAGTGAGCCAGTGCTCCATCAGGTTTCTGCATGGGAGGCAATGAGGAACAGCAGAAGTTGGATTTGACAGCCTTCGACAGGGACCAAAATTGCTTACTACCAAGAGGGTAGGAAGCAAGTCCGGCCCTTATACGACTGACATGGTCGAATCATGCCCTGCGCAGAACCCGCTTGCAGGACTTGGCAGCAGAATTAAAAGCTCTCTTCTTTGCACAAACCCTCCGAACCCTAACTTTGCGATCACGAGCTAGAAACCAGGCCCGGTAGGCGGACTCTTTGCGGGCCTCAGCATGAGCACAGACCGCATTATACCAGGGCCGAGCCTTGTGACCGCGCAGGATGTCGGAGAACGGAATAAAATATTTCATTCCCTGCCGTATCACATCCGCAACAGCATCGGCAGAGCAGGAGAGTTCATCCAAAGAGAACCACGGATAGGATGCAAAAAAGTGCCGCATCTCATCCGATCGAAAAGGATTTAGGGCACGGAAGTGTCCGCCGCGCTGCCACAATGCGTGTTGGCGGACTTCACATGTCTTCGAAATATTTTTTTTCTTATTTCTCAGACTTGCAGGTTTCCTCACGATGTTTGTAATAATTAGTAAATACAATTTTTATATCAGTGACAAACGAGCTGACAGTCTATGCTGAATATAGGGTTCCTGCAAAGATTGCCTCAAAGAAGGGATATCTGCCATAATAAGAAAGTAGGTACATAATGTACAGAAATTTTCATTGCCTAACAACCTAGTTCAGTTTTTGAGATAGAATCCATAACAAAAATGGTCCGTAAAAATAACTGACAACTTGGACGGCCTATCGTTTCTATATTTATGAAGAAATAAAACTGGGCAAGTGCGTGTCGGGCCATGTAGACGCCAATGTAGAGGTAGGGTTTCGTAGTTGCCCGTCACAATACGTGAATTTAGAAGGGGCCTTCTTGAAAATATGAGCATATTGAATTCATGGAAGATGACGTCACATCTTCTCGTCAGGCATACCAGTGCGTGTTGCCAGTGATGACTTATAGATCTGAGACGTTTTCCTTCACTGTTGGCCATATAAAGCTCAAGGTCACTCAGCGAGCTATGGAGAGGGATTTCTCTGCGTGATAGACTTAAAAATGAGGATATTCGCAGTAGAACCAAAGTAACCGACAAAGCCCAAGGAATTAATAAGCTTAAGTGGCAAAGGGCCAACCGTATAGCTCGAAGAATGTCAACCGATGGGGAAGAAAGGTTCTTGAGAGGCAGCTTCGTACCGGTAGGCGAAGTGTAGGGCGTTCCCCTACTAGATGAAGTGACGACCTGGTAAGACATGCAGGAAGTCGATGAATGCAGGTGGCTCAGGACAGTGCTTTGTAGCATTTCTTGGAGGAGGCCTATGTTCAGCAGTGGACTTGTGAAGGGCTGTAATGACGATCATGATGATGATGATGATGAAATGAGTTCGCGGTTTGAAAAATGGGACGATGGTAATTGAAGCACTTATTTTCCAAGCAGAATTATAGGGAGTGGTATTCAAAAAAGTTTAAAAAACTTTTAGATTTTGAAAATAATACAGTCTACATTAAATCATTCACATGCCAAACCTGGACAAAAATGGTCATAGTTCACTATCCATCTCTTAGTTCTTCTTTACTCGTTAACTTGTTAAGTGTACTTAGCTGTGATAGTTTTCCTTTCAACTTCATTATATACGTCGCGTCGTACACATCGTGTACATCGTGCATACTTTTCACATTGCCAAAAACAGAGGTTTCATTGGTAGAGGCATGAACAACAAAAAATGTTGTTTCATACCCCCAATATTTTTGAAAGACCTATCCAACGACACCCCACACGATGAATAGACGGGTAAAAAAATCATCCTCCCATTACATGTATGGGAAGTACCCATCTGAGTAAAACTGCGGGCGGACGGTTGGACGGACATGGCGAAACTATAAGGGATCCTTGTTGTTTAACTACGGAACCCTAAAAAGAACTTAAAATAGCTATAAGAAAAAAAAAGATTGGCTCTTTTAAAAAAATATTTACCATTGGGTTTTTACTTAAATATTCGATATTGAGTCAACATTTTACACTAAATGACCCAATTTCAGGTCTGTACCACTACGAACCAGAAATCTGTGATATAAGGACGGACTGCCTGACAGACAGACAGTCAAGTGACATTAATATGAGTATGGAACCTTAAAGATTTAGGAGGTCTGCGTTTTGTTGTAACGGGAAATTTCTTTTATCGTCTGAAGACTATCCGTTATTTATAAAACTAATTATTCACTTAAAGACAAATGATTTATGCACTGTTATATTTTTGCTTACCACATTGATAATAAATCATTTACTTAGTAACGTTACGTCATTCGGCAGGAAAATTTATGTCTTTTCTTCGACGACCAGTTATATCTAGACAAATTTAATAACACAGACAATTGATCGCTGACGCACGTTTAAACAACGCTTTAGAACAGTGTAGCCGATTGTTCAAAATTTAGGTCGGCCCTTTGTCTAACAGAAAGGTGGTGTAGATACGTGATACTATTTTCTATTAGATTAAAAAGGTGCTCCTAGGTTCACTAGATAATAAGTCAATTGCTTATAAATAATTAATGAGTGTTAAGTAATGGTTTGCTTCACCTTTTTATTTAGCCAAATGTCAACAAATACAAATACAATGTTGCTCGGCAATACAAGTGGAAGGAACTCGGTTGTCGACAAATCGAGCCGCTTTTTAGGGTTCCGTACCCAAAGGGTAACCAACGGGACTAGTTACTAAGCTTCCGCTGTCCATCCGTCCGTCTGTCTGTCAGCGGGCTGTATCTCGTGACCCGTAATAGGTAGACAGTTGAAATTTTCACAGAATGTGTATTTCTGTTGCCGCTATAACAATAAATAATAAAAATAAAAATAAATTAAAAATTAAATGGGACTCCCATACTAGAAACGTGTTTTACGATGGTACAGAACATGCGCGAGTCCGACTCGCGTTTGGCCGGTGTTTTTTGCTTCGGTCCAGTTATTAGAACAAAATTACACTTGTGCAAGTGGCGCGGCGGGCCAGAATGAAACACTCTCCCGCTCTGCTTAGCACACCCAGCTCCTAAGAGGCCAAATAACTCTTTCCTTCCAGGTGACCGCGAAACTGGATGACACTCGATATGTCAAGGTCAAGGATTCATAATGAAGGAATTCCACGACGGAGGTTTTATTGTTATATATAGTTTTTACTAATTTAATTATTATTAATATGTATATCAATTACCATAATTAAAAAACTCAATTATTATACAGTCCTACTCCTTGGTAAAGTGCCAAGATCGCTGACTGAGTTTCCTCATTAAATAGCTATACTTAGCCTTTGAGCGAGAAAAGAACTAGCCCTCTTATCACCAGTGACAGCGACAAGTTGTGGATACAGTTCCCTTAGGAACTTCACCGCACGTGGAGCCCACGTAGTTCAGCTGCATCCGATGTCGCCCCAACTCACAACAAGGTACCTCATAGATGCGCGCTCCCAAAACGTCTGCACACGTAGTACGTATAATTAATTTTAAATTATATGCATACATTAATCTTTAGAAAATACTGTATTTAATTTTGTCGTAACATTCGCTACTTTTCCTTACAATGTCCGTAACCTAAAATACAGAATAAATATTAAAAATAAAAAGTCTAGTCGAAACACTACTTACTGACCATAGGTATTCAGCAGGCTAACAATATGACAGCAGTTCTAGCTACACCTGTCCGTTCATTCCATAACATACAACCTGATATCACTTTTCTAGTCTTGTTACACGTTAAATTGCACTACAACAATCGATCACCATGGCAGCGCTTCCCATTACGATCATACCCTATTACTAAGACTTGTTTATGCTTGCTTTGAAGAAGCAGGTATTTTTAGTCTGAATCCATAGACAAAAAGAGAACGTTTGTGGTTGTTTGCCACATGAAAACAGGTGAAGATCAGGTGCTGCATTTGAAATGTTTTTTGTAAGTTATCAATACACCCCATGTTTACACACTATGGACCTTTTAGTCTATTATAAGTGATGGACTACGTATGAGATATCATTAATTTGCGTCCAATATAATGTATACTTTACTAATGGACGTTATAGTTGTTGAACGGTTTAAATATACATTTATTTTATCGACAATTAAGAATAGGAATGCAGATGTGTTATCACAAATGATGACGAAAACCGAATGTCTATTTTTTGAAGTGAAAACTTCTTTACGCACGTTGGGTACTTTTGGTATGGGGAAAAAGCACTGAACTCGTGTAACCGATACGCTTAGATACATACAGATTTATATATATATGCAGCCCATCTACTGATTTGTATTCCTCTGTCGCCTCTTACGACACTCACAGGATGATATGGGATAGAGCATATTCTTACACCGCCACTACACAGTATATAGAAGTGTAATAATTCCTATTACGTAATAAATGAGGCAATCTATAGGGGAGGCCTATATTCAGCTAGGCTGTAACGGTAACGGTAACACTTGCATATAGGTACATTTGTCATAATCTTTATCAGCAGTCAAATCGTAACTACTATTCGTAATCATTCAAATTAAAATCAGAACAGGATACTTAATTATCCAATAGTGTCACTACACGCCCAGAATCTAACATATAAAAATAAATTTTTGTTTGTTCGTATTTTATGCGCTGCCATATCGTTCATCAGATTGCGCTAAAACTTTGTCAACTTATTGCTTGCACTTGTGAGATGGTTATATGGTTATAGGCATATTACAACTAACTTACAATAGGTGGCACGCGTATCGTACCGACAAATTCATTTGAAAGTTATACATCACTCAACTTCAATGAATGTATTATCATTCCTAATTAATTTAACTCTTCCAAATTTAAAACGATATTTCGACAATTATTTTTTCTGTGGCAGCAACGCGCCGGGTACCAGTTAGTGAAATATAATATTTAGGGAGGTTAAAATAAAAACATAAAGTACATATACTCAAAATTATAAAAAAGGTAATAAAGTAAACAAAGTAACCTAGTGCGTTGTTGTACAAATGCAAATTTACAAGCAATAGCCACAACCAACACATTTATTCGTTTTATCTTTTCCATTACCTTTTTAACTCTGTTCGATTTAAATAAAACATTTAACTAACTACATTGTTCTTTTATAAAATCCTTATTGATCTTAAAATATACAAATAATGGAAATCACTTTCATCGTTAAAATCAGTACAAATTGCAATGGAGTCCTTTGCAAAGTTCATTGATATTTTGCAACGAGTTTCGATATCCCTTGCAAGTGCAAGTAACATTTTGACATTTACTCGGAGGCGTTTTTTTCTTTTTGGGCCCTGGAGAAATGATCTCGGCCAGTTTCCCTCAGGTACGCGAGAAATGTGGCCTTCACGGGACATCGAACCACCACTCGACGCCATTCCGACTTTTTCTATATGAAAATAAAAGTAATTAGTAAGGATCTTGATATGAGGCATTGATGTTTTAAGAAGTGGAATTCTTTAAGTCCTTTTAAAAATATCTGAATCGAATATTCGTTGAAAAGTATTTATTTATTTAACAGTTTATGTACACACATACTTCGATTTCGATAGGAAAATTGTAAAAAAACATAATCTTTAATATATAAAAGGCAAACCTGACTGACTCATCTATCAACGCACAGCCGAAACTACTGAACGGATTTCGCTGAAATTTGGCATATAGACAGTTGTAATGATCTAGGCATCGGCTAAAAAAGAATTTTGAAAATTTGCCGCCTAAGGGGGTGAAAATGGAGTTAAAAGTTTGTATGGAAGTCCGTCATTTTTAGAGTTAGAAGCCTGAAACTTTGTTTTTAGGTTAACGATTAGAAATAACAATTACGTATCCTAGGGTTTTTAAAAATTCAACATCTAAGGGGGTGAAAAAGGAGTTGAAAGTTTATATGGGGAAACAAGATTAGTTAAACTATTTTATTCGAAACTTCACAGGAGTACTCCTATCAATAAATGAGTAAACAAGTGTTTCAGGCTCTTTCAGAATTCAACCCCTAAAAGGTGGAAAAGGAGTGACAAATTCTGAAAATCAACATGGTTTATCGGGTCGCTGATTACGAAAACAACAACTATTTCAAAATCCAACGTAGCAGACGGCAAATACCTACCATCGTCCCCTGTGGGGGTGCGATGTGGTTGAAATGTCAATATGGGTGTCGTTTTATGGTTTTTTGGGACGTTAATTACGAAAATGGCATTGATTATGGTTTGAAACCAACATGGATGGAAGGATGGATGGATGTATGTTTGTATGTAATAATCATCATGGGTTGGGTAACTTGGGTGTCATTTTTAAGGTTTTTGGGTCGTAAATAACGTAAATGATATTGATAAATATTTTAAACTTAATTTATTAGAATAGAATAGATTACACTTTTATTGCACAAAAACATAAAACAAAAAATAGACAAGAAGATTTGTACAAAAAATTTGCACAAAATTACACGTGAACAAAAAAATACTAATTTAAAAAATAAAAAACAATGAAAATAAACAACCAAACCAAATACATTTTTTTACAAATTAATAAAATGACAAAACCAAAAGAAATACTTAGGTACCTACCTATTTTGTATTGATCTTCAAGTTCCGATCCCTACCAATAGATGGCGTTGGTATCGTTTAAGAACGTGGTAACGTTGTGTTTTTTCGAACTAATATAAAGTGAATGGTGAATGAGCGCTTCAACCTGTACCACATACGGTACCTATTCACTGTTAACGGATATTTGACTAGACTTCGACTTTGTTTGCTTGCTTACGGTTTAAGATTTGCTTCGTGTTTCGGATTAGTTGCTTGATTTTTTCTTTCTTACAACCACTGTTCAAACTTGGAATTCGATTTGCTTTGTGATTAAGTATTGTTGATAGAAGTATTTTTCTCACTGAAAAAATGACTACAGAAACTCTTAATATTAAAGGAATAATGGAAGAACATACTGTCGTCACCATTATAGGTGGCGGCGCCTGTTTGTTACGTGCTATTTCTTTTTTAATGTATGGAACCCAAGAAAATGCGATGGTGGTGCGTTCACAAATTGTTAGATTTGTGGTAAATGATTGGCCTAGGTTTTCAGTTATGACCCACGACAGAAATAGCGATAATTATTCAACAACAAATGAATATTCAGCCGGTATGTTAAAAAGTGAAACTTACGGTGGACTTTGTGAATTGGTAGCTGCAGGATTAATATTTCCGTTTCGGTTTGAAGTATATCGAAACGGTCTGCTATACACAGAGTCCGGAACAGATATCTGTCCAGTAAGGCGATTACGATTTAGCCATGATTTTTCTAATGGACATTTTGACGCCTATCTGCATATTGTTGCGAAGAAAATTACACAGCGTCGCATGGAGGTACCTGTCGAAGAGCGTGATCCTTTTTCAGAGCTTGACCATTTAACTGTTACATCTTTTGTAAACAGTGAAATATCATCTCCAACCAGCGGAACAGATCAATCTGTATTGTCGACATTAAAATATGAAAAAAAGAAAAATAAACAAAGGTCGAGATTTACTAATTACACAAGAAAAAGTCAGTTAAAAAGTGCACAAGAAAGATATAGGCAGAACAAGCCAGATTCAAACCGTAAAGCTGTGTCCGCTTATCAGAAAAAAAATCCCGATGTACACAGGCAAGGTGTTGCAAATTACCAAACTGCGAATTCACAAGTGCATAGAGCAATTCAGTCACGGTATGAGGAAAACATTACACTGCGTTTATGGAAAAACAAGGTCCATTCTGCTATGGAGTATGACCCTGATATTGCTTATAGAACTGACAGCAGTGTAGCCTTGGGTTCTATGCATATACATACAAGTTGACACTTAGTGATGCAATGCGCCGAAATGGAAGGATGAGACGCCTGGTATGTGTTGCAGCGCTGGAAAAGTGCAAATTGATCGGTTGAAACAACTGCCTGAACCACTCTTTAGTTTGATTAATGAGCTACACCCAGATCACATGACCATTTTATGGGTAATATTCGTAAATATAATGCCTATTTCCAGATGACTTCCTTTGGTGGTAAACAGGTAACAGCAGATGGTTTTTCACCGACTTTTAAAGTACAAGGCCAGGTCTACCATTTAATTGGAAGAATATTACCAGAAGCCGAACATGACGCTCAGTACCTTCAAATATATTTTGTAGGTGAAGATGATCGAGAAGCAAAGATTCGATGTTCTAAATTTCCTAACTTAAAGCCACATTTAATAAAACAATTGCAGAATATGCTGCATCAAGTGAACCTGTATATAAAAGATCTGAAAAGTGCCATTGATAAAGCCCCTCCTTCAGAGTCATACAAAGTTGTTATACATGCTGATAAAAAACCACCAGAAGAACATAGAGGTAGCTTTAGTGTTAGTGGATCAACAATTTGATCGAAGGGACATCATCCTCGAGAGCTGAAGCAATTCACTTCAGCGTATTAGTGAGATACATCGAGCATATGATGCGCTACAGTATCCATTGATGTTTTCCTAGGGGGATGATGGGTATTCAATCAACATACCACAACGCGATCCCACAACTAAGTTGCCGCTTAATAAAACTGTCTCTTCTGCAAGTTTCTATTCGTATAGAATAATGATTAAAGAAGAAGAAGATAACTATTTAGTCAACTATCGTGCCCTTTTTAGTCAATATTTGGTGGATGAATACGCCAAAATGGAAACAGAGAGATTAAATTACATCAAAAATAATCAAGCCAAATTACGTGCTGATAGTTACATCCATTTAAAAGATGCTATTGGACGACAAGACGCAGAAGCCAACCAACTAGGACAAATGGTTGTCCTTCCGTCATATTTTTCGGGGGACCTAGATATATGCACGAAAGAACACAGGACGCCATGACCTATGTTAGAAATGACGGCCAGCCTGATCTTTTTATCACTTTCACATGCAATCCTCGCTGGGACGAGATAAAAGAGCAATAGCATCAAGGACAACAATCTCATGATAGACACGACATAATCTCGAGGGTGTTTCGATTAAAGGTGAAAAAGATCATGAACTTATTGACAAAGGGCAAAATATTTGGTGAAGTGCGACGCTATATGTACTCAACGGAATGGCAAAAGAGAGGTCTGCCACATATTCATATTCTTTTATGGCTTCACAAACGTATTACTCCGGATCAAATCGACAATATAATTTGTGCTGAAATACCGGATCCCAAACGTGACAGAGCTTCACGAAATCGTGAAATGAAATAACCATGGCCCATAAGGTTGGCGTAGAGGCTTTAAACAGAACTCTACAAGATATAAGAGGAAATAAGAAGTTAATGGGTAGTATAACGGTTTTGCTGGCTGGAGATTTTAGACAGACTCTACCAGTAGTGCCAAAAGGAACTAGAGCAGATGAAGTTAAGGCGTGTCTTAAGAGATCCATTTTATGGCCTCTAATTAAAATCCTCAAGCTCTCGAAAAATATGCGGGTACACTTAGGAGATAAAGAGTCTGCTGGTGGATTTGCGAATCTCCTACTTGAAATCGGCAACGGTGATTACCCGATAAATGACGGAATGATAACCATCCCTGATAATTTGTGCATAGTTGTATTTACGTTACAGGAGTTAATATCCAAAATTTACCCAGATATTGCTTATATCCACGATAAGCCAATGGAATGGTTGTGTGAACGTCCATACTAACCCCGAAAAACGACCAAGCAGCGGCAATTAACGATATACTGTTAACGTCTTTTGAGGGGGAAGAAATGGTGTACACGTCAATAGACTCTGTGGTCAACACAGATGACGCAATTAACTACCCTGTCGAATTTCTTAATTCACTGAAACCATCGGGTCTTCCACATCATAAGCTTATTCTGCGCGTGGGCACTCCTGTTATGTTGTTGCGAAATTTAAAACCTCCTCAACTGTGCAAAGGAACCAGACTAAAATTAAAAGCGTTATATCTCAATGTAGTGGAAGCCACAATTATAACTGGATGTGCGCAAGGGGAAACTGTATTTGTATCAAGAATTCCCTTGATCCCGAATGATCTTCCCTTTGAATTCAAACGAATACAGTTTCCCCTCAAAGTCTGCTTTGCAATGACCATAAACATATCACAAGGGCAGACATTAAAATTTGCGGGTATAGACTTGAGATAAAATTGTTTTTCACACGGGCAATTCTATGTGGTTTGCTCATGCGTAAGCTCGCCCAGTAGTCTGATAACTTTGGCACGCAGTAATAGATTACCAAAAAATGTGTTGTATAAAGATGTTTTGTAGTTTACTAGCTTTTGCCCGCGACATCCAGTTATAATTGTGGCTTGTACCAGCAGACTCTTTGTCACACATGGGCGCGATATAACCGAACTCCACGCGGACGAAGTCGCGGGCAAAAGCTAGTTATGTACAAATACACTGCTTATTCCATGATGAAATTTCTAAGTAAGCTAATTAAGTAAGTAAGCTAATTTATTTTTACGCCCCAAAACCCGTATAAAGAAGAGAAATTCGGAAAAAGGGGATTAATAGTTAAAATCCACCATTTTATACGTTGTAGAGGAATGCTGCAGCTATATAATGGTTGCAGCACGAATGGGTCGGCCAACCGAGAAAGGACCAAGCTCTCACAGAATACCAGCGTAAAATAACAGCTTAATTCTGCTGTGTTTCGTGTGGTGAGTGTATTTAACCGGAGACCCTTTTTACTGGAAACGAAGCATTCCATCTTAGTCCTCACGGGTGACAACGCATCTGCATTTTGATTCGTCTTCGAAAACCTTCAGGTCCACACAGTCTCACAGAGTCCACCTGATTTTATATGACTGAATTCGGGACCTTAGATACCGTAGACCTCCACCGTAGACCGTAGACGGGAGAGCCGTTCTTTGGGGTCTCCGGTTCTTTGTACACTGGACTGATTTTTATGCTTGTATTCTGTTAGAACGTGGTCCTTACCCGGTCGAGCCACCCCATTCGTGCCACAATCATAATATAGCTGCTGTGTAGCTCTCTCTACCTCTACTCTCTACCAAGTGTAAAAGGCAAAATGTAAACGTATTTAAATGTAGTTGCGAATAAATTAAATTTACCTATTAACATTTTCAAATATCTTATTGCATGTCGAACCGAAAACGCATGAAGGATTTAGTGGCTTTTGAAGCTTCCCTAAAAGACCTTATGGAAACCGAACTCCTTATCATTCTCAAGCAAAATGACATGGATAGTGCATTCTGTCCATACTAACTTAGACTTGGTCTTTGATAGTACAGCAGAAGAAGATTCACGCTTGGGGTTTGCCAGCAAACCATGAAACTCAGTATCTTGAGATTCAAGCTGACAGACCGCGTTTAAAATTGTAGTACTGCTCTTCAGAACTCGAATGGCTGTTGTTGGTCCTTTAACCGCCAAAATTAAGTGAAACTGGTTTGGAAATGACTGCGGCATGATGGGCGAGTTGTGGGCTTAACGATGCACGGAATAGAATCATTTTATTCAATATAGATTACAGGAATACTTATTGAAAGTCTTTTGTTGTAAAAACTTGTGGGTCCCGCAAGACAATGTTGCACGATGACGTAGCAGGCCCAGACGGGATAGTGGAATATTATTGCTGGACGCTTTTTATACCGACTGTATTGAAGAACACTGGACATAAACCATAAAGGTTTTAAGGATAAAACGCCTGTTATATCCTATATATATTTTCAGCCTTGAAAATATATATAGGATATAACTGTCTTCTAAGACTCAACACCAACAGCATCCATAGTCCAGGAGGAATCAGCGCATGAGTACCGAAAATTATTCCACCTCAATTTTTTATACGATTCTCTTCAAATTGTCCTACTGATGATATAAATGCATGTTGCCACGGGGCAACTCAGTGCCATATTCTTTAAACCGATTTTTTTTTTAATTGCAAGGAATTGTTGATTGCAAACGGGTTTTTTTATATTTTTGATGAAAGACGAATAAAAAAGGTCTTATTACTTTTTACGATAAGGTTAATATTTTCGGAGTTATGAAATTACGCTTTAAAAATAAACACTCCAGTTGAAAAAACTATAAAAGCAAACAACTGTTATCGTTATCGGCATATACAACATCGATAATCTACAATTGTATTAATCTTGTACAACAATGTTGTTCCTTGTAGTCGGTAGAAGTCTTTTTATAGGTATATGGCCATTTTAATTCAGGTACATATATTTAATTTGACCTTTACAATTTACTAATTCACAGAATAAATAATAGTACTACGCTATAGTCGCATCTGCCGCTATTTTTAGGCCTAAGCTGTATTAGACGCTTAATATGCAGTTGGCATATTAAGCGTCTAATACAGCTTAGGCATCATTACAGCCCTTCACAAATCAACTGCTGAACAGAGGCCTCCCCCAAGGAATGCCACAAAGCACGGTCCTGAGCCACTTGCATCCATCGACTTCCTGCATGTCTTACCAGGTCGTCACTCCATCTTGTGGGGGTTGCCCCACACTTCGCCTACCGATACGAGGCTGCCACTCGAGAACCTTTTTCCCCATCAGTTGTCGATTGTGATATTCTTACACCGCCACTACACTACCGGTACCGGCAAAAAAAACAAATATCCCCCCTATGAGGTTATCTATGGGGGAGGCCTATGTTCAGCAGTAGACTTTATAGGCTGTGACGGTAATGGTAAATGTTTTGAAAACTTTCTCATAAAACTGCAGTGGAAAAAACATAAGAATATTATGTCTATTTTAAATGCCAACACTGTTGAATAAATATGTTTTATTCACAGCTCAAGCATGAACCAGATATAATTTTAAAAAGAATTAATTAAATCAACAATGTATACCTTCACATGTAAAACAGAACTCATAAACTATCTATTTAATTGATTAACTTTTTTGATCTTACAAACTTACCCCTTCGTAAAAAGTGGCAGTGCTGAGAACGTGCCGAGAACTCCTTACATTTTATTAAACGGACCATTAAGTTTTTTTTTTTCAAATTAATATTCACCTTGCTTTCGCTTCGACAGCACTGGAATGTACTCAAGATATAAAACTTTGTCATAATGAAAATGTATTATGTAGTATTTCAAGTATCGACGTTGCGATACTTTGTGATACGATAATTAGTTACATACAATAATGAAAAAAGAGAACCTACGGGCCTTGTTTTTTCATAGCAAATAACCGTTTACTGCATGAAGGACTATTAAGGTAATTTTACAATAGAGCAACCTATTCCCAATCGCAAGTTTTAAAAAAAATCGCAAGTTTAATTTAGACGTGGTAGTGCCATGCTGCAGCTATAGTTGTAGATCGAATGGGTCGGCTCGACTGGGGAAGGACCACGCTCTCACAGAATACGAGCGTAAAATAGCAGCTTAATGCTGCTGTGTTTCGTATGGTGAGTGTAGAGAACCGGAGACCCTTTTTACTGGAAAAGAGGCATTCTATCTTAGTCCTCACGGCTGACAACGCATCTGCATTTAAATTCGCAAACGAAGATAGATGTAGATGTCTATGGGCCAAAGCAACCACTTACCATCAGGTTGACTGTGTGCTCGTTTGTCACCCTTATTCTATAAAAAAAAAGATAATTTTCAAGTTTCAAGGCAAGGCATTACAGCATATAAAAGTCCGCCATAGATTGTAACATCGGGGGTATTTTGTCATAGTTGCTATGTTTGGTAGGCGGGTTGGCAACTGCAGTTTTTTATTATTATTTTGAGTTTTGAGTTACTGCTGCCCATCCCCTGTTTCAACAACTGTAAAATCTTTATATATAAAAATGACGGGTCACATTGTTTGTCTGTGATAAACTCCTAAACTACTGAACTGATTTCAATGAAATTTTGCATACTGTATGCAGTTTGGTCCAACTTGAGAGATTTTAATCCCGATAAGGGACTCTCAATATTTTTTATTACGAATTTAAGGATTTTTATAGGACAAAGGGTCGTCGGAGAGGGCAGAACAACGGCTTCCTGGCCAGCTAGTGTAATATAAATAAACCCAAAAGGACAGTAAAAATCTTTATGTGCAATCTGTGATAACTTTCATTTTTCAAAGATCTACAAAGGAAAAGTTTATATTAGGTTGTTTTTCAGATACTTATGCGTGATTCCTTACGGTTATTTTCTTAAACACCTTAGAAATAGTTATTTAATTTCCTATTATAGCAACAATAGAATTACAATGCCGACCTGAAAAGCAAACTGACGCTGGTCGTGTTACACAAAAAGAAACGGTCTGTAATGTAATTTTTTCACGTGGTAGAACCATGATGCAGCTATATTAATTGGTTGTAACACGAATGGGTAGACTCGACCGGCGAAAAACCAGGGCCTCACAGAATACCAGCCTAAAATAGAAGCTTCAAACTGCTGTGTTTCGTATGGTGAGTGTAGAAAACTGGAGACCTCTTCTACTGGAAACAAGGCATTCTATCTTAGTCCTCAGTGATGATAACGCATCTGCATTTTTATTATTAATCGATGCCCATTGACAGCATCAAATTACCATCAAAATACGTCCATGTTTGTTACTCTTATTCTATAAAAAATATAAAATTCCACGATACTCTCTGCCTTGTTCATAAAATTACAAAAATAAATGCATAGAAATTCAAAAGTATGCGCTAACATATTTAAAAAGATTGTATGTGCAATATAGAAAGGAAGATCAACTTTCACATGTTATATCAGCGGATGTAATCCGCAAATGAGATAAAACGGTAATTATCTTGCAAAAATGTGTGGTTTGCCAGTCTAAATAATTAATAAAATAAATATTACGAGCATTTTTCATATTTTGGATAATTACATAAAAAAATCCAGCATTCTTAGTTCATATGTTATTGCACTATTATTCTGTTGTAGACGTTGAGTAACGATTTGTTTTTAATAATTTATAATACATGGAAGGGTTTACGAGATTGGGTTCTTTTTCTGTTTGGTTTGGATGCGCTTTCTCACCTATTTCTGCCGTCAAGCATCAATCGCTGTGATCCAGTTATATCCAGACAAGATCCAGACAATAAAGATACTGTCTTTACTTTAGTGAAAAATGGTTAGAAGTGGTATCGATTTATTACTTATTAGTAATTTTTAAGTGCAAGGGCTTACGAGCTAAATTTTTTTTCTGCTTGCGAGTCCATCTCATCGGTTTGGATGCTGGAAAAAACTTATTTGGAATTATGAAAACTAAATGTAGTTTTTATTTATAATGATTGATTAAAGATGAGAAGACAAGATACACTGAGACTTGTATGGTTTTTACTATCGTAGCTATAGCATATTTCACCGCGAAACTACATTATCAGTGGATTGGAGGAGTTGCTTATTTTTGCATTAATTCCCTCTGAGGTTAGTAAGTCCTCTAGTGTTTCCCATTGGGCGTAGAAGTAACTAGTACTAAGGGTGGTGGACCCTTAGTACAAGTTTTTAAAACTAAAATTGCGGTCTTCACATATCTTCAATCGTATTTTTAATTTCTTAGACATGTAGGTTTCCTCGCGATGTTTTCCTTCAACGACGGACACGGGATTAATCAGCACTTAAAATCTCAATTAACAATTTTTTTTGGTACCGGGATCGAACACAGTTTTCTCGCGTACTGTAAAATTTACAGCAAGCGCTTAACCTCAGAGCGGTTCTTTTATAATAGGGTGAATGGTAATTCTATGAAAAACACAATTATACAGAACTTAATTACTGGAATTTAATTTTTATAAATTTTATGTTTTTATCAGAGAGATGCTGTTGCCTATCTCCTGTTTTATTTCCCACTGTCGTCTTTTACGACACTCACGGGATGATAAGGTATTAGATATTCGACTTTCAATCAATATTGTTCATTATAATTCGGTTGTTCTGAATAATTAATTATATTTTTTCCAATAAATAGTAGATCATTTAGAACATATATAAGCAAACGTTAACATTATTAAATGTATTGTAATAAGTAAGATTAACAGATAAACCTATTATTTATTATTACTTAACGAATATTAATGCAAATCTTAACACAAGATAATAAATTAAACTCGCCGGGGTAGGTAATTACACTATTTACCATACTTGCAAAATGAGTAGAATGAGATTATTTGCTCCACGGACATATAATTTCTCTTTGTTGGCTCTTACGTGGATTCTGTTGCATTGGATATATTGAAATAAATTGATTTATTTTTAGTTTTTGCTTTACTACCATCCCACCTGATGGTAAGTGGTTATGTAGCCGTATATAACAAAACGCGCTGGCTTAGCTTTTCTTCTTTTTTTTATAGAATAATGGTGACAAACGAGCACACAGTCCACCTGATTTAAGTGCTGTCTGTAAAGTAATTTTTTCAACTATATTATTGGGTTGTAGCACGAACGGGTGGACTCGACCGGAGGAAGAACGAGGTTCTCGCAGAATACCAGTATAAATAGCAACTTCAAACTGCTGACTACGAACGTATGGTGAATGTAGAGAACCGGATACCACTTTTACTGAAACGAGGTATTCCATTTTAGTCCTCAGTGATGACGGCGCATCTACATTTTGATACTTTATCGAGGATAGATGTATATGTTTATGGGCTACAGCATCCACTTACAATCAAGTGGACTGTGTGGTCGTTTGTCACTCTTATACTATAAAAAAAAGCTGTTGCGTTGGATAAATTTAAATAAATCGATTCATTTTTATCTTTTGTTTGACTACTATCCCATCTGATGGAAAGTGGTAGCCGTATATGACAAAAGCGCTGGCTTAGCTTTACCTAATTTATCTAACACATGGCCACGGGACTTTGTTAAAACTCGATGGTTGGACTCCTTTTCTGTCTAGGTATCCGTCTGGGTAGATACCTCTTACTTATTTCTGCCGCCAAACAGCAGTACTTACACTGCTGTGTTCTGGCCTAAAGGGTATAAAAAGCCCATATAATTACTGGCTGGTCTATGTCCTTAGAGAAGACAACGCATCTGTAGCTTTATTTGTTAGCCACTTACTATCAGGTGTGTTGTATGTTCGTTTATCACTTAATTAAAAAAAAACACAAATGATCATCTAACGAACGTTAATTCCGATAATTTTTCATTATAAAATTTTAAAAACCTTCAAAACAACAATAGCTATAGATCTTCAAAAGGCTCAAAAGATTTCCTTGGAACATAGCTTAATCCAAATCGGTTCATCCGTTCAGGAGGTATGATGCCACAGACAGACACACAGATTCACAGATACACACTACAAACTTATAACACCCCACTGCGGTGCTAAAAAGGAGGAATTGCGTTATCACCTGCCACTATCGATTGTTGATCTCAGTACTAGGCGTATAGCATTAATCAGTTCTTGCCGCTACGGATGTATATATTTCACATCTAGTTTTATGTGAGATAGTTCTAACACGATCTTAGGGAGTTGAGATATCTGAGGTACCGAATTAAATGGACCCATATACCTTGAGCGGAACCGTGTAGTAGCGGTGTAAGATATATCGAATACCCCATATCGCCCCGAGGGTGTCGTAAAAGGCGACAGAGGTAAAATGAAGCAGGAGATGAACAGCAGCATCTTCCTGATTATAACTCAAAATTACAAAGAACTGCGGTTGCAAACCCGCTTGCTAAGCGTGGCAACTATGGCAAAATCCCCAAATGAGGCAATATATGGGGGAGGCCTATGTTTAGCAGTGGAGTGTTTTTAGGCCGTCACTACACATCTAATTAATCAATTGTACTCAATTGTGAACAACATGGTGCCTATCTTCTGAAGAGTGCTATAATAAATTCGTCTCAAAGTATTTTAAGTAGTAAATTAAAGGGCTATTCTCTGAATAGGTAAATAAATATTGAGGACTAAGTTGATTAAGATTTTCAAACTTACTCAGTGAGCTATGTAAAACTATGTATTGTGGCTCTCTTAAATATTTATTAAGGTTTTTAATTTTATATTTCATAAACCCATGTGGAACCTTTGTGTACTCAATACAATTGAAAATTGCCAATAACTCTTTCAAGCAAGCAAATGTAATTTTACTTCATTATCATCATCGTCATCATTACAGCCCTTCACAAGTCCACTGCTGAACATAGGCATCCCCCAAGGAATGCCACAAAGCACAGTCCTGAGCCACCTACATCCATCGACTTCCTGCATATCTTACCAGGTTGTCACTATATCTAGTGGTCTACACTTTGCTTGTAACGTAAATATTTTTCTCATCAGTTGATCAGTTAAAAACCATAAAGTTAAATATCTGCATATATGTTACAATATATATTGTCTATGTATGTTTGATTATGATCAGAGCCACTTTTCCAATTCTTTTGCCACAAGAGTTGAAAAACAAATATTTTCAAAGTTAATATGTTTTATTGTAGATATTACTACATTCAATATCTTTGAATCAAGTGAAATACCATCAACAAGCAAGTCTAAAAAATCATCATATAACACACAGATTGACTACTTGGGAGGTTAGGATTATAGAAACTTACCTAATTTAAAAATATTTACGTATTGACTTATGATCAATAAATTAATAATGTTTTAGTAAGGTTCTTAATAGTTTACCTACTTTGTTTTAATTAATGATTGTGAAAAAAAATGGTTTCTTTACACAAAACTGTATTCTATATTTTAGGACACTAAGTGTAAATCTGTAGAAAAACAAGAACAACTAATGTAGCCTAACAGACTAATAAGTTGTAATGCCATGACCATTAACTATAATGACTGTTTCATTGGTCTTGTGTTCCTAAACGCTCCTGCTGATTATGTGAACCCGGGATCGAATTGCAGGTCGGGCCAAAATTATTTATCAAATTTTTCTAACCATAAACTCTCAGTAGTAGCCCGGCGTCAGAAAGTTGGTTGTGTTTCACCCCCGTGTCTCAAAAAGCCCGCAAAGCCGTAGATCCTCAGCCTGATCTCTCTCCGGCCGTGTCGGATTGCCAGGACAGAATAATAGTGCATGCCGCAAGCACTGGTGCAGTCTCTATTCCTTCACGTTTATAGTCCGATGGGACGGTAAACCGACACGACCTGACTGAGAGATCAGGTGCAGGAATAACGCCTTTACATGCTTTCCGAGGCACGGGGCTTACACCGCCAACTTTCTGACTCCGGGCAGCTACTGAGAATCTCTTGATGGAAAAACTCAATAGCGGATTTTTTTTTGGCCCAACCCGGGGTTCGAACCAAGGACTTCATGATCAGCAGTCACGTTTATAACCACTAGCCCAACAAGGCAGTCAATACCTATAGTGAAAAATCACAATATAGTGTAATATTAAACTAAAAATTTTTGTGATGAAGGTTCTCTCCTATCCCTATGTAACACTTGTGCAATATGTGTATCAAAGACACAAGCTAATTATAATATTGTATAATAAGAAAAACATCCAGTTTAAAATCAATCTCTGGTGTTGGAATTTAAATCCAAGGCTTATGAAAAATAAGCCTTGGAATAAGAGTTTAAGGACTCTAACCAAAAATCTAGGAAATCGCGTGGTCATCGATACAGTAACTTATAAAATACTTATATATATACTGTATTGACACAGTAACTGTAAAATATTGACATAATAAGAGCTAGCATGTATGCTTCACACTGCGTTCATGTAGTTAGCGATGAGCACGTACGTAGGGGGCTCGATTTTAGGTCAGACTGTTTCTAGCTTGTACCTAATCAAAGTCTTACTAATACTGTAGTGCAACAATGTGAGTAGCTAGACAATCGAATCTATGTACCGTGTGTAGGGCAGCAGAACAATGGAACCGAGCCAGTTGAGATAGCGCACGTTGCTAGTTTATAGGGTTGGCAAAAAACATAGTATACATGATATTTTTGTGTAATTAGAGTATTTAACTGTCTTAATTGTTTCGTCCAGGATCGTACACAATATTTTGATATTAAATACCTAAACATCAAATGAAATTGGTTTGAAGATAATATCATCATTTCTTCTACAATGAAAAATATACAATATAAAAAAACTATAATAAAAAAAGAACTAAAACTATACTAAAATAACTTAAATTATCATACAGTCCTACTCCCTGTGGTATCGTGTCAAGAACGCTGGCTGCGTACAGCTAGGACAACTACAGTTTGGACAAAAACGGATGGGACGCGGCGAGTCCGCAGACGGGCGCGCCGCACACCCCTCCACACCGCGTACACACCGTACACCCGCGTCCCTGGGCGGTTCTCACCGCCCAGAACATCGAACGATACGAGTTACCCGTCAGACCCGGGGCCTGTTCGGACGGCCGTTAGATAACTCATTTACGTGCACTTTAAACTGCCCTAGGAGTCATCGTTACCCAAGTAACGACACAGAATGATAAAAATTCATCTCCTTTTTAGCTCGCGCTAACAAACACCGATTCCTTCCAAGGATGATTCGTGAGGCTATTGAAATCAAACAACATCCTAATTTCAATAGAGAAGATAGCTGGGTGCTACCATCTGCTTGGGATCCTATAATTAATAAAATTAAATCCCAGCACAAGCATACAACTGCAAGACTTCAAGATACTGTAAGTTCATAGTGCGTAGATCGGAACAAAAATTAATAATTTTAATCTGGAGGTAGCCGTGGTTAACTATCACATTGGGACGTCAAATACCTCAGTCCCCCCCCCCCCCGTGACCATGGGTGCTGTAAAGTGCTCGAAACGTCGGGAATATAAAATAAGTTAATATAAGCGATAAAATCCGTAAAACTAGTTTTATTGAAATGATGAGCCTTACCTAGTTTGAGGAGCACCTCCCGTCCTCCCTCAATTGCCTGCACTACCCCTGTAAGACACACCACATCGATAATACGAGGCATCCTCTGGTAAAATATACTCTGCGATGTATTTCCGCAAATTTAATTAACAGTTTAATTATCTTGTAATATTAATATTTGGTTAAAACCTTATGTCATTACCTATTATTTAACGTTAAAAATGTATTGATTATTTTAACGTCATATTTGTCAATGATGAATCCGCTTCCACAATAGGTTGTAGAATTAGAATCATTAAATATTATCGACTTTAGTCTCCGTTTGCCCACGTGGCTCGTTGTTTTTGAAGTTGAGATTTGCAGGATCGAAGCAATTAGTAGGTCCTATCTATTGATAGTAGCCAAGCACTGGCTTAGAACAGTTTAAAAAATCAAACCAAAAAGCAACATTTTACAGATGTACAGCGCTACTGATCCATACTCGTCGTTACGTACTATATGTATGAAGTAGTGTGTGTATATTGGTGCAGCATTATTGTCATGACGGAAATTTTATTTAAAAAAAATCCGAATTTACAATTTTCCATGGTCGCAGACAAAAAACAAGCTGCGGGAAAACAAGTCAACAACTGAGTTTTTAATATCAATGTCATAGCTTTAATTTAACAGTAAGCTTCAAATTCCAGATTGTATTCAAGAAGGACCTAATAATGTTTGAGTGCAGTTTTAAACCGTCGAAAGAATCATAAAGAAACTTAAAAAGAAATGCAGAACATTAATCACAAAAGAAAAGCCCAAATTGGCAATAGTTATCTATTGCAATAATATATTGATTAATAAAAAACGTGGTATTCAAAAAAGCATCTAATGTTACTTTCGTAAATAAAACCCTTAACATATTTAACACGATTTATTATGAAATTTACATTCGTGTTAAAACTTTTTTTTTTGCATTTTAATGAGTTCGAAACCTGTTTGTGTACCAATCGAATTGGATTTACGGCTATCAGTTACCATAAACCATTTAATATATCACCTCATGAATCAAATTTTAAAAGTGACTGATCCAACCATTCTATAATAATAATTTAAAAAAATGTATTATTATAACGAGTAGTATAGGAGCGACTCAAATGGACTCAAATGCACTAAAAGTCCATTTGTGCCGCTACTCTCATCTTAGTGTTTCTTTCAAAGTCCCATCCCATCTCTTTTAATTATTATAAAATTGATTTGCTTCATAAGATCTATTTTCATATTATAATAATATGGAACTTTCGCTATGAACAAAAGTGTCTTTGTAACATATTGACGATCGACCCCCTCATCTTTGAGATGTCTGACAGCAAAATGTGACTTTTTTTATAAAACTGAAGTGACAAACGAACTTACCGTCTACCTTATGGTATGCGGCTACTGCAGCCCAGGGACATCTGCAGCTAACTTCAAACAAGGAAAACTACAGATGCGTTGTTACCTCTGAGGAGTAAGATGGAATGCCTCACAATCTGTAATTACAAATAAAAACAAATTTATGTCTCAGTCTTTCGCCGCTGAGGCCATAAGGCTATGGAATAAATTACATTTTAAGTGCAATAAATTTTTTAAATAAGTAAATAAATAGCTTAATTAAATTTACCCATTTTACACACTATGATAAAATATGTATTTTAATGTACGATTCCATTTCATTTCGCTATTTTTATTTAATATGTGACAACCCTATCACGTTAAAAAGTAGGTTTAATGTCACCGGTCCATTATATTCAAACCAAACGGTGCGAGGCTTAGTAACGTTAGGGCTGTGTCAATCACGATAGATTCCTATTACGATTACAGTTAAACCCACACCAGATTATTCTCCATAATAGATAAATTGTAAAACGATTGCTATTTACATTTGTTGAAGATAATACATGCAATCAAAAGTTAAGGCATGAAACCGCTCATATAATATATAGATAATTTTACGTTATACTTCGAATACTAACATAGGTCAAATAAATTAATAATATAAAATGGGATGGAATCCAATATATCTGATATGACCATAAATTCTGTTACAAACATTTACACATTTTATTAATGTATATATTTTTGTAGAAATATCGTAACATTAATAAAACTTGTGTGTACATATGTATTTATTGAAATCAAGCACAATTTTAATCAAAGTGGCCGCTATTAGCTTTGATACAGGTCTTTAATCTATCTGGCTATGAATCTATAGATTCATGCTATATATATATATATATATATGGCCATGCCAATATTTCTCGGGAAAACGTCGCCGAGTACCGGAACAAACTTGTGTCTGAAGTCGAGACTTTGTTGGACAAAGTCTCGGATTGGGGGCGACTAAATCTAGTCCAGTTCAATCCCCAGAAGACACAAGTTTGCGCGTTTACCGCTAAAAGGAACCCCTTTGTCGTATCACCTCAGTTTCAAGGCACTCCCCTTGTTGCCTCAGCCAGTATCGGAATCCTCGGCGTTGACATATCGAGTGACGTGCAGTTTCGTGGTCACTTGGAAGAGAAGGCAAAATTAGCCTCTAAAAAGCTTGGCGTGCTCAGTAGAGCGGGGCAGTATTTCATGCCGACACACCGCCTGCAACTTTACAAGGCGCAGGTTCGGCCTCACATGGAATACTGTTCCCATCTCTGGGCAGGGGCTCCCAGTGCCAGCTCCTTCCACTTGACCGCATTCAGCGCAGAGCGGATCGAATCGTCGACGACCGAGTTCTTTCCGATCGGCTTGAATCACTAGCACTGCGTAGAGATGTTGCATCTCTTTGCGTATTTTATCGCATGTACCACGAGGAGTGCTCTGAGGAATTGTTCGGACTAATTCCAGCCGCTCAATTTGACCATCGCACATCGCGACAAAACTCGCGATACCATCCATACCATCTGGATGATTGGCGGTCCACCACTGTGCGATTTAGAAGATGTTTTCTTACTCGCACAACTTCCTTGTGGAACCGATTACCACCAGCGATTTTTCCGGACCGATACGACTTAGGGACCTTCAAGAAAAGAGCCTACTCCTTTTTAAAAGGCCGGCAACGCATCTGCAATTCCCCTGGTGTTGCAGTTGTTCATGGGCGGCGGTAGTCACTTAACATCAGGTGAACCGCAGGCTCGTTTGCCCCCTCTCCTATAAAAAAAAAAAAAAAAAAATATTGGAGTAACGTTCCTCTAGTAAAACCAAATTTTTAAAGTCCACCGGGTTTAGATCTGGAATGGACGCAGGCCAGTTTTTGACTTTTATGAAGTCTAAGACATCGTTCTCGAGACAGGTTTGCGTTGAGGTTGAGTCGTGTCTAGTGACCAGAACAAGAGTTTAGCTGGAAAGTATACGACACATTTTTGAAAAGTATGTCACTGAAAGGCACTACACGGTCAAAGACAGTATCTTGATAAAATTTAAGCGTAATCTTTACTACATTTTCACAAAATATTTATTTTCAGTCTGCGAAAGTTTGACAATGTTTCCCAATATAGATCTCAGTTGAATTGGTTTACCATAACGCCAAGGCGCAAGTTCAGAATATAACTTGTTCTTTTCGTCATTTTTAACGACTTACATTCGCCTTTTCGGTATACCTTCTCTTGTCGTGAGAGGGTTTTTCGTTCTTCAGCAGACAACAAGATTTTTATTCCTACACATTTCACCGGGTTATATGTTAACTCCTCTATTGTTCAGGTTGCCTGTCTTTGGAAATCCTTACCCAATCAAATTAGAAAAGTGCATAACCAATACTCCTTCAAAATGTTATTCTCTCCTCCTCCTTCTAAAAGTTCTATTGTGTGCATATATTAGTTTCTGATCTTTTTTAAGGTTTTATTTTTATTGCTATAAAAATGCGTTCCGTTGAATTCTTATTTTGAAAGCGTGAGGTCGCTCGGTTATTTTATGGCCTTCGACAAAGAAATTGCTGGTATACCTGACGATAGTGCGATTCAAAAACTTGCGATTGATGGCTAGCTTTTGATTACTGACGGGCCTATACCCACTTCATGCAATGCAACCACTTTAATTCTGCTTTCCTTATTATCCCATTCCATAATGTAATTTGATAATCGCAGTGGGTAAAAAATAGCGGCAAATCAATCGAAGTCTCATGCGCATTCCAATAAGATGAAAATAATTATTAAAATTATGGCCAGACTAGTTATATATTAAAAATATAATGTATGGTGTAGATGTTTTCTATATTTAAAGTAAATTTTGAAAAACTTTCCCCTCAGCCACATTGGGTTATCTCACTGGATCGAAATGTGGTTCAGTATATTTAGTGTACTCTCTGACGCCATCGTATTTCCGACTGCAAATTTCTAAAATTCACAACAAATTTCTTGTAATGTTAATAGAAAGTAAACTATCACATATAACCACGTATATAATATTATAATTGTATGATAAAAGGTTCACACTATACAGTTAAGTGAGGACGGTGTGTGAAACATTATTTTGTAGATACAGAACGCAACCGTCTACCTTATGGTATGCGGCTACTGCAGCCCAGGAACATCTGCAGCTAACTTCAAACAAGGAAGACTACAGACGCGTTGTTACCTCTGAGGGGTAAGATGGAATGCGTCACAGCCTGAAATTATACTGGGTCTTTAAATTCCTTCAGACCGGTACACAGCAGTGCAGGCTATAGGTTCGTAGCTACTCTTATATTGGCCACCTTCTTCTTTGATTGGGCTACCTCGAATTTACTTTCTTCAATCTCTTTTTCTATTTTGTTCGTTGCAGTTTGCGTTGGATTAGTAGCATATTTTGTAAAAAGACACTCTTATTTATTTTGAATTGAATTAGTATTTAATAACATATTATGTTTTTATTTATAGATTTAATAATATATTTTAGTCCATTGGAATAAGTACCGTTTGTCTGAGCTTCTTTTCCATACATTTATTTTATGGTAAACAAAGTATGAAGAGCCAGTATAATTACTAGCTTCCATCATATATGTCATGGTTAACAACGTATATGAGCCCTTGTGTTATGAAGTAGGCTGAAGGTATCAAATGACTGCACTGACCACTCTTACCATCATAAATACTCAAATTTTATCACTATACTGTTATAAAAACACCTGTGAATATTCAAATATGAATGTCATAAATTTGATTAATCAAATATAATAATCAACCAACATATTGCAGAGTTTTAACGTAAACACACCTAAAAGGACAAGAACATAACACTTTTTATTCTTATCAACTTTTCGCCTACAATTTTCCGCCAGTTTCACGTTGACAGCTCATTGCATCCAATTTGTCTACAAGTTGATTTGAATACCGTGGGACGATGTGGCCATTGGTCTCCTTGTTATAATACGATATTGTATTTCAAGAACGAAATAATTTACGTAATTTTTTGTACAAATTGCTAGAAGGTTAAATTTAATTACAATTTAATTCGTCGGAGACTGGTAGTAAAAGTTTTCATGTAATTATTTTGAAAATTCTAAAGATATTATGATAATTGTTATAAATTTATTTTTTTTATTTTTTGGAGATATGATTGCAGAGAGTTGTTTATCCTGAATTTCAACACAGGTACCATGTAACACATATTATTGGACTTAGATTTTTAATTTGTTGTCACTATTTCATTCTCGTATATTGTATCCCAATCATGTTTCTTAATACGTAGTATGTCGGATACAAGGTTCTAAGGATGAGTAAGTGCTCCTCTTACGACACTGGTTTAATAACTAGATTATGTCGCTATAAGTACAAACCGGACGGCCATAATATTTTTACCATTATCATTAACATTAAAGCCTATCAAAAGTCCACCGCTAAACATAGGTCTCCTCATAGGGATCCCCCTTTTTAGGGTTCCGTACCCAAAGGGTAACTAACTGGACCCTATTACTAAGCCTCCACTGTTCGTTCGTCCGCCCGTCCATCCGTCCGTCCGTCCGCCCGTCCGTCCGTCCGTCCGTCTGTCTGTCAGCGGGCTCTATCTCAAGATACGTAATAGGTAGATGTTTGAAATGTTCACAGAATGTGTATTTCTGTTGCTGCTATAACAACAAATAATAAAAATATATTAAAAATTAAAGGGGGCTCCTCTACTAGAAATGTGTTTTACGATGGTACGGAACCTTTCATGCGCGAGTCCGACTCGCACTTGGCCAGCTTTTAATTTATTTTTGAGTATAGAGCGAAATAAAGTCTCGCCATGTCAACTTTTTTCCTCTACTGGGTTGTACTCCTACAACCCAGTAGGGGGTAGAGTAAGAGATTTTTTTTACTTATTATAAGCCAATGCTTGACCACAATCCCACCTGGTGGTAAGTGGTGATGCAGCCTTAGATGCTAAATCGCACTGTCTTAGCGTAACAAAAGCCTATTCACTCTTGCCTTGAAGACACTCAGATTTTATTCGGATGGAAAGATAGACGCCGGCAAATTATTGCACTCCTTTGCTGTATGCATTACAAAATACGAAGCAAACCGTTTAGTTCTAATGCGTGGAATACAATAATCAAAAATTAAAATTTTTGTCCAACGACTTCAATATGAGTTATTAAAAATAACTCAAAAACTATTAGTCAGACCCTGATCACATTTATATGGGACCACATGAGAAGCACCAGCTTTCAAATAAAAAAGAATCATCGAAATCGGTTCACCCAAAAAAAAGTTATGAGGTAACACACATAAAAAAAACATACAGTCGAATTTAGTACCTCCTCCTTTTTGAAGTCGGTAGACAAAGGGGTGAAGACCCGCCAACCGCCTGGTTGTCCGATGGTGGAAAGAAGAGGGAGGAATTAAAGCGTGTAATTCCTCCCTCTTCTTTCCACACGCACACTCACCGAAATGCATCCTATAGAATACCGAGAGACTGGCTACTCTGCGCCTGTGCCCGAGGATGACAAGATTGGTTTCAACCAAATCAAGGTCACCAATAAGCCTCTTAGCACGTCTCCCACTGAGTCCAACAGTGCCAGGTGGCATTTTACAGCACCAGCCCGTATGTGACAGCAGTACTCCATGCACGACCGGACTTGCGCTTTATATAAGGTAAGAAGCTGCCCCGGCGTGAAGAACCGCCGCACTTGCAAGAACACAAAGATAATCCACGTCATACGGGATTATCTTTGTGTTGATGTGGTCACGGGATACCAAGCAATGGCTAATAAGCCAGACATGATGAAGCCGCCCTACCGATATGCGGTGAAGGTAGAACACCATTTGATTTTAGTCGGTGCGAGCCCAACATAAGAGACGCGAGAAAATTCACAACAAAACCTGAACACCTAAAATTAGTTCATTTCAACTCAAAACAGATAAGGCCGACTTGATAATTATTCTAAAAGTATTGAGGATTTGTTTAACCTATTAAATAATTTTGATACGCACGTACAAACATTTAAGCATAAAAAATGTGACCTTGATGGGAAAATAGAAGCTGTGCTTAATATAATAATGAATAGCATTTCATTATTGATGGCAAATTGAAAAGGCCATAGTGTCGGTTGAACAATCCCACACATTCAGGACACCGCAAGTGTCGCGTGCTCAAAGCTTGCGCGGCCCCATTCTGTGTCATTGCGGTCGGAATATTGGTTTACGAATTAGGCCAAACGCACGTTCGTGTGCGTTTTATTTTAAGAAAAAATTATGTTTTTACTCTTTTTCACACATTTTGTATATATTAATGCACCTTTGTACCAACTTTAGTATAAAAATAAAGTTTTAGCTTAACTTTATGTAACTTAAATTTTTATAGAAGGCAATTTGTTTTAACGAAAAATAAGCAGAAAGTAATGGGCAGGTATAATATGTTAAAATCAAAAACAAACAAAAGTTACAATGGTTAGTTCGGAATTGTATGTGAAAACAAAACTTATTTTTTATTTCAATATAAAAAGTCGAGCGAAAAATATTTCTCGCGTTGAAAGAACGTTTGAAAGTCAGTTTGTTTGGTGCGGCCAAAGACCTAAGTTAATTAGAGATAGGACGCGGTAAGGTCGCGCCAAAGCGACGAATATAACTCATTGTAATTGTTTTGGGCATTTGACTTCATAAAATAATAAATTTTGTGTATAAATTTCGTTTTTGTTAACCTATAACACAATTGTTAGACAAAAAAAAATATAAAAAAACTAACCACACAAAAGTTTAAATGGTAAAAGTTTTCTGCTTATGTATATTACATCATTTTTAAATACATTTTTTTTAATAAAACATTTTATTTCGTTTGTATTTTGTTGTGCATCGATAAATAATGCAATAGATTTTTACTTGCACTATTATATAATAAGTAGTGGCCTACACGTAGGTGAACTATTCCTAGAGTCGGTCAAATAACGAATTACAGATGATATTTGACTTATATATTTTAATCGATGCAAATGATAATATTTCATAGTTTTTTACCCGACTACCCCAGAGAGAGGGTAATGTTTTTCGAGTGTATGTATGTATGTAATTATATATGTATGTATGTATGTGGTATGCTTATTTCTTTGGCACACTCTGTAGCTTAAACAGCTTGATGGATTTTAACAGATTTATTTTAAGTACAGCCTAATGCTAGAACGTGTCCAAGACAAATTTATAAGGCACATGTACTTCAAACTTTATGGAGTATATCCGTTTTACCCTTTGATGTACCCCACATTGTTCGTGCTCGTTTTCCCTGGCTGCGTAGTGGAAGCTGCTGCGCCACCTGCAGCTGTGCGCACCGGACCGGTACGTATGGAGGCGGCGCCGCTCGCCGTGGCTCGCGCTGCCCGTGGCCAAGACCAATTTGCTTAGTAACTCACCTCTAGTCCGAAAAATTCTCGTAGTGAACAAAGTTCACGAGAGGATTGATATATTTTCGAGTAATCTGACTGAACTCGCTAAGGTACATTTATACATAGTTAGTTATGTAAGTTAGTTGTAATACATAGTATATTTAAGTAGATTAGCGACACTATCGTAGTGGGTTTGTTTAGCCTGTAAGGATAGTTGTTAAGTGTGTGTGTGTGTGTATGTGTGTAAATAAATAAATAACATATGGAGTGTCGTTAGATTCGCCTTACTTGTGAAAGTGACATAGGGTATCATTTTTTTTTCTCTTTGATAAGAGTAAACTTATTTACGTAGTCGAGTTTTTAATTACTGTTTTAAGCATTAAGGTTGTGACAATAGTGTTGTGATTCTAAAGTTAGTTCATGATTTGTTTTACTTTGGTTTTGTTTGTGTGTGTTGTTGTTCTTACTATTGTAAGAGTTTGAATTAGTGGTCTTGTTAATTTTTTTTATAAAATTGAAGTGACAAACGAACATAAAGTTCATAATATGATGGTGAGCAGCTATTACAGCACATGGATACCTGCAGACAACTTTAAACAAAGCTACAGATGCGTTGTCACTTCTGAAGACTAACATGGAATGCCTCACCTTAACGTGATAGAGCCACGTTGTAGATGGGTCAGCTCAGCGGGGGTAGTTCTACACTCTCACGGAATACTAGCTCGTAACCACAGAAAAATGCGGCTGTATTTCTTATGGTGAGTCTGCACTTCGATTCTTAATTGATGAAAGATGTAGATATAATATATACTCATAGTATCCACTTACCATCAGGTTAACTATATGTTCGTTTTTAACCATTATTCTATAAAAAAATATCGTGGAATACAGACTGCATAGGTCTGCAGGATAGGATAGGGACTACAAGACCTCGTTTACTGTTACTCGTGACCTGTGTTTACTTTCATTTTGTAAATATGTTTAAATTTACTCGTTATCGCTCCTATTATAGATGACTTCGTATCTTCATTAGCATATTAGGCTTCTTAAAATGGAAACTTTCAAGTATTTTCCGTCACTGCAATAAGAGATAGCTTTCCACATACTTACACGAATTTAATATTATTATCAATATATATTTACTCAACAGACATAGTAACTAATAGTCTAAGTACTTCATCGTACCAGGCACACATAGGCTAGGGAGAACACTAGCTTTGCTGTACAGCGTTGTTGCGCGTGTGCGTGTGAGCACGTGTGGACAAGAGGGTCTTTGTGCTGGATCCGGGATGTGGGTCAGCGTGTCTTCCCCTCGCTTTGTAAACAGCGGGAAGGATAGTTGCGGTACTAGCATTTAGATAGCGATATTTAGTTCAACACATGGCGTTGTCTAATTGAAATATCTCACACTGTTAGGAAATTTCCAATGAGTAACACAACAAACTGAAACTGCAATTAAGTTATAATAGGATTATGTTTTCGGTTTTTGCATATTTAATATTTATATTTTGCAGACAGCGATTTAGAAATTACGTGTTTTACGTGTATATTATAAAACACAATATTTTTAATAAGATAAATTATCTTATTTTTAATTTATATTTGAGACAAGGTGAATTCTGGTATGTACTATTAAATTTTGAAGTCAACCTATTTCCATAAAAAAAATCAACTATATTTGGGTTTAATTGCCATACGCAACAAAATTTTTATATAATTAACTAACAGTTGTTTCGGGCCGGGTCCGAGAATTTCTCCATGTGCAATTTACTTATTGTGCGAAGTCAGAATGTATCAAAAAGGTACGTACAGCTATTCATATTGTGTTAGTCTCTACCTAAATGTACGGTAGTGAAAGTTGGGTTTTGCAGAGGAAGCATGAGAGTAAAATTAATGCGGTGATTAAGAAGTATGTTCGAGCTGACTCTGAATGATAAGATGAGAAATACCGTGATAAGAGAACAATGTGGTTTGCAAGAAGATGTTGCGACCAGGATTAAGAAAGGAATGCTTCAATGTTTTGAATGAATGCATGCGGAAAAAGTGTCAAAGCAAGTGCTGCAGAAGTGAGTGGCAAAGGACCACTAGACAAAAGTTTTTTGATCAAATTCGCGATATATTAAAGATAGGCCAAGTAAAGAGCACCCTCAACCAAAGAGTATGTATGCGTAGATATACGGATGTGAAAGAAGCGAGAGAGTGTATTAGAATCGTGCCAAATGAAAGTCCATAGTCTCCGCCTACCCCTCTGGGTGACAGGCGACAGAGTTTCCGTTATGTTATATGCAATTTAAGTGTATATAAACTATTATTTGTCTTATAACTAACGAAAACTTTAAAAAAATACTCTCACGGTAGTGTTTCTCTTGAATCGTAAAGGTGTTTTACATACATAAACAATAATTAGTAGATCATACAAACACTTGTCCCGTGCGTGATTCGAAACCGCGGCGGCGAAACATAATGAACAAAATAATGGACATTAAGACAATAGTTTTTACATAATTTCAAGTTAAAAATTATAAATAGTTTATTTAGATTCTAGCTTTGCGTTTTATCCGCCATTTATAATTTCTTTGATTTATGATTAAGTTTCAAAATATTCCATAAATAACTTTTCAAATGGTTTACGATTCGAAATTCAGACAAAGTACGACCTTAGTAACTACAGTTATTTTGTCGTATTTTGTCTGAATTTCCAAAGGTATGATTCATATTTAGTCTAAACGGTACACCGTTTAGACTAAATATGAATCCTACCTTTTTTTAATATACCTAATATTGTAGACAAGTTTATTATAAACTAATAAATGTTGTTACGATTTATATGTACTTAGTTTTTTGTAATTGGTTCATTAATCCTACGCTCGTCATACCTTTTTTAGAATAATGATTATAAACGAACACACAGTCCACCTAATGGTAGTGCATGCTGTGACTCATGGACGTCTATTCTCGATTAAGAATCAAAATTGAGATACATTTTCACCCCTGGCGACTAAAATGAAATGCCTCGTTTCCAGTAAAAAGGGTCTCCAGTTCTCTACACCACCATACAAAACACAGCGGTATTTTAGCTGCTATTTTAAGCTGGTATTTTGTTAGAGTGTTATCCTCCCCCGATTTAGTCGGATTTTTCGAGCTACTACTACGGTAGTAGCACGAAAAATCCGACTAAATCCGACTAAATCTCGATCTGCAAAATATAAATATGCAAAATCCCAAACTGTTATAACTTAATTGCAGTTTCAATTTAGACATATTTACTAATTGGAAATTTCCTAACAGTGTGAGATATTTCTATACTATGGTATAGAATTATAGATGCAGCGTAGCTCTACCACGTGCAAAACACCACCTGGTGTAGACACCTTGTCAATTAGCCAGTTTTCCAACGCAGATTAGCTAACATAATATAACATACCGAACAGCAAACGATAGTTAATTTATTCGCCATTGACATGCAAGACGATCATCATTCTTGTTTTCTTTAATGCCACCTATTCTAAAAACATTACTTTTTTATTAGTCTTAAGAAAAATAATTTAATATTTTAGTAACTGATGATTTCACATTATCTCACATTTTACTACTTAAAAAAATCTAAAAGGGTGAAATGCGAAAGTGATGCAATGGAAAAATGCCTATTTATTATTTTGTAAATGAATAGGCCATATGTTTCCAGCAAATGAGACACGAAATATAACAACATTAACTTTGTTGGCTCGGGCGATCTATTAGATCCTAATGACATACATTTCTATCGACACCATAGACCAGATTCGCGCAGGACTATGATGGAATGTCTCTTGACCTTCCTTGTCACTTCATACTATTATTTTCAAATATTTAATATAGATCGTTGATATTTTATAACAAGCGGATTTTCTCGCCTTTAATTCAAGTTACATGAACACAAGCAAAACACATTATTATAATTGATAATTTCTTTACTTGTGTAAAATATAAAATGAAGTAATAATTTCTTCAACTTAAAGAAATAAAATTTCTCTGGAAATATCCGTCTAAAATAAAAGTTGATCCTAATGGCATAGCTTTTTTAATGGGGCTACACATAACATACCGCCTTACGAGGGTAAAGAAGGATTATGTTTGACTCGTACTTTCTTGACTCCCGTGTTGTTCCAACTTCGTCGCATATCGCCAAGACCACGAGAACGCTTTAGCACATATCCGCAGCTAAGCTAGTGTCGGCCACCCCTTGGCGGCCCCCCGGTTGAGGATAGTAGGACTAAGTGGCACCGCTGTGTTCAGGTCTGAAAGGTATACAGAGTAAGTATGATTATAGGCTCAGAGGCATTCCATCTTAGTCGTCAGAGGTGACAACGCATCTGTAGCCTTATTTCGGTAAAGCTGGCTGCATATATCCATGGACCGCAGTAGTCACTAACCATCAAGGCGACTGTAAGTAAAACATGTAATAAAAAAAAACTTAAGTGTACAAAAGTTTTTTTTATTACATGTTTTGCTTCTTTAACTTTGGTTTGCAGGACAATTAGATCATAATAAATATTATTTATTTCATTAACTACATGTTCCTAACATTAAATAATTATAGAAAGAAAATCAATAGATTTTTATACGTATGACATTAATTTTTGTTTACCATATGAAATACCATTATTTCAAAATACGATAAACTTAGTTAATGCTATAAGAAAATTCTACATAGCCATGAATAACATGCCAACTATGGCTTTACAGTATCAATAACAAGTAAAATAGGTGTAATTTCATCAAACGAATGTTTACCTCTTTCCGAGACCCCGGCGATCCCGACATAGATGTCGCAATGAAAAGCAGAGAACGTATAAGGACATCGGGGTCAATGTATTGTCTCTAGTACTGCACCAAAGTGCATCTTAAGATGACTCCGATGACATTCGCTTCATTCAGTCTTAATATGGCAATATCACACTGTTTTCTTTTATTAAAATTTTACCCAAAAACTGTTTGTACCTGTGCGATTTTAAAAATGAAAAAATGAAAAATTTTACTTTTGTACCTTTTTTTTAGATTTTTATCAGAACGAAATTTATTAATTTGATTTTGATTGCGTCCCCACACTAGAATTTTCTCCTGTATTATGGAGGCAGTTAACATACATAAATTTCACAAGGACAAATATCCAGACCCGGAACAATTATTTGTGGGCCATACAAATACATGTTCCGTGCGGGATTCGAAACCGCGGCCCTCAACGCTGTAACTCATTACTAAGCCACTGCGCCGCGGATCTATCTATTTAAAGCAAGCAAGCAAGTCTTTTACAAGCAGTCTATTTTTTTCATTTGTGTATAGTGCCCCACTTACAAAAGTAGCTGCGAAAACGAAATAATACCAATACAATGTGCAATTTTGATAACCTTAGGCATTTTTAAATTTCTCTATTGCGAAATAATACGACCTGCAAACCCACACGTGTTGCACAAGCTTTTGTCCAAGTTTTTATTGTTTGATACAATCGAACTGTTTTTGTCCAGCTTTTTACGAAAACAATCCTAGACATAAGAATGCTTTTACTTTCATCGTTTTTTTTTAGATTGATCTGAGAAATAGAACAGAGCATTCCCTGGTTTTATTATTCTGTTATCGACTTAAAAATTGACTTTATATAAACCTCAATCTATTTTATTTTAATAAACTGGTAAAGAAAATAGTATTTTATTTTTTATAATAAAATCTTTAATTTCAAAAAATATTTTTTTAAATAATTTTATTTTTTAAATACGTTTTGTTGATTAAGTACGAAAAAGCTAGGGTAATAAATTAAAAAAATAAATTAAGTTAACACATTCTACTGATAAATATTTGTGAACTATTACTATTTTTTTTATAAAGCGGAAGTGACAAACGAACTTACAGTCCACCGGATGGTAAGTAGCTATTGCAGTCTTTGCAGTCTATTAGAGTCCGGTCTTGATCCAGCTGGGGCAGCCTGCAGGTGAGTTCCTTCAGACCAAAACCAACGTAGGCTGGCGTAAACTTTAGATTAAACTCGAGTCTATGACCTTCCAGCACTTAGACACAATCCCAGACAAAATAGACTCGCCAGAGGAAGCCAATGAGGCGATTAGTGACGTAAAACACTTCAGATGGATGCGTGCGCGCACTTTCTTTAGAACAGGATAACAATCTTCATGTCATGTACTAGAAAGAGAAAGGGATACAAAACAATGCTGGTATGTTTTTTTTTCGATCGGCTGTCTGTCGTAATAACACTTTCTTTCAGTTTTTACATCTGGCTCGCGAAACGTTGACTCCAATTAATTAGTGAGAGAGAGTGATGTCACCGAGCACGCGACTTTCCACTCCGGATGACTGATGATTTTTCTCTCCTCTTCAATTTATTAAATTTAAACAGTTACATTTCAATTGATTCGCGTAAAAGGCACTCTTTATTGTTTTGTTGTTAATAGTATTTTTCTGGGATGATTAGCGGAATGGATGAATTTTCATTTCTTTAATCAGATGACATCACTTTTAAGTTTAAATATAATCCAGAAATTATTATAACTTTTTTAGTATTTATATTTAAAATCAGAAGGGCTTAAAATTCCATAATAATTGAACAGAATAATTTACATCATGTGACAGGGGCGATAAATAAATCAATCAACCACCATCATTGGATGTAAAAGAGTTGAGAAAATTTGAAATCACGTAAAATAATTATAAATTCCCTATACCATCTGGACGTTTGGCGGTCCACCACTGTGCAATTTACAAGGAGTTTTCTTCCTTGTACGACTTCTTGTTCGTTTTTCTCTTTTCTTTCCAATGTGGGAGTAGAATGAGTCGATGTGTCGAGTGATTGTAAGCTGTGGAGTTCACTTTCTTTTGCCATATGAGTCGGTGTCTTTTGTAGCTCCAGCCATAGAATTGAGTATTGTTGAGACCTCTTCCTACTTATGCTTACTTTGATAGCGAGCGTGCGCAGAACGTACATTGCCTCTAGCAATTTTCGGACACTAATTTAAGATTGGAACTAAAAATATTAATGTGTACGTACGATGCATGGCGTTCTATAGTTTTTTAAAGTACCTATTATATTAACAATTATGGTGTCTGGCAATTATTATAAAATTACCATTAAAAATTATCTTAAAATACTGCCTACCACTCTCATTAAAAAAACACTAGAGTTTATAATAAACATCATAAGTATATTGCATTCTTCCTTCCTTACAGCCTGTACAAGTCAGCTGCTGTACATAGACCTCCCCCACAGATAGTTGTTATGCTTAGCAGGCGGGTTGGCGACCGCAGTTTTTTTTAATTATTTTGAGTTGTTCTCAGAAAGATGCTGCTGCCCATATCCTGTATCAGTTTCCCTCTATAGCTACTTACGACACTCAGGGAACGATATTGAGGCAGGGGATATTCTTAAGCACGGTAAATATAACTCATAAAGTTTCAAATTTTATACGAAGCGAAATAAGCATTTGATTTCACAATTCAAATAAAAGTGTCTATTGTTTACCGTTATAGTTACAGCCTGTCTAAAGTCCACTGATAGACATAGGTCTCCCCCTTAGACTATATGGCCTAGGTTCATAGGGATATTTGCCATATTTTCCACGCTTTCCAGGTGGGTTGGCAATATTTTATTTTAAGTTGTTATTAGGAAGACGCTGCTGCCCATCTCCTAGTTATTTCCGCCTATCGCCTCTTACAACATCCATGGGGATGATATGAGGTAGTGGATATTCTTACACCGCAACTACACGGTTTAACTACTGTTACATCTATTGTTTACGTTTTTATAATTAGTAAAATAAGGCAAAAAATCTATTATTATTATCATTATTATTTTAAAATATATTTGGTCAGGAACAGAGTCTTCAGATATCTGCTACTAGATGGCGTAGGTAGTCTCAAGCGAAGACAATATTTTTTCATAATAAGCGGGGCTTTTTTATGTAATAAAAATATTAGAAAAATGAATATTTAATTAAATAAAAATAATCTGACAATATGCATTATAAATTTGACAGTGATATAATTTACCGAATTTTCTTAACGGCGCTGATAAGTCTTGAGCAAAACTCGTCCTTTTGCTTTAAATTCTCATTAAATCACAATATATAATAAAACACTTATATAGTAAGTTGTTTTATGTCAGAAGGAAAGGTTTTTTTAATTATATGTGGGCGGTTACAAAGCGTAGCTAACCATTACAAATAATGACTTTGCTCATAACTTAATCAATTTTTAATAATTAATTAAGATTAAATATTTGGACACTCTTGTTGTTTAAAGCAGATGAATATATTCTGCCAGTAATAAATAACTCACAGGGACTTGGTTGCGTCACAAAGAAATTGCACATACCGTGGGTGGAATAACAAGCGACTGAAGGAACCTGGAAGATCTTTTGACCTTAGACAGATAGCCATTTAATGATTTCCTATATATACTAGACGTAAAACAACTAGACCGGTGATGGAACACGGCGTCAATCCCTCTACCAAGCGTAGAGATTCCAGCAAATCTTCTCTATAATGGGAAAGACCTTTTTCGAAAGTGGACTGTTCGGCTAAAATAAAGATGCCACGGTGTCTTCGTTAAAATTCAGAACAGGAAATGCGAGTTCCCTTTAAAATTTTATAGTACTCAAGCGAACCAAATTCAATCCTCGATGGCAAAGATCAAATTGTTTGATCAAATTTACTGCGTGCTCGGTGGTGAAGGGAGGGAGTTCATATGTCTGATAAACTAAATATATTTTGAGGACATCTGAAGTCTGCCAACAGTATTGGGGCAGGACTGCACCAAAAAACTTTAGGTAAATGAGAGGAAATCATACTTTTTCGTGGGCTTCAAAAAAGGAAGAGCTTCTCAATTCCACTCTATGTAATTTATTTCGTAAGTATGCTACGTGATTTATTCGCAATTATAACTCTTATAATTCTTTCTTATAAATATTCTAAGGATGGAAAATAGGGGATAAAGTTTTTATTTAGACGAAATTCTAGTTGTCAGCTTGTGATATTTCTTAATCTACTCAATAGGGTCAAAAAATTTAACATTTAATAAAAAGTAAAAGCCGACTAATATAAAGAACTAAAAAGAATAAATAACTTCTGAAGTCGGGGCTTTAATTTTTCTAGACACTATGTCTTAGCATTTCTAGCATTAGGTATACAATTCAGTAAACTCATCAATAAAGAACAAGATTCTATTTAAAATCTAAGCACTGTTGAGTTGAGTTTTCTTGTTGCTGCCAAGAAATATTGAAATACTGATTGAAAAAAACCAATATGAAATTCCTCTGCTGATCTCTGGCCTACTGTTCACCGCGCTATACTAATGTGTGTACCCGTATATAAACTCACATCACATTTTCTTCTTATGACATAAAATAAGTTTAAAACTTTATACAGAATGCTTTAACAGAATAAGAAACACAATGCATATTTTTTCGACAGACACGCGTAACCTGCAATTTACATTAAATAATATTGCAATTTTTTGTCCCATCTTTGTATTCGCTTGGAAACGTGTTCACACAAAAACTATCATCAGATATAAATCGAAGTTCTTAAGGATCGATAGAAAAAACGTATAGAGAGTAGGGAGAAATCGAGTTTTTTCTGTTCCGCGGTCTTTCACATAACTTTCCCCATAATATAATAGGGCCAGGTAGGTGGATCTAAAAAAAATAGACCCTTAGCTGTGCACCCTGATTCTTTGATTGTGACATTTTTATAAATACGAGGTCATGCGTTCTGGTTTTAAAATTCAACACATAAAGTAGTCTTTTTTGTTTGTCTTTTTAGGGTTTGTGTAGAATTTTAAAGATAAATATTAAATAATGAGAGTATTACTTTCGTTAAATTATATACAAAAATATACTTGGTAGTAATCCTAATTTTATAATCAGCACTCTATAAAAATTAATCACAAAAATCATTATTTTAAAACGTATTGAATGTTTTCCCGAGTAATAAAAATATTTTATTATTCATTAATATAAAAATTTTATCAAACTATATACAAACTGGAAATACAAATGCATTCAAACCAAAAATTAAAAGAAAAATATGTTATATATATATATGCAAATACAAGGCTCCCTATTCCTTTGCCACGCGATGCGCATGTAATATGTATGCAGAGTTATGTAGAGTTCGAGAACACGTGCGTTACCTGCGTTGTTCTTGCGCAAGACTCTCCCCACGATTTATATCTTTATATTTCGATTTATCGTTTTAAGAGAATCGATTCGACAGATTTTAAATAATAGAAACTGTACATATTATATTTAATTCTATTATTTGTGTAGAAATAACTTTTTGTTCTTACTGGAATAGGATAGAATCATTTTTATTCAATATAGATTACAAGAATACTTATTGAAAGTCATTTTTTACTTTTACCACTGGTTCGGAAAAACCCTTTGTCCTGGGAAGAACCAGCAAGAAACCCAGCGGGACTTATTTTTTTTTAAATAAAATCAATTTACAATATATTATTTTATACAATTAGTATGAAGACATTAGAAACAGCATGGTGGCGCCTCATTCCCAGGGGTTATTATCAATCATATACTCTTTAGTAGTATAATAACCCTTACTACTAATTTATTACAATGATAAAATTGTACTAAAATTAATTCATTAATATACGCGAATCCTACACCTGGAATAAAACTAAGTATACGGATTCGATCGTGTTTAATTTTAGTTATTTTGATTCGCAAACTTTGTAGCTATGGGCGCTGCAAAGCAATATAATATTATTTTTTTATATATTAACAAAAGCAGGTCTTTAAAACAATTAAGCGCAGAAAATCCCTACAAATAACTTTTTATTATTGCGTGTTATTTTCTACAAGCCTTTTTTATGCCTTTCCTGCTTACCTTTTACATATTAATTAATATTATGAAATACATCATTTATATTTTAAAATAAATAAACTATTGGTAAATCCAATTGTGCATGCCATAAGCGCATTAAAAAAATTACGTATAACATGATTATACGTAATTTTTTTAAAGTAGTTTAAATACAAACAAGTTTTCACTTATTAGTTAACCTTATTATTATACTTCCAATTTTCCAATAATTTTATGTCAAACTTCAATTTAAAAAAATGTTTAGAAAATCCAAAAGTGCACGACTCATAATGCTCATATGATCATCATATCATCATTCAGGTCACTCCATAAAGTCCAAGATGTATTTGAGTATAATATACTTAAATATATAGATCCTATTTACTTTTAGTACGTAGTACTGCTATTTATTCTGTGCTTTTAAAATATTGTAAAAAAATCTGTGATTATTATAAGAATCAAGTATGTATCAAATTTGGTTTATCGAATATTTTGTATTTGTACAGTGATCTTTTTGAGCCGCTGCAACAACCGATACAGTATCCACTCACGCTGAGGCCGAAGTGGGTGAGTGAGGCAGTCTATTTAGTAAAATAAATTATTACAAGGCTGCTCAAAACACCGAAAATTTCGTAATTTCTGCGCCGAAAAAAATTAATTATAACTAAACAAAATAAAATTAAACTGCCACTTACATTCCATGGCTTCCAATATGATAGATGAAGAGATTAAAAAATAGATTGAGTTAAACAATTGATATTTTCAAAAGTTATCGTGTTTACGACTCCATGCGGACATGATAAATCTACACCATAAGCCACTAAAACGATTTAAAAATTAAGGGATTAAAAAAAAATTAATAAGTTCAACAATCATTTATCTTTCTAATAATTTGCTTTTTATGTCAGTTATATCTATACATATAATAAATCTGTAGAAAAGTCGTGTCTGTAATTCTAATATATTCTCGAAAAAACAAGTCCAGGGGACTAAATAAAGGGTTCTGACGCCAAATTAGTGGTTTTTGGAATTTTTGTCTGTCTGTCTGTCTGTCTTTCTGTATGTCTGTCTGTCTGTGTATTCCGGATTCACGCAAAAACGACTAGACCGATTTACATGAAATTTTGTATGTAGGTAGTTAGTAACTCGGGGCAACTTATAGACTACTTTTTATCCGATTACGGATATAAGGATACGGATTTTGGGCACATTACAGCACCCATGGTCACGGGAGGAGTGGGAGGACTGAGGTGTTTGACGACCTGATGTCATAGTTGAAATAGAATAGAATAAGAATAGAATTGAATAAATGCAGTAGTATGCTTGGTTTGAATTTAATTTTATTAATTATGGAGTCCTTAGCAGATGGTAGCACTCAGCCATCTTCCCTATTAAAATTAGGATATTTTTAATTTCAATAGTCTCGCGAATCATCATTGGTAGGAATCGGTGTTCTATTGCAAGGATTTGTTGTCTATCAGATCCGATATATCCGATAATGGTTTGGACGATACTAAACATGTTAACATACTTTAGACAGCCTGGAGCTTCGGTTCTTTACATCAACGATAATATCGTTGATGTAAAACACCGATATTATATCTTTCCTATCAAGTAGTTGGTGTAAAATACAATAAGCCATTATACAAAACTTATTATCACGTTTATTAAGTACAGGTAAAACATATTAAATGCGGTCCCCTTTCGATCTTAATTAAATTTTATACAGTTTTTACTAATACCAAATATTATATAAGAGTAAATCTTAAAAGAAGGGTAGTTAGTGCAAAATTTTGCTTTAACAATTTTTTTATTAATGAGTTTGAAATAGATCAAATTAAAACTTAAAATTTGAAAAGTCATTTACTCGAATTGACACTAACTGCACTTATTACTTTTTATCCGTAAGCAGACGATATGTTCTTTTACTCGGGATTTTATGGAACTTTCCTACAAGATGCGTAAAAAAACCCCACGTAAAAAAAGTTAAAATTAATCGTGATAAAATCCGTAACATTAGTTTTGTTCCATGTGTAGTATTTATTATTATAAAACTGCATTAATGAAATTTTTAAGTCTACTCGAAGTAAAAAAAATATCTACATGTATTTTATTGTGCCAATCAATATTAAATAGGACCAATGATATGAATAAAATATCTCAAATAAACATCATACCGTAAATTGATAGAAGACCATGAAATTCATCATTATTTTGTTAAAACTAAATTAACTTTAATTATGAATGAATGTAAAGAGTAAAATATAAATAATAATAATAAATTTTGATTCCAAGACAATTTACCTTTCTTATGGATACATCGGAAGACACGCCCGATATAAAAATAGCAGGTATTTCTAGACATACATATATATTCACCTGTTCCTGTAGTATATTATATCTATGTCAAATACCAATCATCTACGTCTAATAGTCTTTTAGAATTAAAAAAAAAATCTTTGACAGACATAGAGACACAGACACCGAGGTGACTTTAATAGTGATCGAATTTTTCTTAATTTGCCACGGAACAGCATTTAATGATGTTCCTAAATTCAAGCTCACGCGAACGAAGCCGCGGGTAAAAAGCTATGTTCAATATGATTGTTAAATACGATTTTATGCGACAAAACGTTGGAATCTTGATTTTTAGGCGTTATTAGAACATACCTACGCGCTTTGCGCTTAAGGCATGCAATTTATAGAAGCAAGAAGTTATGGACATTAATTAAAATTTAATTTAAAATAAACGCGCACATATTTAATACTTTGCTTCTTAGAGAATTCCATTTTCAGAACTATTTAAATGACAATTCCGTTAGGTAATATTTACATTCAGACGTATGTACATTTGAAATTGTTTACACAAATCCATTTCGTTATTTGCTTGTATAACAAAGTCTAACGTTAGTAGAATGTGCGAAGGTCGCCGATTGTCCAGGGCCATATTGATAACAAGGGCCTGTTATGTAAGCTTACACGCGTTATTGCGCAGATCTTAACATTTTTGTTTGTTTCATTTGAGGAAATGATTTGGGATAATACAAAGTTGAGAGGTTAAAGCAATATATGACGAAAGGTTTTAATTGTTTAATTGATATGTTTCGATTATAATTTGTCAATTACAATCCTTATACTAAGATAACGTTGTGAAGCTTCAGGGTTATAGACTACTTATTGTTCTCTGTCTATTGGAGTTCTTATAACTTTGGGGTGTTATTTCTCTTTTTATTAGATTCATGGTGACTCTAATGTGAGGAACGTGGCTAGATATGAGTATCTCGTCTCGATTGCAGAAAACGACATAATATACCTCTTCCACAGATTGCTTCGTACGGAGAATAACTACCATAGTTTCTACGATTGGCAGGCGTTTTAATTCTTCTTTACAGTATATCTTAGCAGTAACTTCATAATGTTAAATTATGTTATTCTTTTTAGTTGTTTGAAATTTAATTTTCCAGGGATGCGATAATGTAAATCTAGTGGTAAACGTAATTGGCTTCGTTTTGATCTTTGTTTTTAGTATTGTGTAAATGAATATTAGTAGCGATTATAAGCCAATATCTTTTTTATATTAACATCTTATTTTAGGTAACAAAATATTATCATAATGAAAAAAATACGTAGTTATGTAGTGACTCCCACCGCCTAACAATGATGGCATCCATGACTTTTTCTGCCACCAGGGCGGCGCCATTGGAAAGTGAGGTATAATATTTGACAGATTTCATAGCGGGGAAGTTAATTTGTTCGGAAAATGTAAAGTTTATTGTTTCTTTCTGTACTATTAGCTATATTTTATATTAATAAGATTAAAAATAAATAAACCAAACCACAGATATTCATAAAAGTAGATTTTTTAAAAAAAAGTTAAGAATGTGCAAAAAATTAAAGAGCAAACCACTGACGCATTGTTTTGTGTATTAATATAATTCTCTAGAAACTGATAAACTTTTATTAAAAAACAACTTCTCAATTAAATTACATTGTGTAACAAAAAACTTTACCTCGGTGTCAACTAGCGACATCTGGTGAGCAGAAAATTATTAGCCCTCATTCCCACTGTATTGTGTAAATCTCACTGTAGGGCTGGAAGATTGTGCGGTACGGTCGGTAGTTTCGGATTCATTGAGTACTAATGTCATGCAGTCAGTCTCATCGACTGCCGGGTAGGTTTAGTCGTTGTAAGCGCGACTGCTAATCATGGTCTAGGGTTTGAATCACGCTGGTCTTGTCAAAATCAGTTAATTAATTTTTCTCACGAGAAATTCAAAAGTTGTTTAATAAGGGTAATTATACTATTAAAGAAAACATACATAATTGATAAAAACCTCTGAGAATGAGGTTATCGCTACTATGCTGTCGCTAAATATTTTCATATTTGTTTGTACAACATTTATCGATATAAATTAATCTTTTGAAAAAATTCCTGCTGGGATTCGTCTAGAAAGTGTTTTAAACAAGCTGTTAAAGCATATATTACTTTAAATAATTATTTTTGTAATTTATATAAAATATAAATTAATTTATTCTATTATATTATATTCTAATTGTCCCCACTTACTTCTATAAAAAAATATAAGATCTGTGACTGAACCAACTTGATGTGGGTACATCCGATCGCTGAGCTAGGTAGAGCTAGAATATATTATTACTATTTCAAACAGAGCTAATGAAGCTTCATTGATTCCTTTCAGTGCAATACAAAATAAAATGAAAAATGTAAATAAACTATAGAAAATAAAACCTACATAGATATAACAGTGATAACATCAAAAGATCTACTTTTCGCACTTTCATTTTCACATTTCAATTATATAACGTGAACGCTTCAAATGGAGTCAGTGAGATAAAGATTAAGAGGCCAGTTGAACAGCTCTGCCATACTTTTTACGAAATAAATCATTTCATATGATGTGAAAGAGAACATAGTCTCTCATTTTACTGCCGAATTTATTATGTTTTTCTATTTCTAATCTTTATATCTTCTACAATGTACAGTGCTCTATGATGCATGTACAATAATGTAAAAAATTAAGCACTTTAATAAAATTACAACAATATACAAAATAAAAATAAATTATAATAAGTGTAGTGGGAAATTCTCTCCTAATTCAAGATCAAGACATCCCTAACCGAAATCCCAGAGACAGCTGATTGGGAGCGGCAACTTGTTCAGATTGTTCATTGCGGTGAGTAAGCATACTCTTTCATAATTAAAAATTTAAAACTTTTTAATTATGAAAGAGTATGTATATTTAATTTTGTACAACAGACTTAAACGTAAATTATTAAGAATAACTCAAAAACTATTGGTCAGACCTTGATCAAATTATAGCTAGCTGATGCTTCACATGTGGTCCCATAATGATATCTTTCAAATAAAAAAGAATCATCGAAATCGGTTCACCCAGAAAAAAGTTATGAGTAACACACATAAAAAAACATACAGTCGAATTGAGTACCTCCTCCTTTTTGAAGTAGGTAGAAAATATGCCTGGCTGCTGGCACACATTCTTCAAAAGTCTTATATCTAGCAGTTGCATTAAAGTTATGATCCTTGTAATCTATAATTGTAGGTGAATTATACTGTACTCTTATGTAGTTACATTATTATATTATTAGTATCGTAAGAAGTTACAAAGTTATAAATATAGAAAAATTATTAAACTTTAGATAAATTACTTTAATTCACGTCAAATATTCTTCCTTGAAATATATTTTTTACAATCGAAGCATTATAAAAACCCTTTTATCGTTTCGTTCACTTTTATCGTTCACTTATAAATATAAACTAGTACATTAGGCCTCAGAAGATGTTCGGTGATTCACACGGAGCCCGTAATCTTTGTAATCAAAGTTGGAGCTGTGACCCAAATCCGTGCAACCGGCGAGTACTTTCATTGTGAACGCTAAACTACACTCGTACACTTGCAAAATACAAACACGAACTTAATACAGCCATTACAGTACACAGTACTGATACGCAATTTACGCACACTATGAAAAATATGACACAAAGAGGGGCTTTAAATGTAGAATACTGTAAGCATACAAAACCCACACAGACAAAATCCTCTCCGATAAATACTCGTAAATGCGTGGAGGACATAACCATACACTGATAGAGATATGTGGTTGTTAAAAGTTCCATTCTGCGCAATTGATAGTTTGTTATTATGTTTTTAGATATACAATAGTCATAATATAATTAATCGGGAGGCTCAATAAAATATCTAACACATGAATACGGAGTGAATGTTTATGTCCATACACACACATGTATGCACATGTACGCAAAGCCGTATTAGACACGAATATTGTTAGAATGTGTGAGAAACAGTGTATGGTATTGTGCTTTGGCTTCAGAGCGAGAAGAGATGCATATTATATATCATTTAAGAAGTGGGACACTATTCCCGTCTGTTTTTAATTAAGGAGTGTAATAATTTCTGATTGAACTAGAAACAGTGTTTGGCAATTAACAGATATTTTCGAAACGAACCTAAAAAAAGAATATTTTTGTTAGTGTTTGCAGTCTTCAACAGCGTAGTTATAGCTACAGTGACCACTTTAGCAGAATTTAATTATGGGGACCAGCGTTTCCTTAAGTATTATTACAGTTGATTAATGGATAAACGGGTTGCAACATTGCTCTTGAGGCATATTCGTGTCCTTTGCACGGAAATCCTTCAGGGAGTGTTTCATTTCCAATTATTTCAAAAGTATTAGTGTAGTTTTATCGTAATTGTGTTAATACCGCAGAGATTAAGACGATAAAATTCGGATACAAAATACAATAAACTAGGCTTTTTATCGGTACTGATCTTCATGAACTGATCTTTTACGTGGTAGAGCCATGCTGCAGCTATATTACTGGTATAGTTGTAGCACGAATGGGTCGGCTCGACTGGGGAAGGACCAGCTCTCACAGAATACCAGCGTAAAATAGCAGCTTAACGCTGCTGTGTTTCGTATGGTGAGTGTAGAGAACCGGAGATCCTTTTTACTGGAAACGAGGCATTCCATCTTAGTCCTCACGGGTGACAACGCATCTGTATTTTGATTCGTAATCGAGGATAGATGTAGATGTCTATGGGCCACAGCAACCACTTACCATCAGGTGGACTGTGTGCTCGTTTGTCACCCTTATCCTATAAAAAAAATTAACGCTGAAAATGTGATTGGTTACTTAGTTTAATGAGTTTTTTTATGACTCAAAACGTAATAAGATATTCTATGAACTTATTGACTAAGATCAGGTCTTAGGTAAATGTTACTAGAGGAAAATCAATAACATTTATTCGAAAAAGAAGCAAAATAATGACAAAAAATGATGGCAAAGCATTGTCGCAAGAAACAAATAAAAATTGAGTAGGTAGATAATAAAAAAATTATGTTAAATTTTAACTATGATTGTTATGTGCTAATTTTAAACCGATTAGTTATTATATATATGATATGATAAGGCACCATCAAAAAGTTAGAGAAAAATAGTTTTGTTATTTCTTGACGTGGTAAGATAAAAAAAACAATACTTTTTGCTAAGCATAGTAAATTTAAAAAACCGAATTTGAAACTGTCTATAGCCAAAAATAATCCTATAATTTTCCAAACTGTAACAACTTAATAACTGATCATCAAAAGGTGATTATCCGATTTTGTAAAGAAGCACAACACGTTAATATTGTCGAAAGTGCTTGTGTAATCACGTTTAGTAATAATTTACTGTCTGACCCTGCTTTTAGACAAGATATAATTACTTGTTTAAGGATGCAATTTTAAGTATCAACTGTAAATATTTAATGACTACTATAAAAGCACTGTATTCTACTGGGCTATAAAAGCACTGTGACGAGAAATAGAAGTTATTTTAATTATAATACATGTAGGAAAAGTAAACAATAGTGGATAATCTTTTTAACGAAATTAAAATTATGTTAAAGGTAATTTCAATAATCATAGTATATTTTCTTTCATTCATTCATTCAATATAGCCTATCAAAGTCCACTGCTGAACATAAGCCTCCCCAAAAATTGCCTCATAAGGAAGTAATTTGCCATAGTTGCAGTTTTTTTCTACTTGTTATTAGGAAGACGCTGCTGCTCATCCCTTGATTTGTGTTCCTCCTTGTTTTCCTCTGTGACCTCTTACGATCTGTTACCCATGGGATGATATGTGATAGTGGATATTCATTTCAAGATTTAAGCGTATGCTTAAATCGAGCGAGTAATTAATATTTAAAAGCTGAACGTAGCCGGGTTAACAATAATCAAGACATTAAACCAATTATTCTTCCCCCGTGATCATGGGTGTTGCAAAGTACCCGAAACACCGAGTAATAAAAAATAGGTTAAAATTAAACGCAAAAATATCCCTAAAATTAGTTGTAAATAATTAATTTTAGTTCTTTTCCTTTTATACTTTATTCAAATAAGCTTATACAATTCCCAATAGTTGTATGCACTGATATTTTAAACAAATCAAATTATGCCATGATTACAACAGTAAAACAGTGGAAAGGCCAATAGATCGCTTTCAGCTATTACTCAAATCAGTGTCATACAAAATAGTCATAATCTTCACAGCACGTTACGCAATGCGCCGGCGGCTCTGACGTAACCGAAACGAGCTCAGCGAAAGTTGCCACGCCAATTTCACTCACCTCCCTATCTTTCCCTCAATCCTCTATCTCTTTCCCACTAACCAGTCGTTCCGCTATACAAGGTGGGTATACCTTTCAAACCAGTTTCCTCCTCTATCGCTTGAGACGACTTTCGCATATCGTCCTCTCTTTCCACACCATCTTCACGGTCGGCTGAGTCCCATTTTTTCGGTTTCGCACGCGTTGGAGGCGTTGCCGCTGCGTAATCAATTGTTTCTCGCTTGTTTGGTTTGCGGATAAGCCTTGAGGGAAAATATTGAATGTGTGTATTAGTCGGTTATTATAGATATCCATTTGGTCTGTAATTATACTAATTACAGTTCATATTTGTTTGAAAATCAATAAATACTTCTTTTGTAGCCTCGATTTGAATTATACATACCTACCTACTACTTTTTTAATATTTTGGTTGCAGTAAGTTGTCAAAAGGTTGTCAGTAAGTTACATTGGGTCGACGTTAATTATTTTGGCAGCATTTTTTTATATTCACAAAGTTAAACTTGACATAAATAACTGAGTTTTATGAGTGATCTATTGTATCCTATCCTATTACTTATTTCAAGTTCAGTTTATCATATAAATGCATTTTGAATTCGCTGTCAAATTTGTATATCTGCCCATTTGAAAGATATAGGCAGACAGCACAACCATTTAAAAAAAATTTAAATTAAATGTTTGAAATTATAATTTCACAATATTTGTCCTCATTTTAAACATTTCTAGTTACTTTTACGATTAATCTAATTTTCTTCCAGATAAATCTGTGTTATTATAATTTGGAAATCTGGTATATAAAATTTCGCCAAGGAACTGTTTAAAAGATGTAGTAGATACGATGTTCTTGTATTGATAAATCACCCAAACGCAATCGGTAGGTATTTGCACAAGTTTCGGGTGATCGGAGCGCCGATGCCGGTGCCCAAGGTTGCAGTAGAAAGTAAACCCGAGAACATTCCACCAACAGCCTACGAGCTTTCGTCCCGCAAGGCTATCCGCTAGTGCCTTATATCTAGCCTTATCTCACTATTCACCTTTGAATTCGACCCGCTCGTTACTACAGATATATTGTTGACAGAGTGGGCGAGCCGTATCAGAGAATAGTTGAGAAATAATTATCCTAGATAATCCTGGAAATATTGCAAAGCACAAAGGATTAAAAAATACTATATTTTATACTAATATGAGCAATACTTTAAGCTTAACAAATTTATAAATTTACCCAAAATGGTTAAAGGGGTAAAAGCTCTTGCAATAACATTTGCGATTTAAAACTGTGTTACTTAAATAACTGAAATTTCGTTATGGAATTTAAGTATTCATCTTGTAATAATATTATAAAGTGCTAAAAGATAACTAAAATAGAATTTAAAAAATATAACAGCCCTTCACAATTCCACTGTTGGACTAAGGCCTCCTCCAAGGAATGCCACAAAGCACGGTCCTGAGCCGACTGAATCCATCGACTTCCTGCATGTCTTACCAGATCACTTCATTTAGTGGACGGTTACGTTTTCGTCTCAATCAGCAAAAATATTTAGTAATAATTTTCAGTTTATATTAATTTTATTTGTAAGTTACTTAATTATATTTTTGGATCCTGTATTATATTTTGTTATTATTGATTCATTATATATTGATTTTTGATATCTTGAATAAAGTATTATTCATTTATTTATAATAACATTCTTTGAGCAATTGTGAGAGATGTTAAGTTATTTTTTAATACAAACGATTGTTATTACATTGCATTTATTAAAAATCAACTGACTTTAACCATGAAAAGATTCAATAAAAGCAAAATATGAAAGTATCAGCTTGTAAATACTTTACTGCTGGACATTGACATTCTCTTACCTTTTAGACGATAAAGTACAATAACTTATTTTAAAAATACCACATTAATTTTTAACTGAATCGCGGATAAAAGTTTAGGGACAGGGACACCTGGTTTAAAAATGTAGGTATAACACGCCAGCACGGAAATCGTTAATTGTGACTTTAAATACCACTTAGTATAGTTACAGTATATAAGCGGCCTATAGCAGAGCACAGGACTTCTCTCGTTTCTGAAGAGTTTTTTGTGCAGCATCAGTCCTACAAACCAATGAATTATACGAATTAAAGCTGCTCAATAATATTTCTAAGATTCCTTTTCCGTATCAAATCAGAGGAAACCTGTGTTCAGCTGTGGGCTGTTTACAGAATATGACGTATTTTCTATACAATCTATACAAATAAATAAAATTGAAGTGTCTGTTTGTAATGTCAAAATAACATGTTTTTACTAAATGCATATGAATTTCATTTCATTGAATTTTATTTCATTGGTGCCAAACTTACAGCGAGCGCTAACCATCTGAGCTACCACGGCTCTTCTAGTATTTACGCGAATACTACACATAGAATATAACTAATATTACGGATTTTATCGCGTTTAATTTTAACTGAAATGGTCGGGAATTAAAAAGTTAAAATTAAATGCGATAAAATCCGTAAAATTCATTTTATTCAACACTGCTACTATACTGCTATTATAAACAATGAATACAATTGTTTTGTATGCATTTGAAGCATGCTCTGTTGACCTAGATGTCCTCCTGCGATTATAGTAATCCTTTTTAATTAATTTTTCTCTACAACAAGCCAAGCTCCAACAGTATTTCGTAAAGACTGATATACTAATAACCATAGTTAAAACTATAAATCAAAATCTTTTACGGAGTTTAGTGAAATTTACAATGTAATTTATTTCCGAAATAGTTCCGATACGCATTATTTATCTATATTCGATAAAAAAATTGTTTCGTGAGGGACCAAATCCGCTGTCCAGAGAGCTGCAGCCAATGTAACCATTTCCCTACCGATACCGAACCTTTTATTTACGGAGGCGAGATTGTGACTCATGTTGGTTGTTTTCGATCCTTTTCTTTTTGTTACCATGTTAAATCGCCGGAAGTATCATGGAGATTCCTCAACGCCCTTTTGGCCAATTTCATTAGGACAGCTTTATTTTTTGGCGAATTAGTTTGGGGTTTTTCCATGACATGAAACTAAAGCACATTACCTCCTTCTGGAATTTTATGTTTTTTCTTTCTTGTTGTGACAAGAATATTATGACCGTATATCGATATAATATTTCATTAGTTTTACGTATTCATTCACTTTAAAATATAATCCTCATTATTATTTAAATATTCAAATGAGAAAGTAGGTCTGTTATGTGTATACTTGTTGTCTTTACAAGTAACCAACCGATCTGGTTTTTTTGTACATGACAGCTTAAATCCTAAAGTGAGCATAGGCTAATAATTATATTTTTATTTTAAATATTGCAGCTAAATAAGGATTAAATGAAAATAAAATTACACACGGACAAACATCACAGTTACAATTAACAAATTTCGCTATACAGCCTTAGCGAAATCCATTTTTTATTTGCCAAGCGAACAAAAACTTATTATACTTACTTATTTATACTTACTTAACAAGAATTTGTAAATAACTTACGGTGTAGTCAAGTTATTTACAAATTCTACGTTCATGAACCATCATGGCTCTTATAATATTATGTTTGTTTATCATGATGATGATGATGATGAGTGCCAAAAAGTAGTTATAAAATCGAGACCTGAGTCCAAGAATCTAACTCTGGGTGACGCTGGGGTTGTTTTTGAAGTCCGGAGTGAATTCGGAATAAAACTCATCGCACTACATACCGGAAAAGCTGGTTAGTAATAATATAAAATTGACCGGCAGATAATAAAGAAGAAGAAGGCCAGAAAGTTTTCATTGATCTGGGAAATGTGAGCAAGATAAAATGTTTCACAGACTAATTATACTGGCTATCTTATCCTTTGGACCCACTAATTAGTATAAAAAAGCTATAACATTTAACAAATATTGGTTTCTGCAGTGATTTCTACCCGAGATCTTGGATTTAGACAAGAATTATTATGGTCAGTATGAGTTAACACTATACTACTGTCAGTCATGTTTTAAATGCATTACTCTGTACTAAGTGACTGACACGGCCCTAAAGAGTACGTAATGATTGATATTAATGTATTTTTGCTTTATGCAGATATTTCTATTGTTTAAAATATTCTTTCTCTGATATTTTAGACGACTTCCTATAGAATTTAATTTTATTAATTATTACACACACTGCATTTATTGTTATCTCTTTGGTCATTTGTCTCCATTACTGTCATGAAAAGGTTTGTGCGAATTTATTTTTAGAATTACAGATATACATAATTATTAAACGTTAATTTATTTCTTAGAATCCAATAATCCGACATGTTATTCAGTACATCCTAATATCACTATAATATTCGTGTTGCACGATATATGTGCATCTTTCATGCAAAGTCAAAGTTCGCAACGCAACCTTCAAGAGGGAAACCAATCAACTATCTAATAAACTGGCAAGCGAAATAAATTGCGCTTCGTATCTTGAATAATTCATTATCGAAAAGCACTATTATTGGCTTTATGGCAGTTACGAAATAAATATAGAAAATATGTTATTGCTTTAGCCATGATTGATTTTAAATTTCGCTTAAGGTTTGCTTATACAGATAGGGCATACAGATCAGGCATTTTATTAAAGTAGGAGAATTCGACACTTAAATAGTGTCGAATTCTGATTCTTACGAAAGTCCATCCATCCATTACAACCTATAAAAGTCCTCTGCTGAACATAGGCCTCCCTCATAGATTTGTTCATGGGGGGATTTTGCCATAGTTGCCACGCTTGACAAGCGGGTTGGCAACCGCAGTTTTTGAAGTGAAAACTTCTTTAGAATCGTTGTGATTTGAAACTCGATGAAATCAAAAAGCGACACTAAAAGAGACAAACATTTACATCTATAGGATTTAGCCTGCGAGAGAATGAGATAGTATACAGTATACAATGTTTCCTATTACCTGTAATATAACATTTTTTACGTGGTAGAGCCACGCTGCAACTATATTATGGTTGTAGCGCGAATGGGTCGGCTCGATCGGGGTAGGACCACGCTCTCACAGAATACCAGCGTAAAATAGCAGCTTAATGCTGCTGTGTTTCGAACGGTGAGTGTAGAGAACCGGAGACCCTTTTTACTGGAAACGAAGCATTCCATCTTAGTCCTCAGGGGTGACAACGCATCTGCATTTTGATTCTTAATTGAGGATAAATGTAAATGTCTATGGGCCACAGTATCCACTTACCATCAGGTGAACTGTGTGCTCGTTTGTCACCCTATGCTATAAAAAAAATTTACCCCCTTATTTATAAAAAAAATTTACATAGCACAATAGATCTGTAGGCTTTATTAACCCCCGACGAAAACATAGGGGTGTTAAAAGTTTGTAGTGTGGATCTGTGTATGTCTGTGGCATCATAACTCCTGAACGGATGAACCGATATTGATTAAGTTGCTTTTCGTTTGAAAGGTGTCTTAATCGAAAGTGTTCTTAGTTATGTTTCATGAAACTCCTTTCAGTTATTTGAAGATCATCAGCTCTTTTTGTTTCGGGGGTTTTAATTTTTTTTAATTTATGTTATTTTACTAGGTACGGATGTTCTTAATAGCTTGAAGAACTGACAACGGCATGGGAAAAAATCATGTTCTGTAATGGCGCCTCATACCTAATGGAAAGCGCAGTGTTGAGGGTCTTACCACTAGATGGAGTGTCAATAAAATGAATGAACCTATGAAAGATGAAACATTTACGAGGTGGTAGACAGCCGCCGCCAAGCGGAGTGTGTGCACTGCTATGTTCCGGTCTGAACGATATACAGAACCAATATAATCACAGACTGAGAAATTCCATTTTAATCTTCGGTGGTGACAACGCGTCTGTAGCCCATTTTTGGTATAAATTTGGTTGCAGGTGTAGGTGGGCTGCAATATCTCTTTATACTCAGGTAAACTGTTAGTTCACTTGTCACTTCAATTTTATAAAAAAATGGAGATAGTCAGTGAATGCAGATGCCTAACGACTATGATATATGGCAGTCTATGGAAAGAGCTTACGCTCAGCAGTGGACTTGTTACGGGATGTAATGATGATGACTATGGTCATAAAAATGAATAATCTATTATATAAAAATTAGTTATTGTTTGTTCGTATTTTATGCGCTGCCATACCGTTCATCAGATTGCAGCAAAACTTTGTCAACTTATTGCTTGCACTTGCGCGAAGGTTAGTACAATTAACTTAACGCGCGTATCGTACCGACAAATTTATTTGAAATGTATATGATTCAACTTCAATGAATGCTTTATAATTCCTAATTAAGCAATATAACTCTTCCAAATTTTGTCGATATGTTCACACTTATTTCTTTTACGGCAGCAACGCGGCGGGTACCAGCTCTCAATACTTCAAAACGAGGCATTGTAGCATTATTTGGGAAGAGTTATGTTCAGCAGAGGACTTGTGAAGGGCTATGATGATGATGATGATAAAACGTTTTAATCAGCTGGTAACTGGCTCTAAGCTTACATATATGAACACTATGGGTTTCTGATTTCAGTATAATTATAAATTTTTAGGCAAAGAAGGTAGGAAACGTCACGCTTCATGTCACTTCACATCTTTAGTTCCTTTTAATGAAGTACAAATTAACGTTTAATATAGTTTTAACAGTTTTTCTGTCCTCGAAAAATACACAATAGTTAAACAATTGAAATGTTCATATATGATTCATGGAACAGGGAAAGGGTTAAATACCAGCTAGAAATTTTGTAAGGTAGATACTTGGAATATTATGAAATTAGTGTTTTTTAATATTTATAACATATAGTAAATCACTTTTGATTTTGAACTTTTTAATAGCAGTATAAAATAATTGACATGCTTATAAGACGACCATCTGAAAATGGTTATAGCAATGATAAAATTAAAAAGATAAAATCCCGTTTCCACTAGACAGGACTGACCTCTAAAACTGTTTCGCAAAGCTAAACGCTCAGGTCATGTTGCCCCATGGTCTTGTAAGCTCGACAATACTTGCCACATAATATATTCTATGTTATATTAAAATACGTTGTCACATTGTGGGCAAAATAACGTGCACCAAAATCGATTATAATCATTGAGCTTATTCGCATTTCGTTTAACAAATTACCATAAGAAAGAAGGCCATATGTGTACAAACACAATGCAAAGGCTCACGTAACTAAACCAGCAAAAAAACTAGTCATGCCGTTGAAACATTCAATCTTGATTTTTTTTTTCTTTAGTATTTTGTTATCACATCATTATCTTCTCATTGATTCGTTAACTAATGTCCTCCAGACCGCATTTTGAAAACGGCGGTCAGTCTCAACTGAGACTAGCCATCTGCGCAGGTCAGGATTATAGTGCACGAGCGTGTGCGCAAACATAGGTGCACTCTGTCTGTCTCACTGGAGAGAGGTCAGGCGTAGGAACAACAACTTTATGTACTTTGGCATTGGGTTGAAACAGCGTCAACTTCCTCCAGCGTCAACTCCTGACTGCTACTGAGAATTTCTGGACAGAAAAACATAACAACTGATTTTGGTGCACAGGTGCACTCTCAATTCCCTCACTCTCATAGTGCGATGGGACGGTAATCCGATACGACCGGAGAGAGATCAGGCGCAGGAACAACGGCTTTACGTGCTTTCCGAGGCACAGGGGTGAAACACCGTCAATTTCATGACTCCGTGCTGCTACTGAGAATTTCTAGATATAAAAACCCAATAATTGATTTTTATTCTAAACCGGGACCTAACGATCAGCAATAGCGTTTACTAAAACTAGATTAACGAGGAAGTCAACCATTTATGCAGTGATCGAGTTTGATGATATTTATATTAATCCATCCAAGAACAAAATCAGGGTGCAAGTAGGGTGATGATGACATATCGCTAAAACTTTTTCGCTGCATTGGAAGACGTTTTCTAGCTACTGAATTTAAGATGACACGTTATTACCATCAATAGCAAATACATCGTTCACCTTCGATTTTCCTACGATATAGTCATTGTGGCAAAATCGTTGGAAAACCGTAGCACTATACTCAATAACCTCAATTAAATCTTCCAAGGGATAGATGTAAAGATAATCCTGAACATGAAGAATAGCAAATCTGAAGTAAATGTTAAACAGCCTATACCGACCTCCTCCTAGATGGAACGACAACCTAATAAAATATGCTGCAAGTCAATGGATGCGGGTGGCTCAGGACTGTATTTTTTGGCATTCCTTTTACCTCTTGAACCATCCCTATTTTCACCAGTAGTCTTGTAATGATCTGTATTAATGATGATGATCATGACAACAATAATATTGTCCCTTTTTCATTCTATAACATTTTATTATTTGAACTTAAATAAGAACACAAACATTAGGTTAATTAGCCCACGATTAATTATTACATAACAATCGTATTTCAGTTTATTGCGCAGGTTCGATTTCTTGTTTCAATTGTTTTCATTAACCATCTGGTGATAGGTAAAACGATTTTCGGATTTCTCGATGCGCTAAATCAATTAAAAAGCCATTTAGTAGTAACTAAAATAGACTAATTGGTTCCGTTTCTCTTTCAAAGTAATTTACGTCGAAAATGAGATCTTATTACGTCATGTTATGATTTAATTTTAGTTTTAGTCTGATAAGGTTCATTGTATTCGCACGCGACAGAACTATCGGTGTCCCCGGCAGTAAAATATAGCCGCAATGGTTGTTACATTATAAATATGCATATAATATATATATATATATATATATATATATATATATATATATATATAAACAAATATCCATATATAATGACAAATATCCCTGAAACTACCACTAAGTCTTCCTTTATGTATTTAGTTTTGACACTGTAATGTAATGATTCATTCATTACATCCTATTTCATTCCACTTAGATCACCCCATAAATTGCCTCATAAGCGACGGGAAGGAGATGTTTTCCATAGTTACCACGCTTAGCAGACGTATTGGCAACCGTAGTTTTATTATACGTGGTAGAGCCATGCTGCAGCTATATTAGTAGTATAGTTGTAGCACGAATGGGTCGGCTCGACCGGGGAAGGACCACGCTCTCACAGAATACCAGCGTAAAATAGTAGCTCAATGCTGCTGTGTTCCGTATGGTGAGTGTAGAGAACCGGAGACTCTTTTTACTGGAAAAGGGTATTCCATCTTAGTCCTCACGGCTGACAACGCATCTGCATTTTGATTCGCAAACGAGGATAGATGTAGATGTCTATGGGCCACAGCAACCACTTACAATCAGGTGGACTGTGTGCTCGTTTGTCACCCTTATTCTATAAAAAAACAATTTGTTATTAGAACGAAGCTATTGTCCATCTCCTGGTTTAATTCCTCTATCACCTATTACGACTCCCATAAAATGACATAGGGTAGTGGATATTCTTACAAAGTCAATACACGGTAAATGTAATATATACTGAGCGGTTATTTGTTATACCTTTACTTTTTTGCGACAATATAAGTATGATATCGCAACCATTTCGTTCCACAGACGATGTAGAAATTCGCTATAGAAATTTGCAAGGAAACGCGTTACAACAGAGTGGCAGATGGCGAGTTAGCTACCTTAAAAATACGGTAACGCTTATCGAAAATAAGCAGCTAAGGTTCGAGCAGTTAATACAACTATCGCCATCCCACGTGCCAAGCGTAGGGATTAAGATCAATGCTCTAAAGCAAACTATCCATATTCAGACGTGGACTACTTCGGACTCATGACGTTTAGACACGAGCTTGTGTAGATATTTAATACACTTATTAACTTCACAGTAGAATAACAGCATCTGAGCAAAATTATTCACAAAAGTTATTATTATAATGAAATTTAAGAATGAACGATTAAAAACATGATCCGCATGTTCTATTTCTAAATTGAAATTATTAAGAAAATTACTTAATGGCAACTTTAAAATTATGCAACCGCCTTTAAACCTTCTTTTAAAATATTAAAGCCTTTTAGTAATATATGCCTGAGGGCTTGACCGAGACCCGTCAAAACCAAGGTATATTAGGCCATAAAAACAATTAGCAAGTCATATCAAAGAAATAACAATTTTGTGATTATTATTATCGTACAACTAAAAATAAAGAATAAGTGGAAGAGTTCCGCTCTCTATATTATGGTTGCAGCACGAATGGGACGGCTCTACCAGGGAGAATCTCGCTGTTTAACTATTTATTTTGTTTTTTAATCGTGAATATATATAGATGACTATGGGCCTCACTACCCATTTTTTTAAATCAGGTGGACTGTGTGTTAGTTTGTCACACTTAAACTATAAAAAAATCGTGTCATATCCTATTGAGTGTCGCAATAGGTAAAATTAAATTTATAAACAATTAAATTTAACAAATATATTACGATTGTATTATTTTCAATCCACAAACGTTTTGAAATAAGGGCAATAATTATTATCTCAAATAAGGTTAAGTGACCAATGAAGTTAAGCACTATGCAAATTTAAAATAAAAAGATATGTATTATCATTGTATCCGGTTCTTAAACCATTAAAAAGTAGGTCTGACAAAGTTAATTGCATAGACTACCTCTGAACTCTTGACATTAACTATATTTATATAAATGTACAATTTTCGTTTTCATAATCTCCTTCAAGGGCATAGATTAAATATTAACATAACACTAGATATATTTATAGATAACAATCACTATCATTATTCCGCCTGTTAAGCGTGACGATTAGGGCTAATTGTTCTTACAACTAGAGAGGGGCTCATGTCAATTAATGGAATTTTCCAGGCTGATGTTTAATATTTTTTATTCGAGCTATGTTTGTTTTTCCCATATTATATCAACACGCCATATTCTTATGTCTAGTATATGGCACATTTGGTAATGATTTTCTGTTTTGAATTGTTGAATGATTTAGTGATGAAAAATTATAGAAGTTAAGGACATCTAACATTTAAAAATGCTTAGCCCAAATTCCACACACGGTACCGATGCGAAGGTACAACGCCCAGCGTATTAAGTGTGGCAAATATATCAAGTCTATATGCCAATTGCTGCAGTAGAGTAAGACGAATTTCTTGACAGAAACCTAAATAAATTACATTGGCCCGACCCGGTATACAAACGCGGATGATCACCATGCTGCCTCGTGGATCTAGCGATCATTAGCGCTGCTAAGAAATACCAGTGCCGGTACCCCTAAAATTACATGAAACTTGCATGTTCTAAGAATAATATATATTTTACGTACATAACATAAAGTTTTTTAAAGTAATATAATAATTGCGCTAAGAACACTTTGCTATCTTCGCAATACCGTTACTGTTACCGTTACAGCTTATTAAAGTCCACTGCTGAACATAGGCCATTTTTACATAGGCTATTTGCCACAGTGGCCACGCTTGGCAAGCGGGTTGGCAACCGCAGTTTTTTATTTTTAGTCGTTATTAGGAAGACGCTGCTGCCCATCTCCTAATTTGTTTCCCTCTGTCGCCACTTACGAGTACAACACCTACGGGATAATATGAGGTAGTGGATATTCTTACTCCGCCACTTCACGGTTATTTAGTTAGAAGGACGTCTACATAAAACATAATTTGAAGACTATCAATAAACCAATATTTGTAATAGGAATGATTGTGACTGAAGGTTTTTAAACTTTTCTATTACTAAATTCTCGAAAAGAAGCATACGTGAATTAAAGATCAATATTAGTGAAATTACTATTATATAATAAATATTTTTAGTAAGTCTTTGATATTTTTTTTTATAACTAAGTAGGTATATTTATATTTTTTATTTTAGTAACCTTTTCCTCAATGCTCATTTACAGCTATAAATATACTTAATGGTACATTAAATAAACAATTTAAAAATTAAATACAAGAATAAAAAGCGGCTAATTTATAAAGAATATAAAGATATACTGTAATTTATTTATATAAGTAAACAGTATATTTATAATTAAATTAATTAGTTTAATTTAATTAGGAAGTAACTTAACGCCAAAGGAAGTAAAAAAGCGAAATGGTTGAAATATAACAAACCGATAAGTTTTGTGCATCCGTAAACTCTAGATGATTTCTTTGTGAATGTTCGTAACAGCGACCCTGAAAGCGCGACGGTCACGAGGAAGGAGGAAGCCTGGGGCTCTAAAAATTCACGAACCTATACGCGTAATTTTCGGCGAGCGACGTGTTGGATTTACATTCCTTGTTAAGTTTGTTACACAATAAGCCTTAATGAAAAAGTTTTAAATTTAGAATTAAGTAATTATAAATACTCTTTGGCTTTGAAAACATACTTCACAAACCAGACAAGTAAAAACACATTTTTTTTTAAACACAAATGAAAAGCATGTTTATTAAAATATTGCCAGTTGGCATTGAAATAAATTTAAATGAAATCTCGAATTATACGACGAAAGAAATTAAAATGTTGTTTGTCAAATGTCAACATAATGTTTTGAATCAAAATACTAACGTATCAAATGAGATTCCTCTTTGAACAAATGGCGATAGAAACTCCGCAGGTATATTCTATATTGTCATTTTTTTGAAGGCAAATGATACATTTTTAATCAGAAATAAAAATGAATATGCCATTGGACATTCAAACCATGTTTTATAGCAAAACTACACAACAAAAATATTAAGGCTCATAAATGTGATGCAAGCCCGAGCAGACTAGTCTCCACAAGTGAACAGATGGTCTGTTCACTAGTATGACGCATGTGGCAGTCATTAAAGCAGAAATACAAATTGCTGGTTAGTCTGGTAGTGCTATGAATATGTTTATGTCACTGCATACTCTACTACGATTTCATCACATAACCGTTACAACGGGCTCAGGTAGGTTAAGTTGAGTTTGATTATTCATATCCCTAACATAGGGCGCACTGCACTATAATATATTCTGCCCACTTGAAAGCTTCCGAAATAATTTAGGTGTTGTCGCTATTAACGAACCGTGTAGCGTGTAGTGGCGGTGTAAGAATATCCACTACCCCATATCATCCCGTGGGTGTCGTAAGTGGCGACAGAGGGAAACAAATTATGAGATGGGCAGCAGCGTCTTTCTAATAACCACTAAAAATAAAAACTGCGGTTGCCAATGCGTTTGCCAAGCGTGGTAACTATGGCAAATATCACCCCTATGAGCTAATCTATGAGGGAGGCCTATGTTCAGCAGTGGGCTTTAATAGACTGTTATGGTAACGGTGACAGCTATTAACGAATTAGTCCTATGATTTTCATTCTCGATCAGTCAATAGTCAGCTGTTGAACACCGGATATCCTCAAATAGGAATTTGCATAATAGACTGTTAGTTTTGCGATCACTGAATACTTAGAAAAGTCACAAGACTGGAAACTTAGACCTGTTAGAGATGGCTATCACCACGTAATGAATATTAATGGATTTCCTTGCCACTTATCTTCATTAAAATCATGTTACGCACGGAACTTACTAGAAGAACTACTGAAATTTTTTTTAAAGTAAACATAACTCATTCTGGGTACGTTTCGCCAAACTCTCATATTCTCGAAACAAAATTTTTTGCGAAATTTTCATGATTTTATCGTTCACCTCGACCGTGTGCGCAAATCAAAAATAACATTTAAAAACGATTCTTTTAATTAACAATTTCAGAGCTGTGATGGGCTTGGGGCCAAACTCAAGTTATTCACGTAAAATGTAATTCAAGGCAATAAACCGCATTCAAACTACTACTTTCTATGTTCTGTGTTAACCGCGGTTACCAACCTGTCTCCCAAGTTTGACAATTATGGCAATAATCCGAAATTCGAAATTCAAAGTGTTCATAAAATAAACGATCTTCTTGATTAGGTACCTTAAATTTGAATAACATTACAGATCTTACCCAGGTAAAGCCAAGGTGGATCGTTATTCAATCATATTATTCATGTTTATGGAACAAACGAATAATGAATAGCAGTATATTTGTATCAAGATGATGAGGTTGACAAACGAGTACACAATCAACTTGATGGTTAGTAAATCCTGAGGCGCATAGACAAACATATATTCTTGATTAAGGATCTAAATGTAAATGCTTTGCCTCCCCTAAAGACTATGACAGAAAGCCTCTTTACCAGTACAAAGGGTCTCCGGTCCTCTACACCATACGAAACAGCAGAATTAAGCTGTTATTTTTCACTGGTATTCTGGGAGAGCATGGTTTTTTAACAGTTGAGCTGTGCTGTGCTGTTACCATAATATAGCTGCAGCGTGGCTCTACCATATTAACATTTTATTTATGACAGTGACATTTAAATAAGAAAAAAAACGTTGTTCTTAGTGTGTCGCAGAAGAAAATCCTCGATTGTCTATAGAGCCTATTTTACTTGCGCGCACGCAGCACATCGTCCGCGTAGTCCGCTTGAATGACAAATTTCATTGGGCCTTGAAGACGAATATATTTTCCTAGTGCGCGCGTGATTTAAATACGAGAAAATGTATTTTTTGTTAGCGGCTTAACAATGCTACTTATAAAATAATCAAGTAGAATTGTAGTTGTAAAATGCTTGACAAGGACACTTTTTGCTGTTTGCTTAAAAACGAAATAAGTTTTATTTTTAATTTGAAATAATTCGGCATGTAAACAAAATAATAAGCAATACTGATTTTGAAACTGTTTCAAGACTGTTCATTTATAATGCCTAAAATAAGGGATCGTATTTATTTTATTAATATAAATTATTTTATTAATAAATTATTGACTTTCATTTCACCTCCAAGTGACATCATAAATTAGACTGAATGAGGTGAGGTCAATGTCTAGTGATTTAAAAACAATGCTTGTCAAGTTTATCATGTCAAGTTATCAAACGTCAATGGCTATGTTTTTTTATCTAGGATTATAATTTTTAATTAACGTTCCTTGATTTCTATTCGATTAGATTCATTCACAATACTCCTTGCGTTGACCATTACGTACTATGCTACGAGGAAGAGAGTTCCTAAAGATTTAATTTATTTTAATTATAATAATTATGTTTCTTTTCTATAAAATAAGAATGACAAACGAACACACAGTTCACGCGATGGTAATGGATACTGTGGCCCAAAGACATCTACGTCTATCTTCGACTAAGAATCAAAATGCAAATGCGTTTTCACCCCTTTAAGACTAAGATGAAACGCCTCGTTTTCAGTAAAACAGTCTATGGTTCTACACTCATCATATGAAACACAGTAGCATTAACCTGCTACGTTACGCTAGTTTTCTGTGAGAGAGTGGTCGTTCCCCGTTCGAGCCGACCCATTCGTGTTACAACCATAATATAGCTGCAGCGTGGCTCTACCAAAATATTAAAACGCTACGCACAGATGTTACGGTACAAAGATTTCTTTAAAATTATTTTAAATTAACCGTTTTCTTCTTACTCATAGGCTATTCCATCGATATCATGATCAAATGATATTAGGTCATAAGGCTGCGTGCTATCACCAACGCTATTTCTTCTATATCAATGATATGTTGCAAACCAGTAGCATTGTTGCTCTATGCGGATGACGCTGGTGATACTCTATCGCCAGCCATGCCAATATTTCTCTCCGAGGAAAAGCGTCGCCCGGTACCCGGAACAAACTTGTATCTGAAGTCGAGACTTTGTTGGACAAAGTCTCTCGGATTGAAACGACTTCATCGTCGTCTTACATCTCTGGGCAGGGGCTCCCAGTGCCAGCTCCTTCCACTTGACCGCATTCAGCGCAGAGCGGATCGATCGTCGACGACCGAGTTCTTCCGATCGGCTGACTCACTTCTTTTTCACGTAGAGTTGCATCTCTGCGTATTTTATCGCATGTACCAAAGTGCTCTGAGGAATTGTTCGGACTAATTCCAGCCGCTCAATTGACCATCGCACATCGCGACAAAACTCGCGATACCATCCATACCATCTGGATGATTGGCGGTCCACCACTGTGCGATTTAGAGATGTTTTCTTCCTCAACTTCCTTGTGGAACCGATTACCACCAGCGATTTTCCGGACCGATACGACTTAGGGACCTTCAAGAAAAGAGCCTACTCCTTTTAAAGGCCAATACAATTCGGTGTTGCAGTTGTTCATGGGCGGCGGTAGTCACTAACATCAGGTGAACCGCAGGCTCGTTTGCCCCTCTCCTAAAAAAAAAAAAATAAAATGGTGTTTTTGTACGGAAGGAATATAAAGTTTTTTTGTTAAATATATTAATTAATCAAAGTATACTGTTGTTATCTATACTTTTGCCATCTTACAGGTAGTTCATTTTACTAAAAAAACCATGGGGGCGAATCAATAAACTCTTTGAAGGCGGTTTGGACTGCCGCATCGGGTTAATTTTTTTCCTTGTAAGAATTGTCAAATTCCGGAAAAATGGTAATCTGTTGGAACAAGGTCCGGGTACGGTAGATGTCGCAGACATTCAATTGTAGCTCATCTAACTTAGTGGTTGTTTGTTGTGCAGTGTGTGGTCTTGCGTTGTCGTGAAGCAGCAGTGGCCTAGAGCGATTGACCAATCTCAGTTGTTTAGCTAGTTCTTCCTTCATGGTTTTGCAGTTGCTGATAATAGATATCTGCCGTAATCGTTTGGCCATATTTAAAGCTGTGAACGACACCGACGCTAGTCACAAACACTCTCAAGTAACTTTTTCTGAGTCAATTTTCGTTTAGGGCAGGATTTGGCTGGGTCTCCATGGTTCAGCCATTGCGACGAGCGCCCGATTATCGTAAAGTCTCCATTTTCATCACAAATAATGATTCGATTTAAAATCCCTTCATTATTGTGTCGGTTGAGCAAAGTAACACAGCAGTCGACGCGTGTTTGCAAGTTCGATTCACTCAATTATTGAGGTACCCATCGTTCAAGTTTTACTTTCCCATTTGCTTCAAGTGGATTAATACAGTTTTATCCTTACCCCGAAGCCTACAACTATCTCTGAAGTGCTGTGATGGATCCGCTTCACAATAGCCCTTAATTTCTTCATTTTCCACTGGTCTCCGGCCGTCCAGGGTTGGTTCTGAAGGTCGAAATTTCCAGAACGAAAACGTTGAAATCAAAATGTACCGTGCTCTTTTGCGACACCAGCGCCGTACACATCATGAATCCTTCGACTGTTTCTGCAGCACTGGTGCCACAGTAGAACTCGTACTCGTAAATATACCGATATTTCATGTCCATTGTGCGGTAATAAGCGACGCCAAAGAAAAAAATAATGAGGAAAAAACAAATGAATGACTGTTTTTAAAACACAAATGTACCAGCTAAATGAATTTATAAATTTGAATTTGGAATTCATAACAAAAGAGGAGATATTTCAGATCAAAGTGGTCAGTACGACAAAACGCTAATGTCATATGTAAGGACCTAATAATAAAATACGTGGAACACTATGTTCATATAAGGTTAATGTAAACATGAACATATGATCTACGTAAAATATCAATTTATGAGTTTGTTACTTGTCACTTTTTATGCTTGGCAAAGGTAGCGAACTCTTCAGCCCACTCTATAACGTCATCATTAGTAATAGTTTGAAAGCTATTAAAAATAACTACTGATTAGAAAACAAAAATAATTAAAATTAGTGTTTATAATAATTTTGTGTATAAAGCAAAAATATAAAAACAACACTAAAGGTTTACACATCTAATTGTTTGACCGAGAGAGTGATACTTGAGTAATTTCATCAGTTCGCATATTCGTATCAATTGTATCATTTTTCGTATTAATATGATTAATGATCGCAGTGGCTAAGCATTTGGTTGAAGCGTTACAAGGCCGCGAGTTCGAATCCCGCTCGGAACTACTACTATATAAGCCCACTGCTAGGCACAGGCCTCCTCTCATTTTTGAGAACATTGGGACATTTTTGATACATGAGGATACCAAGGACTAAGCGTCTGCTGTAAATTCGGTTCGATTCCCGCCGGCGCCAATAAAATTGTTAATTACAATTTTAAATTCTGTAAATTCGAAATTCAAAGTATTCATAAAATAAATGATATTCTTGATTACCTTAAATTTTAAATTCTGATTTACAACTTGCTCGGCTTTGAAGGAAAACTTCGTGAGGAGACTTACAAGGGTGATGCATAAAATATTTCGAGAACGAACAAATTACTACAGGTCTGTGTTTTCTAAAATATTATTTAACAAGCACGGTATACAAATAGGGCGGCGTCAACCCAGTGGCTTTGTATAGGTTGCTTCCGCCTGGAGTTACCAAAGTCAAAAATGCTAACCTTACCCCTACCACACTAACCATCGTCGCAAGTATTTTAAAAAAATCTAAAATCGGTAAAGTCTTCTACAGTCTTTGTAAATTATTTAAAAATGAATAAAACAATATAATGTATTTTATTACACCTATCCCTTCTTTTGGTATGTACATATGTGTGTGGGCAGAAAACAGATCCTATTTACACAACTTTCAATGCTCCAATATTAATTACACTTTAATCAAAAATCTTTATTAAGAACTCATTGTCATATTTTTTGCGATATACTGGCATCATTTAAAAGTGAAAGTCGGCAGCTAACTTTCTTTCCGAAAATGATATCCTTAAAATAACCCACCCACCTCTACCTTTACTACGCCACTGTATGAAGGAGAATAGATTACTTTTTTTCTGAATACAAAACCTCACCTGCAAGAACATCCTGCTGATTAACGAGCGTTATTCTGGTGACTGTTTATTAGCTGGGAAATTCATTTAAAACGCAGAAACCAAATTATATAGACTAGTAATCGGGACCAGCATTACCAAAGTGCCAATAGGCAACCGAGATATGGCCCTTCACCACTGCTACAAGTAAGCTCAGAGAGCCACGGAGAGGTTTCAGCTCGGAGTTTCTGCGTGAAATCCGAAGCGAAGCTACCCGCAGCAAAACAGAGTAATCGTCATAATCCAACGGATCAGTAAGCCGAAGTAATCAGTAATTATAATGGTCTACTATGCCCCGTCTTCCTAGTCTGGTGAGTATAGACAAATGTTCCTAGTTATACTTGCAGCGCAAAAAAAAACATATTGCAGTCGTCTGTAAAATGTTGTTTTTTTTTCAATATTACGTTACCCACACTTTCTCATGTGTCGTGAAAGCAGTTTGCGCTTATGAATTGCACAAGGGCAAACATTCAAACCTGGAACAATTGTTTGTAGGCCACACGAATAACTGTTCCGTGCGGAGAATTCCGCATGGAACAGGTAGCCCTTAGCACGCAACTCATTGTAAGTCTCTGTGTAGATGTATATTAAGATTTCAAAGTTATTAAATGGTATATTAATTAATAATGTTACTATTGTGTATTAAAAGTGAAACTCAATACTATTTATTGTAAGTTATAATTTTATTTCTTAAATTATAATTTTTCTATTTGTTTGTTCAATATTTTGTTTATTTTATATTATGTTTGTTTATTTATTATTAAACATAATAAATGATAATATTTTAAAACGCAAGCACACTATTAAGGAATCTTTAATCAATTAATATTCATTAAAGGTTGTATCTATGAATAATTGAAATTGACAGACATCGTTTACATAACAATTTTATATGTAAGTATATCTACAAAAACAAGTTACAAGTTTTTGTATCGTCAACATTCATTACATAGATTCAGATAAAAACTAGCTTTGTAGGAAAATTCTAGTATGAAATAACACTTCTATAAATATAAACATACGTATATATATAACGTATGTTTATATTTTTATCTAATTTCATGTTTTTGATAATTTAATACTTCAATAGAACAGTATTGTATGAATTTGGTAGAGTCACGTTGCTTCGTAGTGGCAACAGCACTATAGGTCGGTTGGCTCTACTAGAGTAGAACCACGCTCGCATAGAATCTTAGCGTGAAATAGTAGCATAAATCTCTTGTGTTTCGAATGGTGAGTGTCGAAATTCGTAATCCCTTATTACTGGTAACGAGGGATTCCATCGTATTCCTCAAGTGTGACAAAGCATCTACAAGTTGATTCTAAATCGAAAATAGATTCTGTAAAATATCGAATTGCAGTTTCCGAGACAATGATTCCAATATATTGAAACCTTTTCAAATTACCTATTTCTTTATGTAGGGTTAAAATACTTACCAGTTTAACTTCACTTACGAGCTTGCCGCAGCAACCGCGCAAGTACCTACGGTTTGTGGCTTTACGCCACCTTAAGTTAAATCACTATATTTAAGCCTAAGAAATACCTACATAAAGAGGACGCGCCTCTTCAACTATGCTACTGCACTGCGTCTCTCGTCTCTGTAGGGAGTACACAAGTAATCCATGCTTCAAATTGGCTACATCTAGTGATGGGAAATGTCAAAGGCCTGTCTCTAAGATCATAAAATGTCAAAAAAATAACTAATGATCCCAACTGATACTCCGTAACTATGATGGTGATGATAACACATGTGCAGTTGAATAAGGACTTGCATAATTATTCTTTTGTGAGACTTCCCATGTAGGGTAAATCGCAGTTCGTTCTTCACGACCAGGAAAAAACAACTAAGGAGAAAAAAGATAGCTCCATAATAACGCTCATAATGTAGTGACAACATGCCTATCGCTTACATTAATAATGTTTTCTAATGCGTTAAGCAACTTCAAGCGTCATTTATCGAAGGAATTTCATTAAAACGTCGACAACGTTGTTTATTCGATCATAATAAGGGATTACAGTGCCATAAATGTACACTTCATAGGTCATTGATCAGTACTTATCTACTTATATAAAGTTGAAAATAATATCTCGTTAATATATATTTGAATTACCTTAACTTTTTGCCGGAATATCACGGTTTACCAAAGAATAAATAATATGGTTTTACTACTTTGTTGTAGAGTATGTCAACGGCATTTTCATGACAACAACTCTAAATAATAAAACAATAAAACACTATGCTTGACAGGCGGGGTTTATAACCCTGCCTGTAAATTGTGACAATCCTGGTAACTATATACTGGCAAATATCCCCCTTATGAGGTAATCTATGGAGGAGGCCTATGTTCAGCAGCGTAAGACTGATAATATAAGGAAAGAAGTGAAACATCTATTACTGCGATATGGATATCAGTTATTACCTATCTGAAAGAAACCAACAGCATTTATTGCTTACAAAAAAAATTCAGAGCTGATGATACGTTCAGGTTTAAGTTGTAAAGCCTACGCTAAAACGGTACGAACACATGCAATATTGCTAATTTCACATAGTACTGTTTAATGACAGTATGAATGAAATAAAAAATTAAGTACAACTACTTCCATTACTTCTTTAAATGTGGAAAGGAAAGGTTCCCTACATTCAGCTAAATAACTAACGAAACCTTATCGATAAAAAAATAATGAAATATGCATTGAAAAATACTTCATGTCCGGTTTAAAAACTTCGTAAGGACAAGGGCAGTAACATTTTTAAAATTTATAACATTTTTATTTTTTTTAAACACCAGGATTTTCTCCTTTATCGTGGAGGCATTCTACATACATAAATTGCACTAGGAGAAGCATCTAGACCCGGAACAATTACTTGTAGGCCTTACAAATACTTACTCCATGCTAGATTCGAACCAGCGGCCCTCAGCGCCGCAACTCAATGCTAAGTCACTGTGCCACGTAGACGTCTCCTGTCATCTCCTCCATACACTTAATTCATGGAATCTGGAATCAGCTAGTTAAAACTTTAAGTTAACCTGTTACTTTTGGTCTTCGTTTACATTCTTGAAAAAGTTAAAGAAACTCAACTATTTTAATGAAAATATATAACAGATAAGTGATAATATTTTAAGGTTTAATGTATAGAAGAGGGAATTTCCTTTTTAAAATAAAATATTTAAATAACTTCAAGTCACGCAATAAAAACGTATACCGCATTCTATCTATAATCGGCATTACAAACATTTTTATTGGTAATTATTTTACATCTTGGGCCGCAAATAAAAGATAAATTAGATATAATGACAACAGATGCCATAAGGCAAGATCCAAGCGACCAGGGTTCAATTCCCAACAGACAGGTGGTCTTAGGTGTTGACTATTTTTTATCTAATTTCCGGTCAGTAAAGGTGTAGCGTTGAAACTGTCACTGTGTTGTCTAGACTATTCCATAAATGGTTCGAATGCGTGATAAATCAACAACGAAAAGATGGAGACTGGCCGAACTAACTTTATATACCTAAATACGTCTTACTTTTCTTTTATAGAATAAGGGTGACAAACGAGCACACAGCCCACCTGATGGTAAGTGGATCCTGTGGCCCATAGACATCTACATTTATCCTCGATTTAGAATCAAAATGCAGATGCGTTGTCACCCCTGAGGACTAAGATGGAGTGCCTCGTTTCCAGTAAAAAGGTCTCCGGTTCTCTACACTCACCATACGAAACACAGCAGCATTAAGCTGCTATTTTACGCTGGTATTCTGTGAGAGCGTGGTCCCGCCCCGGTCGAGCCGACCCATTCGTGCTACAACCATAATATAGCTGCAGCATGGCTCTACCACATATAAGCGTCACTGCTGGGCACAGGCCTTGTCTAATTTCTGAGAGGGTTGTAAAGCGATTAGTCCGCCGCACTGCTCCAGTGTGTTAACGGACTACACGTACGAGTTACAACAACATACATACGAGGTACAAATATTTTAAGTCCTCTTATTTAGGTTTGATCACATGATAAATCAGCGTTTAAATTTGCAAATAAAAATTTCGTTCGTATCGACGGGGTTCGAACCCGGGTTGTTAGCGTATTGTAAAATTTATAGCAAACGCTCAGCTTATCATTTTATGATCAAATTCGTCATCAAAATAGCTTTTCGCAGCTCATCTGATGAACATTGGCCTACCCTAATTAATGCACAAAGCCAGATCCTGAACCACTTTGCAATCCTTGACTTCCTGTATGCCTTACTATGTCATCAATCCATCTAGTGGTGGGCTGTAACTCCGCTTATTTAGGCGAGGTTGCCGAGCTTGACGAAACTATAACCGATGAGGGGGAAAATGTTCCACGCTCTCACAGAATACCAACGTGAAATAGCAGCTTAACGCTGCTGTGTTTCGTATGGTGAGTGTAGAGAACCGGAGACCCTTTTTACTGGAAACGAGGCATTTCATCTTAGCCCTCACGGGTGACAATGCATCTGCATTTTGATTCGTAATCGAGGATAGATGTAGATGTCTATGGGCCGCAGCAGCCACTTACCATCAGGTGGACTGTGTGCTCGTTTGAAACCCTTATCCTATAAAAAAAAATTCTAGAGAGCCAGCCTTGCACCTATTAGTGTTGATTTAACTGCAAATCGTGCCCGCCTCTTTACATCTTCTTCTTTATCAGCCCGCAGAAGTCTGCAGCTGGATTTGGGCTTCTGCCTCGTCGGATTTTCACTCGCAATATCAGGCGAATCGCACTCTTGATGCTGCTCTACTATTTGGGTATTTCACGTCTGGTTATACCGTCATCTATTGAACGGATACGTCACATAAGATAGATATTTGCCTAGGTTGCCAATGGCTGGCAACCGCAGTTTTTATTATTATTTATTAAATTGTTATTAGGAAAATGCTACTGCCCATCTCTTTTTCAGTTTACGTCGTTTCTGTTCTGCCTCTTACGACACCTATAGGAAGATATGGGAGGTGGATTCCCTTATGTTGCCGCTGTACATATATTACATAACAAAGTTGTACCATATAATATTACATTAAAATTAAAATATTATGTATAGTACATATTTTTTAAATTCTGAGAGGGTTTTCTTGTACGGACAAGTTCGTCGTGCTGCGTCAATGCGAACGTGTAGGCTGGCAGACTTCACGTATTCTCGAAACATTTTTAATTTCTGAGACACAATGCTCATTGACGTATGGCCACTTTAATTTATAAAAATGATTCAACGAGACCATTAATTAATATATACAATCATGCGTACATTTGCATAAATATTTGTTACTAATGCGCAATTCGCCCATCGTACTCGTATTATTATCACCTCAGAAGACTATTTTAGGATTGGCGCATGCAAAGAATTCCTTGTTACGTTCACGTATTCTCTAACTAAGCAACCAATTAAGCGACTCTAAGCTATACCGATTAATCATCTTGTAGCCCACGTAACTCTCAACAAAATGTTGTCCTACCAATATACGAATAGGAAGACAATGCTTTTTATGGACGATGCGGAAGTGTATATAAGTAAAAGATACCTTTTACTAATAAGCGATACACTTTTTTATGATTCCGTTATTATTATTATGCACATCTAACTATCTCATAATTTTTTTATGACAAGATTAAAGATATTTTTTATTAATTTTTAAGACAAGAGTAAGTACTTCAAGGTCGCATGGCCGCATTAGATATTGCAGTCTATCGGCAAAGAATCGGTCATGGCGCGAGCGTGGCGTGCGTGCTATGTGAGAGCACCTACTTTTTATATTTCGTTACTGGATGATTATTACATAAATATAAATGTGGGTATTTTTAATATAGTGTATTCATTATTTTTTCTGTTTATAATTTTTCAAAATAGTTTTTCTTAAATCGGTTTAGTGTCTTAAGTAACTGCTATAAAGATTTTTGATCGAAAATAAAAAACCCTTAACCCGTGTAGCTTCAAAACTCGGATATTTAAAAACCAAATTCACACAATACTATTTTCTAGATCATGAATACAAAATTTCATTGATTACTTGGTTCGTGTTCAAAATAGGATCGAACTTCGTTTGTATTGAACGCATTCGAGAGAAGCTTACCTTAACTTGTTTCCTTTTTTCGCATAGACGCTGTTTCGCAACGGTAAATATGCAAAAGGCATCATGCTCTTTTTAAATGGCCATAGTATTTTTTCATTACAAATATAAGAAATATATATTTTTTTAAACTTTATTGATCAAGACTTCATCGGGAATCGTAGAATAAGCACAAAATTAAATTTAAACAAAAAATACGAAGAATGTATTCAAAATTCACTTTTACTCCTATGCCTTGAAAGTTGACATTGAAGCATTGAAAGTTGCTTAAATAACGATAATATTAAAAGTGATGTCTCAGTCTTAACAATATATGCAAAATTATACTTGCCTTTATTAGATTGGTAGTTATATTTAACTATATTTATGAACATAACAGTCTCGTAAAATTAGCACACAAGCGGTAATTTTATGAAGTTTATACTTGGCGAAATAATTATTTTCTTGCATATTGTGTCATACGTAATAAGGAATTTTTTCACTGTTGACATCTTGCATGGAAGGTATAATAAGAGATCGCAAATTTGCCGTCTAAAAGCTATCTAAGTAATATATCGGACAACAGAACGTGAGGATATTTCGCAATTGAAAACCGAAGCAACGAAGATATCTCCTTTCTCGCAATAGTCACGTCACCCTATAAGGGACAAGTCCTTACATAAAGTGTTCGTATATTGTTTTTGTAGCAACAATCATTAATTACTGCCGTGGTAGGTATTCAGGTGGGCATAAATGTTCCCATGTTTGCACACACAAGTAATTGTCCACCCACCAACTGTATTGATGTTAATCCGGTCCTGGCTTTGCATTTCGATGGCATAATGATTGAGGAAAAGTGCGTAGGTCAAATTAAAAATATATTTTTTATTAAATATACAATTCAATTAGCACCCTATAGCAAAGTAGTAAAACCCAAAAATAAAAGCTACCGCCTAATACATTCCATAGCTGGGCAAAAGCCTCCTCTTAATTCTAGAAGGGTTATGGAGTAGTTACATCGCGCTACTCAACTGTGTGTTAACTGTGTGTACTACACTTGTCCACGAATTATTTAATTTCTCAGACAATGAGGTTTCCTCACGAAGTTTTGTTTCACCACCGAACGTGTGGTAAGCTGGTGGCTAAAACTTTAAAACTGTCACAGTTTCATTAGTAGGGGTGTGAATTGAACTTGGAGCCTCAGCTTACTATGATTTGTTTTTACTCTATATTATTTTTCGATCCTATGTTTGGTTATAACTAGAAGAAAGGAAATGAAAGTTAGTCAATAATAAAAATTAAATACGTAACATATTTATTTATTAATATTAATCAACCTTCACATTCAATAATAAGTTTCAATAACATGCACAGCAAACGAGTTAAAATATTTTGCTGTACACTTTATCCGACGATTCATGACCACCTGTGCTCAAATATAAAATAATCAACGTTCGATTATGTGCAACAATTTATTACATGAAAGCATAAATCATAACCAGGAAAGTCGAAAGATCAGAGGTTTGACCCCTTTGAAGGGAATATTGCCTTTATACAAAGATAGAGCATTACACGACTTCACATCGAGCATGAACGTATAGACTAATGGCCTGACGAAATTTTGCTATTGAAAATATCATTTTTTTTTTGTTTCATGTTATTTGTTTTCCAAATTGGATACGAAGCTTAGTTTGAAAAAGCATTAGTGAAAATGTAAAAAAAAAATAATATAAGTAATACATTCTCAAAATTAAAAAGTAAAAAAAGCTGACGTAGCTACATAAGTCAAATAAAGAAAAGGCAGCACCGTCATCGTTGAGTGTCAAAGAAGGACCTTTATTTGTGTAGTACAAAAATGCATTTAAAGCGAATAGTGATGGAATTGGAACTGCTTAAACTGCTTGGCATGTTAAAAAGTTGATGTTAAATATTTTGTTATTATTAATTTATACATTCTTCTCAGAAAAATAATCATTTTATTCACATCAAAATATTTACATAAGCATTAATCAAAAAGTAAAATTTATTTAATTTATATATATATTTATAGCTTACTAGCTGATCCCCGCGACTTCATTCGATTTAATCGATTATAACGATTGGATTTCGTGTGTTTAAATTTTTTGCGCGGAACCCTCATTCTTTTTCTATAATAAAAGTAGCCTAAGTTACTCCTCATAAGATCAGCTATCTGCCAGTGAAAGTCCCATCAATATCGGTTCAGCCATTTTGGAGATTAGCCGGAACAAACAGACAGACAGACAGACCGACAGACAGACAGACAAAAATTTTAAAAATAGTTTTTTGTTATAAGTACCATGTATACATTCATATATAGATTTCATGATTCTTCTGCATGTGGTTGAGCCACGCTACCTATAATATGGTTGTAGCACGAATGAGTCGGCGCGACCGGGGAAGGACCACACTCTCACAGAATACCAGCGTAAAATAGCAGCTCAATGCTGCTGTGTTTCGTATGGTGAGTGTAGAGAACGGGAGACCCTTTCTACTGGAAATGAGGCATTACATATTAGTCCTTAGGGGTGATAACGCATCTGCATTTTGATTATTAATCAAGGATAAATGTATGTCTGTGGGCCATAGCATACAATTACCATCAGGTGGACTGTGTGCTTGTTTTCCAGCGTCATTATATTCAAAAAAAATCATTGTATTGGGGTATAAATTATGGACGGTTTCCGCCCTGATCGATTCCAATCGCGATTACATCTCATAGAAATCTAAGTGAAGTTATCACTGTTGACTTTGTGATTTTAGAACATCATCAGAATAAAAGAGATTGCTACAAAAATTAACTTAAATAAAATGTAATAATAGTGTAATTACAACCACAAAGACATTCGTAGTCAACATGCATATAAGTTACCTAATAAATTATACGCCAATTTATTTTTTGTTGTTGTCCTCTTTTTATAGAAAAGTAAGGGTGGCAAACGATCACACAGTCCAACCGATGATTAGTAGATGTCAATAGATATCTAGATCTATCCTCGGTTGGGAATCAAAATGCAGATGCGTTACTCCTGATGACTGAGATGGAATGCCTCGTTACCGTTTAAAAGTGTCACTGATTATGGGAAGTCCTATAAGTAAACTTAATACCTAATAAGCCTAAGCTATCATTTGTAAGAAGTAGAGTATTCTTTTGTAAAAAAAGTAGTAATACCTATTACTTTTTACCTTTTTACTAAATACCTTTTCTGTTGTTCCTTATTTGTGTCATATCATTATAACGTACTTACGGATTAGTAAGTTGAAGCAGCAATGGGCCGGCCATATAGCTCGAAGAACCGACAACCGATGGAGAAGAAAATTTCTCGAGTGGCAAACTTCTACCGCTCAGCGAAGTCTAGGGCGGCCCCCCACTAAATGGAGTGACGACTTGGTAAGATATGCAGGATTTCGATGGATGCAGGTTGCTCAGGACTTCCATGGGAGAGGCCTATGTTCAGCAGTGGACTTGATTAGAACAGTGGAGGTTGAAACTTTAAAATTAAAAATAAAATATTCAAAAGGTTCTAGAATAGCAGAATTCTAAATTTAAACAAAATCCTTTTGTTAAGCTAATCTTAACCTATTGCTCCAACTGTACCTTGTCTTAAAATGCTATGCGTAAGTCCTTCGAATCACGGACGGTACTTGAATGCGCCTGCGCCGCTAATTGTCCATTGACGCGCGATGGTATCGGCAACGCGTTGCAATTCACACCGTGGCACCGCTGCTATATTACAGTTGTGCCGTGCTATTCGCACCGCCTTTCAATTATGCAGCTAACAGTTTACACGTGGCGCTTGGTGCAAGATAAAAAACTAAATGGAACGTTGATTAATATTATGTTATTAATGGGCATTATTAAAACCACCGTAGAATCATATTAATTGGCCTCTGGATTTAATCCTCTCACCAAGCAAGCAATTTAGGTGGGCTGATCTGGCGTAAAGCCTGCTGCTGGCGGTTTACTTGAACGTTTCCAGTGGAGCTGCATACTTTACGCGTAGCGTGACAGCTCCTCGGAAAATAGTAATGGAAAGTATTGGGCGGTAACTCATGCGAACAATCAGCCGCTAACTATACGGCAGATGAGTGATGATTTTTATGTTTATTATTATTTAAATTACTATTTTAGTTTTATTGCAACCCTTACCATTACATCCTATCAAAAGTCCACTACTGAACATAGGTCTCCCCCATAGATTGGCTCATAGATGTCACTCTTGGCAGGTGGGTTAGCAACCGCAGTTTTGTATGTTTTAGGTTGCTGTTAGGTAGACGTTGCTGCTCATCTCCTGGTTTGATTCCCTCTGTCGTTTACGACAGCCACGCGACGAAATCGCTCTGGCATGATCCTTATCGTCATGTTTATCCATTAACTCGAAAAACCGGTAACCGATATGGAAGACAGGTCCTTGATTAGCAGCCTCGTTCTAGTAAGTGTGTGTTTTGGTGGATTCAGTGGACTCAGGAGAAAACATGCATTTTGATTCTTAGTTAACGATTGATGTAGATGTCTATTGGCCATAGCATCCACTTACCATCAAGTGGATTATGTGCTCATTTGTCACCCTTATTCTATTAAAAGCTCTATCTATTGCATATCTATTTTTTCGGATGTTATTCCAAATCGCTCGCACATGCTAATTGTACCAAGCTATGAAAGCGTCAACATTTGTGGTCTCTTGTCTTTAGTTAATAGTAAGTTAACAAATTGTTTGAACGTTCCTTACATATTAAAGTTCGTAATAGTAACTGAAAATGATGAGTATTACAAAAAACTTTTTTTTAACATTTATTTAATTCCTTTAAATATACATTTGTACATGTTAACAATAGGGACAATGATCAAGTATAAAAACTGGTATGAAAAATAAGGCTCATTCTATAAACGCTCATCAAAGTTTTATGAATAGCGTTAATACAATTATATACTATTTATATAGCTGCAGCATGGCTCTACCACGTACAAAATTTCAGTTTAGTACATTTCAATTTCATAAAAAATATTGCAATCACTTTCACTTTGACAAGATATTAATTTATATTATTAAATACATTTTCTGTAAAAGATGTTTATAGCGTATAACGAATATCAACGAACAAAACTTTATATTTATATACATGTTAAGGTTATAGCATTATTATCCGACACATACAATGTTGTTCAAATTAACACATACTTCGCAAAATCGAAATTGCTTAATAATCTATGCACTTAATGTTAAAGCGAATGCCAGAGTTTATAACGTACACAGATAATAAATGCTCGTGATTTTGTACCCTAACTATCATGTTTCGTCATGGTTTTAAAAACAAATATTTTATAACGGATACGAATTCCTTCTAATCAGACCATAGGTATAACACATACAGTAGAGCCTCGATAATCCGAACTACCAGTAAAACAATCTCTGTTCGGACCCACGGAACGTACAAATAATAGTATGTTAGAAAAAAGACATAAGCATCTTTTAAAAAAATATATTTAGCAAGCTTTTAAAATAAGTACATGAACATATTTAAAATACAAAATACGTTAGGTGTAAGTTGCTTATTCATAAACTCATCAATTTTAGTCCGGCGGGTTTTAGTTGACCAAGAAAAGGCTTTGTCTCTCAAATTACGCAGCATCATCTTTTCGGATAACGACAGGTCATTTACATCAGCCCTGTCCAAATAAGTGTTCAGTGCTGATATAGCTTGTGAATGAGGAATTTTCTTGACATTTAGAGCATAAGACTCGTCATTTCCAGACTCGGCAGTCTCTTGCGTAAGTAGGACATTATCAGTTATGGGTTTTGCGCAATTATCCTCTGCGCTAATTGACAAGAAAGTGGAAATGATTTCTTCTGTATACCCACGGTTGATTAGAAGACTGAGTGGTAGGTCATCTTCCACGTCGAACTGACATATCTTCTGTTGCATTGAATTGGTAGCAGCAGTTTGGCAGTTCGGATTATAGTGATGTTCGGATTAGCCTGAGTACGGATTATTCAATTATGCAATTATACAAACTTCTAAAACACTGAACTAGCTCTCAACTAAAACCAGAGAATAAATAATTAAAAGAAACTTTCACAACGCCTTTTAATCTAATACGCGCTTGTGTCCCAAATTATCAATGTCTAATAATCTAGTATCTAATAGTATAAAATATTCTCCATCCATTCCATTACAGCCCATAAAAGTCCGCTGCTGAATATAGACCTCCTCCATAGATTGCCTGATATGGAGGATTTTGCCATAGTTGCCACGCTTGGCAGGCGGGTTGGCAACCACAGTTTTCTATTATTTTGAGTTGTAATCCGGAAGATGCTGCTGCCCATCTCCGGTTTTAATTTGCCTCTGTCGCCTCTTACGACACGCACGGGACGATATTTTTTTTTTAGTTAAACATTAAAAAGACATTCTCTTGATTCCTAAACACTCGTAAAACTAAAGTAAATGACTTTACATATATATGCGTAACGGTAGACTTCTCACAAAATATTTTAGTTTGTCAGACATCAAGCTGTATCTTTACGATATTTTTCTTCACAGTAAAGCACGTGGTAAGTCAGCACTTACAATAATTTCAGACATCACGTCAGGATTGAACTAAGTTCGTATACTATGTAATTGTAAGGCGACCACTTATCTTCTAAGCTATCTCTTCGCTAGATGGTAGGACTCCTCTTATACCTTGATTTTTATCGCAAATATGGGTATATAGTAGTTTTGCGCTGCTGTGTTCCGGTCTGAAGGGTTTAGAGTGTTAATATAATTACAGGCTGTGAGGCATTCCATCTTAATTCTCAGAGGTGACACCGCATCCGTAGCCTATTTTGTTTGAAAGTAGCTATATATCAGTTACATAACCGATTGGTTATTCACAGTAGGTATGACACGGAATTATACAACATAAAACAATTCGCGTAGGACAGCTTTATTACCAACAGTAGCTATTAAATGCTGTAATTATTATTGAATGTCATAATTACTACTAACTAAATTTACTGTTAATTTTTTTTGTTTACATAAATTTCTAACCGACTTCAAAAAGGAGGTGGTTCTCAATTCGAGTGTATGTATGTTACGCGATATCTTCGCAGATTGTGAACCAATTTTGATGATTGTATTTTTATTAAATAGGTTATACTTCAAGGGTCCCATATAAATTTGGAGAAAATATTCCACCCGCAAATAAACAACTTCTTTTTTAGCAATAGTAAATTGGTTATTACATTTTGTTAAAAGTTATAATTATTATAGTAACAAAAAAGTTTTATTAGTTTTTATAGTAAGAGCCGTTTTTCGACCGGACTCAGGATTAACCATTGGGCTTTTCGCCTAAAGCAGTATTTCCCAATTTTTTTTAACTATTTTAGGCAAATTATTTGTTAAAATGTATTTTCTTTTTCTTGTAATTGACTATTCATGAGAGCTTGTAAGTTAACCTATGTGAATAAAAAGAAATCGGTAAATCAAAAACATCTATCTAAAAGTAAATAAAGTTAAAGCCTATACATCCCATTGCCCCTAATTTCTAAAAGCGTTTTAAAGTGATTAGTCCGCCGCGCTACTGTAGTGCGTATTGACTGACTTCACATATACTGAAAATATTTAATTTCACAGACATGCAGGTTTCTTCACGATGTTTTTCTTTACCTCTGAGTACGCGGCAAATCAGCACTTATAATTGCAATTTATAATTTCATAAGGTGCCGGTGCCGGATCAAGATTCTTGCGCTTAAAACAGTAATTAAAAACAACGTGTGAGTGTACTTATGTACGCACGTAGGAAGTTATACTTCTTTAGCGTAACAAAACAAAAAAAACTTGCGAGACAATTACCCACTGAAGTTCTCGGTTTTGGGTGTCAGTGTGCGCGCGTATTTTAACAATTCCATGGTGTCGTTTTTAGGTATCGGTGTGCGCGCGCATCGTAAAAATTCACTCTCATCATTTTTCCCAAACGCCCTAAAAGAAGTATAACTTCAAAAACCCGAATACGCAAAAAGTTTACTGAAAAGATTAAGTTTTTATACCCATATTACTCCAACCATTAAGGCGAATCTAACGACACCTTAAAAGTTGAAATCAATCAACCCGTTTACCGTTTAAGGGCAGTGTAAGAATATCCACTACCCCATATCGTCCTGTGGGTGTCGTAAGAGGCGTGAGAGGAAAACAAACTAGGCGATTGGGCAGCAGCGTCTTCCTTATAACAACTACAAAATAAAATAAAACTGCGGTTGCCAACCCGCATGCCAAGCGTGGCAACTATGGCAACTATCCACCCTATTAGGCACTTTTGATAGGCCGTAACGGTAACGGTAATGAACCCGCTTAGGCTTCAGAGCCTGCCAAAATATAGACATACATACATACAAACAAACAAACATACATATACTCGAAAAACATTAACCTCCTTCTGGGGCAGTTGGGTACAAAGAAGCCCTAACGCTTATTTCGGCTAGAGCACTAATTCGCTAAGTCCTCTGACTATTTGGTTTCGCGGTCGGCAGCTGAACAATGATCTTTATATTGATGATATTATGATATAGATATAACGATAATTGAATATTCCGTAATCAAGAAATCCACAAACCACGATCTTGAGCCATTTTCATAAAATTGAGTAACAAATCAGTCAACAGTCCATCTTTTTGTAACTGGTAATTCACGGACATCTGTAACCATATTAATCAAATAAGGCCAAAAATGCGAAATCACCCCTGAGTACACCAGTAAAATACCTCACAGCCTGTTAATATATCGGCGCTTTTATACAAACCGAAACCAAATTTTACCCTACAAACCGATACCAAAATAAGTTACCAACCGGTGGACACCAAGGCAAAAGATGGATGCTACTGATAATGAGTAATTACAACACTACGGATTTAATTTTAAAAAAAAATTTCAGAAGAAAATCCTACTGTGGTAACATTTATAAAAATAAAAAACGAGAATGTGGTTCATTTTCGAACTCTTTTTTTAATTTTAAAATTAATTAAATTGTAAATAAAGAATTCAATACAATTTTAAGTAAGTGAGAAACTTCGCGTTCCTCATTTTTTATTGGAACGAAAATTTGTCAAAAGCCAATAAAACAACAATATTCTACAAATAAATATTAATAGTAACTATTTATTTTTGAACACGTATGAAATTACGCTATTATTTTTGTTGTAATTTTCCTTGTACGGATTAATTATTTCGATGTTTCCTTATGTCGAATTATTTGTTTCTTTTTTAAATTTCTACAGCCATAGAGGAAACGGAAAATTTGGTGCAGCTCCAAACAAAGATAGTTGAATTGAATATTATAATGAATGTGAAGCGCAGACTTAATATGCTAATGACGTTAAAACCTATTAAAGTAATGTAATCATTTATATTTGGTGTAAGTAAAAGGCTGTTTAAATTTTAAATATAACTTAAAAAAATGGAAGTGCCACAAGATATAACTAAAGTAAATCTTGTATGCGTTGAAATGCAGTCTGTACCTACTATGGAAAGCAGTGCTTTTAGAACTCTTTTTTCGAAGTAATGATTTTGACAGTTTTATCCAAGTCACAAAGTCTATAAATACTTGCCTTAATAAAGTGATGTAGTGAATATCAAGTATTAGGTTATTTTCAATAATGATTTGATTATTTGGACAAAATATGAACACAGAAAACGCAAATATCGTTCACTGCCGTTATAGGTCGGATATTATTCAGGTGGTTTTTCCACCACCTGTCAAGCGCTTTGAGATTTCATGGCATTTCTTTACTTGAATTCTACTACACCTACCGGTGAAGTGATTAGAGACTTTCTCTCTGCTACAACACAGCGATGCTTCACAACCTATCAGCGTTATCGCTAACCGCTTATAGCTTAATGTCATGCTTCTATAACCATCACGGCGTCGGCAACAAATCAGTGAGACAAAGCCAAGACCTTGAGTGAATTAATTAGATTCAGTACGACGGCATGCATAACGCACCGGTGACAAGCCTTACTATTTGGTATGAAGTGATCGACACCTAAAATAAAACATGATTAAATGAATATAAAATATCTGTTATGATAAAACATGAGTAACTATTATTACAAAACGTTTATTATGTAATAAGAAAATGGAATTTTGTAAGTCAATTAAAATAAACGTTGTTTTATTTACAAGAAACACTATAATTTAAAATTTAAAATTTTGTACAACCGACTTCGATATAAATTATGAAGAATAACTCAAAAACTATTGGTCAGACCTTGATCAAATTTATATGAGACCACATGAGAAGCACCAGCTTTGAAATAAAAAGAATCATCGAAATCGGTTCACCCAGAAAAAAGTTATGAGGTAACACACATAAAAAAAAACATACAGTCGAATTGAGTACCTCCTCCTTTTGAAGTCGGACATCTATTAAAATGAATTTAAAATGGACTTAAACTGGCTAAACTGCAAAAAGGCCTTCTGATTAGGCTTGGTATTTTTTTCAGAGTGATAGCCTTCCCTGTTCGAGCTAACTCATTCGTGCTGGAGCAAATATAGCTATGTATATCTACAATTTTTATAGACAGGCAGACAGCCGACTAAAATGAAGACTTAATTTTACATTGCATCATTATATATGCCACTCAGCTTAGTACGTCTAATTTTTAATGAATAGTTAGCGCATCGCAAGGTCATCCTTTGTGCTCAAGTTTGGCGCTATCTTTACATGTACATCGAATTAGAATTCGCTAATATTTCTTGTTGCAAACCAGACTGGCTTGTCGGAAATATGGTGCTAAATATATTTTAGTGCTGCTTGCATAATTCTAATCATTAATCGATTTAAAAATATATTTTTAATTTATAATAACAGAACAGGATAACATTGAAATATATAATAGAATATAGTTTATTGGCCGTGTGATGCCCGAGTTAGAGGCAGCGACTATAGGCAATACCAGAGAAGTGTTATGGCTTCCAATTAATGGTGGTATTAACCAATAACCATCTTGTTTACGCCAGATGAAAAATACCCAGACCAGAGACAGGCAGCAGCATCAAAGCTGCGAGATATCTGGTACTGCGATCGTCAATCTCTGCCTAGAGTGACTGTATTTTTCTATGTCACTTTTTCTTATCCACAAAAGTCCACTAAAACTAAACTAAAAGAGAGACTACAAAGCACTTAGTCTACTGCTGTAGGCCTCTTCCGTTGTAGGGAGGATTTTCCAATATTGCAACGCTTGGCCGATTGGCAATCGCATTATGTGTCACACTTTTGACGCTTCTTGCCGTATCGTCCTGGGTACGTTACGTCTGGTGTAAATGAGGTAATTATACCGCCATCTATTGGTAAATATGTGTGTTGCCAAAGGGGGCCAGGGAGGGTAGCTGCCCCCCCCCCCTACAAACTCAAATGCAAAGCAACCAGCCTTATTTATTGTACAGTGTCTTGACCGTGTAGCTTTACATATTGGAATTTGTATCTTTCTTATTATAATCGCCGTAGAGGTAAGACTCGCAATAGAAGCGTAAAGCTCCATGTGCTCTTGTACCTACATTTTGCTCCCCCGCCCCCTGGGCCATCGGCTGGCAACGCCATTGTTTGTCGCATTTGTGACATTTCCCATAGTTGCCTCTTACGACGATATCGTGTCATGGATTCATTTATGCCACCACCACAATAAATAAATATGCAACGAACACTGATCATTCAATAACATTACAACTTTCTACTAAACTTGATTTTATTTAACTGACTCTAAAATGTTAGTGGTGGTACAGAGTTTTCCTCGTTAACGATAACAGTAAAATTAAACAAAAACTTCCTCTTCGTCTGCTTAGTGAACCAAACAAATTGGGTTTTGAGTACCTAATTTAGTTGTTTGCTTACTTTTGAAATAAGAAATGATGTCACTTCACCATGAAGGACATGAAAACACGACAATTTCTGATTGTAATGTAAACTGTTTACGCATATCGTCTTTGTAAATATTATAGGTACGTATAATATTGCCATTTTCTAACACTGGCTAGTTTTTAGTTTGATATCTTGCATTTGCATTGGAATTTTAAAAATGCTAATTATTCTATGATGTTAATTTTAAAAATCATTTTATTCGGTGTTTTTTTTTTCTTTTTAAATATCGATGTGTGACCATAAAAAAATTAAATTCACATTTTAATCGAATAAAATTTAACATTTTATTAAAAGTTAACTTTTAATAACCGACTTCGAAAACTTAAAAAGATAAAATTATTTTCGCATAATAGCTTCGGAAGTCGGTCCTAAGACAAAGTATAGCAAATAATTAAAGCCCGATTTCAGATGTTATTACGTGCAAATTATTTTATCTTTTTAGTTTTAGAAGTTGGATTCTATTTTTTTAAAAGTTATTTTTAACAACTAAAATGTCATCTAAATAGATTCATTACAAATTTCATCCACCATAAGAGGTAGAAATTTTTCTCCAAATTTAAATAGGACCAACCCAGAAGTAGAATCTATTTAATAAAAGAAGAATCATTTAAATTGATTTAGCGGTTTCCGAAAAATCTGTGAATATACATAAAAACGCACCTAATGTAACGGTCTTCCTTTTTAAACTCGGCACGGCCGTATTAAAGGTGGATGGAGATGAATAATAGTTCCGTGGACGATCAGAAAGTCCATAATGACGTACTGAAAGCTGTAATGGAAACGGATTCATCTCAAAACACGTCAGAGGTAGCAACAGCCTTCAACCATGTATACTAAAAATATAGACAAGTAGATACCGCATGAACTTACTGAATTATTCTAATAAAAATTATGTTTGCATTACCTCTTCTGATGAAAAATACATCCTCTAGGTATGATATTATTAAATGTTCGTCGCAATGGCTTAACCCAAAGAAGGTAGCGATATAGACCACTATTTCCTCATGACGAAACTCGTCTAAACCCTACATAGGAGAACTATCTCAAAATTACAAGAGTTATGATTTGAATTTTAACTAAATTTCATCCCACATACTTTACCCTTGTATTGTATTTGATCTAAAGAATAAACAATTTTTCCAATTCTATCAATTCAAGTAGTTGTCATCACATCCGTAAATGTAAATAGTAGGACTTATTTTCTAAGAGTCCGCCTGGGTAGGTACCTTCAAACCTATTTCTGCCGCCAAACAGCCATAGTGCACTGCTGTTTTTCGGTTTGGAGGATGTGGAGAGCCAGTTTAATTAGTCTGTGAGACATTCCGCCTTAGTCTCAGAGATGACGTATTTATAGCTATTTTTGTTTAAAGTTGCCTTGCATGCCAGCCCATAGACACCGACTGCAGTCGCCACTTATTACCTGGTGGGCTGTAAGTTAGTTTTCCACTTCAGTTATATATCATATTCCAAATAAAATCTACGAAATTTATTCCCCATTTAGCAGTACACAATGGAATGAAGTTCACTGCAGAGAAAGTAGACTATAAATGTGTTGTACATGGGCCTTTCCCATTTCAGGTAGGATTTGACTCAATCGCCATGTTTGGCAGACGGATTGAAGATTGTGACTGATCCTTTGTGACTGATCCTTTGACGCTGCTCCCTGTCACTGGTCTGAGTTTACTTCTGGTGTAAACAAAATGCTATCGTCATCTATCGGAAACCATGTCTCATCTAAGCGTATTGGTAACAAGCTTTAACACATTATTTCACCCCCTCAGGGGTTGAATTTTCCAAAATCCTTTCTTAGTGGGTGCCTACATCGAGAAAAGAGTATATAATTAAGAATTAATTGTTTTATTCAATGCTATAAAACATTAATAGTCTTTTTCGCTTCGCTGTTAGGAAGTTTTAAACTTATAAAAGCCTTAATATTATTTACAAGTAATAAAAATAGAGTGACTTCTCAAGGTTAAACAAAATAAAAACACAAAATGGTCGGTTTTTATTTAAAACCAGTAAAGAAATTTTCCTTTACACAATCATAACAAATTTACAATAATCGGATGTGAGTCATAGGCCTTCACATGCAGGGCAAATGCAAGCACGGTCAAGGTAACCTTTACAATAAGTAAGATCAGGTGACTGTAAAAGATCCCATTAATAATTGACTTGATTATCCAATCTCAAGTAGATGCTATAATAACGATATATAGAATAAAACAGGAGCTAATGATAACTAAATGTAAGCGGCCTTTGGATAACGTATAAATTGTAATTGCGTTGTACTGTATAGGTACCCTTAGGCCTCATCGGAGTTTTGAGCGCATGGCGTATTAGCGAGATCAATAATCATAAATTATAAATTAGTTTAATATTCTAAAATGTCCAAAATGCTATATACCTCTTATGAAACACATCTTTAATATTCTTACCATAACAGAACAATTCCGACAAAAAGATAGGTACAAAAATTTTGTAACAAAACTTAATATGAAATAATCTTTATCGGTCGTGATGAGGATATACTTCCTATCAACAATCTACCAAACATTTTGCACACGACTTCAACCATTTCGGCCGACAGATGTCGCTGATTGCTAGAAACCTGGTCACGTACATTAACCACGATATTTTGGTCGTTCTTTCCGCTAAAAAGGACTTCTAAGACTACATAATAAGACCCATGGTTGAATTTCTCGTCAGTCACAACAAAGAAGTTTGCACATAGACTCGACCTTGGTCAGCGTGGCATATTAATAAAGATTCACGTATGCAATCACCGTTCAAGAAGACATAGGCAAGGTGGAAGAAAGGGCATGGAATGTCAGTCGCGCCCAAGGCCGACCGCTTTGTATAAACCTACCATATCGTGTATAACACATTCATTAAGAGGACCCTTAACAATAGTTGTTCATTACCACTCTCCTATGTTGTTGTATTAATTGCGAACAGTAAATACGTTTATGTCTGGTCGTACATAGCAAATAAATCTGTTTAGATACCTACGCATGGATGAGGTCGAGATGTTGCTCTTCTAAAATGTCAAGGGTTTTTTCTACTATCATTAGACTCAGTTATTGCTTGCTTAACATATTTGTATACGACAATTTACTGCTCAAGGTTTTCCATTTCGTAGGATATTTTCTAAATTGTTTACGTCTAATTTGTTTTTGCATAATCGTACAGAGTTACCATGGTCTTCTATTATTGTTATTATATAAAAAACTTAAAACATATACGTTATATTTATTATGATAATAACGTGTAATTCATGGTCTAAAATAATAGTATTGAGGTTTTCATTTTATACAGTTTCAATTTAAATAAATTAATATTAAGACAGTCACTGCCACAGTCTTTTGAAATATTTCAGTTTTTTTTTTTTAAATAAATGAAATCGCTTGTATAATTATTTAAGTTACTATTTGTACCTGGACATGCGTTGCTGTGTCTCAGTATGGTTAAATGGAAAAGAAGAAAAAGAAAACATAAATGTTTTTTACATCCATCACATGGCGCTGCGTTACAAAAAAGTATAAAAGAAAGTATTTATAATTTGAACGGAACCTTTTTGTCAAAATTACAAAGCAACAATGAAGAACTTTGAAATTTAAGATTTTGTACAAAAGAACAGACATATTTACATAAGGTATAGTTACTGAACAAATTTACTAAAACTAACAGCAACAATATTATTTATTTTGCAAACAAAAATAATAAAAAATCATCCAAAAGACATATTTAAAAAAATCGACAAAAGACAAAAATACATATTGCAAGTACATTAGGCGTTTAAATGCATAAATCGTATTTACTATTAGCTTGCAACATTGACGTATAATGAACGTAAAACGTTTTAGCTGTGTTATGAATACAAAACTATAACATAGTTATAAAAAATGTTTACTTTTAATAAAAACAAAAGCTCTTTAAGAATCACAATAGAAAATATACGTACATTTGTTGGCTTAATGTAACAATGTTTTTGACGAGAATAATTTATTATGTTAAAATCGGTTGACGTGCATGCCATAGATTTCCAGAATTAATGTACCATGCTATCAGCCTTTAGCATGGTACATTAATTCTGGAATAATATTTATTATAATATGCTTCATTAACAAAATCTGCTAATAATTTGTGTATATCATTTTTAATCCTGATAACTTCGGCTCATTCTAAGTACCATTTTATCATGTTTATATATGGATGTAGTAAGTGTTTACTGCACCATTCTCTTTATACAAGGATGATTAAGGATGATTTACGTGGTACGGTTTTTACGTGGTAGGGCCATGCTGCAGCTATATTAGTAGTATAGTTGTAGCTCGAATGGGTCGGCTCGACCGAAGAAGGACAACGCTCTCACAGAATACCAGCGTAAAATAGCAGCTCGACACTGCTGTGTTTCGTATGGTGAGTTTAGAGAACCGGAGACCCTTTTTACTGGAAACAAGGCATTCCATCGTAGTCCTCACGGGTGACAACGCATCTGCATATTGATACGTAATCGAGGATAGATTTAGATGTCTATGGGCCACAGCAACCATTTACCATCAGGTGGACTGTGTGCTCGTTTGTTACCCTAATCCTATAAAAAAATTCACCGATTCTCGAAATATATTTAAAAAGGCATCAATTCTGATGTGTTAGCTTCATTATTTCAGTTTCCCTGTGTCATCTCTTAAGACAGCCACGAGATATTTTGGAGTAGTGAATTTTCTTACGTCGCCACTACACACCATCACTATTTTTTACCTCTTTAAGATAACCCCATAATAAATTATTACAGAAGCTAGTATTCTTCTGCCCGTGTGTATGTGACTAAACACCTCCTAAACGGCTGGACCGATTTTGATGAAATATTGTATGTATTGTTGATTCGAGAATGGTTTAGATTCACAGTTGGACCCGGCTGGTGGCGCTGTTGTCGAGATCCAGAAATCACCCGTGCGAATCCAGGCCGGATCGCTAGTAATATATATATTTGGGTGTTTTGCAATAAAATGAGTAATTTCAATAATTTATAAACAACTTAAAAGAAAAGAGTTGAATGTCTTTTTCCTACTGTTATTTTTATGGTAAAAGCTTGTTGAACTTATCCTTATTTCTCTCATGATAAAACGGCTTTGTTCAAATAAAAAAAAACTCGGAGCATTCAAGTTGCGCGGAACTGTACAATCGGCAGAATACGATTGATTGTGACATTCCAACATTCATTCTACAATTACGAACCATTACGTCGCTCCATATCCGCAAGGTCGCGCGTCGTGTGAAGTCAGTGCTTAATAGATGCGTGCTGTACTGACGAGGAAAGAATTCCTAAACGAGTTACTTCGAAGCACACTAGCGATCTATTCACTTAAAATTATATTGTCAGATATAATTTTAAGTGGTGATTCTATTATACAATATTATTTTGACACATTGGTGGTAGAAGCAACGAAGTCATTGATGCTACAATCACAGTCTCACAGTCTAACTACTATGTTCTTCTTAGGCTGTGCTACACTAATATAAGTTTGGTATAGAGTTACAGTTTACATTTTAAATTACTAATATAAATATATTATAATAATATATGAAGATTCAAGATACCCGTTACATGGAAGTTTGCATTGCAGTGTTTATAATTTTTACATTAAAGAATATTATTCATACGCACGTACGTACGTATTATAATATAATATACCCATTTCTTTACGGCAGTGGACATACCACTCAGAATTGCAATAGCTCGTACAGGTGTACATACATAAAAATATTACATAATAAAAAGACATACAGTCGAATTGTTAACCTCCTCCTTGTTGAACTTGGCTGGAAAACGCGTTAAAATTATGAAAAATTTTAGAAAATTAAAAGAACGTTTCGTTGTGTAAATTTACGGCGAACGCTTAGCCTCTGAGCTTACACGGCTCCTACTCGGCTGGCTAGATACTATAAATGCCTATAAAAGTCAACCGCAGAACAAAGGCCTCCCCCATTTATAGGAGATAGGAGGAGATTTTACTATAGTTGCCACGTTCTCTATCGCCTTTTACGATACCACTAAACTGTTAACTTAATACGTTAAAGATACTTTACTTTACTAAACGTAAAATATAAAAACTATTCTTACATTTGTGATATTAAAATTTCATGAATAATAAAAATTAGCAAGATATACTTGAAAATTTTGATTAGTAGGACTCTAATTCTGCCTAGGATTCCATTTAGGTAGGTACCACTGGCTTACCTATGTTCCGGTCTAAAGTGATAACAAAGCCAGTATATCACAGACTGTGTGACATTCCATCTGAGTCCACAGAGTTGACAACGTATCTGTAGCATTCTTTTCATCAGATTCCATCAGATGGACTGTGAGTTCGCTCGTCACTTCAATTTAAAAAAAACGTTCTTGAATTATTCAAGTTTATCAAAATAATAAAAAAAAAAATTAAACCGCTTACATATATTGTGTTTTATGTATTTAAGTAGATTTATGTATATATATACACTTTGTTCTATCTACTTCGTTAAAATTTTTTTTCATCATTAGTTTATGTTTGCTGCTCTATCTCCCATATGTTTATCTCTGCTTAGGCTTTCAACTGGTCAACTATTAGGTGGTAGAGCCACGCAGTAAATTTATTATGATTTTAGCACGAATAGGTCGGCTCAACCAGGAAAGAACCACTTTCTCAGAGAATACCAGCGTAAAATAGCAGCTTAATATTGCTGTGTTTCGTATGGTGAGGGTAGAGAAGGAGACCCTTTGTACTTGAAATTTAGATGTCTATGGGCGACAGCATCCACTTACTGTCAGGTAGATTGTGTGATTGTTTATCACCCTTATTATAAAATAAAACTGAAGGCGGCAGGTGTATTCCAATGCTAAATCTTGGACAGAAGGATCTAAGGTGAGCTTGCAAAAAAAAATTATAGAAAAAGCATTTGAAGTGAAAAGCTTTATATTCAAGGTGAAAAATAAGCGTAACGCAGTTATTCTCACTTTCAGATCTCACCGTCGTCAGCCGTAGTCGAGAACACAGTCTTACACTTTCGATTAAATAATCCAATTATTAATACCTGCTTAAACTTCGATTTAAACACAAGATCACAGGCTTATGGGTCGTGAATAATAACGTGTAAACGTAACTATCAAAATTGCAGTTTATAAGAGGATATAACAGCTTGGGATTGTTTTATAGCGTCCAATTTACTATTATATTGATTCATTAAACAGTAAATGCCTATTAATATTTAGCATTCGGACATACTCGTTAAATCGTAAATTTTAACGTACATATCTATTTGCAATTAAATTTACAATACGCTGTTAGTGTGCCCTTTTAAATGAAACTGTTTCTTCATATTAGACAATGTAACATGCGACTATGGGAAATGCCAAAATAATCTTTGTTTTAAAGTTTTTTTTAAAGTTTTTTTTATATAAAAGGGGCAAACGCGCATGCGGCTCACCTGATGGTAAGTGACTACCGCCGCCCATAAACAAGACCAGGGGAATTGCAGGTGCGTTGCCGGCTTCTAAAAAGAGTAGTCAGTAGGATTAGCATTAGTAGTCATTAGTAGTAGCATTTCTTATAGATCTTTTAGTCGTATCGGTCCGGAAAATCGCTGGTGTTAGTCGATTCTACAAGGAAGTTGTGCGAGGAAGAAAACAAACACTTGTTTACACCAGACCTATAAATACCCATACAAATTTCAAAAGTTACAAGATATCTGATACTGAGATCGTCAATCCGCCTGAAATACGTGACGATTAGATAAAGGCAACAACAACGGGGGATACCTACGTCTAATAGTGTACTCTTTCAAGGGCAGGTGAAGACGGTGATATGTAGTATAGGATGCTCTTACGCCGACACTGCGCACTACAATATTAACCCTTTCGCTGTCCCGTGCACTACATAAAGGTCATTGCTATTGTCTTACTATTTTTGTGTCTGAAACCGGACAGTGAAAGTGCCTTTTCACACATTCCGGTTGCCGGTTAGCCGGCGCCGGGTACTCGGCGGCGAATTGTATGGCTATGTACGTTAGCTTTCACACGTACCGGCGTAATTTGTTCGGCAAGCGATCGTCGGATACACGCCGGATCCACCACTGTGCGTCCGGTCGCCGCCTACCGGTTAGCCGGCGGCCGAAAGCACAGTGGTGTATGGAAGACGCACGTGCTTTCATACGCACCGGCGGCCAGTCGCCCAGGTACAACCACGGAGAGAGGACGCTACTGGATACAAAATCGTCTCGTGTGAAAGCTTAAATGTGTTGCCGGACAGTCGGCACGGGCTAGCCGGCAACCGGAGCGTGTAAAAAGGCACAACGTGTTAACATAGGCGGACTTACTGCCTGAGACATTCTCTATTAGTCTACTTTAGTGCCTTTTTCATTAACTTTCATCGCTTACTATTATGTAACGGAACGAATATGTAGATATAGATTTTTCCAAAAATTGGGGGGCATATCATTCTCTGTAACTTTTTTTGTATAATGTTAACATCTCAGCACACATTACAACACACATTAACATCACAAACATTATCCATTACAGCCCATAAAAGTCCACTGCTGAACATAGGCCTTCCCCATAGATTAAATCATAGTTGTCACGCTTGGCAGCCGGGTTAGCAACCGCAGTTTTTTTTATTATTGACAGTAAATTATCGCTACCATGCTGTTTCTAAATGTTTTCATAACAATAATTGTATAAAATATTATATTGTTTTAGCTTATAAAAAGTCCCGTTCTTGCTGGTTCTTCCTAGGACAGCGGTTTTTTCCGAATCAGTGGTAAAAGTAAAAAATGACTTTCAATAATAATTACATGTAAGCTTAAGCTACATTTAATAAAAATGATTATGTTCTATTCTATTCTATACTATTCTATTCTATTCTATTCTATTCTATTCTATTATTTTCAGTTGTTATCAGGAAGGTGCTGCTGCTGCCGTCTTCTGTTTCAATTTCCCTCTGTCGCCTCTTACGACATCCAAAGGACGATATGAGGTAGTGGATGTTTTTCACACGAATAATTAGGTGACCATAAAAACGTTCAGTATCTAAATATCAACCTAAACAGAATAATTTTCTTTAACTTACTAAGTTAAAGTACTCGTATCATCGAGATAAAAGGAAACGTAACTGACGAAAAATAAGTACCGTATAAATATTTTGATAATATATATTTTAAATTATACATATAGTTAAGATTAAAAGAATTTTATATTTTTCAATTAACAAATTTCCCTGAACTAACAATATTTACAATCTTGAAATGTAACACTATGCGTCTATAAGTGGTAAGAGCGCATGAAGCGTAAACTGCTCAGCGTAGAGGAAGGTCAAGAGATTTACTGCCTTTTGTATTCACTGCAACCACGCACCGCTAAACAACATAACCTTTGTAAGCAAAAGACACTTTATTAATCAATATTGATCGCAGAATAGAGTCTCTTCTCGAAGAGTACCCCGGTGCGTCGTGACCTTCTCCGTATATCTGATTGTTTTAAGACCATCTAAATTCTCAGTATGCACTTTTTTTGATTTAATCGCTACGTGATTGATGTGTAAGATAAAAATACTTAGAAAGAAAAGACTCTGAATGTTAAATCACGGACGAAAAGATTATGTGTGAGATAAAAACTTAATGAATATTTATTCAAAAATTAAATTTATACGAAAATATAACTTGTTTTGATTGCTTAGCATTCATATAAACTTTATTAACTTTATTGACTAAACTTATATATACTCGTATATATATCATGATTACAGCCCTTCACAAATCCACTGCTGAACGTAGGCCTCCCCCAAGGAATGCCACAAATCACAGTCCTGAGCCACCTGCATCCATAGACTTCCTGCATGGCTTACCAGGTTGTCACTCCCATCTAATGGGGGCCGCTTTACATATAAAACATATATATAATATACATGTATATGTATATAATGCAATGCTAGTGGAGATGATGATGATGAATGTGATGATTTAATTATTTGCTATGAGATGTTAGTGGAGACACGGTTCATCGAATGGCTGTATACTTAAGTAATCATCAATTCACGTTTCGATTGAACCTAAATCGAAAGTCAATGTGTTTTAATAAAAAAGGTTTAAAAAATTATAAGCCCGTATATTGGTATAAGTCCATTTGGATATTTAGGCTATAAAAGGATAATGTAAGCGATATCTAAAAAGTAAAAAAGAAATTGCTGTGGACTAAAGCTAAAGGGTCGGTACAACAAGACATTGCATCCCAACAAAATGGCGTTGTATATTCAACCTTGGTAGAGAAGTCAAATTCTTCTGATGTGCCAGTCGCGTGGGCGATGCAAAAACTATCCTATGACATTGCGCGCATTAATTTCACATGGTTCTGTTTGCAGTGTGTTTGGGCTCGACTTGGAACCTTGTAATTTTAATTCTAAAGTCGAATGTCAGCTGGACAATTGCTTCAGCCCACACTCTTCGCATCGGTTCAACCGTATTAGCGTGTGAATTGGCTGCATCTAATACATTCGAGACATCTATAATTAAGGCAAGGTTTAATTTTACACAATTATTTTTTCTGTTATTAACGTTACATTACTTTATATATATTACCTTCTTTATTAACATTCTTTATTATACATGTTAGAGCCATGTTTTATACGTGGTAGAGCCATATTGCGGCTATATTATGGTTGTAGCACGAATGGGTCGGCTCGACCGGGGTAGGGCCACGCTCTCACAGAATACCAGCGTAAAATAGCAGCTTAATGCTGCTGTGTTTCGTATGGCGAGTGTAGAGAACCGGAGACCATTTTTACTGAATACGAGGCATTCCAACTTAGTCCTAGTCCTAATCCTATTGGTAGGAAATAAGTCCATTGGCTACTTTCGACCATACAATCAAATTACACTCTAAAACTTATTTGATTTCCCATTTTAAGTTAATTATTAAAATGTTTATTTGAGTAAAGATGGGAAATATGTAATAGAATTTTCTTAGAAAAGATTAATTTCTCTTGAAAATAATTTCATTGACTTAGATGTCTACCATCCTATACAAAAACTATTACCTTTTTTAGGTCAGAACTAAGTGACACTAAGAAACATAATTTTTCCATGTAGGCGAATCAATTATCCCATTTTGTTGCGTAAGTGTCTTAAATGCAACTTGGATATTTGATTTGATTTGGAACTTGGATATCATGTGGCATATACATCCTCTTTATAAAGGGACCCAATTCTCAGGGACTTTTACGGGCTGATGAAACAGAAGAAGTCCATTCCAGGGCTAAATTCCAAACTTAACAAATTAATCATGCCGAAAATTTTAATTAGACTACAAACATACTGTTTTATACGTCGCAGAGCTATGTTACAACTTTATTTTAACTGCAGCACGAATAGATCAGCTCAAAAGCCGACGAACCGCGCTCTAACAAAATACCAGCATAAAATAGCATCTTGCTGCAGTGTTTCGTATGTTAAGTGTTGAAGCCTTTTTAATGTAATGAGCCATTAGTCTTTAAGGAAAATTTAATTCGAGATTAGATTTAAGTGTCTATAGGCCACAGTGTCCATTTACCATCAGGCTGGACTGTGTTGGTCATCAAATTTTAAATAAAGAAAAAACTAATAAATAAAGGATCAGAGAATGATCGAAGTATAAAATTAGATACCTATGCAACGTTATCTCATAACAAAATTATTTGTCGTGGGCGAGAGAATTAGACAGGTATTATACACGATCGCCGAATTCTAACCTTTTGTAACGATATTTCGCACTGTAGAGGTCTGATGCGTATATTCCGGTTCAGATTATTTCTCTGCATGACTCATAACATTCAAATAAACTAATAAATATAAATTATACTTGAATTAAATCAAACTAGAATGACGTTTTCTTTTCGCTTCTGAGTCTCTATGGTACAAATTAACACAGTAGATATTTTTATTTTTAATATACTACGACTATTTGGCTCCTGCTTGAAATTGAATAATGCCCTCCAAATCGAATTTTACACAGTACAGATGCACTCTCTATACCCATTACTCTCATAGTCCAATGGAACGGTAATCCTACAAAACGGGATAGCGATGAGGCGTAGGCACTTTATATGCTTTCCGAAGGAAGGGGATGAAGCACCGCCAACGTCCTAACTCCGGGCTGCTACTGAAAATTTCGTGACAGAAAAACCCAGTAGCGGATTTTGATCCGACCCGGATTCAAACCCGGAACCACATGATCAGTAGACACGCCAACGACTATAAGATTAATGAGGTAGTTTAATTTGAATATAAAATTGACGACTCAGAGGGCCAAAATTCTAACCACTTAATTACGTGGTTCTCAATTAATAAATCAAACTACGCTCTCCCAGAATCGCACACCACTTGACATAAGCCTCCAAGTACATGCTCTTTTCTGTGTTCAAAGTGTCCGTGTTGTTTATAGTTGGCCCCCAAGAATTAGGGTAACGGTTGAATAAGAGGTCGAAATTAGACCAGACTGTTAGAGAGAACAGCTATCAAAATTATATGATTGTTATTAACTAAAGTAATGTAATATGACACAGAATAAGTTTTTACTAATAGACACAGGATAAACTTTTCAGTCATTTGACTAATAACTAAATAAGATTATTAAGTAAATGATCAAATAAATAAACAAATTAATTAATTATTTTATTTTAATCGCTTAGGATTAAAAAAAGTTACCTGTGTCCTTTCGTAGCTTTCTCTGTACCAAATTCCATAAAAATCGGTTTCGTAATTCAGCCATACGACAGGCCACGCAGAAAATTTTCAAAAAAGTGTTTCTTTTTTGTATGAGACAATGGCCAGTTTTAATTTATTGTGAAAATGCGATTATTTATAAGTAAAAAAAAAATATTCCAAGTTTAAATTTCCCTTTACAGCCAAGACTTTTTACAAGCTAAATTGATCTTGTTTCATCGAAAAATAGTCTGTTTCGGATACATTTCCGCGAGATGAGTTCAGTCAAATCATTTGATAAATATCAAATAGCATTTATGGATAAAGGCCGAAGGCAGCCGTGTACCGTTGGTATAAGAAATTTCAAATTTACTTATTATTTAATTTGCTTATTTTATTTATTTGAACGACTGTAAGGTCAAAGGAAAAGTGCTAGCAGTGAAAAATTTGATTAGGGTTATTAACGTGCTGCAGCTATATTGTGGTTGCAGCACGAATAGGTCGGCTCAACCGGGGTAGGACCACGCTGTCACAGAATAACAGCGTAAAATAGCAGCTTAATGCTGCTGTGTTTCGTATCGTGAGTGTAGAGAACCGGAGACCCTTTTTACTGGAAACGGGGCATTCCATCTTAGTCCTCAGGGGTGACAACGCATCTGCATCATGATGCTTAATTGATAAATGTAGATGTCTATGGTTCACAGCATCCACTTACCATCAGGTGGACTGTGTGCTCGTTTGTCACCCTTATTCTATAAAAGAAAGGTGAATTTAATATAAATACGTTCAAATCATATTGCAGATGGATTCGAGAAACGTTCACGAGATTTAACAGGAACACCTACGCGCATATTTTTGCGTTGGGTGTACAACCTCACTGATGCCCAGAAGCAGGCCCGCGTGCCGTAAATTTGAAGCAGAATTGTCTCAACGTGCTTACGACATAATTATAGGTGATGAATCTTAGATGTATCAATACTATACAGAAACGATACACCAGTAGACGGATTAGCTTTTCAAAATGAACCAACGCCTACCAGGTGAGGGAGAATATGATCGCTAGTTTTTTCGCTTATAGTAGACAGTAATTTTAAAAATTTAATAATATAAACTTTGAGCAAAGATTTTTTTAATCTCAGGATTATGATAATTTTTAAATATTTGTGGAAGTTTTATTCACGTGATATGGCCATGGAAAAAGCCTGCTTAGCTTTTCTGTCTATATTTTTCTTTATTATTTTTTATTTCTCCATCATTTATCTTAGCATACATGAATAAATATTTTAAATTGAAGATTATATTAGAACCTCTGACTTCTAAACTAGGCAAGGCCTGTATCATAAAAGTAAGAGATTTTCACAAAAGCAGTGTCGGTCTGATAAGTACGTTTGCGTAAAATCTCAGGATCTTATGCAGACGTACGGATTTTCTACATAATTATTTATCTGAAACCAATGACGGCTACTAATCTTACGTTCAATTGATGTCGCTAGTCTAATTCACATAAAATTTATCTAATATTTGAGAAAGAAACATTAATCTCTACACTTTTCTAACAAATTAAATTCCCCCGCTATGAATTCTATCAAATATTGTACCTCATTCCAAGTGGCGCCGCCCTGATGGCAGAAAAAGTCGTTCAAAACCTCATTGTCCTACTTGCGTACATAGATATAAAGCAAAAATAATTCTTAACTAATAAGATAAGAAGACAATTTTATTATTTTTAATTTCATACATAAATTACAACATTAACATTTGTAATAAACCTTACTTTATAAAAAATACTGGTTAACAGAAATTAAAATATATTTCCTTTAACGTTATCCGATTAAAACTTGGAATCATAATGTTTGAGAAGGCTAAAGATAGAGATAATACGACGATGAAAAATAACTAGCGTTTACAAGAGCAGGAAACGCAATTATACATCTATATAGGAAGTGCGAAATTTGACTTTGATATAATATGTAGCGCTATATCGTCGTACATAATATTATAGCCCAGTTCTAAAAAAAAAACTGACAACTACGATTAGGGTCAGTCATATAAATTTAGCCCTAAGGGTTCTTATATATTTAATTATGTATTAAGATATAGTTCATCATGGTTTCATCATTATCTCGCCCACGACATTGCTGGCTCTAACAAAGTACAAACTTAACTTTGCAGTGGAAAAATATTTCTCCGATACATCAGCCCACATCACGGTCTATGCTCTAACTGCAAATGAAAGTTTGTAATCGCAAACAATTTTTTTGCGATGTAGCGAAAAATTAAATATTTTTTAGATTTTTTCTTTACTTGTGCTATGAGACCTTGCTTGACCTTTCTTGTCAAATTTCATGATTCTAATCAACGGTCTTATAGGTTATGATAATCGGTATAGTCTAGGTATAAGTACCTTATAGGTTTGATGAATAAGTTTGCGAGTATCAAAATATGACATAATTGGCCGTATATTTTGATTGTGTTGACCTAGAAATTTGAATTTCCTCCAAAGAATCATAGTATTCATTAATTACTTTAGTATTTGACATTAATTTTAACTAAATACCTCTAGCCGTTTCTGAAAAAAGGATCTTGAAAGACGGACAGACACATGGACAGACGGACAACAAAGTGATTCTATAAGGGTTTCGCTTTTTCCTTTTTGGGCATGGAACCCTAAAAAATTAATAAACAATAATTCGAAATGATGGAGGATGTAACGGATTTGTAAATATTTTAAAATCACTCGCTCCGTGGCGCAGTGGCTTAGCAATGAGTTGCTGCGCTAAGGGCCGCGGGTTCGAATCCCGCACGGAACAAGTATTTGTATGGTCTACAAATAATTGTTCCGGGTCTGGATGTTTGTTCTTGTGAAATTTATGTCTGTAAACTCCCACAATACAGGAGAAAATCCTAGTTTAAAAAAAAAAATTTAAAAAAAATCACTTTCGATATTCAACGCTTTTTTATAATTGATATAACATACTACTCAAAACCAAACCTGATGTAACATTTCAACCAGAACAACAGTATTAAAATATACTGCGAGATGGGTAGAACTACATCCGGGCCTCCGTCATTTTTTTATGCAGCCATTCTCTGTGACGATTAAAACCTGGCCAAAGATAAATGATTCGTTCATGCGCCGCATTATTTCTAACCAGGAATAAACTTGTTTATTCAGTATTTTTGTAATTCACAAAATTTATAAACGTCTTGGTTGTAATAAAATGATAATTATTATCTTATACGGCAGGTAGTTTAAACCAAAAATTGAAGAAATTACCCTACGGTACTCATTATATCCACCGTATAGTGGCGGTGTAAGAATATCCACTAATCTATCGTCCTGTGGGTGTCGTAAAAGGTGATAGAAAGAAACGAACCAGAAGATGGAAAGCAGCGTCTTCTTAATGACAACTAGAAAATTAAAAAGTGAAATTTCTTAACATTTTTACGTGGTAGAGCCGTGCTGCAGCTATATTAGTAGTATAGTTGTAGCACGAATGGAATCAACTCGACCGGGAAGGACCACGCTCTCACAGAATACCAACGTAAAATAGCAGCTTATGTATTGTGAGTGTAGAGAACCGGAGACCCTTTTTACTGGAAACGAGGTATTCCATCTTAGTCCTCACGGGTGACAACGCATCTGCATTTTGATTCGTAATCGAGGATAGATGTGTATGTCTATGGGCCGCAGCAACCACTTACCATCAGGTGGACTGTGTGTTTGTTTGTCACCCATATCCTATTAAAAACAAATTCTGTGAAGCGTAAAATATGACAACTTTGGCAAACATCCCCTTTATGATGCCATCTATGCAGAGGGCTATGTTCAGCAGTGGACTTTGATAGGCTGTAATTGATAGAATTGATGATTGAGTCATTACATTGCGGTTGTAATAGCAAATAAGTTAACTATTTTCCCAAATGTCAATCTTATCTCTTATGGTATACGACAAATTGAATGCATGAATTTTTCGAAATATGTCAGCATGGTCTACCAGTGTCAATATTACGTGGTGCTGATTAAGGCATGAGGTTTTGACGGGCGCTTGGTTGCAAAATCCACCCAGAACCTTCTACTGTAGAAACATATAGAATGTTCGAGTACATATCGGTCCCGAAATTTCTAGAAGGATCTTGACCTCCTAGTTCTGCTACTCGATACCAGAGGGCGCTAGTGGTAACTAGTGTTGCCATGTATAAACCATTAATAGTGGCGCGCAACACTGCCCCCTCCTAAGACATGCTCGTCCCGAGCATTATTGGCCCCATAATAACGCGCCAGTCGATCCACATGGACGATCTTAGGAGTACCTCTTGCACCTTTCTGTATCCGGTAGGTTACGTCATTGATCCTGTCACAATCCGGTACGGTCCGTCCCATTTAGCTTGAAGCTTAGGAGATTTCTTTGCTGCGAACTGGATTGTGTAACCACACTAGTGAACCTTCGTCAAACCCTTTGTTGTTCATTTTGCGACACCAGTCCTCGACATCGTCACGACAGTGGACCCAGTAAAACCGTTCTCGGATCTTCAGTAGAGTTCGTTTAACTCCCAGATGGCCTCCTCAACAACCATTATGGTACAGCTGTAGAACATCCGGTACTTTAGCTTTAGGGACAACCATTTGCAAATGACAACTGTCTCCCGACCATTTTCCCATTTACGGCACAGGACTCCATCCTGAATCAGCAAGCTGTCCCATTGGGCCCAACAGTTTTTCGTGGTCGAACTCATCGCTGAGACGTCACTCCACTTGGGCTTAGGAGCACTGGCCTTCATCCATTCCAGAATCGGCTTGATGTCCGGATCTTCCTGCTGTGCATGTTCTAGGCTGTCCTTCCACTCATTGCAGAGCTGGTCTGTCCTGAGCATCCTCACAGATACTACTTCCTTACCCTCTTGCCTATTACAATGCTTGCAATCTTCAGGACAAGGTCTTCTTGACAATGCATCTGCGTTGCCATGAGATTTCCCACTGTGCTGGGCGGTGCGGATAGCCGCACTGCCCCCTCGAGATAGTTCACCTTCCTTTCTACAGTTCGCTTAGGCAGCTGGATCGAAGATGGCCCTTTCCCCACAGCCGTAGCACCTAGGGCTGTATCCTTTATTGCAGTCGCGAACTGTAGCTGCTGCAACCTCCTGACGCGATGGGAACGATGATCCTGTCGTACGGCTTCCACCTCCAGTGCATGGGCTAACGCGTCCTTAAGCGTCACGTGGTGCCCGAGCCTCACAGCAGCTCTGACTTCAAGGTCGCGGATGCCGTCGATGAATGTCTGCACCAGGTTCCTACAATGAGCACAGGTACAGACTGGTATGCTTTTCGAACCAGCTTTTCCACCTCAAGGGCCCACTGCTGCAGGTTTTCGTTGCTGCGTTGCACGCGATCTTTGAGCTGCGCACGAAAGACGTGTTCCAGGTGAGCGTCGCCATATCTCGCCTCCAATGCCTCAAGGAGCTGCTCGTAAGTCACTCCCTTACCGAGAGCTTCCAGAACAGTTAAGGCCTCGTCGCGCAGGCCTAGGGTGAGAGCAGTCATGGCCTGACTTTTATTCCAGCCGTTCGCCTTCATGATAGCCTCGAACTGGATTTTGTAGGCCGACCAGGAAGAGGTCCCGTCGAACGGCGGCACTTTGAATCCACGTAGCGAAGGTGTTGTAGCTACCACGGGAGCTGTAATTCCATCCCCAATTTTTAGTTCGTCCAGTGTTTTCTTCACGTCAGCCATCACGTTGTTAACCCGATTGTTCACTTGGTTGATTCGGGTTTCAGCTTCCGACAGGCGGTTGTCATGTTGAGCAACCTATCCTTCACCTCCTTATCTCTTTCCCGAAGGTAGCGTGAAGGTCCTTCATGAGAAGCATCTGCTCCTCCTGTCCCCGCTGCAGCCGCTCTTCCAACCGACGGGCCTGTTCTTCCTGTCGGCGGGCCTGTTCCTCCTGTCGGCGGCCTGCTCCTGCAGCATCATCATCAGAGCACCTAAGTCAGGTGCTGCAAATGCAGGAGCTGCTGACGGGCCGACCTCCGTGGTCGGCAGCTGGCCCTCCGACGCTTGCGATGTTGTACCACCAAATCGTCTCTGGTCCGTCTCCTGTTGGCGTTGACTTCGGCACGGATACCTCCGTCATCTTTAGGTAAAATCGGCATGATTAAATCCCACTTGGACACCAATTGTTACGAGCTTGGGGTTCGAGACAATTAAAACTGCCGAGTGAATTACCAAAATTGACACTTTAATTACAGAACACTAATTACAACTAAAACCACACTAATAACAAAATACAATTGTACTACAGATCACTTTAATTCGCAGTTGTATCGCTTGAAGTATTCGCTTGTATCGCCAATTCAATACTGACTCGGTCGTGGTTTATACCGGCCTTATATAGCGCTTCAGATACTTTCCAGAACCTTCTACTGTAGAAACATATAGAATGTTCGAGTACATATCGGTCCCGAAATTTCTAGAAGGATCTTGACTCTCTAGTTCTGCTACTCGATACTAGAGGGCGCTAGTGGTAACTAGTGTTGCCATGTATAAACCATTAATAGTGGCGCGCAACAATACTACTCAAAACCAAACCTGATGTAACATTTCAACCAGAACAACAGTATTAAAATATACTGCGAGATGGGTAGAACTACATCCGGGCCTCCGTCATTTTTTTATGCAGCCATTCTCTGTGACGATTAAAACCTGGCCAAAGATAAATGATTCGTTCATGCGCCGCATTATTTCTAACCAGGAATAAACTTGTTTATTCAGTATTTTTGTAATTCACAAAATTTATAAACGTCTTGGTTGTAATAAAATGATAATTATTATCTTATACGGCAGGTAGTTTAAACCAAAAATTGAAGAAATTACCCTACGGTACTCATTATATCCACCGTATAGTGGCGGTGTAAGAATATCCACTAATCTATCGTCCTGTGGGTGTCGTAAAAGGTGATAGAAAGAAACGAACCAGAAGATGGAAAGCAGCGTCTTCTTAATGACAACTAGAAAATTAAAAAGTGAAATTTCTTAACATTTTTACGTGGTAGAGCCGTGCTGCAGCTATATTAGTAGTATAGTTGTAGCACGAATGGGTCGGCTCGACCGGGGAAGGACCACGCTCTCACAGAATACCAACGTAAAATAGCAGCTTATGTATTGTGAGTGTAGAGAACCGGAGACCCTTTTTACTGGAAACGAGGTATTCCATCTTAGTCCTCACGGGTGACAACGCATCTGCATTTTGATTCGTAATCGAGGATAGATGTGTATGTCTATGGGCCGCAGCAACCACTTACCATCAGGTGGACTGTGTGTTTGTTTGTCACCCATATCCTATTAAAAAAAATTCTGTGAAGCGTAAAATATGACAACTTTGGCAAACATCCCCTTTATGATGCCATCTATGCAGAGGGCTATGTTCAGCAGTGGACTTTGATAGGCTGTAATTGATAGAATTGATGATTGAGTCATTACATTGCGGTTGTAATAGCAAATAAGTTAACTATTTTCCCAAATGTCAATCTTATCTCTTATGGTATACACGACAAATTGAATGCATGAATTTTTCGAAATATGTCAGCATGGTCTACCAGTGTCAATATTACGTGGTGCTGATTAAGGCATGAGGTTTTGACGGGCGCTTGGTTGCGCAAAATCCACCCAAAAAACCACAGGCTGGTTATGAGGTCAGCATTATAAGTGCAAGTATCTCGAACCTATGCGCTCACCGATCCGCTTTAAAAAGTCGTTGCATGAGCAACTCTTCCAAGAAACGCTGCACATAACCTATTTATAACTGCATTTGATAAAAATAAGTACAATATGATATAATACAGTCTAAATCAAACCAAATTCAAATCTTTGAAAAATTAAAACAATAATGATTTCTTATATTTACGCGAACACTACACATTGAATTAAACTACTTTTACGGATTATATCGCGTTTAATTAACTTATTTTATTAATTCCCGACGTTTCGGGTGCTTTACAGCACCCATGGTCTACATAATGATTTCTTATATTTACGCGAACACTACACATTGAATTAAACTACTTTTACGGATTATATCGCGTTTAATTTACATAATGATTTCTTATATTTACGCGAACACTACACATTGCATTAAACTACTTTTACGGATTATATCGCGTTTAATTAAATAAGTTAATTAAACGCGATATAATCCGTAAAAGTAGTTTAATTCAAATTAAAACAAGCTTAACCCTTGAAAATTGTAAACTGTTTGTAATTTTTGGAACGAAGTTCCTTATCGCACGATACGAATTTGGCGGATGGGGGCTAGGCGAGAAAAAGTGTAAGATTTTTCCGTCACAACCCCCCTTTCTATAGTGCGAGCGAGATGGAATAATATCCATCTCCCTCGCACTTTTTCTTATCTTGCCATGAAAGAAATATTATTTTAAATGACGCTTCATTTTAATAGGTGCTAGTAATTCATTTATTTGTATTTGTTAATCAATAATATAATACGTTTATCAATAATAATATACTACGAAAGGAACTTCGTTCCAACCGAGTGTTCCACGACACTCACGCATGGTTTTTTTAAATAAATGTTTCCATTGCCACTAACTAATAAAAATAACCATAGATACCATTGCACAATCTGCAACTACATTATAATCATCGATTTATGATATTCGCTTCATTAATTTCCTTGAGGTATCACAATCATGCACTCAGACGCACACAGCTATAAAGTTATTTGTAAAAGATTGTTCATACCTTACGTTATATCGTCATCCGCCACAACTAATAATTACTGACATCAAGCCCGGCTCTATCGTTAGAGACACACAATTAACCATTCACCCGTGAAGCCTGCGCTCAGATAGCTATGTCCTAGCCTTATTATATCGTTACTTCAATGCCTAGGTGGTGTAGATTTACTTGATAATGTTATATCAATCAGGGACATACCTCGGTTTGAACATTGTCTTTACACGCGTTCCAAGTTTCATTACAAATTAAGCCGTTAAATTTTGATACGAACACGCTTGTTAAATTTAACCCCGTTAAGTAAATTAGAGTTTTCACACCTTAACTTTGGCTACGAGTTATTACTATCGGATATTCGTTATTAAAACATATTATGTATAATGAAAATATTTAATATTAATTTCAATAACACTACATTTTTACTGGTTTACGCATATTCACTAACCCATAACGTCCCGTAAAAAGCGACACGGGGAAACAAACCAAGAGATGGGTAGCAACGTTTTCCAAATAAATAAAAAACTGCGGTTGCCAAACCGCCTGCCAAGCGTGGCAACTATGGTAAGTATCCCCGCTATAAGGCAATTTATGGGTGGAGCTTATGATCAGGAGTGGACTTATGAGAAGTTTTAACAGTTCTCCTGGTAACAAAGCGTTATGTTTAGTCATCAGAAATGGCAACGATCTGCTTTTTGATTGTTCATCGAGGATAGATGGGAGCTGACTGCAGCATCCACGTTCTAAAAGACAGACTGTGTTCTCAGTTGTCATAATGTAAACAAAGCTGTTATTATGCAGCATCGTAGATAGCGTTTATCGATATATATTTTATTTTAAGTTTTTTTCAATTTCTATCTAAGATAACAAAAGACAGGCAAAATGAACTCAGTATTCAGTCTCATATATATACCAACACTATTTTGAATTTATAAAACTAATATTACAATAATCAACACTTACTCATAAATAGGTACCTACTAAGTAATGGTTTGAGACGGTAGGATATGTACAAATGTCTTAAAATATCTAGAGAGATTAGTTTGGTATTAGCCAAAAATAACCGACATAGCCCAATGGATTAGTAGGTACGCTAAAGTGACAATAGGCCTATCATATAGCTCGAAGAACCGACAACCGAAGTTTCTCGAGGGGCAGCCGTACCTACCGGTAAGCTATGCAGGATCTGGTAAGAGATGTAGGAAGTCGATGGATGCAGGGGCCCGGGACCATGCTTTGTAGCTTTCTTTAAGGGAGGTCTATGTTCTGCAGTAAACGTGTTAAGGGTGATGATGGTGATGATGATGATGGTCAACAATAGACTGTCTGTAGGCTTAAAACCACGAAGAAAGCGATATAATTATAAAATTATACTATTTGAGACGCATATAAGGACTTTTAAGGATTACATCAGCTTCTCAAAAAAAATGTCTACCTTAACTTGAAACGGTGCACCCTGCTGGTTGACAGACAAGGCTCAGTAGATAAACTGATGTCGGTAAATCCATACCGGTATTACCGGTAGTGCCGTTACATTACCACTACCATTACCATTAAAGTCCACTGGATTTAATGGTAATGGGGTATTTTGTCATAGTTGCCACTCTTGGCAAGCGGGTTAGTAACCGCAGTTTTTGTTTTGGTCGTTATTAGGAAGACGCTCCTGCCCACCTCCTGATTTGTTTCCCTCTGTTGCCTCTTACGACACCCACAGAATAATATAGGGTAGTGGATATTCTTACACCGCCACTACATGACAAGTAAGTAGGGTAGGTAAGTAACCCATATAAAACGCTGAAATTGATTTTTTGATTAAATTCCAAAAAAAACTTTAAACGATTGAAAAATTCCAAATAGTTTTAAATCGGAATCAGTTATTCTATGTATTTTTTTATCATTTCATATAAATAATAGACTTATTAAGTTAATCGATTATCCATTGTCAGCGTATCGATTCAACACTCACTAACTCATCTCCCCAGCGTAGTAAATACCGATACGTTATCCATGTAATTGACTAAACGAAGTGATGACACAAATATCATATCATCATCATTAAAGCCTTTCAAAGTTCACTGCTGAGCCATAGATTGCCTCATAGGGGCGCATTTGTCATAGATGCCACACGTAGTAGACGGATTAGCGACCGCAGTTTTTTATTATGTTGAGAAGTTACGAGGAAGATGCTGCTGCCCATCTCCGGTTTCCGTTTTCTTCCGTCTCCTCTTGCGACTCCCACGGAATAATTTGAGGTAATGTGAGTGTAAGTGTGCCATAAGCCGCCACTACACGGCAATAGCACATAATATTGCGTCATTAAGTTAAGTAGATAAACTAAGATGAACTTAAAATTGGCTGCTATTACGAAAATAAATATGAATGTTTCTAATAAAGTTTTTACTGAACTTATTACATTTTTATAGTCATTATTTGACTGTCTAATTGGTTTAGTGATCGTAAGCGCAACTATTGATCATGTGGTTCGGGTTCGAATGTCGACTCGTGCCGAAATCAGCTATTGAGTTTTTTTCTGTCCAGTATTCTCAGTTTTTTTTATTTTTAGCAGTAACGGTGACAAACGAGCACACAGTCCACCTGATTGTTAGTGGATATGTAGTTGCGTTGCCTACATACTCATTTTTGAGGATTAAAATGCCTCGCTACCAATAAAGAGGGTTTTCGATTCTAGTCACTCATTGTAAGGTTACCCTGGCATTTGTAACAGCGTAATCTTCTTCCTGGTCGAGCAGACCCATCCATACGGCAGCGTAGCTCTTCATGTACGAGTATAAGTAGTTGGGGAAGGACAACGCTCTTTTAGAGGAGCTCTTCTCCACGTAATATCAGGTAGACTGTATGACTTTACCAAGTATTAACAATATATTAACATACTATACCTTTAATAAGATAAATGGAAAAAGAGTTTTCGCATATTACGCCAATACGAAATTTTAAAATATGTTTTATTATAAACTTATGTAAGTGGTTAATTACTTTGTACCTACATAATAACAAAAGTAACGTAATAACAAATTATTTTAAATTTATAATGTGTTAGAACAAGAGCAATAAATCCTATCCTAGTATTTCCTACTCGAACGGCGACCGCCTTCCCACCTGTGAGTGTCCAAGTAAGCGCTATTGCAAATACTAGAAACGATACGCAACAATACTTGAAACTTAGGAATTATTGACACAACTTGCAATTTAATTACCTACGCCGAGTTTGATGTACTACTTGTCTCTGAACTTGTCTTCTTTGTTAATGAACCTTTACCCAAATACAGTTACTATCTTCATATAATAATAACAATGTCCTCCAGACCGAATTTCTGTCACGGCGACCAGTCTCAACGGAGCTTAGCCATTTGCGCAAGATAGGTTATAGCGCCCAAGTGTACGCGCAAGCACAGGTGCACTCTCTATTCCTTCACTCTCATAATCCGATCACGGCAATCCGACACAATCGAAGAGAGATGAGGTACACCACCAACTGCTTTTCGAGGCACGGGGTGACCGCCAACTTTCTGACTACCAGACTCTAGAGAAATCTTATCTTATATATTATCTCGTGATCAGCAACCGCATTTACGACCACTAGACCAATGAGGCAGGCAAGTAGCCTGTAAGTAACTGGATAGTTAGCGGCTGACACTGTGTAACTACTTACAATATCTACTAACATAGTTTTAAGCCAATATTGTCACTAACAACATTACTAACAATATATTGACTCGTGATCTGAAATAAAAACATTATTATTATTAAAATAATTTAAAAGTGCAATTGACAATTTCATGGTGCCGGCGAAGATCTCGAGTGGCGAAGTGTAGGGCGACCTCCCACTAGATGGAGTGACGACCTGGTAAGACATGCAGGAAGTCGATGGATGCAGGTGGCTCAGGACCGTGCTTTGTGGCATTCCTTGGGGGAGGCCTATGTTCAGCAGTGGACTTGTGAAGGGCTGTAATGATGATGATGATGATGATCCCTATCCATATCAAACTAAATCACGCCGGTTTATAAAATGTCTAAAGTAACGCAAAATAAAGATGAGATTCTAATAGGTGAGGTCACAAAGGTCTATCAAGTTATAGCATTGACCTTCGTAATCGAAGAAGTACTACAACTCTTATCCATACCATTAAGATTACTAATAATACATTATAGTTTGTTGTGTTGATACAATGATTAATTTAGTTCCTGTATAACCTGTCCAATAAAATGTGCAATAAATGCTTAATAATGTTTAATTGCATAATTAATTTATCTCTGTGCTGCTTTTTCAATCACCTGATAAAGTTTTCATAAAATAAAATACAACATAAAGAAATTAAAATTAGCAGTTGTATGAAACAAATAGATCACTTGTTTTACTATTACCTATATTCGGCCAGCTTTTATTTATTTCTTGGATAACTTTTGTCTGTGAAATTTAGCCCTAAATTCAATAAAAAACTTTAAATAGTTCTTTATAAATGTTTATTAATTTAATCACTTCTCTCTACCTTGATACAAATTATATTACTCTTAATATTATTTATTTATTCCTTTATTTAAATTATAATTGCCTTTTAGATGAATAATATGATTGATTGGTTGTTCTTTTGTTAATAAAATTGATTTAAATAGAATAATTACACTAATAGATAATGCATATGCAACTCAAAATAGACCTGCATAGTTTGCCATTTAATTATTGTAAAGTTTATCATCATCATCATCATTACAGCCTATCAAGGCCTTGTTCATAGGTTGCCTAATAGAGGGGATGGGGGGGGGGGGGCAGGCGGATTTACAACAGTTTTTATATTTTTAGTTGTTATCAGTAAAACGCTTCTGCCCGTCTCCTGTTTTAGTTTCCCCTGTCGCCTCTTACGATACAACCGGGATGATTTGGGGTCCTCTTTTTTTAAAACAATAACGCCATATTTTTTAAGCAATAGCGAATTTGTGTAATATATTTAAATTATATGGGCTATAACAATATAAAAACGCTGTTATGTTTGGTACATCACGCATGGGACGGTTCGACCGGTAAAGGACAAAACTCGCACAGAATGCTGCTGTGTTTTTTTTATAAAACGAGCATGCGGCTTACTTGATGGTAAGTTTCGGTTGCCGTTCATGAACAACTGCAAAACCAGGGCAATTGCAGGTGCGTTGCCGGCCTCTAAAAAGTGTAAGCTCGTTTCTTTAAGGTCCCTAAGTCGTGTCGGCTTGAAAATCGCCGGTGATAAACGATTCCACAAAGAAGTCGCGTGAAAAAAAATTCTAGTAAATCGCACAAACCTGTGGGTGGACCTCCAAGCATCCTGAAGGAGTGTATGGTATCGTGATTTATGTCACGATATGCGATGGTGGAATTTGGCGGCTGGAATTAATACAAACAATTCCTCTGAGCACTTCTCGTGATAAATGCGATATAAAATGCAAAGAGATGCAACAACTCTTCGCGACGCCTGTAAATCAAGCCGATCAGAAAGAACAAGATCGACGGCGACTCCAACTGCTCTTCGCTGGATGCGTTTAAGTGGAATGAGCCCCGGCCTAGAGATGAGAACAGTATTTCATGTGAGACCGAACCTGCGCCTTGTAAAGTTGCTAGCGATGTGCCGGCATGATATACTGTCCCGTTCTGCTGAACACGCTAAGCTTTTTAGAGGCCATTTAGCCTTCCCTTCGAAGTGACCGCAAAACTGTAAGTCAATAGATATGTCAACGCCGAGGATTCCGATGCTGGCCGAATTTCAGGAGAGTGCCCTGAAATTTAAAAGATACGACAAAGGGATTCTTTTTGGCGGTAAACGGCACAAACCTATGCCTTCTGGCGGTTTTACTGGACTATATTTAATCTTCCCTTTATCAGAGACTTTGTTTAACAAAGTTTCGATTTCAGACACAAGTTTGTTCCGGTACTCGTCGACGTGTTCCCGAGAAATACTAACATGGCCGGTGTAACAACATCACCAGTGCTGTCGGCCGTTTAGCAATAAATATTAAAAGTTTGTAAAATATCATTGATATGCTGAAAAAAAAGCGTAGGTGTTAGCATGCAGCCTTGTGGAACACTAATACAATAAATATTAAGAGGCTAGTAATTGGAGCATCCAGCGTTTTTGATGCTTCAATCTGCAAAAAAATGGTGATCCAATTGCACAATTTCTCGATGGCCTTCGCTATGTTCAAACTAACGGCCAGGCTATGAGTCAGGTAAACTCGAAGATGGCGACTCCGACGGAAACCGTACTGTCGTTCGCTAATCAGCTGGTGGTCCTCAAGGTACCTCATGAGCTGGTAGTTTATAATGGATTACGTTTCGTATGGTTACTGAGAACTACGAAGACTCTTTTTACTAGTAAAGAAGACACGAAATCCAAAGCCTTATGGTTGAAAACGCATTTACATTTAGATTTCTAATTGAGGATAACGGTAAATATCTATGGGACGCATTCACTTACCATAAGATTCACAGATAGATGTTTTATATCTTAACTTGTAAGACATTAAGAGTCTAAATACATCCCATTGCTGGGCAATGGCCTCCTCTTGAAAGGGATTAGTACTCCAATGCTTATTGACAGACTTCACATGCACCCGAAAAAGGGAGATATTTGATATAGTTGCCACGCTTGGCACTAAAATAAATCGAGCTTCGGCTATTCGCTTTTTAGGGGTTAGGCCTCTCCTGAAAAATAACGCGAAATATGCCAATGACCGCATGTTAACTTTATTCTTAAAAATACCGTAATTTAACATTTATTTTCTTATAATTCTCTAAGTATAACTTCCTGCAGTTCACACGATGAGGTTTTTAATTCAATAACATAGCAGCAATATGAGTTTTAACACTAGTATTTACAATATACCTTAGCAACAGCAAGGTGCTATATCACAAAGGTTTCGCCACAGAAAACCTTCTGTTCTGTACTTAGGCCCTGTGTGGTAACAAAGTAACGTCCCACTTCAGTCAAGGTTCTAATACCAAGCATTAGTCGTGCGTATAAAAGATATAAACGACGTTTGCCTTACAAACCAAAAGAGCCTTAACTCCGAAATGCTAAGGGTATAAACTGCTATAAAGTTGTAATACTTTTTCACGTTCTCGCTAGAACGTACCTAAAGTAAGGCAGTGAAAACATATCTCCTATTTAAATGACTCAAGATTTTCCTGTACCTTGTTGTAAATTGCAAGCAGTTACATAAGACATAAGGTTAAATTTCGGAAAGCGTTTAAACTTTATTATTTATTTCGGGTTGCTATTATAACCAAAAGTATAGCATTAATATTGAAGTGTTATGCGTCAGTACGTGTGTTCGCGAATGTCACGTAATTGTGATTATACTTACTCTCGAAGTAACGTTGGTTTTTTATAAATTTAAATATAAGCTTTACTCTCTTAAAACACACAAATTATAGCATACAATAATTTATTATTTATACGCAAATTTGAATAAAACAAACTATACGGATTTAATTGCACTTAATTTCAACTTTTTAATTTTTTTTATTCAGACGTTTCAGGCGCTTTACAACACCCATGGTCACGGGGTACTGAGGTGTTGACGTCCTGAAGTCACAGTTAACGTAGACTACTTTTCAACTTTTTAGTATTAATATATATTTTTGGTCCGCTTAATGCAGAATGAGTTTACAGTATCTTGAAGTCTTGCAGTGGTGGTCTTGCTTGGGTTTCGATTTAATTTTTTAATTATGGCATCCCAAGCAGATGGTCGTGCCCAGCCCATCTAAATTAGCATCTAAGAAATGAGCAATTGAATTTTGAAAATTCATTATTATCTAACTTCTTCTTCATCGCCGTAAAAGTCTCCCATTTTAGTATCGCCTGGCGTTAACCACCTCATACCGCCATTTATTAGAAGCCACAAAATATTTTTGTCTTAACCTCGCCTCTTACGACTCCCATAGGACGAAACTACTACTAAATTGAATTAATGAACGCAAGAATATGTTTTTCATATAATCTATTCTACTCATTTTAATTGTAATTACGATGGAAGGCAGCAATGAAAATTTGCGAAAAATATTCAAAGCAGTATGGATGTAAAGATAAAACTATTCTTTACATCTAAATTGGTACTAATTAGGTTTTTTTCTGCTTACGGAATTTATGTTTCGGCACTAACGGTCCATAACAAGCTATTAGATACTAGCCATTGTTTTTACGTTCTATTGCAATTTAAAATTAGAATACGTGGCAAACAAGAAAAAAAGGCAGCGTAATTAGGAGCTGTAAGGCTTTTCATCTTAACACTCAGCGGTAGCATGTGCTATCTCTGTCTTTCGATTTATTTATATTTTAAATTTGTTGAATCGATGTTTTCATCAGTCGATAAAGTGAGGGAGGTATTTACAGTTTCATGAGACTCAGAGTTATTTGTTGGAATATTGGAATTTTGTACTTCATCATATGATAATTATTAATATTCTGGCATTGACGAATATGTAATATGTGACGGAAAGCTACGATAGTTGCTGTTCATACAATGATTGATGAACCAATATCCTTCAGGACTAACTAAAACTCCAAAATAGGTGAGCCACGTTCGGGTAGTTTTGATTTCTTTTTTAAGCTTCCTAAGTTAAAAGAAAACTATTAGCTTTGTGAGCATTAGATCATGCTCCTCAGTCTGATAATTTTACTTTTGTCACCAGTCTTTGGACTTAGGATTTACTGCCTCTGAAGTTCGCTAAAATATCTTCTGTCAGTCAGCTGAGTATATCGCTTGCAGATGTGGTTGGCATTTGGTGTAAAATGTGCAAATTCCCTTACAAGATGTTAAATCTTACTATTTTATCTCTACATGTGATAATTAAAGTTTTCTTTACAAAGAAAAGGTCTCTGTATTCTCTGTACCATAACCGAAAATTCCGAATAATTCTTGTTTAACAACCGGAAAATACTGCCTTGACCAAAGTTGCCTAAAAATCATTAATACATTAATTCTATTATTAACAATTAACCGCTGTTTCAAATATTTATCAACTATTTTCGACCGATTTAAATAAAACTAGTTTTACGGATTTTATCGCGTATATTAACTTATTTTATATTCCCGACGTTTCGAGCACTTTACAGCACCCATGGTCACGGGGGGGACTGAGGTGTTTGACGTCCCAATGTCATAGTTAACCACGGCTACCTCCAGATTAAAAATTATTAATTTTTGTTCCGATCTACGCAGTACGAACTTACAGTATCTTGAAGTCTTGCAGTTGTATGCTTGGGTTATGATTTAATTTTATTAATTATAGGATCCCAACAATAATAACAGCAGATGGTAGCACCCAGCCATCTTCTCTATTGAAATTAGGATGTTTTTTGGTTTCAATAGCCTCGCGAATCATCCTTGGAAGGAATCGGTGTTCTTTAGCGAGGATTTGTGCTCTATCAAATCTAATGTAGTGACGGGGGCGATCCTGTACGTGTTCACAGACTGTAGACTTCCCGGAGCGTTGATTCTTCACATCAGCTATGTGTTCTTTAATGCGGGTTTTTATTGATCTTTTAGTTTGTCCTATATAAGAGAGACCACATACACAATCAAGCTTTGCAGAGGGACTTTAAACTTGACTGATGGTAAAAACTGACTAATCTTCTTCGGCGGCTTGAAGTATGTTTTAATGGAAGCACGCTTCTAGATGTAGCCAATCTTGTCAGTGACACCTCTGACATATGGCAGTACAGCAGGCACTTGCTCGACTGTGGTCGGCTTCACTCGTTCACTGTGACGTAGGCGCGGGACCTGAAGCTTATTGTCGTGCAAAACTTGCTTGACGTGTTGGAGCTTGGCGGCCAGGTGTTTACTGTCACAGATCCCTCGTGCTCTCTGAAACAAAGATTTACCCACGGTAGCTAACTGTGGAGGATGGTGATGAGAATCACCGTTTAAATATCTATCTGTATGGTTTTTTTTTAATCTGGAGGTAGCCGTGGTTAACTATGACATTGGGACGTCAAACACCTCAGTCCCCCCCGTGACCATGGGTGCTGTAAAGTGCTCGAACCGTCGGGAATATAAAATAAGTTAATAATATACCTACGCGATAAAATCCGTAAAACTAGTTTTATTTAAATGTGTAGTGTTCGCGTAAATATAAGAAGTCATTATATTTTCGACCGACCTTTGGATTGTAAACGAATATAATTGAACAATAGTCTAAACGTGCATTTAATTCAACAATTTATCTCCATTCACTTTGCATCGCTTTTTTCGGTGTATAGAACGTCCTCGACCGCATCCGCTTCGCTTATACTCCATAGAGGTATCATCGGGGTTGGATAAGCGTAATCTTCACACTATGTAAATCTAGTGTTATTAGATATATAATGCTTCGATGCTCTGGGAAATAATATCAGCGATTTTTATTTAACTCTTTCTAGATTATTCAACTGGAGATTAGATGTTAAAAGAGGAATATAATATTAACAAATACTCCATATATAATTACAACGCGAGGTTCAAGCCGTCGACTAACGTAACGGAAATTCGTACAAATATGCTGTATATGAGAATCGGCTTACCATACTACCTGCCCAGCGTTGTAAATATTTGTTACAGACTGATGAAGTGCAAGAGGAAGAAACTGATCACAAGTGTTTTCTTTTTCACTAAAAATAATTTTACGGGGAATCATAAGATTTTTAACAAAAAATTTAAAATTAACTACAATTTTTTTTACCAATCCAGGGGCAGTACACTAAAATATCATTATTCAAAGAATTAACAGACGACAAACTGCTGTTTACGACAACCATTATCTATGAAAGCAAAAGTGAACAAAACACAAGCAAAAACTGCTAAAACAGCAAAAAGAATACAAATACGTTCAAGGAAGTCTTGTACAACCAACAATACATATTTGCCCGCAAGTTGACGAGTACTAAATTATTATCTAAAACAAACCCATTTGTTACGAGACGGGTTTTTTTGCAACGAAATCTTACATTTACTGGCTAGGAAAAAAGGTGTTTGATTCGAGGTCGGGGAGAAAAAAAAATTTCGCGTCGTCATTGAGAACACATGCGCTCACGGTCTTTTCGGACATAAGTTCATTGTTACTTATTTGCATATGAAAAGGTTTAATGTCGCCTGCGACATTGTCGGCCACTTTCGTCTAAAAAGGCTGTGACAAACGCTCGTAAACGATGTACCTACCCAGAATCGTTTTTGCTCTAATAAAGTCGTCGTTAAAATTCATTCCTCTGTTAAAATTGTGTTTACTGCGATCCAGTTTTTTTTCTTTTTGTTTATAGTCGACGACAAAAGCTTTATTTTTTTGTAAGGGATGGACTATCTTTTGTTTATATATAAACACTGTTGAAAGGGTGCCGAAGGTGCAATGACAGAACTTCTACCGATTACATAATAATGCTTATTGTTTACTAGTAATAGACTAAAGTATATGCATCAAATATCAATTTAATGTACTATTTTCAGCGGAAGTAGTGAGCCTACTCGTAAGCCTGTAACAATATCTACACCTAAGAGCAAATTTATCTAAATGAAAACTCCTACACGATAAGAGGCAGAGGTAGAAGGAGAGATGTGATATCGTTATATAATGGCATGTATACGTTCCACTTTACAAGTTCCATTCTTCGTTGTCATCAATACAGGCCATCACAAGCCTTCTGCTTAACATAGGCCTCTTTTATAGATTTTCAGAGAGAAAGGTCCGTAACCAACTGCATCTATCGGCTGCATGTTACATCAGATTGTCCATCCAACTAGTCGGGGGGCGCTCGACACTGTATTTGCTAGTACGAAGCTGTCACAGTCAAAAACAAGGCAACAAATGTCTTGTGCAATTTACCATCGCTGGCACTTTTCCTGAACCGATATGACTTGGGAAGCTTCAGGAAAAGAGCTAGTTCGTTTCAAAACCACGAAAAAACCTCTGTCCTAGGAAGAACCAGTAGGAAACCCAACGGATTTTATAAAAAATAATAATTTACAATATAATATTTTATACAATTAGTATGAAAACATTTAGAAATCATGGTACCGATCACCTCATTCCCAGGGGTTATTATCAAACATGTACTCTTTAGTAATATAACAACCCTTACTGAACAATTTTTTAAAGGATAAGGGTGACAAACGAGCACACAGTTCACCTGATGGTAAATGGATGCTGTGGCCCATAGACATCTACATCTATCCTCGATTATGAATCAAAATGCAGATGCGTTGTCAGCGTGGTTCTTCCCTGGTTGAGCCGACCCATTCATGCTACAACTATACTTCTAATATAGCTGTGGAATGGCTCTACCATGAAATAATATGCTTAGTAAATAAATTTTTGCTTAGTAAAAATTTTAAAACTTTTGATAGATAAGGCCTGCATAATTTTTGGGACTTTGTTGTTGTTAAAGCGCATACATTGCCTCATCCCCATAAAAGAATTACCGACTAACTGGTATAACTAACTTGTGCTTGTTCCTGGTATTTACAAAATGTACATCAGTATTTTTAATAAAACTGTTTTTGTTTTTATGTACATACATTAAACTTTCGTAAACATACTGAGAGGCCAAATTTAATATATTTATTTCTTTAAATTTTTCTCTAAAGGATTCCTTTGGTAGTATTATGTAACATCTAATTCCCGTGCCCAACGTAACCCCAATGCCATAAGGTTAATATCAAATTAGGAACATGGGTCCAATCACAATACATACCTACAGTCTTGAAAAGCGATTAATCACCTATATATTTCCACAAATATTAGGCGTAAGCTTTCAAATTCAGAACTTGAAACTTACTGGGTAGGTACACCGATTGCGGTGCACAATTTCAATTTACTCAAGCACTAAAATATACCTTTATATCTTTCTAATAATATTCGTTATCTATAAATAAAACACGTACGCCATCCAACAGACTGACATGCAGTACTAAAATGTGACTTTCGGTTTTAGGTTTCGACTTTGTAATGATACTTTAATGTTAACTGAGCTTTGACGACTTATGCCAATACAAAAAAATCTGCCATTGCACATAGTTCTGTCAGGTCATGATATGCGTCATTAAAATGGCAGCATTATTTTCAAAATGCAGTTTGATACATTAAATAGAAATTTATTTTCGCAATAAGTGCAGAAGACAATTTTCATAACAGTATGTTGAAGTAGCAATGGGTGCTGTAAAGCACCCGAAAAGTCGAGAATTAAAAATAAGAAAATTAAACGCGATAAAATCCATAAAAATAGTTTTATTCAATGGATCTAATTAGTTTTAGCAGTCAATAGGAGCAATGACAGGAACAGACGTTCGGCACGTTTAATGCCGCTTCCCGTATATAGATCTTGCGTATCACAACTGATAAATAGTAGATGGTTACGCCACCATAATATTCGAGCTTTTCGCATAGTTGATCTTCAGGACGGACGAGATGAGTTGATGAACTCGCCGACACAAAACATAAGTTCAACTAAAGAGTAGTTGAGACGAAACATAGAATATAAACACAAAAGCTAAAGTCAAATGGAAATTTCCATTTACATCATCATCTAGGTAAAAATAAATCTACTGTACTTTTAAATTAATTTAAAAAAAATTAAGCACGTTATTATCATTTCGATTTCAAGAACAACTTTTCCTTTAATTTTATAAATGGTGTAATCATAAAACTATTTAATATTGAATAAGAATTTTATTTTAGAAATTGCTGATAACACGTACCTTTTAATATTACTGAAAAACACAATAGTGCCCCTGTTTAAGGGAGTCAGTACTTCGAAACAACAATACCTTCCATTATTTAAACAATAGCTTTCGATTTCTTTTAAGGGACCGACTTTGTCACGTTGCATAATTACTGCAATAGATACGTCCCCTGCATAATATTTAAAGAAATGTGAAAGTGAGAGGGAGATGCCCGCAATAAAGTTTTATGTGCACGCTACTCGGTTTTTTTTAGTCCCATTTTTATTGCGCTTCATTTTTGTTTTCAATTTCACAACTTTCGCTTTCTACCAAATAGGATGAAAGGGGCTAAGGTTGTTTCTTTTGCAATTTTTTTATATCGTTGATAGTTAGTAGTAGTAGTAGTAAATAGTTTTAGTATAGTTATTAAAATAAAAAAAAATTCTGCATTTGGAATATTTGTTTTTGAACATTCCTATCGTGATATTTGATTTTTGTTGGTGTCCAAGTGTGACGTTAATTTATTAACTAAATGGTATTAGAGACCACATGATAAGTATCACTAATCCACGAGTTTATTCAAAATTTGTAGACGTAATAAGCTACAGCGAGGAAATTATCATAAACCTTACAATATTAATTTTCTCTATTAGTTCACCGTACAATATAGAGATCTACAGTATATAGAATACATTCAGATATCATATTTCGTTAGTCACGGTAAACTATTCTAAAAAATTTATGAGTTAAGCAAAAAAAAAATTATTTGGTCAATTGCAATCTAACCTTGCACAAAAATTTGTAGTTCCATGCCATTTGCCCTTTTCTCCAAGGTAATTTTTAATCATGTTAACTTTCGCTCATGTTCACTTTCTACTTACCGTGTCGTGTCTGTTCTTGATTTATTTTTCCGATTTTCTTGAAGATATTCTTCGTGCTAAGGAAAAGTAAAAGGAATTTTAAGCGTTTTTATTTTTCGAATAATATTTAAAAAAAATGCATTTCATTATACATAGGTACTACCCGTGCGGTTAAAGAATGGGATTGAAAATGGCGTCACCTCTATTCACCTCTCGCTCGCACACTGTCGCTATCTTTACTCACACCCGCCGGTAAAGACGGCAAAAATACGTCCAACTTGTGTAATGATAAAATGCCATAAACTACAAAAAAATCAGTCTGGTTTTGCTAATTTGTGAGCCACGACGCGTGCTCTGAAAGTTTTCTTCATAATTATTGTTGATTTTGTTTGTTAATATTTTTGTATAAAATATTTACGTGCCATTGAGACATGAATAACCATTTTTTAAAGTTTCGTTTGCCTGTCTCTCCGAGCTAACCTTCGGAATGACTGAATGTATTGTAATAAAACTTCACGAACAAATAGACAGTAATACCAGGAGTGATTTAGACTAAATTTTATCCGAAAATTTTAGAGAATTTATTAAAATAGTAATATTGATAAGATAAAATAAATGGTCTTTAATGATTATGTTAAGTTGTCAATTCGATCTCACCCAGGCGAAGCCAGAGCGGGTCGATAGTTATTTATGTTATTTTAAAATTAATGTTCCTACTTGCGTATACAATTATTTTCAAATAATTTCCCATTAATAGAATATTTCCAATTAACCGGATAATTTTATTTATAGAAAAAATAATAATATAACGTTGTAACGATATACCGTTATTAACAGATTTTTGCTATTGGTACTGTGCATGTTGACGGTATGGGCTCGATGATCCGCCATTTCTAATCCCATTCTATATCCGTATGGGTTGTACATAAATTGTTATTTAACTTCGTGTATTAAGCCTTCGTTGGACATATTTCATGATTTTCTTGATTATCTGAAAGTAAAAATTCTACTATAAAGAGTATTTTTGTTCTCGAGTTTATTATAGCGCTTTATACCCATGTTGCTAACACATCAAGTACCTTGACTTTGGAAGAACTGGTATCTGATGGTAGCTCTTTGTAAAGTAACATTCATATTCAAAATGTGATTTCATCCATACTCTAAATGTTTTTTTTAATTATTTTCTTGTGGACTACTATAATAAAAAAGAGAAGAATTAAATTTTACAAATTAGTGGCTACTTTTAAGTATCATCATTTCGACATCGCTTAATTACTCGATAGGAGATGGTAAGATAGTCGAAAACAAACAAACTTTTCATAATTTTTTTTCAGTAGCTTTATTATTGTTTTATGCTACGTTATAACATTTTAAAGTTATTTTATCTTAGATTATTTGATCATAATGATGATTTCAGTAGCTATCAATTTAATCTAATTAACGGAAACAAAATTTATAGATAAAACAATTTAACCTAAAAGAAGAAGATAAAGAAGCGAAAAATTTGATTATTGAATTTTTATGATTTAATAATCTCTTGAATGATTATCAAACTTAAGATTTAAGTTGATTCAAGTAACATATTTTAACAAAATCCCACTAAAATTAAGCAAATATATTAAATCACAACAAACTTGTGCAACTTTTATCTAAGAGATACGAAATTTCCTTAGTCATTAAAACTAAACACATACGAGTTGACATAAGCCCACAAAATCATCTTTTGAAACGAGAACTCTTTAAGCCTAATCCAAACAACTTTTATCAAAACCATTTCCTCCAGATGGCCTGAATCTGTAACTTTAGAATAATAAGATTACCTTGATGAAACGTTTCAGTAAGTAATCCTATCTTCCTGACCAAGATGACTTGGTGATGTGGTCAGCGGTGACTCACCTCACCATTGCCTTCTACTGTATAGATCTCAGTAAGTACAAGTTACGCGCGTTTGCGAATAAATTAGCCAATTCATATTTTAAACGAAGAGATAAAACAAGCCGCTAATGCAGTAGCACTATTAAAATGTACTTATTGATTAATTGTTAACTTCAATAATTGTATTACGAGGTACTTCAACATAATCGTCGATTAACGCTGCTATAATAATTACTCGTATATATTAAACTTACACAGACATTGTCCTAAATTTTAATATTTAAGTTGATTGTTTTTGATAAATCAAACGATTTATAAATTATATTTACTGTTAAAATCGGTTATAACGACATTAATAATAAATAATATGTATATAAGTTAACCCTTTCGCAGTCCCGTGCTCTACATATAGGTCATTGCTATTGTCTTACTAATGTGTCTGAAAACCGGAACCGGAGGCACTCCTCCGGTTCCGGTTAGTAATATTTAGGTAATTTATCCCATGTAGTGGCGGGTATGAATACCCACTACCCCATATCTTCCCGTGGGTGTCGTAAGATGCGACAGAGGGAAACTGAGGCAGAAGATGGGCAGCAGCATCTTTCTGATAAAAGTAAAAACCAATAAAAAAAGCTGCGTTTACCAACCCGCTCGCCAAGCGTGGCAACTATGGCAATATACTCCCCATGAGCAACGACACTAATAAACGGCCCCCAGTCCCCGGCGGCCCCGCTCTTCCTGGCTACGGTGGCGACCATGGTAACGGCGGGGCAGGGGGTGCTAAGAATCGCCGGTGGAGGTTCGGTTGCCACCTACGACGACTATACCTGGCAACTTATAACGCACGCACCCTGAGGACTAACGAGAAGATCCTAGAGCTGGAAGAAGAGACATATTATAGGATTATCCGAGGTCCGAAGAGTGGGGGAGGACACAGTAATCCTCGAATCCGGCAACTTGTTCTATCACCGGGATGGCGACCATCTGTCCCAAGGAGGTGTCGGATTTATCGTCCACAAGTCTCTCGTTAACAACGTTGTAGAGATTGGGAGTGTGTCGACGAGGGTTGCGTACCTTATACTCAGAATCACCAAACGGTATTCGCTGAAGGTCATACCGGTTTACGCACCAACCTCGACACATCCCGATGATTAGGTGGAGGAAATGTATGAGGATATCTCTAGAGCCATGCATTCCTCCAAAACCCACTATACGGTGTTAATGGGAGACTTCAACGCAAAACTAGGCACAAGAGAGAACGGTGAGCTGAAAGTAGGGAAATTCGGATTAGGGCAACAGAACCCAAGTTCATGGAGAAAGAGGGACTCTTTATGATGAACTCTTTCTTCCAGAAGCGGCCCCACAGGAAGTGGACCTGGTCGAGCCCCGACGGATCGACAAAAAATGAGATTGAATTCATTATGACGACTAGACGGTAACTGTTCAGTGATGTCTCAGTGATCGCGAGTGTGAAAACTGGTAGCGATCACTGAATGGTTAGAGGCACACTGAACCTAAACGTTAAGTTGGAGAGGTGTCGTCTAATGAAGTCAACGCTCCGTCCCCCTCGTGCTCTAATCCAAAGTCCCGAAACCTTTCAGCTCGAGTTACAAAATCGTTTTCAGTGCCTAGAAGATTGCAATGAGGTGGACGATATGAATGACAAACTCGTGGAAACTGTCCATGCGTTCGGAGCTAAGTTTTGCAAGACCCGCCGCAGAAGAACACCAAAAATCTCCGATCACACTCTTAATCTCATGGCTGTTAGACGGGAAATGAAGCTGCAGCCTTCAGTAGATTTGATAGCATACAGGCAATTGAACAGACAGATCTCCAAATGCATGCGGCGGGACGAAGAAGAAGCGATCGAGCGGAACCAGGGCTCCAAAGTCTTTGCCAGAGATCTGTCTGCCAGAAAGAGCCAACTGTCGAAGCTGAAGACCAAATGTGGCAGTATCGTTTCCGGGACACCTGAGATTTTGAGTGAGATTGAGAGGTTCTATGGCAGCTGTACACGTCATTGTTGGAGACACACGGAAGTGTGAGTAACGATCCAAGAGCAAGTCTTATCCGACACTATTCTGATGATATCCCGGACGTCAGTCTGGCGAGATTAGAATGGCTCCAGCACCTTAAAACGGCAAGTCCTCGGCGAGGATGGAATTACAGCGGAGCTTCTGAAAGCGGGTGGAAAACCGGTACTTGAAGGCCTTCAGAAGTTTTTAATTCCGTCCTCCATGGTGGCACTACTCAGGAGTCGTGGAGCAGAAGTGCGGGGGTCTTGTTATTCAAGAAAGGCGACAACGCTCTCTTGAAGAACTACAGACCGATTTCCCTTCTGAGCCGCGTCTACGTGCTGTTTTCGAGAGTCATTATGAATCGTACGGAGTACCTTTGTGGCATTACTTAGAGAAGGTCTATGTGAACCAGTGGACTTGTGATGAGATGTAACGATGATGATGATAGTGATGATAATGGTAATGATGATGATGCTTAACCATTAAATAATCGAACAGAGACGACTGACTACATTTTTGCTGTAACTTTACGGGTTGACTAGTAGAATATGCCTAAAGCATTAAGTCCGCTCTTCGTAAGCTTTTTATAACACAGAATGCAATAAAGGCTAAATAAATATATTTATTTACATTACAAACGAGCATACAGCTCACCTGATGGTAAGTGACTACCACCGCACATGAACAACTGCAACACCAGGGGAATTGCAGGTGCGTTGCCGGCCTTCTAGAAAGGAGTAAGCTCTTTCCTTGAAGGTCCTTAAGTCGTATATTCACATTCTCTTTTTTTGTCGCATTTAACACGTTGTGTTTGCATGCTTTGATGTTTAATGAACTACATTTATGCTTTAATTACAAAGTAACAATTTATAATTATCAATTTTAATTCACTATTATAAATAAAAATTTGTTCTATTTCTAAATTACTACAAATAGCACACTGGCGATTTAGAAACAGACTTAAAAGAAATATTAAGATGAGATAAAGGATTCCCTTATAAATAAACAATTTTACTATCTATATTTATAAGTTAGTAAATGTACAATCATGTATAAGATGTTGCATTAACAAAATATAATTTGGTGCAAGTGAAGGCTCTTCCGCGTACCTGCCTAACTTCACAGTCTATTAAAGTAGCAATAAAATTTATTTAAGGCCGTCTTGATATATGGTGTGTTGGTAAAAACTTACTTAACTCCCCACAATCATCTAGCAAATAAGTATTTAAGTAGAGAAAATTTAAAGAAAACTACGTGAGTTCTACCTCGAAAATGGCTCAAAGGGCCGGGAAGGACCGTGGTGCCCGCGAGCGATTGAACAGCTCAATTTTGTTTTTTTGTCGTTCATTATAGATAATAAAAATAATTTATAAAATGTTTTCTCAACTTGACCTAAAAAATAATAGGCTTTTTCATTTTTCACGGCTTCGTTTTGGAATCTCTCCATGGCCGTTTCATAAAAAAATTATAAATTTACTAAACCGCTATTTAGTAACTTTATGATTTTTTATCAATCCAATTATTATTTCATATGTCACTTGTACGTATGATCAATTTCGTAAAGAAATTTTGTTTCTGCTATATAATTATATTTCAGTAGATTTACAGAGGTTCAATAAAGTTGAACGTCGCCTTAACCTCAAAATATTCCACGAGACGTTAAAAAAACATAGCCTTATAACGAACAGCTTAATATTTAATATTCGTTATAATGTGGTTTACATGCACTATGATTCCCACGCATGGCGTAGCTGGGGGCCAACTATTTCTTTAAGAATTAATACTTATATATTGCGTTTGATGGAATTTACAAGAACAAGACGCTGACAGCTTAAACGATTTGCACCACACCTCGTGAGCGACACGGCGCTTTCAAAATAAATCATTACCTAGTGCTCAAGTCTGTCACGATTGTTGTGTGGGTGTTATATCATACCGGTGATATGATAGAATATAATTGCCCGGAGAGATAACGCAGTTAACTTATTGGCTTCAGGGGGTCTGCCAATAAAAATGTCAGATTAAAATGCTTTGTTGAGATAATCGCTGTGTAGAACAATTTGTATTAAAAAATAGATTGTACAACTCCTACCTTTTAGTGCCTGTCTAGAGTATTAGTATTATAATTAACAATTACGTCAAAATACCATCGTTATCATTTAACAATTTTCATATTGTTATTAATTATAAATATCCTAAAATGTTTACAAAGGCTCTTTGTTCACTATGCTGTCAGGTTAGTCCGCCCCGGGTGCGCTAACGAACCCGCAAACCATCGTGAATATGCTGCATTCGGTCAAAAACTTACCAAATCATCGTTCTCTGTAGAACAGTGTTCCTGAGAACTCACCCTTGCTCAGCTTTTTGATGAGGAATCAAAATGAAGGCAATGATAAATGCATGAAATGAATCCTAAATATTGAAACGTGACAAACGAGCTCACAGTCCACCTTATGGTAAGTGGATGCTGTGGCCCATAGACATCTACATTTATCCTCTATTTAAGAATCAAAATGCAGGTGTGTTGTCACCCCTGAGAACTAAGATGAAATGCTTCGTTTCCAGTAAAAAGGGACTCCGGTTCTCTACACTCACCATACGAAACACGGCATCATTAAGCTGCTATTTTACGCTGGTATTCTGTGAGAGCGTGGTCCTTCCCCGGTCGAGCCGACCCATTTGTGCTTCAAACATAAATTAGCTACAACGTGGCTCTACCACGTATAACTATTCGTGCTACAACCATAACTTAGCTGCAGCGTGGCTCTATCACGTATACCCATTCATGCTACAACCATAACTTAGCTGCAGCGTGGCTCTATCACGTATAAAAGTTGTGTATGTGTTTAGATACATCATCCCGTGAAAATCCACTACTGAACACTCTTCTATATTTTAGGGAGAACGCTACGATTGCTTTCCCAACGCCGGTCTGGGTATTTGGTAGTCTGGATATTAGCTATATCGCCAACTATCGGAAGCCATTATATATTAGGTACAGATCTTCTGGCAGCTTCCAGAGTCGCCTCTTAAGAATTGCTTTATAAATTGGCACACCGAACAGGTATACTAACTAGATAACTCACTGTTAATAACTTTAATCATTTAAATAAAAGAAAAATAATGACATGTTATTCTCCTTTCCACACATGTCAAACTTTTCCTCGAATAAATAATAACCTCGCCTTCACGTGATGTCAACCTCAGGATACACCGTAACAGAAGAAGCTATTGCAATAGTGGAACATCCATCCAAAAATATTGAACGCATATTTGACAGACTGGAAAAGCCCAGCCCCGCTGCAGCCCAGTGCGGTTGATATATTCCCTCTAACGTCCCTTATAAATGTACATTGTATACTAAGTTTGTTTCTGATATTGCTGATCACGTTATTCGGTATTTTTCCAAATGTTCTCATACCTAATAAAGGAAATAATCACTGCCAGCATTACGTAATACGTGAAGCAAATAACCTTCACCTTTCACAACGGACCGAAGATAATGTACCGACGAGCTGCCGGCTCGAGCAAAAAGCGCGCCCGTGTTTGTACCTCTAAATAGTTTAATGCGACGGCATTTGAAAGTATTTTTGTATAGAGATAACATGGATTTGTTTCTATGCAGTTAACATGATAGTGCAATTATATTATGATTGCAGCACGAAGGGGTCGACTCGACCGGGGAAAGAACACGCTTTCACAGAATACCAGCGTTGCCATTCACGCTGTGTATGGTGAGTGTAGAGAACGGGAGGAAATTTTTACTGGTAATGCACTAACATTTTGATTTTTAACCGAGGATTTGATAGACATCTAGGCTATGAACACAGCATCTACTTACCACCGCGTGGACTGTGTGTTCGTTGATCACCTTTATGTTATAAAATAAAGTAAGTCACAGTAGGTCTGAATTCAGGGTCTTCGTTTCCGATATAAAACAAAAACGATTATTGTACGAGAAAAAAATCAAAGCATGTAACTTTTGGAGAGTATTCTATGTACCCAACGTTCTTATCTGCGTCTGTCTTTGATGATGATCTGACAGTCTCCTGTCTGACTATATTTGCCTGTCACTAATCTGAAACTTACTTAGACCTCATTTATAGCTATGGCATACACATTAAAGCTAAGGAAGGGTCTCTATCTTTGTTATAGAGACGAATATTATCACGAGGGGTAAATTATACTATTTTATTGACGTTTTGTTATTAAAATATTAGTTAATTGTTTAATTAATTTAAAATTAGTTTGTTTAAAATTAGTTAATTGAAAACTCGTTGAAAATAGGTATGGTCGCAATTCGGTATGACTTGACATTGAAATTCCAATTTGTTAACTAGTTATAAGTTCGATTTTTCTTTTCAAAAACTACAGAATCAATATCGATGAAATTTCTGGTATTCAGTATGCATTTATGCGTAGAATGGATTTGTTTTAGGGACGATATCATTATTTATTTTCAAGATATGCAATACAACAATAGATATATAAAATCGTATGCGTATATATATGTACACGTACACACGAATATTTAAAATAAAATCGACTGCTATGGGCCTCAATTTGTAGTAATTTGGACTTTCAGATATCCGACATATAACAATAATTTCTAAATACGAAGTCAAAAATGGTAGCTCTGTTTATAACTGGGCCTCTTTGGCATCGAACACGACACGTCAATCTATTGTTTGCCGCCTCGCACACAAATCGTGTACTTTTACGCGTCCGTGATTCAGTATTGTATGTACCAAAGTAGTTGAAATTCTTTACACTGGTAAATAAAACGCGTTTATTGCGGTACTATAACAAATGGCTTGTTCATATATTTAGAAAACACTTCGGTTTCCTTTGAATGCCATAATAGTATGTACGATTTACATGTCGGTTATATAGAATAGACATTGAATGATTTAATGTGCCTACAAAAAATTGTTTTTAACACCAACTTCATATACGAAAACTCACATTTGTTACCGCGCCCGTTTTAAACAACAACATAGATTTATCGCAAATCTTGATTGAATTAAACTACTTTTACGGATTATATCGCGTTTAATTAACTTATTTTATTAATTCCCGACGTTTCGGGTGCTTTTCAGCACCCATGGTCACGGGGGACTGAGGTGATTGACGTCCCAATGTCGAAGTTAATCCGGAGTACCTTCAGCTTTTTTAATTATTAATTTTGGTCCGATCTACGCAGAATGAACTAACTGTGTCTTGAAGTCTTGCAGTGGTATGCTTGGGTTTAGTTTTAATTTTATTAATTACAGGATCCCAAGCAGGTGGTAGTACCCAGTACCTTTTGTTTGCCCTATAAAACGATCTATTAAAACCCGCGTAAAAGAACACATAGCTGACGTGAAGCACCAACGTTCCGGGAAGTCTGCAGTTTGTGATCATATCCTAGACGGCCCCCGCCATTACATTAGATTTGATAAACCACAGATTCTCGCGAAAGAACATCGATTCCTGCCAAGGATGATACGTGAGGCTATTGAAATTAAAAAACATCCTAATTTCAATAGAGAGGGAGGCTGGGTACTACCACCTGCTTGGGATCCTGTAATTAATAAAATTAAAACTAAACCCAAGCATACCACTGCAAGATTTCAAGACACAGTTAGTTCATTCTGCGTAGATCGGACCAAAATTAATAATTAAAAAAGCTGAAGGTACTCCGGATTAACTTCGACATTGGGACGTCAATCACCTCAGTCCCCCGTGACCATGGGTGCTGTAAAGCACCCGAAACGTCGGGAATTAATAAAATAAGTTAATTAAACGCGATATAATCCGTAAAAGTAGTTTAATTCAATGTGTAGTATTCGCGTAAATATAAGAAATCATTATGCAAATCTTGATATCGATAATATCGATATAACCTGGTGATATTTTTACAGCAATTTTATACAGGTGGTATGTTTTCGTAAGCACTCAATTTTTATACTTAACCGAACAATAATGTGCTCCAGACCGAATTTCGGTCACGGCAGCCAGTCTCAACGGAGACTAGCCATCTGCGCAGGACAGGATTACATTGACCAAGTGTATGTACGCTCTCTATTTCCTCACTCTCATAGTCTGATGGGATGGTAACCCGAGACGACTGGAAAGAGATCAGGCGCAGGACCAACGGATTAACTTGCTTTCCGAGGCACGGGGGTGAAACGCCGCCAACTTCCTGACTCCGGGCTGCTACTGAGAATTTCTTGACAGAATAAATCCAATAACTGATTATAGTCCGACCCGGGATTCGAACCCGGGACCTCATGATGAGCAATTGCGTGTACGACCACATATCCACGATACAGTAGAAATGTCTTAATTAGTAGTCATTATTTTTTTCAAAAAAGAATACAAAAAAAAATAGAAAACATTTCAAAATTGTATTAACTGACCACCAGATGGGATTTTAGTCAAGCACTGCTACTACAAGCACGCGGCAAAAGATCATACAGTCGAATTGAAAACCTGCTCCTTTTTGAAGTCGACTAAAAATTCAAAAAAAGAATAAAGGCAATGTGTTATCTTTTACTTGTTCGTCACAGGCAAAATCCATGTAAGGTAAAGACCACTCATTTCTCTATTGTCTTACCCAATTTAATGAATCATGTTTAATTTTCCAATTGAGTAATAACTTGCGTAATTCTGTATATTGTAAGAAGCAGTGATTCATTGAAATAAAGATTACAGGATGGAATAAATTTTTCATTCTCCTAGCTAATGTTTAATTGTAAATCTATAAAGAAGCACTAACGCTTTTGTCATATAGTCCACGTGAGTCATTCCACTTTAAAATTGCAAGCTATTAACCACTCTATTGCACGCTGTCCTTACTCACAGGACAAAGTTCAATGCAATGATAAATAATAAAGCTAGCAAAGTATTTTTATTTAACTAGATATTTAATAACGACGATGAAGTCTTCGAGACAATATTAGTCACGACATCTTAGGCTGGTCATTCAAGCGCCCGATATAATTCATAATTATGATTGGGAACACCTACTGTTGCTTAAAATATAGCCGGAAGTATTTTATTTTAAGTTGTTCCCATTTTGAAATATGCTGCAAACATATACTATTGTATACTATAATAATTCAATGAAACAACAACCACAAATTCAATGAAACAGATAATAGGCAGCAACATCTTACTGATTACAATTTACAACTCAAAATAATTTAATAATAAACTGGTAGAAAATAGGTACCCACTAGTATAAGTAGGACCCTAGGAATTAAGTACCCACTAATATAATCTTTGATAAGGTGAATCAAATAAAGAACAAACAAATACATAAACTTCAACTATCATCGGACCTATAGTTAAATTTATATATGGCCACTATGAAAGTATATATATTTCATAATTGTGGATGAAAGAATGCGGAGCGCAGTGGTAGATACAAGAGTTTACCGGGGATCCAACGTAGGACGGATCATTACTTGGTCTTATGCCGAATTAATGGTCTATTCAGGCGTTGGCGGCATCGGACATCTGTGTCTACCACTGCGTTACAGCGTATAAGAACAGAGAGGTTACAAGATGAAGGTGTGAAAGAGAAGTATAAATGTAGACTGAGGAGAATATAAATGGTTTGAATGAAATATGTATGAATGATTTAGACCTGAAGACTGTATGGAATAATGTTAAGAAAGTTTTGGTGGATGCAGCCACCGAAGTATGTGGTGTAAGTAAGAGAACGAATGAAAGGAAAAATAATACGTGGTGGTGGGATGATGAGATTCGGATGGAAGTTGAAGCAAAGAAGAGAGCATGGCTAGATTTACTGGCAACCAAAGCTGGTAATTCTGGCGGTATGAATGATGAGATTGAAAGAAAAAGGCAGACTTTAGACTTATAAATAAGAGAGTAAAGAAGTTGTTGAAAGGAAAAGCAAGAAAGAACGGATAAGAATGATAGAAGGATATCTGATAATTTCCAGGCAAATATTAAAATGTTCTGGAAACTCGTAAGAACTGCTAGGGAAATTCAAAACAGCCTAGAATGAATGCTATACGAGACGAGAATGGCTGTATGCTGAATGATGAAGTTTCAATTTAAAGAGATGGAAGGAATACTTTGAAAGCGTGTTTATGAGTGAAAGGTCGTCTGAATTAAGTGAAAAGAAATTCCGAAAGAAGTGGAGAGGTAGGGAGATAAGTGTAGATGAAATAATAAAAGCAATGAAAGGCATGAAAGCAGGTAAGGCAGCCGGATATGATAGAGTATCACTCGAAATGCTAAGGGCTGGAGAGGGAGTGGTGGCAGGCCTGCTGTACACCTTGTTTAATTTATGTTGGGAACTGAAGCGGGTACCGGAAGACTGGTGCAAAGCCGTTATAGTCCCAATATATAAAGGAAAGGGTCACAGCAGGACTGTAAAACTACCGCAGTATCAGCTTGCTTAGCATTGTGGGTAAACTGTATGCTAAGGTGTTAATTGAAAGAGTTATGGAAGAAACTGATGGAAAAATTTGGGATGTGCAAGCTGGATTTCGAAAGGAATGGGGTGTACGGATCAAGTATTTTCCATGGGCATGATGCGGAGAAGTTTTGGCCAAAACCAGAAAGTTTTGTGCTTTCATGGACTTGGAAAAGGCTTATGACAGAGTGGACAGGAATGTATTATGGCAAACACTTAACTCATTTGGTTTGAGCGCTGGCTTGATACAGGCATTGAAGTCTCTTTATAGGGACTCTAGTGCTTGTGTCAGGATCAACAGGGTCTACTCGGACTGGTTTGGCATCCAAGGAGTCAGACAGGGCTGTGTAGCTTCCCCTGGCTGTTTAACCTATTTATGGACAGTTGTTTGCAAACTTTGAAAGTTGAAGAATGTGGGTTGAGAATGGGTGAGTTAACCGTCAAATGCCTTTTGTACGCCGATGATCAAGTCATATTTGCATCGTCGGCAGCCGAGTTGCAAATGATGGTTACTTTAATGAACCGATCATTAAAAGAAAGAGGTATGAAAGTGAACGCAAGTAAGACGAAAGTGATGGTTTTGAAGAGAAGAAAGTAAAACGTTATGTGAAATAAGAATAGAAGGGAGTTGATTGAGCAAGTGGATGAGTTTGTATATTTGGGATGTTTATTTAGTAGGGATGGTAGATATGATAAGGATATAGAACGACAGTGAACGCAGGAAATAGAGTGAATGGGGCTCTACACGCTATTGTGAAGAGTCCGAATGTGTCAAAAAGCACGTTTGGCAATTCACAATGCTGTGTTAGTCCTACTTTAATGTATGGTAGTGAAAGTTGGGTCTGGCAGAAGAAGCATGAGAGTAGAATAAATGCTGTGAAATGCGGTCATTAAGGGTATGTTAGGGCTGAATCTGAATGACAGGGTGAGAAATAGTGTGATAAGAGAAAAGTGTGGTTTGCAAGATGACGTTGTGACCAGGATTAAGAAAGGAATGCTTCGGTGGTTTGGTCATGTAGAAAGAATGAACGAAGAAGAGTGACAAAGCAAATTTATGCTGCAAGTGAACGGCAGAGTCGGAAAGGGACGCCCTAGACGAGGTTTATCGACCAAATTGGCGATATATTGAAAATGGGCCAGATTAGGGTACCCTTAACCGACGAGCGTGTATGCGTAGATATATGGATGTAAAGGAGGCGAGAGAGGTGTGCCAGGATCGTGCCAAGTGGAAGTCCGTAGTCTCTGCCTACCCCTCTGGGTGACAGGCGTGAGTGTTTATGTTTATGTTATGTTATGAAAGTATACTTTATACTAATTAACCAATTCAGAGATATTGTGTTATACACGCTAAGCAGTCAAATTGATAAACACCTTCTTTTTGAATACAGTTAAAATAAATTGCAGGAATGCAAAATATATATCCGTATATCGTGAACTTCAAAAATGTATGTTCAAATGTACTATACTTATTTATAATTACTAAAGGAGAGATATAGAACATTTATTATTTGGAGGATATTGTGTCATAGATGTGCACAAAAAATATAACTTAAATTTAAAAAAAAATCCCCGAAACAAAAAGAGCTGATGAAACGGCTGAAAACATTTTCTTTAATCATAGCTAAGAACACTCTCGATCAAGTCACCTTTCAAACAAACAAAAAAACTAAATCTAAATCAGTTTATCCGTTTGGGATCTACGATGCCACAGACAGACACACACGTTAAACGTATAACACCCCTCTTTTTCGTCGGGGGTTAAAAATCGAGTGTTACATACACTACTTTTAAGGCAGGTAAAATAAATTTACGAGTAACATACTTAAATGAAAGCATTTTGATCACGTTCATGGTTGTATGAGCTAAAACTCCTTTGCCTTCCCTGCCCGGCTAGCATGGGCGGGGGACAAAAATTTTACCCCCCGATTATATCCACTGACAAGAAATAAAATTATTTTGTTATGTCAAACGGGGAGAAGTATATCCCTGTTTGACAAAACGAGTAGACATATATCCCCCGTCCGTAGCATGGAGCCAAATGAAAGATAAAAAATTATGCTTTTTTGACATTTGAAAAGGACAATTTTATCCTAGTTTATTGGACGTGGGTTGAAGTTTATATTCATACAAAAAAATATATCTAAGTCTATCTCCCATTTTATCTACTGTGGATATTATATCCACCGGTGTGCCCATGCTCTAAGGGTGGATAAAACTAAGCGAGGGGATAAACATTTTCTCCTTTCCCCGGGGATAAAATTGTCTCCTGCCCATGCTAGCCCTGCTGCATGGGAAAATATCACAAAAAAATTATGCGATCAACATAGAATAGTTTTTTAAAAATTCTATGGTAATCAAATATTTGTCGTTTTCATTTATTTTTTAAATTGAATTATCACGTATCTTTATTTATTTTTACCGCTTAATAGTCGAATTGATTAGTTTAAAGGAATTTCATGTTTCCTGTTTTTTTCATAAGCCCCATCTAGTTTCCTTTTCGCCCTTTCTCACTCTTTTCCTCATAGCGTCAATCCAAATGAAAAATAAGTTTGAGTCTCGTTACAAATATTTAGTTAAAAAAAAAGAAATCTATAGAAATGAATAACATTAAGCGCTTTGCATGTAGATATGGAAATTTACACGTGATTGAAATCGATTAAATCGCTATGTAGGAAATGATCGCTTATAGATAATCGTTATATGTTAATGTGAACTTGCCGCTGCATAGTCACGGCTCTAAGTTTGCCACGTTTCTCGATCTTGATAATTAAAAACATAAACGAATAAACTCTAAATATATCCTGGTTTGTGGGAAATAAAAATGAAATTAACTGGCAAACGTAATAAAAAATAAAAGTAAGTACGTCACTGGCCGTCATGACCTACAATTCAAAATAACGAACCTAGAACTAATCATAATATTTTTATTGTTCAAGATCGTTAAGAGTCGATCTTTCAAAAACTCATATATGCTGTTTAAAATATTTATTACCTTATATATTGAGACAAGCTTTGTAACTCCATAATTGCAATTCTTGGAATCGATTGTAATAAAATTTAAAAAAAATGTTGACTGTATGTGGGGCAAGCCCTTGAATTAATTGCCTAGACGCGACTCTTATCTCTTGTGTACTTCTATCACAGATGAAGTGGTATCAGACAGAATTTTAAGTGTATTTCTTTTTCTTCGTCATCAGTCAGAGACATGGGTCTATTCCGCCACTCATCACCGATCAGAATGTTGTACATCTGGCGTAAATGAGATTTTTACACTGGAATTTATCGAAAGCCATAAAATATTTTGGGGTTTCCCAAATTCTTACGTGGTGGCAGCGTAAAGGAATCCATTATCATAAAAATATAAATAATCCAATATAAATAAAAATTATGAGCTTAACCACTCAGGCCATTTGATGCAAAGACGATAATATATCATAAAGGGTAAAAGTTGAACTAAAATCTCCCGCCAGCTAAAGAGTTACACTCTTTATTATAGAGGAATCTTTCTATCGTTTAAACTTAGTAATGAACACGGTTTAGTAAAAACATAAATGCCTATGTACTCGTACAAGCTTAAAGTCCTCACACAAGTTTCAATGGTTACGAAATGAAAAATCCTTTCTAATATGACGCAATATTCCTTCATATTTCGTAGACGTAGATCCTGTTTCTTTTCATTTAGCAAGAACAAGAGGTTATACGTTGCTTTAAGTGAAAGAATTTTTCGAATTTTATCGCTCTTATTTTTAAAAGGTAAAACCACGTTGCGGATATATTATGGCTGCATGAATTGGTCGGCTCGACCGGGGAATGACCACGCTCGTACAGATTACAAGTGTAAAACGGCAGCTCAATGCTGTCGCTTTAATATGTTTTTTTTTTACCTGTATACTTTTTATATAAATTTATTATTATTAATTTATATATTCTTATCAGAAAAATAATTATTTGATTCACATAAAAATATTTATATAAGCATTAGTCAAAAAGTAAAATTTCTTTCATTTATATTTAGCTCTTTTTTTTCATAATTCTTCTTCATGTGATAGAGCCACGCTGTAGCTATATTATAGATGTAGCACGAATGGGTCGGCTCGACCGGAGTAGTACTATGCTCTCATAGAATACCACCGTGAAATAGCGGCTTGATGCAGCTGTGTTTCGTATGGTGAGTGTAGAGAACTGGAGACCCTTTTTTCTGTTAACGAGGCGATCCATCTTAGTCCTCAGGGGTGAAAACGCATTTGCATTTTTTTTAAATCAAAGAGTGAGTAGATGGCTATGGGCCTTAGCATCCACTTACTGTCATATGGGGCTGCACGTGTCACACTTATTCTATAAAAAATGTCAACCCTAATACTATAGTAACACAATAGATAAATATTTATAAATTAAAAAGCACATTTTCACCAGGCATCGCGGTACCAGCCATTTCTGTTTTAACGGAGGGCTCCATCGCCGCTCTGGGAATATATTTTTATTTAGAGATTCTCATCTGTATCGTTGGTAATTTACATACATAAACTTACACATGGACAAATAGTTGCTTATTACTTCTTAATGCTTCGTTTTTCATGAGGAGTTACTAACTGGAGAGTGAACAACAGCGGATTTAGGCTTAGGGGCGGCAAAATTTGAAAAAACAAAAACCAATAATATAATAGATATTTGTAGAAGTTATGAACAAATTATAATTTATTTTTTCCTCCGTATGATATAAATATGAGATTTTATCAGTAGTGTTTTTAGTTGTAGTATTCTTAAAGAAATGTCTTTACGAAACAATAAAGGCGCTATAACGAACTTGGCTTATTAAAAAAAATATCCATTCTTTCAGCTAACGTATACATGAATTCAATGTTTTCTACATTGAGTTCCTGTTAGGCACAATATAAAATTTGCTGATTTCTAGAGCTACAGTCTTATTCTAGACATCAAATTTTACTAGAGAATATTATCCAAAATGTTTGTACCTGAAACTGCAACGTCTAAATTAAACATGTTCAAGTACTTATATAAAAAAAACAGGAACTAATTCGGACGACCGTGTCTCGAGTAACACCATTTCAGTGAACACGTAATTTTACTAAAGGTGACATTAGAAAAGTCGGTGCCTCTTTTACAATGATGTGCGCAGGAAATGACTCAGTTTTCGTCTTGTATCGTGCATGGCAGACGGAGAAAAAAACTTGTTGTACAGACGTTAACACAGATAGACCCTTTTTTGTTCTGTGTAAGCTATTTTAGGCTCTAAGCCAATCATACTAGGATTGTAATTGTACAAGAAATGTAGAATTTAGTAGATCTTGCTCTGTTAGCAATTATGTACATAAGTAGTCTATTAAATTCACACATTCACACACTCATGACCTCCACGATCGTATTAATTTTTTAAATGTGCTTAGTTACTTAGGCAGATTCACATCCTTGTTCTAAAGGTTTTTCCTTCTAATTTTATTTAAAATTGAAGTGACACGAACTTACAGTAGAGCTGAAAGTAAGTGGCTACCGCAGCACATTGACATCTGCAACTCACTTCAAACAAAGAAGTCTTTGAGCACTAAGATGGAATGCCTTTAATTACACTGGCTCTCTTTAACCTTCAGATAAGAACACAGCAAAACGGTCATTGCAATTGGGCGCAAGAATAGGTAAAAGGATAGTACCTACACAAACGGACTCCTAGAGAGAATTTCTACGCATTTCTACACATACCTGCTCATCGGTTATTTGTGTTCTTTATTTGTCCCATCTTCCATATTATCCTACCTAACATATTTCTTAATGACCGCGATATAACCATCTCATATTTATGCATGAGGTACACTGAAAGTTTTGCGTAACTCATTAATATATCATATTAAAGACGAGCAGTGCAATCTTGCGGAGAGAGTTAACTTTTAAAAATCACAAAAAATCAACGCCCTCATTTTTTTTCGTGGTTATTCCATTTTTGCTTCGAATGACGAATTCTACTTGTGATAAAACAATTGAAAAGCGACATCCCGCCAATAGTTATATTAATCAATATCATGAGTAATATAAATATGTTTTAAAAAATATAACATTCGAAATGCAAACATTTATGAGCGGCCAGGAGCGCAGAACTTTGAGTGTGCCCTATATTTGTTCCAGATCAAACAACAATACGACGTCAAATATCAATCATCTAGTATTGCAATCGCCCATCTACATACCAAGTGGATTGATTACGGCAAATCTTCCCTAATATGGGAGAAGGCCTATTTCCACCAGTGGGCTGTACACCAGCTGATGGGGAGTAAAAGATACAGCAAAAAATCTTGCAAACAAATATGTGGTAAATTAAAGACCATGCTGACCTTAAATTTTATGAAACGCGAGCAACTCGATTTCGAGTCCTAACAGTAGCATTGAGATTATTATTTGCAATTTTCAGTGCTGATTTAATACCGGCACCATGGTTTTTCGTAAAGGAATCTACATATCTAAGGTAATACATAATTTGAAAAATATGTAAAACCCCAACCAACACCCATCGAGGCGAAGCAGCGGACTCTTCTCCGATCTAACTGCCTTTTAGAAATGAGGTATATCTGTACCCGACAGTCGTTCATATTTATTCCACTTTGTAATTTATGATACATTTTATATATTTGTAAACGTATACTTATATTTTTGAATACCTGATAAACTTTTTACTATTTAGTTTTAATTAGTTCATCCATTATCCCTTTCATTCTATTAAAAGTAGACTCCCATAGATTCTCATATGGGAGAGTATTAGATGTCACGATTAGCAGCGGGTTGGAAACCACTGTATTTATTTTCTAGTTGTCATTAAGAAGACGCTGCTGCCCATCCCTTGGTTTGTTTAAATCCGTCGCTTCTTACGACACCCACCGGACGATATGGGGTCCTGATACCGCCACTACACAGTTGTAATTTTTATCTGGTTTACTTAATTACTTATCCTTAATATGGATATTTTTCCTACATGAAGGTGTATTAATTGCTGAAAACAAGTTTATGAATTCTGCATGACCTTTTTGAACAAATAAATTTCCACTTTATAATTCCTAAGTCAATACACGTAGTTTAAAAAATCACATCGTGTAACATAAAGTAAAAGTACTACTGTCTATATCCCATTACTAAGCACAGTTGCTTCATAATCCTCTTCTCAGTTCAAAGGCGATTATGAAACAACTTATTTTTGCATCACCACTTATTATCAGGTGGGATAGTAGTCAAGCACTGAATTAGAATAGTAAAATAAAACTAGTCCGCCGCGCTGCTCCAGTGCGTGTTGTCGGACTTCACATGCCTTAAACATTCCCCGCGAAATGGTGTAAATTTTCATCGTTAAATTACTGAATCATCCAATTGGTCTACTTGCGACTACACATTCCTTTACTCTGTCTAATGCCTTGTTTACAAGCACATGGACAATTTAAAATTATTCCTCCACAAGAAAGAGTTCTGCAAATTTTAAATAGCACAGGATCTAGTCATTCTTAGTTTCATTTGTTCCAATTAATAAACATAAAGTGACATTGCTCAAACTTCTACTTGAACTTCAATGTAGTTAATTTAGTATAGAGATTCATTATAATACTTGTATAATATGCAAACAGACTTTAAAATACTAGTTTTTAAAATAAAAGTTTAAATGCAAATAGTGATCAATTTTACTATTTTGATTTTTTATCACATTCCCATAACTTCTTTAAAACCCATGATTATTAATAATTATTGTTTAATAAATGATTATTATTGATTAATAAATTGAAAATTTTTAAAATTCTACAATCTGTTTATATTAATTAATTGTAAAATATCAAATTGATATAAATTCATGAAACCTTATAATTACTATAAATTCTAAAATTCTATTTCTAAAATAATTTCTGAATTTACACGAATACTAGACATTCAATAAAACTAATTTCACGGATTTTATCGCGTTTAATTTAACACAATTTACTTTGTCTTAATTCCCAAAGCTAAAGGTAGCCCGGGCTAACTATGACATTGGGACGTCAAAAACCTCAGTCCCCCCCGTGACCATGGGTGCTGGTCTAAAGCTGAGTAAAGCACCTGAAACATCGGGAACTAAAAATAGTAAAATAAGTTAAATTAAACGCGATAAAACCCGTAAAATTAGTTTTATTTAACGTCTATTTCTAAAACTATTTTAAAGTTTAGTAATACGTGTGCCTCCACTTCCTGAAGGCTTAATTTCTACTTGCATTCACAATAAAAATACATCTATACCTGGTTCTAAAGAAATTTTCTGAGCACAGGCGAACCAAGCACATCGTTCCGTTCTACACAATCTACGTGAAATGAGGTAATGTTGCCTAATCTAACGAAATTGTCGGCGAGGTTGCGACATGCGGTGTGGGTAGCTACCGACAGTCGCGCTACACGGCCATGGGCTGCCTCTTGAAAAACCATTATAAATTTTGCCGAGGAAATTAGATTCTCACACAGATTCAAATGTAAGCTTTCAAGAAACATCAGTCACGCCGGACTGGGGCTAACGGATATGTTATCGGAATATCTTTGCCTATTATTTATTTAATTTAAAAGTTTATACTTCATGGGTGGTCCAGCATAAATTTGGGTTTGATTGTGTTGTGATTGTTCAATGTTTCTAATACTGCATGACTTTACCGCATTAAGGAAGGAGCTGTTAGTGCGGACACTTTTACAGTACTAGAATATCTCTTACATAACTTGTGCTACTAGTGCTTGTTTCTATAAATTTGACTGAACTATGATATAGGGAAAAAAGGGGCTCTGATTGATTTCTAAAAGAGATTCCAAGACATCTGCGCTGTAGCGACCACCGTGAGGTTTTAGCCAGTCAGGGTACGACATAACCTCCTGTTACCCTCACAGCTAAAGGCTATCCTTAATGATATTCCGACGTCAAAACATAATACATTCAACAGATATTTACTAATAATCATATCATAAACACTCATACCTGTCACACAGAGAGGTACGCAAAGACTGCGGACTTCCATTTCGCACGATCTGACACCTCTCTCGCCTCCTTTATATCCATATACTAGTACCTTCACATACATGCTCGTCGGTTAAGGGTACCTACTCTTTATTTGGCCCATCTTCAGCATATCGCCAATTTGGTCGATAAACTTTCGTCTAAGGCGTCCCTTCCCGACTCTGTCATTCACTTCTGTAACATAAATTTGCTTTGTCATTGTTTCCTCGTTCATTCTTACTACATGATCAAACCACCGAAGCATTCATTTCTTAATCCTGATCACAACATCATCTTGCAAACCACACTTTTCTGTTATCACACAATTTCTCACCCTGTCATTCAGATTTAGCCCTAACATACTCCTTAACGACCGTATTTCTACAGTATTTATTCTACTCTCATGCTTCTTTTTGCCACACCCAACTTTCACTACCATACATTAAGATAGGAACTAACACAGCATTGTAAATTGCCAAGCATGCCTTTTTGACACATTCTGGCTTCCCACAATAGAGGGAGGAACACTATTTATTCTATGTCCTGCGTTCACTCGTCATTTTCATTTTTTATTTTTACTAATAAAAAAAATGAAAAACCAATGTAATTAGAAATAACTCATTTCACACAATATTTTGAGTATAGTTTTGTTGGATTATCATAAACTTGTACCCAATTATAAACTAACGTGTCAATGAAGTACTTATACATAAATAAATAAATTACTAAGCTTACAAACCTAACTAAGCATAACAATTAAAACATAATATGCGATAGCTGTTGATTGATAATTAGTAAAAAATAAGTAAATGATTTACACGAATCCTTTGCGGCGGCCACCATTTGCACATGTGTCTTTGCCATACAAAACCATAGACAACCCCATGTACGGTTAGCAAAAGCAATAATATTTAAAACAAAAACATATAAGAAATACAACTATTTATGGGGTGGTAATTACTGAAAATCAGCGTTGGGGTATACGCAACTCATGCTGAGTTCAATATGAACTTACGACGTACAAATATATATTTTTTTATATTTATGTATTTTTATATATTTTTATATAGTGTGTTATGTACATAAATGGTTTAAAACAAAATAAAGTGTTTCTTTCTTTATTACTTATTGGTTAATATTTAGGTAATATCTTTATTGGATAATATTTAGGTAATATATTTTTATACATATTATTGAGCCGTACTAGTAATCAGCGTTTGCTGTAATTTCACAGTACGCGAGCAAGCCGGGTTCGACCCCTGGCACCAATTGAATTGTTCATTGCAAAATGTTTAGTACTGATTTAACACATGCTCTGCGGTGAATAAAACCATCTCGAGTAAACGTCCAAGTGTGGTTAATAAAAATATATCGAAGACATGTGAAGTCCGCAAACACGCAAACGAGCAGAGCAGCGAACAATTTCCTTAAAAAAAGGAGCCTGCGTCCAGCAGTGGGAAGTCAATAGGCTTTAACTTCACTTTTAACTATATTTATTTAGTAAAATGTGTTATATTTCACTTTAACCACAGGAAAAGTAATTAATTAATACAACCACGTGTTAACGAAAAGGATTTTATTACTTCTAATGCAACTGACGGAAAGAAACAAAACCAGAGACAACAACAACTAGTGCTGCCTTCAAGATTATAAATGTATAACAAAATAAGGTTGACATTTTGACAAAATGTTAGCCTCAAAGTAATTACTAGCATAGAGAGAGTCTTAAAGTAAGAACAAAATTCTTATAGCTGAACTCTTTATACATACGACTTTTAACATGGTACAAAATAAGACAGCTATATTATTCTCACCATCTTTCTTTTACAAGGTTGTTGCCGTTTTTCCATTCCACAGACACCTCTATTGATGTGCCATTAGCGAAACAAAAACGTTGTCGATAAATTCATTTAGTCTATGACGTTGTAAAATTAGGGATTTTTATTAGTCCGGTTCGTAATACTTATTTAAATCAATGAAAGTTTATGGAAGCTTCATCTGACATCTTACAACAAAAACGTATTCAAATAATGCGAAATTTCGTACTATCGTTGTATAATTTAAAATATATCGTGAAATGGTCACTATGAAATCTACTTAAATTCAGCCGGTATATTTCCGCCAAATTATCCTTAGACTTATTATGGGTTTCACAGGGAATATAACTGTGTTTGTTTAATCAACACTGGGTTTGCTTCACGGAACGTACACAGAGGGCACTGCTACGATAGTACAATAACAGCGGCAACCGCGGTCTGCCTTATCTTTTGTCGCTAGATCACAACTACCAATAAATCGATTACGAACGTATTACCCGTTTTCCTCTCTGCTCCCTCAAGATATTATCCATCATTAATTCATTAGTTCCAGCTTATCAAAAGTCCACTGCTCAACTTAGGGGAAATATTTGCCATAGTTTGTTATCAGGAAGATACTGTTGCCTATCTCCTGTTTCATTTCCCTGTGTCGTCTTTTACGATACTTCATGGGATGTTATGGGGTCTTAGCGCTTCTAAGTAATAATATATATTATTTGGTAGGAGGTAGTAGTTTATTTTACGCCTCCGCTACACGGCATTATCAAGATCCTGCCTTAACATCATGATTTCGAAATATTTTCATCCAAGCAGATAAAGCTTTGTTGAATATAGTCGATGGTTTTCCGCTTAGCAAGTGGTAAATCTATATAAATTAAAATCAATTGCCGCATGTATGAAAGACTGATTTTGATAAACACTCACACTCACAATTGGACCCGCTAAGTAGCGCTGTTGTCGAGGTCTAGAAAACAATCGTGCGAAGCCGGGGGTGATCGTTAGTCAGCATATAAAATTATTTTTAAAGTTTGCGAAACGAATCATCATCACTTGATTTAGAAAACAATCTACTTGATCGTTCAAGTAATAATAAGTCTAGTGCTATTTTCTTTATATTTTAGACTTATAATGAAGTAATAAAAATAAATAACTAAACAAAAACGAGTATATGTCGATTGTTGCTAACATTGCGAAAGAAATCACTATAGATTAAAGACGTCATGTCCTGTAAAGTAACGTAACATATAATACTACCACAATAGGGATGTAATTTTTCTAGTAAATCAGAAGATACGAGTGTACTTACGCTCTTATTTGACATAATATAAAGAGACCAAAGATGAGCACTTGACAATGCTATTTCCACGCATGAATTCATAGCAACACAACATCTTTCAATAGATTTGTCTCTTTTGCCTTATTTGAAAATAAAATTAGGAAAAGCAAGACAAGTATAATGACTCAATTTATGTAAAATTGTAGGTTCTCTCTATGCCTACGTATGTATGTAATTACTGTAAAACGTTAGCACATTTTATTTTTCTATTCGAGAAGGGGCTACCCCAACTAACGTCACCTGCACTCACCCTTAATGTGGTAATACTTACACTACCCAGGTAGGTACAACACTAAAAAAACAACATGTATGGTAGGTTCATTTGGATGTACACCTAAACAAAAAAGAACGGCCTAGACTATAATTTTATATATTAAAATGCGTGCACTAAATTTGCCAAAAAAAGATATAACGTGTTATTTTTACCAACATACCATAAATAATTAGTGGTTTTTATTTATCATTGCCGTTACTGAACAAAATAATTATTTTCGTTTGTAATCCAAAACATAGCGGTTATAAACATGACTAATTTATTTTTATTGTGTCTGGAAGCTGTTTTAGGAAAAACAGATTTTGGGGAAAACGTGGCACTTAAATACATGATATGCATTTAAGTGCTACGTTTTCCCCAAAATTTGTCGCTAATTATTTTGTTGTTATTGATTTTACATATTTGGATATTAAAGCTATTGTAGACAATTAGCACTGAACTATTTAACTGTAACAACCTGGCAAAAGTCTACTGCGGTACATAAGCTGTATATGGCCTGAGATTGGCCTCATAGAGAGGATATTTGGTAGGCGGCTTGGGAACCGCAGTTTTTATTGTTCAGCTGTTGAAGAAGACGCTGCTGTTCATCTCCTGGTTTGTTTCAATCAGTCGCCTCTTACGACACCCACGGGAGGATATAGGCTAGGGGATATTCTTACATCGCCACTACATAGTGTAAGTATTAGCACTATACTGTAATTGTTCAATGTATATCTTAAAGTTTAATACCAATAACTACGAATAAACACATGCAACGACCGACGAAACGATGGTGAAGGATCTAATATATTAAAGTTCACATACATACTTACCAATATTATTTACGAACTTAAGGACAATTATTTTCTTAATAAAACGGAATGATAAGCGAGCTCACGGTCTACTTGATGGCAAGTGGCTCCTGCAGGCAACAACTAACTTCATACAAAGAAGGCTACAGATGCGTTGTCACCTCACAGAACTAAATTGAAATACCTCGAAGCCTGTAATTGTACTGGCTCTCTATATCTCTAACCTTCAGACCGTAACACAGCAGTGTCGATACTGCTGTTTGACGGCAAAAAAGAGTAAGAGAGTGGTACCTACTCCGATGGACTTCTAGTCATAAAAGGAGTACTATAACCTAGAATTAATTAAAACTCAAACCTTTTATAATTGTTAACACTACTAGTAGTTGTTGTTCAAACTTATTTCTTAAGGTATAACACCAATAACAATTAAGGAACAAATTCATTTATGAATTCAAGGACAATCCAGTAACGCAAAATTATTTTAATAATACGGCTGGGGAAGAGGAAAAGAATTCATTAATAAGCCTCCAAAAATGACGAAAACTATGCTTTGGATACTAAAAATTATTTATAGCCGACACTCATTATTTTATTGCAAGGTATGTATGCGACTATAATTCACAATTTAAATCATAATCTTTAATGAGTCCATTACGTATGCTATAATTATGTTTATTAATAACACGCTTTATAAATGCAGTTAAAAAACTTGATTAAAATATTTTATAGCGTTTTACCGACATACCTTAATTACGTGAACGCATTGTACTGAACCGGTACCGCGATTCTGCTATACTTTATTTTCATAGAATGGGGGTGACAAACGAGCACACAGTCCACCTGATGGTAAGTGGATGATGTGGCCCATAGACATTTTATTCGATTTATCTTCGATTAAGGATCAAAATGCAGATGCGTTGTCATCCCTGAGGACTACGATGGAATGCCTCGTTTCCAGAAAAAAGGATCTTCAATTCTCTACACTTACCATACGAAACACAGCAGCACGCTATTCTATGAGAGCGTAGTCCTTCCCCGGTCGAGCCGACCCATTCGTGGTACAACCATAGCTGCAGCGTGGTTCTACCACGTAAATTTTCTAAGACACTAGTAGTGAGTACCAGCAGTGGTGGATTGTCCTAAAGGCAAACTGGGCACGTGCCTAGGGGAGCGCTGGGAAATTTTTAAACGAAAAAGTGTGGCTCACCTGATGGTAAGTAATCACCGTCGTCCATAAACATCTGCCATACTAGGGGAATTGCAGGCACGTTGCCGGCCGGACAGTCCCTAAGGCATATCGGTCCGGAAAAACAGATATGGTCTTGCGAGGCAGAAAACTCCGCGTAAATCGCACAGAAGTGGACAGCCAGCCATTGAGATGATGAGGGTGGGATTTCGAGTTCTGTTGCAGTGTAAAATGGTGGAATTGAGCAGCAGGAATTAATCCGAACAATTCCTCTGAGCACTCCCCGTGGTGTATGCGGTAGAAGGTGCATAGAGATGCAACGTCTCTTCGCAAGGCCAGTGGATCAAGTCGATCAAAAGAACTTAGTAGTCGACGATTTGGACCGCTCTCCGTTGAATACGTTCAAGTGGAAGGAGCACAGTATTCCATATGAGGCAGAACCTGCGCTGCGCTTTGTAAAGCTGCAAGTGGTGGGCCGGCATGAAATACCGTCTCGATCTACTGAGCATATCAAGCCTTTTTGTTGCCAGTTTAGCCTTCCCTTCCAAGTAACTACGGAACTGTACGCCTCTCGAAATGTCGACTCCAAGGATTCTGATGCAGGGTGAAATAACGAGGAGAGTGTCCTAAAATTGAGGAGATACGATAAGGTGGTTCTTTCTTTTGCGGTAAACGCGCAAACCTGTGTCTTTTTGGGGTTGAACTGAACTAGATTTAAAAAGACTCGACTTCAGACATAACTTTGTTCCAGCACTCGATGACGTGTCCCCGAGAAATATTAGCACCGACGGTGTATAAGGCATCGACAGTGCTGTCGTCTGCATAACAATGAATGTTACTAGTATGCATTATTAGTATATCATTGATATACAGAAGGTACAGGGTAGGTGACGGCGACAGGCTTGGAGTCGGAGCATGCACCGTCGACTACGATCTTAATACTCCGATCTGTAAGAATAAACTGGTGAGCCAAATGCATAATTTATCGGGAAGCCCATTAGAGCAAAGCTTCGAAAGAAGCGCTTTGTGCCAAATCCGATCGAAGGCCTTGGCTATCTCGAAATTAAACGCCAGGGCCTGGCCACTTGGTCTCGACTGCCTCCGCTCATCGGTGAGTCAGGTAAACAAGAAGATCACCAGCTAAGCGACTTTGACGGAAACTGTATTGACAGTCACTAATCAGCTGATGTTCTTCAAGGTACATCATGATCTGCAGTTAACAATTTATTCCATTATTTTGGAGAACAAGGAGGTGATAGCGATGGGCCTGTAGTTGGATGGGTCCGAACGGTCACATTTTTAGGGATCTGGTGCACTAAGGCTGTCTTCCATGAGCTTGGAACGACACCTAAAGAGTAAGAGAACCGCAAATGACATGTAAATCCCGGTGCTAACTCTGAAGCACACGTCTTCAGCACATTTGGGGATTCCATCACGCCCACTCCACTTATAGACGTCCAGGGAGAGTAGTGCATTACGCACTCAGCACTGTGTGAACCGAACATCTGCTTGGAGCATTAACACTGCGGGATGGTAGGCGGTAGATTCCCCCTGTCGTCGATAGTCGAGTTGGACGCAAAAAGAGAACTTAAAAGATCAGCTTTCTCCTTTGCGGCGTGGGCCAACGAGTCATCCCCAACACCTCAACAGCAGGTACCCTGCTAGGGTAGATTTTTATTTAACACTTTTTCATGTTTTTCCACTGAATAATTTATAACATAGCTCATTGCAAAATACGTAGTTATAATTTATAATATATAGCCGTCAAAGGGGGGCCGATGGGGTGCTAGTCTAGGGCGCTGTCGACATTTAATCCGACTCTGATACTCGGAGTTACTGAAATAAATGATTTTTAAAATCGGTTTTCATCAACTGAAACAATAAATAGGCTCTGTATTATAAACTCACGTACCGACATACTTCTACAGATCATACATGTCTATTCCTGCCTCAAACCAACAAAGAAAGAATGACGGAGTGCTGCGTACATTTCAAGTGATGCCGAAACCATGCTCAACTTTTGACATGCAATCACGCTGACGCACACATCTTTCTTCTTTCTTTCTTTCTTTATCTGCTCGTAAAATTTCACTGCTGGACGCACACATAGACCTATAAGCATGTTACTTTACTGGTCGTGAATAGTTTTATAGTTTTACACGGTTACATTAGACGGTTCGTTGACATTAGATTATTATTATTATGAACATTTATTAAAAAATAGCAATCCGTCCAGATTCGCACGGGTGATTTCTGGATCTCTACAACGACGCCACCTACCGGCTCCAATTGTGAATCTAGACTATGCAGGGACCCACTCAAACACACAAAAAATTTCATCAGAATCGGTCGACCCAGTTTTGAGTTTTAGCGAGACTAACGGACAGCAAATGATTTTTATATATAGAACTTATTTTTCAATTTCATGACAATATTTCTGTTTGCATTGCTGTCCCTACATGAAGCAGGAACAAGTGCACACAGATTGTTTACAGATACAAACTGTTGAATATTTATTTTGTTAAGTTGAGTTTTATCGCACGCACTGTGGGAACAGAGGCGATCGGTGTCGTGGTAGAGCGTAGAAGTCGGATGTTGACGCCATTGTAAACAATGACGCCTGCTAGCATAACAATAATATATATAATATGCAAACAATTACAACTTCCATGGAGCGAGGTTAAGATCTGTAATTGATAAAGTCGCCTGTGATAAGAATCTTTCAATTACTAGACAGAATAGAAACTGCAACGAGCGTCCATGATGGTATTAATAATGGCCGTCATAATAGGTGTATTACATCCCAGCCGAGAAATAATATTCTTTAATAAATAGTTTTTTTTTTACAAAACTAAAGTAACAAGCGAACTTGCAGTATATGTGGCTACTATTGTATTTGGACACCTGCAGCCAACTTCAAACAAAGAAGGCTGCAGATGCGTTGTTCCGTTGTTGAATCTTCCTATATTCCGGTAGGTGGAGATTCCTATATTCTACATCCCTATCCTATACCCTATATTCTATAGAAGAAAAGTAACCTATGTTCATCAGATTCAACAGATTAATTTTACTAATAAAAATATATTTAAAACGTATCAACTTGTCACATATGAACTACAACTGCGAATATTTTTTTTAAATAAATAAATACATATTGAAATTGATTTAAAATTCATTTCATTATCGTTTTTTTGCCACTGGTTCGGAAAACCTCCTTACTGGGAAGAAACGGCAACAAACACAGCGGATTTTTATAGATATAAAAGTTTACAATATTTTTGAACAAATACTTACAATATTAATTATTTTAGAAACAACTTTCGAATACGCTCTTACAGTACTTAATTGTGAAGTATAAAGTCTACATAGGATAGTGTCGAAAACTTTTTAGTACAGAACTAACTACTTATAGTAAACTAGTCATTCCAATATAGTTTTCACGGATAAATATACGAGTATTTTGATTTATATGGCTTATGGTATTGACACTCATTTTACACTACGGCACTAAAATAAAGAATATCAAGAAAGCAGTAAAATCTCAGTGCCGTTTTAGGTGTTGAATGTTCTTTACCAAGTGACAACAATCGCAAGCATATAATTTTTCAAACTCTAACCTCTTCAAACTTCCTTAATATTATGTTAATTTTTAAGTATTCACTAAATTGAAAACTTAAAAAGTAAGCTTGTAAACATAATATATAAAAAAGTGTAATGGCTGATTTTTCTATTCCCAGATAAAAGTTATCCATCAAATAAAATATAACCTGATTGGATATAAAAGTAAAACAATTGTACTAAGCAACTGAAATTTTGAAGTAGTGTTAATTAAACCTATCCTATGAATAACTTTTATCTGGCCATTGAAAATGCAGCCCTTAAAAAATAAAAAGTAAAATAAGTAAAACAAATGACAGCGCTAAATAACGAATCATTCAAAAATGATTGGCCGTTATTATCATGTATTTATCACACAACAATAAAAAATGTAGTCAGTCAGTCATAAAACATAGGCATACGTAACCTTGCGGTGTGGTGGCCACATGTCGCCAAAATTGCTAGTTGCATGACCTTGCGAGAATAATGTGGGAACCGACAAGTAATAAACCTTTCTTGAGTCTAGTGAAGTCACGCGTTGTGGCTTAAGGTTAAAAAAGTACATACTTCGCTCTAAATTTCAAATTTACGTTGATGTATATGTATATTCTATAGTTATAAAAATGAGGTCATCTTTTTAACGCATTGCTTAAAACCTTATATTATAGGTGACCGTTTAGCGGTGATGTAAGAATATCCACTACCCCATAAATCGACCCGTGGGTGTCGTAAGAGGCGACAGAAGGAAACAAATCAGGATATGGGCAGTAGTGGACAGCAGCGTCTTCCTAATAACGACTAAAAATATATAAATGCGATTTCCAACCCGCTTGCCAAGAGTGGCAACTAGGGCAAATATCCCCTCTATGAGGCAATCTATGGGGGAGGCCTATGTTCAGCAGCGGACTTTAATAGGCTGCAACGGTAACGGAACGGTTATATTTTAGAGTCTGTTTAGGCTTTAAAAACTTTAATGTCCCGGTTTTCTATCATATTAGTAATCTAGAAATTACATTTAGTAAAATATTTAACTTAGAATCGATATAGATGTCCTTAAAGGCCACAGCATCCATTTAACATCAGCTGGACTGTGTGATCGCTTGTCACCTTACTTTAAAAAAAATCTAATGATAAATCTTGCAACGATTATCCTCCATTCATTAAATCAAGGATATAGCGTCTAAGTTCAAGACTACGCGTTATCGATAAATAATTACTATTCAATATTTTCCTGCAAGGCATAATTAAGCTCACGAGTAAAATTACCGTAGTGGTGGCGTATGAAAATCAGTTACTCCATATCACTCCTAGTGTGTCGTAAGGGGCGACAGAAGAAAATCAAACAGAAGACGGCTAACAGGATCTTCTTGATAACAACTGAAACTAATATAAAAATGCGGTTGCCAACCCGCCTACCAAGCGTGACAATTACAACAAATATATGGGGGATATTTGTCGTCGTGGCATGCCTATGAGGTCAAATGTATGATGTCAATTCATGGGTTAGGCCTTTGTTCAGCAGTAGGCTTTTGATAGTCTCTAATGGTAATGCTATTCTATTTAATAAATTATGTATGTGTTTTCCTTCGTATTTATATTAGATAATTTCGGAATTACATATTTTTGAGGACGTTTATCATTTGCCACTATTTCAACGAATCCCCCTTTTGCCAAAGACTTTATTAAATTTACACTTGAACAAACGCCGAGATTTACACCAACTTTTTTAGACCATACCTGTTCATACCACACATAATTATTTATACCGTAGAGAATTCGAACCTGTGGCCCGCTGCATCACAGTGACACCTTTTAGCCACTATACTACCGTAATCTATAGTCAGAAGGACATTATGTGTACTTGTTGTGGTGGCCTCATGGGTGTCATAAGAGTCGATTATAAGAAACACCAGAAAGATGTCATGGCTCCCGACAGGTGGCATTATAAATATAACATTTACGGCATGAGATTTGTACCACTCTAGACAGACTCCTAAACTACTACCTATTGCAATTACGAATATTTCTGATAATCGCTCCAACTAAACTTGAAATGCTAGAAATAATGCGCCCTACCCCCTCCTTCGAATCGGTTTGCGCCTTGTTTTGACGGGTGTGGGTCGTGTGCTAAGTAGCCTCGGTTTGGTCACCCACGGTGAACTAAGAGGAACCCTCATCGCTTTTTTTTATAGGATAAGGCTGACAAACGAGTACACATTCCACCTGATGATAAGTGGTTGCTGTAGCCCATAGACATCTATGATTACAAATCAAAATGCAGATGCGTCGTCACCCGTGACGACTAAGATGGAATGCCTCGGTTCCAGTAAAAGGGTCTCCGGTTCTGTACACTCACCATACAAAACACAGCAGCGTTAAGCTGCTATTTTACGCTGGTATTTTGTGAGAGCGTGGCCCTTCCCCGGTCGAGCTGACCCATTGGTGCTACAACTATACCACTAATATAGCTGCAGCATGGCTCTACCACGTAGTCGAGCCACTCTATCGCTCGTCCGAGGTAGTCGCTCTGAATGGGCTGGCGAGTCTTCTCCGGAATGGCTGGTATACATATTTCTTTTAGTCTTAATAACACTTTCTTTACAAGAATTCCAAGCCGCTTCGTTTTGCGTATGAGTCAACTGCCATTGTCGATTCACAAACACTGCCAAAGGGGTCACTACGATACGAGTAGGTGCATTTCAAAACAAGAAAGTATTATAAAATGTGTTATTTGTAAATATATTTTTAGATTCTTACTACGATGTTTACAACTTTTCAGTCACGCGCCTGATAAGATAGTGTCATAAAATAATATTGAGAAAGTAGAAAAATACCGTCTCACCTTTACGGCCGGATCCGATAAGAATCCGTAGATAGAATCAAATATTTCTATACACTTTCTATACACTGCGACAAACAATAATTAAGTAAAAAGGAGTTTTGCTTGTAATATCATTGACGATAACATAAATGTAATTACGGCAAAATATATTTCTACACATTTTTTTGTATCTTGATTATTATGGATTTAATAGCTGCCATTATAGATTTTCCCTTGAAATGAGAGAAGGCCTATGCCCAGCGGTGGGACTGGGACGTATAAATGCTGTGATTTTATTTTTACCTTATTTTTTATTATTAATTTTAATTTTATTATATAGTAGTTACTAAAACGTTAAAATATACAATAGGTATTATATTTTCAAGTATATAATAAAACGTTATAATATACTTGAAAATATAATATCTATATTTTCAAGTTTATTATTATTGGTTAAAAAATGAAATTATAATTACCTAGATGCATACATTATATGATGTTTTCTGATATAAATAGGCATTAAAAATATGATTTAATTATGTGTTTTTATTATTAAATAAGTTAATATTGTGCAAAATAATATCTAACACGTCTACAACTTCCAAACGCTATCAAAAGTATCAACTATGCAGAAGAAATTGGAGTGGCATGAGTATACAGTCTCTTCATTTTAACTATAACACTTAAGATCGGAGATATGTAGCCTGTATTCAGGACTCAGTCCCAGATCCCTAACGTACTAGTAAAATAATCTGACCACTAAGCCAGACGTGGGCGACGAATTATAAATATTTAAGATTCTATTTCAAAGCTACCTGAGTTAGAGACTTTATCATAGACAGTTCATGAAGACTCGACTTCAGACACAAGTTTGTTCCGGTACTCGGCGACGTTTTCCCGAGAAATATTCGCACGGCCGGCGTATAGAGCATCACCAGTGCTATCATCCGCATAGCAATGAATGTTACCGGTTTGCAACATATCATTGATATGCAGAAGAAACAGCGTTGGTGATAGCACGCAGCCTTGTGGAACACCAGCGTTAATAGGCTTGTAGTCGGAGCATGCACCGTCTACAACGACCTTGATGCTCCGATCTGCAAGAAAGCCGGTGATCTAATTGCACAATTTCTCGGGAAGCCCATAGGAAGGGCTTCGAAAAGAAGCGCTGTGCCAAACCCGATCGAAAGTTTCGCAATGTCCAAACTAACGGCCAATGCCTCCCCTTGGACTCTACTGCCTCCGCCCATCTATGAATCAGGTAGACCAGAAGATCACCAGCTGATCGACCCGACGAAAACCATGTTGGCGGTCACTAATCAGCTGGTGACCTCAAGGTACCGCATGAGCTGGCAGTTTATAACGGACTCCATTATTTTGGAGAACAAGGGGTGATGGCGATAGGCCCGTAGTTGGACGGGTCTGAACGGTCGCCTTTTTTAGGGATCGCTTGGACAAAAGCTGTCTTCCATGATTTCGGGACTACGCCTAGGAGGTAGGAGTACCGGAAAAGACGCGTTAGAACCGGTACCAACTCCGGAGCACACGTCCTCAGCACAATTGGGGGGATTCCGTCAGGCCCACTCGACTTGTGGATGTCCAGGGAGAGGTGGCTTTGCGAACCGAGCGCTGTGAGAACCGCACATCCGGCATGGAGCACTCACACCGCTGGATGGTCGGTGGTGTGTTCCCCCCGTCATCAAGAGTCGAGTTGGACGCAAAAAGTGAGCCTAAAAGGTCTGCTTTCTCTTTTGCGGCGTGGGCCAGTGAGTCGTCTTCCCTGTGCAGAGATGGTAGTGATGGCTTACAGAAATTCCCTTGGACAGCCTTGGCGAGAGACCAGAATGCACGGGTTCCCGAAGGAAGGCAAACTAGTTTCTCGCCAATTCTGCCTATATGCTCTGACTTTGCCTTGGCATGCACTTTTGAAGGCCCTGGAGGCGAAGTTATACTTTTTAAGCATGCTGGTGTTTACATCCCGAGCCGCCGAAGCCTCAGCCCAGGCCTGATAACACTCCTGCTTACTGCGTAATGCAGTCTTACAGGAGCGACCAAACCAGGCTGCGATCTGCCTCCGATGGGTACCACAGATGATGGAATAAATAGTTCCATTCCTGTAGCACCACATCAGTGACAGAGTCAGCAACAGCGCTGGGATCATCCGGCGAGAAGCAAACCCGCCCCATGGGTAGGATGCAAAGAAAGACCGCATTCCGTCCCAATCCGCCGACCTGTAATGCCAAACACGGCGGCAACCTGCAGAACGCAACCGCGAGGGGAGCGTGAGTGGCACCACACCGGATCAGACAATGGTCCGAAGAGCCGAGAGGGGCATCGACGGAAACCTGATATCCGTCCGGATGAGAGGTCAGCAGAAGGTCCAACAGGAAGGTGTATGATCCTTCACATCTGGAACCGCGTAGGCGAAGTAACCAGCTGTGTCAGACCATATACCAAGGCAAAGTCATAAACAGATCTCCCCGCAAGATCGGTTAAACGTGAACCGAGCCATTCGGCGTGGTGGGCGTTAAAATCGCCAAGGATCACGATCTCTGCGGATGGGACCTGTTGTAGCAAGGAATCTGTAGCCATTTGGACGTGGTCGATGAGTCGGTAAGTTTCAGCATTACCGCTATGGGACCTATAGAGGCACCCGTAGACGCGCGGATGGTCGTCGCTATCTACGCGTAGCCAAAGGATGGACAGGTCCGAACCTTCAAGACTGCCGAGGCGTCGAGAACAGATGTCCTCTGACGTATACGCAACTCCAGCCCGAGGCACAAAGGAGTGTTCCAATTTGTACCCCGGGTAGGAGAGATACGAAGTATCAGCCGGAGAGGACACCTGCGTCTCGGTCAGAAAGAGCAAGGCCGGCGTCGCCGTCTCGAGATGGTAGTGGACGGCGTTTAGGTTCGAGTGAAGTCCCCTGATGTTGCAGAAATCCACGGATAGCGTGGCAGGGGTCGCCTTGGTCTTGCGGGGCAGCCTGAGCACCCACGCTCAGGAGTGGAGTAACATGGTCGTGGATGCTCAGCGAGGAATTCTCCAGGGGTGCTGGTACCCTCCTGGGGTAGTCTAAGATTTAATTCCGCTACCATGTTGATGGGGGGGGGGGGGGGAGAATTGGGCATCTATGATTACAAATCAAAATGCAGATGCGTCGTCACCCGAGACGACTAAGATGGAATGCCTCGGTTCCAGTAAAAAGGGTCTCCGGTTCTGTACACTCACCATACAAAACACAGCAGCGTTAAGCTGCTATTTTATGCTAGTATTCTTTGAAAGCATGGTCCTTCCCCCCGGTCGAGCCGACCCATTCATGCTACAACTATACCACTAATATAGCTGCAGCATGGCTCTACCACGTAGCCGAGCCACTCTATCGCTCGTCCGAGGTAGTCGCTCTGAATGGGCTGGCGAGTCTTCTCCGGAATGGCTGGTATACATATTTATTTTAGTCTTAATAACACTTTCTTTACAAGAATTCCAAGCCGATTCGTTTTGCATATGACTCAACTGCCATTGTCGATTCACAAACACTGCCAAAGGGGTCACTACGATACGAGTAGGTGCATTTCAAAACAAGAAAGTATTATAAAATGTGTTATTTGTAAATATATTTTTAGATTCTTACTACGATGTTTACAACTTTTCAGTCACGCGCCTGATAAGATAGTGTCATAAAATAATATTGAGAAAGTAGAAAAATACCGTCTCACCTTTACGGCCGGATCCGATAAGAATCCGTAGATAGAATCAAATATTTCTATACACTGCGACAAACAATAATTAAGTAAAAAGGAGTTTTGCGTGTAATATCATCGACGATAACATAAATGTAATTAAGGCAAAATACATATATAACTACACATTTTTTGTAACTTGATTATTATGGATTTAATAGCTGCCATTATAGATTTTCCCTTGAAATGAGAGAAGGCCTATGCCCAGCGGTGGGACTGGGACGTATAAAGGCTGTGATTTTATTTTGCCTTATTTTTTATTATTGATTTTAATTTTATTATATAGTAGTTACTAAAACTATTTTATATATTTTTCAAGTTTATTATTATTGGTTAAAAAATGAAATTATAATTACCTAGATGCATACATAGCATACTACATAATACTATAGCCATTAACATCACTCATATTCCGGTCAATTACTTCAGGCAAGCTTTAAATGCTTGTGATATGAGAGGTGTCATTAGTCAAATGGAGGATTTGAACCGAAACTTTTGAGTCCACGGTCCGCATCCGCAGAAAATTTCAAGAGTCAGCCAAGTCGCAAAAAATGCTATAATCGTAGAAGTAAAAAAAATCGATCATAATTTCATGATTATAATAAAATGGGTCCAAGAGAAATGCAAAGAATTATCATAGTAAGCACCACCATGAATAATATAAATACACATCAAACAATTAAAATTTGCTTTAAGTAAGTAGTTCCTTAAAATTTTGGTTGTTTTTTCATTTTCAGTTACTTTCGATTTTTAGTATTTCAGAATACAATCAAGATGATCATTTGACTAATGTCCTCAAGACCGTATTTCGGTCTCAACGGATATTTATGTTTAAGATAATTTTAGACAATTTTGTTTCAAATAATAAAATCGTTTATTTTCTCATCACATATAGATTTACATACAATAGGCTTAAGATAATAATAGGCTGGCTGACTAATCCTTGACTGAATTATTTTAACTATTTTTCGTTTTTGAAATCTTCAACGTTTTCGGACAAAATATAGCCTAGATCCCTCCTAGCATTGTTCTCTATCTGTTCGTAACAATCGCACAATCGGTTCAGCCAGTCCGAGACTAGCCCAGACAGACAAATTGACAAACATTTTTTTTAAATAGTTATCTATATCTTAATAGCATGCAAATAACCCCTTGAGTATTAGTGACAGACACTGCAGTGCATACATACTGGCACTTCGTGAATATTTTCTAGCACCTATACTGAGAGGTTTATTGTATTTGTTATATGTTTAACTTTGTTTGATAACTTTAAAATTTACTAACGCCTAACTCACTGCTGGCCGTATGAGGAAGCTCAAGGTCGCTCAGGGAGCTATGGAGAGAGCTATGCTCGGAGTTTCTCTGCGTGATAGACTTAAAAACGAGGATATCCGCGAGTAGAACCAGAGTAACCGACATAGCCAAACAGATTAGTAAACTGATGTGGCAATGGGCCGGCCATATAGCTCGAAGAACCGACAACCGATGGGGAAGAAAGGTTCTCGAGTGGCAGCCTCATACCGGCAGGCGAAGTGTAGGGGATCCCCCCACTAATTGAGTGACGACCTGGTAAGACATGCGGGAAGTCAATGGGTGTAGGTGGCTCGGGACCGTGCTTTGTGGCATTGCTTTGGGGAGGGTTAGGTTCAGCAGTAGATTTGTGAAAGACTGTAATTCAATTTAATTACATGTATAGATAAGAGCATGATCTATGTTTTGTTTAGTTACGATTACAATCTTGTTACTAAAAATTTTAAACGGTTTTGTAGTAGCTACTGTCATAGTGAGCCAGTTTTTTTCGATGTTCACCAAAGCATATGGTATTAGAATCGTCCTTATGTGCAACCGCTGTGAAAAATAGCGCTTGCGAAAATGAGACGTCTACAAAAAACTAGCAACACCGTAAAAAAACAAACAAAACTATTTCGATGGCATGAAATATTCAAAGATGGCTGTGTTACAATAGGTAGCGTGCGACCGTTTAAGCTATAACCCGACTAAATCGAATGTTTCTTGCTCTTCCTGTATTTGTTCTAGAACTTATAGCTTATATGTACAACAAAAGCCGGCTATGTAATAGTTATGTTAAAAAAATGACTGGTGAGATCACCATACCGACCTTGGTTTCGCGCCGCCTGCTAAATGCGTCTTGGATTGGCCTCTGCCAATTAATTTTATTTTCTTTTTCCTAGTAATCCCTCATTCGGTGGTCCATTGTTGTATTTGACATCATGGCATATAAACAAAGCATTAGAGTAACAATAAAAATAAAAATGCAGTATAAAAACTCAACTACTCTACTAAATGTGTATGACAGATATATTTTTTTAAGAAAAAAAGTGACAAATTAACTTGCGGTCCACCTGATGGTAAGTGGCTACTGCAACCCATGAACACCTGCGAGCAACTTTAAACAAAGAAGGCTACAGATGCGCTGTTACCTCTGGAGATTAAGATGGAAAACCTCGCAGCCTCTAATTTTACTGGCTCTCTATACTCATTAGACCGGAACACAGCAGTGCACGCACTGCTGCTTGATGACAGAAACAAGAGCGTAGTACTTACCAAGATGGGATCCTAGGCAGAAAGGACTGCTACCGCCTAGTAGTCCTATTTTTGTTAAACATGTGTGGTTAATAAATTATTAGACCAATGACTGATAACATGCATTATTAATAAAAAAAACAAGCATTCACGAGTAATGTGTGTAACGAGCAAATTTTTTTTGAAATAAATATATTAAAAAACCAATTACTTCAAATTTTCCTTACCATATTATTTTATACAGGTATATATAAAAATTGCATTAATTTCAATAAAATTCTAAGTTTTTATTTCTTAAATTCGTTTATATTAATAACATCGATATAATAAAATTAAGTACCAATAGACTATAGGTACTGCGCCAATACTCGTCAATCCTCGCTGCAGACGCAACAGGAATAAAATTCGCGATATGCCTCGTCTCGTTTCCTGGTCCGCGATCGCATAAATAAAACATTGCAATGTAACAAAAATGTATTCGTGACATTTTTAACGAAGCCAACTTGTTGGATGTTTTGTAATAATGACGTATTTGTACTAATTCATGTGAATTATTTGTATCCATTTATTACTGCATATAAAATTCCACTGCTGAACAAAGGCCTCTCCCATAGATTACCTCATAGAGGGGATTTTGCAGTTCATAAAAGCTACTTTCATCGTTGCTTATATACTTTCTACACTTTGTACGTGGTAGAGCCATGCTGCAGCTATATTAGTAGTATAGTTGTAGCACGAATGGGTCGGCTCGACCGGGGAAGGACCACGCTCTCACAGAATACCAGCGTAAAATGGCAGCTTGACACTGCTGTGTTTCGTATGGTGAGTGTAGAGAACCGGAGACCCATTTTACTGGAAAAGAGGCATTCCATCTTAGTCCTCACGGGTGACGACGCATCTGCGTTTTGATTCTTTATTGAGGATAAATGTAGATGTCTATGGGTCACAGCAACCACTTACCATCAGGTGGACTGTGTGCTCGTTTGTCACCCTATCCTATAAAAAAAAAACTTGAAACAAATTGGAAAAGGAAAAATGGATACCGCATGAATTAAGTAAAGCGCACCAACAAACACGCGTCGAGTGCTGCGTTACATTACTCAACCGTCACAATAACGAGGGGATTTTGAATCGTATCGTTACTTGTATTAAAAAATTGATCCTGTAGGATAATCGGAAACGCTCATCACAATGGTTGCCCCAAGCGAAAGTTGACTCAGAAAAAGGTACTGGTAAGTGTCTAGTGGACCAGTGCTGGTGTCACCCACTACAGCTTTCTAATATCTGGCCAGACAATTACGGCAGATTTGTATTGTCAACAATTGCAAACCATGATAGAAAAGCTAGCCGTTAAACAACCGAGACTGGTCAATTGCTTTAGCCCACTGCTGCTTCAGGACATCACTAGACCACACACTGCACAACAGACGGTCGCTAAATTAGAGGAGCTGCGATTGGAATGACTCCGACACCCATCATACTTCCCGGGTCTTGCTCCAACAGATTACCGTATTACTTTTTCCGCGCAAGGAAAAAAATTAAATTCCGATGAGGTAGTCAAAACCGCCTTCAAAGATTTTATTGATTCTCGCTCCCACAATTTATTAGCAAAGGAATCAATGAACTACCTATAAAATGCCGAAGGTACATAGATAACAATGGTACATACTTTGATTGATTAAATATATGATTTCATAAATTTCTTTCGTTCTGCTTTTTCCATATAAAACGCCAACTTCATATGTAAGGCTAGAAAGGCTTAAACTTTATGAAATTTCAATACTCGGGTAAAATTTTATAGTGCCTGAGCAAGTTAAATTGGATCCCGAGTGCCGGCACTACCTAAATTATAAGTGCTCAAATTATTTAACACGCACGGCTTATTTTACGAGTAACTTTAGTTCATACTAAATGGTTTTGATAACTCGGTCTATACGGTGCGTTCTACGATTCGATAATAATCACTAATATATTTTTCGAATATCTACAATAATATATCACAACGTTATTTTAGAATCACGTCACCGGTCACGTTTGTGGAAACTTTAATAAACGTGAATCAGGATTATGTAGGTACATAATATACCAGATTGCACGAACACTTAGCTTCCTAACAACGCCTTTGTATTCATATCTCCCACGGTGTATATCACAATCATTTATTATATATCAATCTTTACATTTGTAAATATTTAAGTATACATCATATTTTCACCATGGTGCTATCATTGATAATTATGGGGTAAAAAATAAAGAAAGAGTTTCGAAAATAATTGTTATATATACATTATATTTTCATTTTTAGTGAACCAATACATTAAATTGATTGCCGATTTAACAGACCGGCCAATTTGGATTAAAATTAACCTGCATGGTTCAAAATACGTGACTAAAACTTTTAAAATTCAAATATTTTATGGCGTTCTATAGTTCGACTTCGTTCTATAGTTAAAATTGAAAATTTTAGATTCAGTATTTTCTTATAGTTCGACTTTCAATTTTAGATTCAGTATTTGAGTTAAACATGAAGACATCAAAAATTAGACTAAAATTTGAATCGCAAAAAATTTGGAAAACGCAAAAGTGCACGCCCCATGAGCATTTCATTTAATTTTGATGAAAAAAAAAACATAGTGACGATAATTTTTACAGGAAAAGAACAGAGAATCTGATCGACTTTCATTAATAACTTTTAAACGGTGTTGAGTTCAATAACAAAAATCAATAGGAGTCCTCCTTAGAATGTATGGAATCTTATTTACTACTATATATCTCAATCTATTGTTTATATTTCTATTAAGCGAGAAGACCGACCGACGCACAGACCAATGGACGGCAATCCATATATTTTTTCAATTGCATTTTTTGTTATGTAATCTAAAGTAAATCAATTAGAAAATAAACTAATCTTATAATTCAACGTCTGTAGTTATTGTAACGTTAATAATAATATGGATTTGATGTCTAGCTAAAAGTATAAGAACGATTTTATGTATCGAAGTTGAGGTATGGCCACATATCGAGAGGCGTGCAATATCAATGCTGCGTTTGCAGAAGATACAACCAATGAACGCACTGTACGTTTTTAGCTTAACCTCTTTTGCAGTGGAAACTTCGACATGAAGAATTAACCACGATAAAGACTTAAGAATTTTAAGAAAGAATTAAAAGCAATGGTGAAAACCGATCCTATCAAACAACCAAGGAATTAGCGTCATAGTTTGACGTTAGTTAACTCACAATTATGACTCATTTGCTGGTGCTTCATGTATTAACTGATGTGCAGAAATCAAGGGATTTTGAACAGCATTGTGAAGTGTTCACCTACGCTGTTTCTTCTGCGTATCAATAATATGTCGCAAACCAATAAGATTCATTGCTGTGCAGATGACAGTACTGGTAATGCTTTTTACACAGGCTGTGCCAGTATTTCTCAGGAATCCCTCGTCCAGTGTTGATACAAACTTGTGTCTGAAGTCGAGTCTTAGTTAAACAAAGTTTCGGATTGAGAACACCTAAATCTAGTCCAGTTTAAATTCGTCACTTACCATTAGATGAGCCGCATGCTCGTTTGTTACCTCCTCTATTTAAAAAAAAAACTTATAATTCCAAACGTTTTTAATACTTTTTTAAATAAATTTAATTAAATTTAAATTTATTAATTTTTCTTTTCTTTTCTTTAAATTTAATTAAATTTATTTCTAATTTCTAAAAAAATAAATTAATAAAATAAATTTTTGGAGATTGTAATATCATATTAAAGCAGAGCTTTTAATTTTTAACGTACAGCACTTAAAAATTATAACAAATGTTCGCAAATAGATCTTGAAAGTCTTGAAGTCTTGCTGTGATATGATTGGCTTTGGATTTAATTAAGGTTATTATTTATTAATCGAATTATTAATCACTATGTATAAAAACACTCTGGAAGAAAGAGTACAGACTTTTGTGTAAACAAATTTAGTATCGGCCCCACCATTATAATTAAGTCCGTCTTTTAGTTCATGTTGTGCAGATAAAGTTTAAATAATAAAATATCATCTAGTTCCGTAGCATATTATTTTCAGATTCATAGTCATAAAATGTGTAAATTAATTTATATAGCAGTTATTATTTTTAAAATACTGTCGGTATAGGTACAAATAATTACGATTCAATATTATAAAATCAACGGAAAATAATGGAAAAGGATTGATTAAACAGAAAATTACTTCTTAGAATTCAACTGGAGATCGTATATTTCCCACGCGCTAACTTTTATTTTATAGCAATTCTCTTATAAACGATGGAAGGAAAACGTGTCACTATAAAGTTGTAAACAACAATGTTCTAGGAGCTATTATTAACAATAGGCATAAGTGCATAGTGGAGCATAGTCACGTGGAAACGTGAATTCCATGTCATTTAAAGCAGTCAATTAAAGTCGGGTATTAAATGCTCAATATCAACAAGAGAATTATAGGTGATTTTAATACTTTCAATTTAATGAATGTGGAAACATTTTGTTTCTATAAAAGTCAGCTATGTGTTAATGAAAAATCGATCTCTATCATGTGACAACAATCACAAATCAAAACAATTCAAAATTCATTTTTTTTATAGGTCTTCATTCACAATCTAGTGCGGGTCGTCTAATTTAACACTGTGCCTGCTAGTAGAGGGGGTTGCCACTCGAAAACCCCTATCGCTTTTGCAAGTTCTTCGAGCTATATTGCCAGCCCATTGCCGGTAATCTTAGCTGTGTCAGCTACTCTCGTTTATTTGCGGTGATTCTTATTTATTTATTTACATAACAGCTATGTTTATATGAAATGATCTTCTCTCCAAATGAGGGATTTTCTTACTTCATTATGCACAGAGCTCCTTATAAGCTAATTTTTATAGTGGGTATAGTGTTTTTATCTACCACCACAATATACTTACAAATAAAAGTGCAAACTACAATTCTATGTGCGTCTTTTAATGATCGTGTAACTTCTGAACAATTGACCGATTGACAAATTACTTTTGTTTTGTTGAGGCGATGGTATATATTTATATATGGATACATATGCTACTGTACGGCCGACCAAAATGGCTCATATTTACAATATTTTAATATTGGTTTAGTGCCAAAAACGAAAATCACAAAGTTTGGACCCAATACCGTGGTGGAGTTAATAAAATATTTATATTTACGCTGTAAAAGTCCGGAGCTCAGCTCACTTCGACCGTGGGTAAAATAAAATACATCTACAATTTTTTTTATGTTACGGTTACACATTATGTAATTTTATTATTACATACGTGGTAGAGCCATGCTATATCAATAGTACAGTTGCAGCACGAATGGGTCGGCTCGACCGGGGAAGGACCACGCTCTCAAAGACTACCAGCGTAAAATAGCAGCTTAATGCTGCTGTGTTTCGTTTGGTCAGTATAGAGAACCGGATACCCTTTTTACTGGAAAAGAGGCATTCTATCTTAGGCCTCACGGCTCACAACGCATCTGCATTTTATTCGCAAACTAGGATAGATGTAGATGTCTATGGGTCACAGCAACCGCTTACCATCAAGTGGACTATGTGCTCGCTTGTTACCTTTATCCTATAAAAAAAATTCATCGTCATATTTGATTATAAATTGTTTATAAATAGGTGAAATTAGCCCGCCCACGATATCGGCGTGGTAACCTATAATTAAGACAACATTTAGTTCTTAATCTTAGAATAGAAGTATTATAACACAACAAATAATATATTTCTTGTTGATTATGCTCAATAAAAAAAATATCTAGAACAGTGACCAGCAGCGACGTCAAAGGTGCTAGACGTCTTGCATTGCAATCGTCAATCCGCCTGCCAAGCGTGGCGAATAAGGCAAATCTTCCCTACACCGGGAGAGGCCTTTGTATGGCAGTAGACTTATGGCCAAATACCCAAATGCTACTTAATTTTAATATGCCGTTAAGTCTCGTAGTGTCACAGTCACTTTGAGATAAAGTAATAGAGCAGAAAATTTTAAAGAAATAAATATATTAACTTTGACCTCTCAGTGTATTTACGACGATTTAATATACTAACACAAAAACAAAAATAGTTTTATTAAAGATTGTGATGTACATTCTGTAAATACTAGAAACAAGCACTAGTTAGTTATACCAGTTACTCGACGCCAAAGAGTCAGTAATTCCTTCATGGGGCAGTGTACACGCAAAATATTCTATTCTATGGGCATAGTTGGCAATTTTCGGTTTTATAGATCGCTCTCAGTCATTCACACAATTATAACATTTTGTCGATGACTTGAGAATCATATAAGCTTCAAAGAATTAAGTCGCATCTACTTTAAATTATATAATAACTACTTACGTTTAAAACTATATAAACATATATATATATATATATATATATATATATATATATGTTTATAAAATAAAACATATATTTATATATATAGTTTTAAAAAGTTATTTTCTGTTATGCTGTAGCCCAAGGTCACCTAGATCTCAACGATGACTAAGTTGGAAAGCTTCATTACAGGAAGTTGAGTTTCCCGATCTTGTAAATGACCATATAAAACACAGCACCACTATGCTGCTATTTCTCGTATATATTCAGTGCGAGCGTAGTAGACAGTCGTAGTTCTTAGAATCTTAAAATCTAGGTGGGTAAGAAGAGTATTTCGGCATTATACTTGCTGATGATGATGATTTTGACAATCGCGGAACAGTATTCATACATTTTCTAAAGCAATTCAATAAACTGTCGTCAGCTTGTTTCCGATTGCGTAACAACCGAATCTTGCACCCGGCGATAGCTCGTTTGATTCCCCGGCGGGGTTATCTGTAATTTTGTAACATAATGCGACGACGAAGGTTGTGACACAGTTTTCTTCGATTTATATTTTATCTTTTGAGTGTTTCTTCAATTGTTTAGATATTATTGAGCGACAACCAAACGTACGCTTTAAGAAGATAAAATACGCACAATCAATGAAAGTTATAGATACGATTTGTGGGTTATTATAAATATAGCAATTTATACATTTATTATGTGACGCAACTGATATATCTAATACCTGATATGTATATAATATCTAATATCTGATATATATTTATTATAAGTACTGTACTTTATTTAATATAAGTGTAATATAAGTAACGTTTCGTAGACAAAACAAAAAATATTTAACAATTTTTTTATTTGCTTACTCATTCAAATATTAATCTTATCTGTTCAAAAATATAAGATTAAGATTTGAATTTGATAGGCCCTATACATTTTAATAGAAAGTATACAATTAAAGCCACAAAGCAAGAGAAAGTTAATTTATTTCTTTTTTTTTTCAAATGTTTATTTGTAATACTTTAAAAAATAACGCTGTATTGCCATTGCAAATTATTAAACTTGATATTTGTAAACTAAGCATCAACATATTTTTAAAATATAATTTTTAATTTTTTAACTTAATAATTAATTTTACTTTTCATTTTATAAAAATATAGAAAACCCGTAAAAATTATCCTTTTCTCGGATACGACACAAACTCATATAACAAATGCAATATGCTTACATAAATGAAGTAGTATTTATTATTACAGGATGACTTCGAAAGGAACCAGATTTCAACAGTCAAACTTTTTAGCGGTGCGTGCGGCTTGGGAGGCCTATGTCCAGGAGTGGACTATCGCAGGCTGACGATGATGATAATGATGTTAAGACTTGGCCATAATCCCTTAATTTATATAATATTTTTGACTTTGGGAAGCAGAAGCCGCTTGCACAGAACCCAGATTATATATACGTTTACCTCAGCAGCGTAAATATTCTTTACAACAACTTTTTTTATCTACCGACTTCAAAAAGGAGGAGGTACTCAATTCGACTGTATGTTTTTTTATGTGTGTTACCTCATAACTTTTTTCTGGGTGAACCGATTTCGATAATTCTTTTTTTATTTGAAAGCTGATGCTTCTCATGTAATCATGGTCTGACCAATAGTTTTTGAGTTATTCTTAATAATTTATATTGAAGTCGGTTATACAAAATGTTTAATTTTAAGTCCATTATTAAGGCGGCCGGGCCGCATAGACGGATTTTTGCTGACATTCGTATCTGTGACAATCGAGCATTCTAGTCTACTCAATATAAAGCTCTTACAAAAAATTATTATAATTTAATATCATGTTTGATGACGTTGATTTCATAATGTGTAGGAAAAGAAGAATATTTTGTAAATTTCATCACTTTTTCTTTGATGAAAATGATCTGGTGAAATTCTTTGAGAATTTTGGAAAAATTACATAACTTTTTACGATCTACATAAACAGACTTATTTCCCACAATCTCCTTATCACATAACCTCCTCAAAGTGTTGATCGTATACCGCGTCTACAGTGACGGGGTGGGTCGGGATCCGCAGACGGATTCAGTCCCACTCGGCCCCGCCCCGTCTCCAATGGACGCAGTTTCACAAAGCGTGTAGTAGTCGGATTTCTGCACTGCAATGCGGGCCAACCCGCCCTTACTTAGTGGAGAGCGTTTAACGGAGCGAGCGACGTAGCATTACGTGGCCATTAAAAAGGAGTTATACTATTGTGAATTTTTGTCACTGGCCGTGCTAATATTTCTAGGAAAAACGTCGCCAAGTACCGGAACAAACTTGTGTCTGAAGTCGAGACTTTGTTGAGCAATGTCTCGGATTGTGGACTACTAAATCTAGTCCAGTTCGATCCCCAGAAGACACAAGTTTGCGCGTTTACCACTAAAAAGGACCCCTTTGTCCATCAGTTTCAAGGCACTCCCCTTGTTGCTTCAGCCGGTATCGGAATCATCGGCGTCAATATATCGATTGACGTGCAATTTTGTGGTCTTTGGAAGAGAAGCCAAATTGGCCTCTAAAAAGCTTGGCGTGCTCAGCATAGCGGGACAGTATTTCATGCCGGCACACTACCTGCACCTTTTAAAGGCGCAGGTTCGGCCTCACATGGAATACTGTTCTCATCTCTGGGCCGAGGTTCCCCAGTGCCAGCTGATCGCATCCAGCGCAAAGCGGTTTGAATCGTCCGCGATCGAGCTCTTTCTAAACGGCTTGACTCACTGGCACTGCGAAAACATGTTGCATCTCTTTGCGTACTTTATCACATTTATTACGGGGAGTGCTCTGAAGAATTGTTCGGACTAATCCCAGCCGCTCAATTTCACCATCGCATATCGCGACAAAACTCGCGATACCATACATAGCATCTGGATGATTGTCCACCACTGTGCGATTTACAAGAAGTTTTTTTCCTTGCACAACTTCCTTTTGGAATCTACTACCACCAACAATTTTTCCAGACCGATACGTCTTAGAAACTTTCAAGAAAAGAGCCTACTCTTGTGTTTCAGTTGTTCGTGGGCGGCGGTCGACACTTACCATCAGGTGAGCCGCATGCTCGTTTGCCCCCTATTCTATAAAAAATATATAATAATCAACGGCCCGCCCGCTACACGCTCAATCAGAGCAAACACTCAATCACCAAGTGTACAAACACGGTGACAAAAGTCTAGAACGCTCTCTTTCATACCTAAGCAAAACAGTCATGTAATCGTAGCCTGTTTACACTCGATAGAATATAGAGACCACGTATAGGCTAAACGAAGTTTGAGACACCATATTATTTTCAGCACGGCTTGATGAAGCCGAAGATATACCTAAGTCATATATACAGCAGTGAACTGTCGCAGGACGATGATGATAACTGTGTTATGAAGTAAAAAGTAAAGTTACAGCCTAGACACGTCCCTCTACTACTACATGACTGCCTCGTTGGTCTAGTCGTAGTCGTAAGCGTGTCTGCCGATCATTAGGTCCCGGGCTCGAATCCCGGGTCAAAATCAGTTATTTGGTTTTTCTGTCAAGAAATTCTCAGTAGCAATTCGGATTCAGAAACTTGGCGGTGCTTCACTCCCGTGCCTCGTAGACCACGTAGAGCCGTTGGACCTGCGCCTGATCTCTGTCTGGTCGCGTCGGCCATCGGAGTGCATTTTTGTTTGCGCACACACTCGTCACTCGTGCACTATAATCCTGTGATGTGCAGATGGATTATCTCAGTTGAGACTACTGCCATGACCAAAATTCAATCTGGAGGACATTATTTTACGTTCTACTGTGTAGCAATGTCCTCCTTTCATTTCTGAGGGTTTCAGCGCAAAGAAATGTTCGTCACGCTGCCACAATGTGTAATATCTGTGATGGCAAACAATAAGTAGCTTCTTATTTCTGTTGATTTATTGTCTTTTAACGTAAACTCCAAAAGGCTGTTCCAGAAGATTGGTCTATTAAATTAAAAAAAAAAGCTTCGACTCTTTTCTGAGAGAATTTTGGAGCAGTGAATAGCGCAGCTCTAATCCATGTTAGCGGATTTCACATGCCTACTTTTAATTTCTCAGACTCGCAGATTTCCTCACTAGCACATGCTCAGCGGTCCAGAAAAAAAATATCGTGAGATAATATGGAATCGTGGTAATCTTCATCGTGTAGTAAAGCGAACTCGAGCTGCTCGTTTATACTATCAAATTCAAATGGAGAGCCCGGCCACAACGCTACTTCTGCTCTTCAATATAAGATGTGCATGAAAGTAAAAAAAATTAGTTACAGCCTATCACTTTTTATTTCTGAGAAGATTTTAGGGCAAGGAAACGTCCACCGCACTCCCCCAATGCGTGTTTTTGGACTTCACGTATCTTCGAAAGATTTTTATTTTTCAGACATGTTTACAGATGTGTCCCTTCGATGTCCTGTCGAAGCACGTGGTATATCGTCGCTTAAAATTGTAACTAGCAATTTTATTGGTGCCGGCTGAGATCAAACAGGATTGCTCTCCTAGAGAAGATAAAGAAAAACATGCGAAAATTACGGATAAATATATTTATTACTAGCTGTTCCCCGCAATTTCGCCCGCGTGTAATTTAGGTTTTTAATTTTTTGCGCGGAACCCTAATTATTTTTCTTAAATAAAAGTAGCTTAAGTTATTCCTTATAAGATCAGCTGTCTGACAGTGAAAGTCCCATCAAAATCGATCCAGCCGTTTCGGAGATTAGCCGGAACAAACAGACAGACAGACAAAAATTTAAAAAATTGTGTTTTTGTTATAAATACCGTATATACTTTCATATGTATTTAGTGGAAAACTGTTATTTTGACATTACAAACAGACACTCCAATTTTATTTATTTGTATAGATGTTATGTTATTACATTACCTAGAAATATTACCAACGATTTAAAATAAATATTACCATTACTAATACAGCCTATCAGAATTCCACTGCTGAACATAGGCCTTCCTCGTAGATTGCCTCATAGGAAGGATATTCGCCATAGTTTCCACGGTTGTCAAGCTGGTTGGCAACCACAGTTTTTTTATTTTTAATCATCAAGAAGATTCTGCTGCCCATCTACTGGTTCAGTTTCCCTTTATTGCCTCTTACGACACCCACCGGGATGATATAGAGTAGAGGATATTCTTAAAACGCCACTACATAGTTTTAAATTAAATAAAATTCAAAATAATTATATGAAAGCAAACAAAATAGACGCTGAATTGATTAAAACTTATCCGAGAAATCCAATAAATGGATTTCTGAAATTAGGTAACCTACATTAGAAAGAGAGTGTTAAAGTCTCGCGATAAGCATGTAGTTTATATTTGAGGTTATCACAATGTAACACTGAGCTGCACCTATCTGACTGGGTCTAAAATTGGGTATTTATAGTTACTGGAACCGGGCAATAGCTATTAATTAAACGCGTTTTGTTTGGTATGATAAAATGTAAATTAACTTGTGGTCTTATTAAAAAGTTCCTCGCTGGTTTCTGCCATCTGTTACACAGCTAGAAGCTTACAACTGTGCAGAAGTTTCAGAGCAATAAGCTTCAGCGCAAACACTAAGGCTAAGAATGAAAAAAAAAATAACGCAATTATTTGAAAAATACTCAACTAAAAATAAAAAGTAAAATACAAGCTTAATGCTACAGTGTTTCGTATGATGAGTGTATGATAGATGTAGATATTAGGCCACAGTATCCACTTATCATCAGGTGGACTGTTCGTTTGTCCAGTAAAAACCAGTAAAAAGAATCCCGCCTCAGTAATAATCCGTGGAGTGGAGTACCACAGCACTGGTTATCAGTTTGGTCCTTAATTGACTCTCATACTTCTCTTCCTAACCCTATCTCTTAACTTATGTTTCTAAAAAAAATTCGAATGCAATGAACAATGTACAATTTACTATGGCTCGTACAGGTACGTAGTACTATTATTTATTATGTGGTACAGGTCCCAACACAATCACATCACATCATATACGCGGAGATCAACAAACTGCGTATTTGTGAAAAATATCAAATCATACTAACACTGTTTTCTATAATTCAACAATAATACTGTTAGCGTTTGTATTTCGAAAACGACGTGAAAAATACGCATGCACCCTTGATGAGAAACTTTCAAGAAAAGAGCCAACCCTTTTTAAAGGCCGGTGGCACATCTGTAATTCCGCTAGTGTTGCAATTGTTCATTGGCGGCGGAAGTCACTAACCATGAGACAAGTGCTTGTTTGCCCCCTCTTATGTTGTTAGCTACTTACGACACCATCGAGACGATATGGAACGCCATTACACAGAATTAAGCTCATGTTTAATATTATATAGCATGTATTATCAAGTCATTCCAAAAGTTATATAGGTATCATGAAAACTTACCCAGTATCTTTCCGCTCCAGAGGCTTTATCGTTCAAGGACCAGAGTAAAAGTTGAGAAAACAGTGTTTAAATTTATTTATTTTAAATATCTTGATGTCTTAAACCCATTGATCACTAACCATCATAGTTTAATCTATTACTATACTCGCATGAAACTGGAAATATACATTTTCTAAATGGAAAATTTATTACACAATATTTTCTTGATGGTTTATTTTACAAAGTATACCTGTATGATGTCCTTTCCTCGAGCTAAGATAAATAATATCAGATCATTACACAGAGCTGGTGGGCTGTGGCGCGGACTCGGTGTCCGCCACGTGCGACCTGGTGTGATATTCAATACGCACGCCCAATGTTTCTAGGATTACGTAACGTAATGCCAACTTTCAATGTCGCCAGTGCGCGGTGCTTGCTTATACGTACTTACATACTCATCCTTTCCTGTCTGTTGATAGGTACTTATGTTTCAAATGGCCCCCACTGGAGTGTTAAATGGGTACTTACGATTTAGAAAACTGAGTTGATTTCATGCTGCGGCTAGGTTAGTTTAAAATCAAGGCTGAAACGCAAAATATTTATAGAAAAGCTATATATGGAAAAGTTATATTTAAAAAAACACGTTTAAGAAAAATAACAAGTACGACAGCTGTCAAGAGCAATTAAATTATAGAATGTTTTAAGGCCTTAAGTGCGGTTGAAATGCCTAAATTCTTGGATATTTAAGTAAAAAAATCACAATAACTGTTCATTTAATCCGCAAAGAAAAATATGTTTTTAATCGAACAAAATTGTATTTTTGTCAACCCCTTATTAGAAAAAAATCCCCAAAGGTCTTAAAAATATTAATATTTTAATTGAAAGTTTTAATTTTATTCCCCGTTTTCCTCGAGAAAATATCATTTTTCCCCAAAATTTAATATTTCGCGCGAGCGTGCCTGCTCCGTCGCCCTGTAATCACCCGCGAGCTATGTCGCAGTCCGTTTTCGGACATCGTCGAGTGAGGACCGCGCGTCGGTGTTGGAGCGTCTTCGTTCAAACATACTTTAGTTTTTTAAAAGTTTATACTCAATTATAAATATTTTTATGAATAGAAATACTTAATTTAGTTAGTATCTGTACATTGGTAACTGTAAATATTGTTTTCTAAATAAATTAATTTTTAAAGTGTCCAAAGAAGAAGAAATTTTCGCGGCGACGTTGATTAGTGAAATTGAAAAATGCATTTTTATATAATTTAGATGTGGAACGACCACAGAACACAATTACTCTCTACCAAGAGGGAACGACCAAAATGCTCTCCTTACTTAGATTTCGATAGTTTTTAATACCTTTGTAATTTTATTGTGGTATGTTTTTATTAATTAGGTGATACTGAATTTTATAATTATGTATTATAATAAAACGCTATTTTTATGAGTATGACTTTAATAGAACATTATTGGGGAGGGAAATCTAGATACAGATACTTATATTTAGGTACACTATTATAATATTATATCAAACAATTTAAATTAAATAAAAGTGTTGCTTCCCTAAGTGTATAAAGAAAAATAAAGAAACTCTTGTGTTTATGTTTTCTTTAAATGTTAGACAAACCATCATATGAAAAATATAAAACTTTTAAATTGGAGAGAAGTTTCTCTGCGTGATAAAGTTAGAAATGAGGATATCCGCAATAGAACCAGAGTAATTGACATAGCCCAACGGATTATTAAAGTGAAATGCCAATGGGCTTGCCATGTAGCTTGGAAAACCGATAAACAATAGGAAGAAAGGTTCTCAAGTGGCAACCTCGTACCGGTAAGCGAAGTGCAGGGCAGCCTCCCACTATATGGAGGGAAGACATGGTAAGATATGCAGGAAGTCGATAGATGCAGGTATATATATATATATATACGTAGATATTATTTTTCTAACCAACCATAAAAATGTATTACGTGTGATGGAAATATGTATATAAGAATAAAGGTTGTCTCACACGGGGCAGTAATAATATAATATTATATTTTTCAGTATATAAGCATAAAAACTTTTAAAATCTCTGAATCCCGAGATATGTCCATATTAAGAGGCTGAATAGAGCTAAATTGATCCGCATGGGGATCGTTCTGTGATTTTACATCGTTATTGAAAAAAATTGTACTTACAATTGAGCTTATTCCAGGTGGCGGTTTTCAAAACACGATTCCACAAAATTCGCTCAAAAAATAATTGCAAAGTAGCTTTCAACTTTCTCAGATTTTCATAAAATAATGTTGGGTATAATAAGTACTATTATGTGTCACGTGTTTGTTAATAAGGCTATTGGGCTATTTTGATTTTTAATAAAGTGATTTTACTTTAATTTAAATAATTTTTTTTGCCCTTCTATACCAAGTAGCGTTTTTTCTGTCACTCCTATTGAATTTGACAGTGCTCGCTGAAATATAGCGTCTCTAAACGGATGTGAATCGCGCGCTAACCCGGCTGTCAAGGTATTGCAAAAATAATCGAAAATATTTATTTTTACTTTCATGCCGACGACTATCTTGTTCTATTTTATTACGGTTAAATGTTGTAAAGCAAGTATTTACAAATGTTTTCATTATTTTGTTATTCAATTATTTACAGTTATTATGACAGTTTAGCTTACATTAGAAATTCTTGGTGGGATGCGATGTATAAATAGGTACCTTATTTTCGTCAACAACTATAATATATATATTTGTTTTTTTTTTTACCATTGGAGCTTTAACACAATCTTAATAATGTTCAATTAATAAAAAAAACTTAACTACCAATAATTATTTGATTTTCAGTCGGTGTTTTACATTTGAAGATCGGTTATAAAGAGCAATTAACGGGACATTTTGCAAAATCCTACCTAATTTTTACGTTGTTTCATCAGCGTCATTCTTAGTTTTGGGTAAAACAAACCTTGTCAGTTTCAAAGAAGCACAACTAAGTTCATAATAAAAGAAATGCACGTCAATACAAGATTTCTATGTAAAAGGAAGGCTACCGATAAGAATTCTTAAAAAGTTCAAATTTTTATTTTGTTTTCTTAAATTCGAGACTAAAATAAATGTGAAAGGTCTTTTATCTGTAATAATAATTTTCATGAAAAATAGCATAGACTTATAAAATTCATACACACGGTCAATCTTACTGAAGATGATTAATTGTATTATAAAATTCCAGTATAATGACCCAAATATAATCATTAATATAAATAAATCATGTATTCTCATACGCTTTTCTCACTCTCTTACTCACTCACACACACACACACACACACGCACGCACGCACGCACGCACGCACGCACGCGCGCACGCACGCACGCACGCACGCAGGCACGCACGCACGCATGCACGCATGCACGCACGCACGCACGCACGCACCGCAGTCTATGGAGACCTACCACCAACTTTAGACTATGAAGGCACATACTTTGCGTCGTGTATGCGTTTACCCCACTGTGGACTTAAATGTAATATATTTATACTAGCTCTATACCTCTCAATCCAGAACAAAGCAGTGCATGCACTACTGCAAGGAGGCAGATATCGGTAGGAGGGTGGTACCTACCCATTCAGAGTCCTAGGCACCTGATAAAACATTAAAAATGCATATTATTTTTTACTATCCAAAACACTGCTGATATTTTGCCATACAAAGAGAAACCACATTCTCATGCAAGGTTGCATCATCATCATCATCATTACAGCCCTTCACATGTCAACTGCTGAACACAGGCCTCCCCCAAGGAATGCCACAAAGCACAGTCCTCAGCCACCTGCATCCATCGACTTTCTGCATGTCTTATACACTTCGCCTACCGGTACGAGGCTGCCAAGGTTGCATAAAGTTAAAAAAAAGTTAGTAACGTTATCACAATATAAGTCATCAAACTCTTAGAGATAACTGGTACGGCACTTTTTATATAACTCAGACATTCCCTAGTTTGAAACAAAAATATTCCACCAAATAAATATTAATACCTTTGTTTCGTCCTCAAGTGCAAGTATTTAGTGTGCAGTATTTGGCATTGTGGTGGCAGCATAAGAATAGCAGTCACCACATCCCACTCGTGACTGTCATGAAAATTAACTTGAGGAAATGCCCAGAAGATTTTATGGCTTTCTATGGACGACAATTGTTATTTTGATTGCTTAAATCTAGTGGGGACAATGATGTTCATACATAGTATTTAACACAAATAAATCCCAAGCATAAAAAGTCTACTATTTTACAAATGACTTTATTTCGATGATATCATTTTGTTATAAATATTCCCGTATTCACATCGTATCTCAACACATTCTCATCCGTTCCCATTGAATAGTCTGATAGTGTGAACGAATAAAAATATCTAACGTCCTATTTACTATGTTAATTGTTACAGTGACTCAGTTTCGCATACAATTTAATCAGGGTTACGCAATGGAGCGTTAGTTCATGTTTTATAATCCAGGGCAATGGAAAATAATTTTCTTAAAATGAGGGGTCAACTTAAAATAAACTAATGCATAAAGAAATAATTATGGAAATTTTCCTTTCATTCAATCTCTAGAAAAATTTTAGCGGAGTTTACTAGAACGATTGTTAAAATTCGTAAAAAAATATAATTCAGTGAAAGCGTGACCAAAAGAATCAAAACGACAAGCTATACGAGCTCCACCCCAAAAAATCCTTTACAACTGAAACTTTCATCAATATGTTAAAAAATGATCAAAATGTTTAAGTAAGTTTATATTAAATGTAAAGCTGACTATTAAAGCAATAAAATTAAACTTTCAGCAAACAAAACTAAAACCACGTGAAATGTAATTAATTTTAAAACTGATAAACTTAACTTCCAAAAAGGCAGAGTTTACCTTGAAATGAAATTGGTAATATCGTAAAAGATAAATATGAAGTGGTAAATGAGTTCCTTCAAGATTTTTAAATATTGAGCATATTGAAATACACTGAAATTAAAAAAAAAACACTTAAAATCTAGTCATATAGTTGAATAGTTACTTCCTAAAGAACATTTTAACATTTGTAAGATATGCGTGATTTTTATTTTAATCAAGTTCTCCATACAGATATTATCAAATCGTTCAGAAAATAACAAACAGGTTAGTTGCCTAACCAAATGAAACACGGTAAGGTTGTCCCTGCCGTAGAGAATCAGACAGTAGAGAAAAATCCGAAAAATTACCGTTACCCATTTCTGTGTTGCCAGAAATCATTTAGGAGCACATGTTTTACATAGGCCTCCCCCAAGGCCTATGTTCAGCAGTGGACTTGTAAAGGGTGTAATGATGATGATGATGATGATGATGACATGTTTTACAGACCTGGAAAGAGCACCGTTACACTGTCGGTGTTTTCTGTGATCTCACAAAAGTATTTTAATATGTGGATTAAAAGTCATATACTGCCTGAATCTTATTACTATATCTTTCATACCGAGAGCAAGATATTGGAGAGACATCGCGACGTCAATTAAAAGTAGGTGTCCCTCAGGGATCGATACTTAGTCCTAGTTTATTCTTGGTCTACATTAATGATCTTCCTTGTATGCTACAAAAATATCTCAATTTTGTTAATGATACCTCATTATTCTTTAAAGTTAAAAGAAAATATTTCGCACTGGAACGGCCCAACTTAATTCTGGGTATTGTTTCCAAATGGCTTGCAGCAAACAATTTGTTTTAAACGCAGAAAAAAAATATGCTTATAGTTTACACTATCTCATTCGCCGCAGAACGCTGTAATTAATTTACAAGATAATTTTTTTTGAGATAAATTTTGTGTATACCGTAGTTTTTGAATTTCTATTGACTCTAAGCTCCAGTGGGGAGCACATATTGATAAACTAGTTTCACATTTATTTCTTCAATCTTCGCTATTACAAGGACTAAAAAGCTGGAACTGATGAAGCAACAGCTAAATTAGTCTACTTTGCTCGCTTCCATAGTGGCATGTCTTACGGTGTATCACTGTAGGGACAATACTAATTTAGCAAAAGCAAGCGATGCGGGCAATATATTATTTGTCAATATATAATATGTCACTACGCGATCTTTTCAAGGACACTAATATTTTGTCACTTCCGTCGTTATTTATTTCTGAGACCATCATGTACATACTGAAAAATATAAGTACATAAAAGTATATTTAATAAAAAAACGCCGTGTAGTGGCGGTGTAAGAATATCCACTACATATATGTGTCATAGAGGCGACATTGGGAAACTAAAACAAAAGACAGCAGCATCTTCCTGATAACAACACAAAATAATAAAAAACTACGGTTGCCAATGAAAAATCCAGGCGTATTTTTCATTGGCAACCGCACGCACTATGGAAAAATCCTCCCCCTATGAGGCAATCTATGTAGGAAGCCTATGTTCAGCTGTGACTTTAACGGATAGATGGATATTTTATTAGTTATAAAAATATCTAGATTTTGTTGGAGCATTATATAAATAGAGCAATAGTTGGCCATCAGATCATTTGACTACTGAACGTTTCTACTGCTAATACTTCATGAATTTCAGGTCGAAAAGCGATTGAAGCAGTGCTCAATATATTATGTGTAACGATAGGTGAAAGCTTGCTCTCTTACTATATCTCTAAACATTAGTCTATAATATTTAAGGATAAAAATTATGATCTGTCTGTCGAACCTTATCCAGGGTGCCGGAAATTATTACGGAAGTTGAAAAGTGGGCTATATATTTTAATTTTTCGTGACATCGTCATTATTTAGAACCAACCCTAAATGATGGTCTTCAATCAATCAAAATCAAAAATCTTTATTTTCGCTCCAGTAATACTTAAAATTAAACACATTGTTGGGACACTCCTTTTAAGTTAGGAAACTTGTGTTAGGAGGCTCCGCTCTTCCCGTCCTTCATTTATATAAATTAGTGTTTAGAACTTGGGTAACACATAGATTTTTGACTTATAGTAAAACTTATATTATATAGTATTTTTACAATAAAATATCTGTAGGTGTTAGTTGTGTGATTGTGTAGTGTATGTGTATGTGGTGTGTACATGTTGAGGTATGGTATATTTAGTAAATTATTAATTATGAGTAACAAGTTAAGTAATTATTTCTAAAAGTGTTTCGGTTTCGTTGTAATTTAAAGTTTTCAACCATTCTATTGTTTTCTTTTTAACTTCTATGCTATGCAATGGATATATTATGCTTAAGATTTAATTTATTTTATTATATAAGTATACTGCCCTTTTCATATTGTACTGAAGCAAATGTCGTTTTGCAGCGATCGGTATATAGAACTAAGTCGTTTCTTCTTTTGTTTGTCTTGTCATGTTCATACCTGGTAGATTTATGAATTTTAAGCAATAAGAACAAAATATATAACTTTCGAACTGACAAGACACCAGACAAATTATAAAGGTCAGTAGTGGGGAATCGGTATGGTTTGAAATAACAGACCTTGTGCAGGGCTCTTTGAGCTCGCTCCACCTCAAGGAATCTTGTTTTTAAAGCTCCTCCCCAAGCTCTGTGAACTTGGAACCCGAACTAAAAAAATAAAAAAATAATAATTGATACATATTCTACAAACAACGCAGATGATTGTAATACCGTTTATTCGTTTGTAGTCCTGAAAAATCTTCTGATAATTACTAAAAGTTGTAATTTTTCATGAAATATAATAATTTTCGAAAAATCTTGATTACCAATGCGTTAAGAATCGTTCGAAGATGATTGTAATACTAAAAGATTTTTATTGTAGATTTTTTATTCTAAAAATAGTTATAATTTGAAAAAAACTCCTGAAAAAGAAGAAGAAGAGAAAAAGTCCTGATAAATCTTCTGAAAATTACGGTGGTAGAGCCACGCAGCAGCTTTTGCTGTTGCACGTATGGGCCGGCTCGAGCCGGGTTAGTACCACGACCTCACAGAATACTGGCGTGAAGTGGAAGCTCTGCTTTCGCGTTTCGTCTGGTGAGTGCAGGTGACCGGAGGCCCAATTCTCCCCCCCCCCCATCAACATGGTAGCGGAATTAAATCTTAGACTACCCCAGGAGGGTACCAGCACCCCTGGAGAATCCCTCGCTGAACATCCACGACCATGCTACTCCACTCCTGAGCGTGGGTGCTCAGGCTGCCCCGCGTATTCTGGGGGGGGGCAAAATTCCGCTCAAAACAATAATTGCTCGGGGCAAACTGAGCAACAAGACCAAGGCGACCCCTGCCACGCTATCCGTGGATTTCTGCAACATCAGGGGACTTCACTCGAACCTAAACGCCGTCCACTACCATCTCGAAACGGCGAAGCCGGCCTTGCTCTTTCTGACCGAGACGCAGGTGTCCTCTCCGGCTGATACTTCGTATCTCTCCTACCCGGGGTACAAATTGGAACACTCCTTTGTGTCTCGGGCTGGAGTTTGCGTATACGTCAGAGAGGACATCTGTTCTCGACGCCTCGGCAGTCTTGAAGGTTCGGACCTGTCCATCCTTTGGCTACGCTTAGATAGCGACGACCATCCGCGCGTCTACGGGTGCCTTTATAGGTGTCATAGCGGTAATGCCGAAACAGACCGACTCATCGACCACGTCCAAATGGCTACAGATTCCTTGTTACAACAGGTCCCATCCGCAGAGATCGTGATTCTTGGCGATTTTAACGCCCACCACGCCGAATGGCTCGGTTCACGTTTAACCGATCATACGGGGAGATCTGTTTATGACTTTGCCTTGGCATATGGTCTGACACAGCTGGTTACTTCGCCTACGCGGATTCCAGATGTGAAGGATCATACACCTTCCCTGTTGGACCTTCTGCTGACCTCTCATCCGGACGGATATCAGGTTTCCGTCGATGCCCCTCTCGGCTCTTCGGACCATTGTCTGATCCGGAGTGTGGTGCCACTCACGCTCCCCTCGCGGTTGCGTTCTGCAGGTTGCCGCCGTGTTTGGCATTACAGGTCGGCAGATTGGGACGGAATGCGGTCTTTCTTTGCATCCTACCCATGGGGGCGGGTTTGCTTCTCGCCGGATGATCCCAGCGCTGTTGCTGACTCTGTCACTGATGTGGTGTTACAGGGAATGGAACTATTTATTCCATCATCTGTGGTACCCATCGGAGGCAGATCGCAGCAATAAGACTGCATTACGCAGTAAGCAGGAGTACTATCAGGCCTGGGCTGAGGCTTCGGCGGCTCGGGATGTAAACACCAGCATGCTTAAAAATAAGTATAACTTCGCCTCCAGGTCCTTCAAAAGTGTTATTGCCAAGGCAAAGTCAGAGCACATAGGCAGAATTGGCGAGAAACTAGTTCGCCTTCCTTCGGGAACCCGTGCATTCTGGTCTCTCGCCAAGGCTGTCCAAGGGAATTTCTGTAAGCCATCACTACCATCTCTGCACAGGGAGGACGACTCACTGGCCCACGCCGCAAAAGAGAAAGCCGACCTTTTAGGCTCACTTTTTGCGTCCAACTCGACTCTTGATGATGGGGGGAACACACCGCCGACCATCCCGCGGTGTGAGTGCTCCATGCCGGATGTACGATTCTCACAGCGCTCGGTTCGCAAAGCACTCCTCTCCCTGGACATCCACAAGTCGAGTGGGCCTGACGGAATCCCCCCAATTGTGCTGAGGACGTGTGCTCCGGAGTTGGCACCGGTTCTAACGCGTCTTTTCCGGTACTCCTACTCCCTAGGCGTAGTCCTGAAATCATGGAATACAGCTTTTGTCCAACCGATCCCTAAAAAAGGCGACCACTCAGACCCGTCCAACTACAGGCCTATCGCCATCACCCCCTTGTTCTCCAAAATAATGGAGTCCGTTATAAACTGCCAGCTCATGCGGTACCTTGAGGATCACCAGCTGATTAGTGACCGCCAATACGGTTTTCGTCGGGGTCGATCAGCTGGTGATCTTCTGGTCTACCTGACTCATTGATGGGCGGAGGCAGTAGAGTCCAAGGGGGAGGCATTGGCCGTTAGTTTGGACATTGCGAAGATTTTCGATCGGGTTTGGCACAACGCGCTTCTTTCGAAGCTCCCTTCCTATGGGCTTCCCGAGAAATTGTGCAATTGGATCACCAGCCTTCTTGTAGATCGGAGCATCAAGGTCGTTATAGACGGTGCATGCTCCGACTACAAGCCTATTAACGCTGGTGTTCCACAAGGCTGCGTGCTATCACCAACGCTGTTTCTTCTGCATATCAATGATATGTTGCAAACCGGTAGCATTCATTGCTATGCGGATGATAGCACTGGTGATGCTCTATACGCCGGCCGTGCGAATATTTCCTGGGAAAACGTCGCCGAGTACCGGAACAAACTTGTGTCTGAAGTCGAGTCTTTGCTGAACAAAGTCTCGGATTGGGGGCGACTAAATCTAGTCCAGTTTAATCCTCAGAAGACACAAGTTTGCGCGTTTACCGCTAAAAAGAACCCCTTTGTCGTATCTCCTCAGTTTCAAGGCACTCCCCTTGTTGCCTCAGCCAGTATCGGAATCCTCGGCGTCGACATATCGAGTGACGTGCAGTTTCGCGGTCACTTGGAACAGAAGGCCAAATTGGCCTCTAAAAAGCTTGGCGTGCTTTGTAGAGCGAGACAGTATTTCATGCCGGCACAACGCCTGAAACTTTACAAGGCGCAGGTTCGGCTTCACATGGAATACTGTTCCCATCTCTGGGCTGGGGCTCCCCAGTGCCAGCTCCTTCCACTTGACCGCATCCAGCGCAGAGCGGCTCGAATCGTGGACGACCGAGTCCTTTCCGATCGGCTCGATTCATTGGCGCTGCGAAGAGATGTTGCATCTCTTTGCATTTTCTTTCGCATTTACCACGGGGAGTGCTCTGAGGAATTGTTCGGATTAATCCCAGCCGCCAAATTTCACGAACGCACATCGCGGCAGAACTCCCGATACCATCCACACCATCTGGATGATTGGCGGTCCACCACTGTGCGATTTAGAAGATGTTTTCTTCCTCGTACAACTTTCTTGTGGAATCGATTACTGCCAGCGATTTTTCCGAACCGATACGACTTAGGGACCTTCAAGAAAAGAGCCTACTCCTTTTTAAAAGGCCGGCAACGCATCTGCAATTCCTCTGGTTCCCCTGGTGTTGCAGTTGTTCATGGGCGGCGGTAGTCACTTACCATCAGGTGAGCCGCATGCTCGTTTGCCCCCTCTCCTATAAAAAAAAAACTAAAGGTTGTAAATTTTCATGAAATATGATAATTTTTGAAAAATCATGACTACCAATGGGTTAAGAATCGTTTGTAGATGATTGTAATACTAAAAAAAAATTTATTACCGGACCTGAATCTTGAAAGATATTATTATTAAAGAATATACAGTTAATAACTAAGCACTTTCCCATTGGTAAATTGTTAACTTTCTTACCGGAAACTATTGCGACAAACAGTAATTGAACATAAAACAAAATATGGAGCCGTAGTTGAAACTAGTCGAATAGGCTTCATTGATTGCAGGTCTAGTTGTTTAATGAACTAATTCCAAGTGAGAATGCTTCTTCACAATTTAAGACTTATGATAGAATAATTGTGTTATTACAATCATCTACAAACGATTCTTAACGCATTGGTAATCAAGATTTTTCAAAAATTATCATATTTCATGAAAAATTACAACTTTTAGTAATTATCAGAATATTTTTTAGGACTATAAACGAATAAACGGTATTACAATCATCTGTGTCGTTTGTAGTTCATTCGGGTGATAGATTTTTTTTAATAATAATATCTTTCAAGATTCAAGTCCGGTAATAAAAAAAAATTTAGTATTACAATCATCTACAAACGATTATAACCCATTGGTAATCAAGATTTTTCAAAAATTATCATATTTCATGAAAATTTACAACCTTTAGTGATCTTCAGAAGATTTTTCAGGACTAGAAACGAATGAAGGTTATTACAATCACCTGCGTTGTTTGTAGAATATGTATAAATTTTTATTATCCTTACAATTTTTTTCAAATTATAACTCTTTTTAGAATAAAGAATCTACAATAAAAATCTTTTAGTATTACAATCATCTACAAGCCAGTGCTGTATATACTTTGTTCAGTAATTCGGGGGTTGTTACATGTCTTAACTTTTTGAAAATCCACATTAATTTTCTTATGCGGCCAATTATTAATTCAATATGGTTATACCAAGACAGTCTCTGGTCAATAACAACACCTAAATATTTTGTTTTGTCTACTCTATTAATAACAGCACAGTCACAGCTAGAAAGTAGGCTGTCTTGGCAAGTGCGTACTTTAATGCTGAAGTTGGCTGGTGGTCTTACCATCTTCTGTAATCCAAAACCTTAAAACTTTTACAATGATTGCATTCTTTCCCCGCCAGCGCGGTAACGACAAGTCATAGAAAACGACGATGCAATAATTTGGTTTAGTAGATTTTTCATAATCTTAGGTATAATATAGGAATATAAATATGGTGGGTTCTCTTAAATGGCAAGAAGACAATCATGTTTGGAAATAGATCGTACTATGCACTTGAAAGTATTTACTTTTAGAAAAATATATCTACTGATATATTTTTAAAAATGACTGATAAAAAGGTATTAGTTTTAATTATCCAAGATTCCAGAGTTTCTTGCCGGTTCTTCTCTGAGAAAGTTTAAAATAAACTGGAATAGTTTTTCAAGTTCATAAGAACTTTAAATTAGCCTAAATTAAATCCTAAATTAATCCTAAAAAAAGACATCGTGTACCTGCGAGGTATAGGTACATTAAATACATACCTGAAGCACATAATTACTTTTACACATATACACATATAATACTTTTATAACTAAGTAATGACGTGTTCTGCGGTCTCTGATACTTAATCTGTGCAACATGATGAGTTTTGCAAATTTGCAAATGGATTTATAATAGCAATATCTGACGACTTTGAAACTGCTACAAAGCATATAATATGCGGTTATTTAGTCATCTGTCGGAGGACACGAGACCCAGCATTTTCGTGGATACCCTCGAACGTGATATACATACATTCGGGTTGGAATTATCTTGAAACGTATAAAAGTAAAAAAATAGCTTAGTAACTAAGCTGTTAAAAATAAATAATTCGATATTTTTTTAAAGAATAAGGGTGACAAAGGTGCAAAGCACACTACAGAATAATCTACTAGACTATTTTTGTTTGATGGTAAGTGGATGCTGTGGCCCATATACGAGTACATTATCATCTTTCCTCGTTTATAAATCAATATGTAAGTCGGACTTTTCTACACTTACCATACGAAACATAATACCATTAAGTTGCTATTATGCGCAGGTATTCTGTATGAGCCTGGTCCTTCCCATAGCTACAGCTTTAATGTGTTTTAATAAGAGGTCAAGTAAGTGAGTTAAAAATAAAAAATGAATCGAAAAAGTGTCGGTATCGACTTCAAATAACTTTAATCCGACGCTATTTTGCATAAAATACTTACCTGATTACGTTTTTACTATAAACGATTCTATATTTTTTAACAAAAATTAAACTTATGCCTCCTCTACACTACTCGCGAAGTTACCTCGATGAAGTGCACGTCAAAGTCAATCGCAGTCCGAAGAACGTGACTACACACTCGTGCAACTTCGCGAAGAGCTCAGTCCCCTTGAGTTGTCCGCACCCTAATAACTTGAATAACGTTGAAGAGGCAGCTGCTGTAGGTACCTAATGGTATGCGCACCCACGTGTGAACAGTACGACGCAAAGAGTATAGTAACAGTCCGTACGACGTCTATGCTCAATACGCTAACTGGCGTACGCCGAGTAGTGTAGTGAGACGATTCGTGTAACTTCGGGACACGTCGCGAAATCCTTTGAGTCGGGCGCAAAAAACCGACAGCGATTGGAAGTCGCCCGAGGCGAAGCGAGGTTGCACGAAGCGAATCGAAGTTCCTCTCTACACTATTCTCCTCGCCCAACTTCGATCAACTTCGCGAGTAGTGTAGAGGGGCCATTAAAATTACCAAATAAATGGAAAATTGATAATTTCCCTCGTTGAATCTCACCAGACTTTTCATTACATTAATGAAAACTATTACACAAATCATATATAATACTTATAATCCGAAGGGTATGGTCTTTATAAGTGTTTTGAAGTTATACTTCTTTTGGGGCGTTTGGGTAAAATGATGAGAGTGAATTTTTTACAACGCGTGCACACCGACACCTAAAACGCCACCATGAAGTTGTTACGATGCGCGCGCACACTGACACCTAAATGTGAAAACTTCAGTGGGTAATTGTCTCTCAAGGTTTTTTGTGTTGTTACGCTAAAGAAGTATAACTTCCTAAGTGCATACATAAGTACACACACACTTTTTTTTTATTTGGTTCACCAACAAATGTTACACTTTTTTAAGACAGTAATATAAACTAAGTGCACATTCAATAATAGGTAAACACCGCATGCTTAGTGCTCACAGAATTTCCTACAAGCCTTTACCAAATAGCTAAAAATATACAATACAGAATTTAAAAAAAAATTAAATTAATACAAAAAAACATTACTGCAAAGAAATCTTAATATTTTGATAAATTTTGTGCCGAAAACGTTAAAAGAGTCGTGGTGAATATCTACTACATTATTATAAGTATTTAAAAGTCTGCAAAGTCTGGGTATTATCCTAATACAGTTCTACGAAAGGACGGCGAAAGAGAAAATTAAATTTACGTAGTAATAAAGGGCAATCTAAGTTATTTCTGAATATTTTATATAAAAGTTGCATATCCAAAATGTCCCAGCGTTTTGACAGGTAAAACCATTTTAAATGTCTTTAATCTGTCTTATATTATGATGCATTTTTATATGCTTTTCGTATTGAAAAGGCAAGATGCCATAAAAATGCTTTTTTGTATGCGCTCAAGGCGCAGGTTATGGGTAGAATAATGGGGACGCCTGACTGTGCTACAATATTCTAATATACTTGTAACAATTGAGAAATATAAAAGTTTTTTTGTGGTAACATTACGGAATACTTTACTATTTCTTATAACAAAACCTAATGATTGAGATGATCCTTTAATAACACTTTCTAGTTGTGGTATAAATGTAAACTTTTTATCGAATACTACGCCTAGGTCCTTAACAGTCTCCACTTCTTGGATAACTACACCATTGAGGGTATAAACTGATGGGAAAATATTATTTTTCACCATTTATCATATTATCACCATTTAGAAAGTCTAATTAAATCCTCCTGAAGAAGTATCATGTCTGACGATTTATTAACGAGTTTACAGAATTTTAAGTCATCAGCATACATAAAACAATTGAAATGTAAGAAACAATCAGGAATATCGTTAATAAACATGTTAAATAAAACTGGCCCCAAATGTGATCCCTGGGGAACTCCGGATGTGAAGGGAAATATGTCAGAACTGAACCCATTAACAACAACAAAATAATTTCGACCTTCTAGATAAGACCTTAACCACGTGAGAATAGGGCTAGAAAAACCATAAGCTTCTAACTTTCTTAAAAGCATAACATGTGATACTCGGTCGAAAGCCTTACTGAAATCAGTATATATTACATCTATTAGCTGTTGCATGTCTACAGCTTTGACCAAGGTTTCAACAAACGTAACTAAATTAGAGCAAGTCGAACGAAATTTGACAAATCCATGTTGATCATCTGTAATAAACTGTATGGCATAATTTTGAATATAGAGACATACTAATGATTCAAATATTTTTCCCGATTTGTCATCATCATCATCATTACAGCCCTTCACAAGTCCACTGATTAATATAGGCCTCCCCCAAGGAATGCCACAAAGCACGGTCCTGAGCCGCCTGCATGTCTTATCAGGTCATCACTCCATCTAGTGGGTGGTCGCCCTACACTCCGACTACCGGTACGAGGTTGCCACTCACACCTTTTTACCCCATCGGTTGTCGGTTCTTCGAGCTATATGGCCGATCCAAATCAAATCAAATAATTTATTTGCAATCCAAGTGTACATAATTGGTCTTAAATTAAAAATGTGCTTACAACTTAGACGCCCTTTTCAGGCACTGCAAAATTTCAGGCACTGCAAAATTTAACGAGGACGCTACTTATACATAAAATATAAAATATACTTAGAAGCTAGATAAATATAAAAATACATAATAGTGTTACTTTTTGATATCTAAATACTCCTCCACTGAGTAGAAGGCATTTTATTTTAAATATTTACTGAGGTTTGATTTAAGTTTGGTTAATTCTGCTGTTTTTTATTTCCCGGGGTACTTTATTACGAACTTTTATTGCCATATAGTAAGGGTTTATATTTAACATTTTTGTTCGCAACTGTGGTAGGTATAATTTATTTTTGTTACGTGTATTAATGTTATGTGTATATTTCATCTTCTTGAAAATATTATTATTTTTGTGGACAGGCATAGATCACAAATGTACATACAGGGTAAGGTAAGAATATTTAGTTTTTTGAATTACGGTCTACAGCTGGTAGTGTTATGAATCTGTGCTAGTATTCTAATACATAATAGCATACTTCCCCACAACATAACTCCGTACATAAGCTACGAATGAGCATAGGCATAGTAAGCTGACAGTGCCGTGGCTGTGTCAGTGGTGTATTAAATTTGAAATAAAGCATACGTATATTTTGATATTTTAGACTTTATATAATTAATGTGCGTTTTCCAATCGATGTTTGAATCTACTTTCAAACCTAAAAGATTAAAAGTATAAACTTCTTCTAGCTGAATATTATTAAAATTTGCCATTTTTGCCAGCCCATTGCCACTTCAGCTTACTAATCCGTTGGGCTATATTGGTCACCATGGTTCTAAGTTTATCACGCAGAGAAACCCCGAGCATAGCCCTCTCCATAGCTCGTTGAGCAACCTTGAGCTTCCTTATACTGCCGGCAGTGAAAGACCACGTCTCAGATCCATAGATCATCACTGGCAACACGCACTGGTTGAAGAATCTTGTTTTGAGGTTTTGAGGTATGCCTGACGAGAAGATGTGTCGTAATCTCCCGAACGCTGCCCATACAAGTTGAATCTGTCGACTGACCTCTCCGTCGAAGGTGGAATTACCTAGTCGGACTATTTGTCCCAGGTAAACATACTCATCAACAACTTCGAGCTTAGTGCTCCCAACAACTACCGGCATAGGTGTGACATGGACGTTACACATGATCTTTGTTTTGTCCATGTTCATCTTAAGACCTATCCGTTGGGAGGCACTATTGAGGTCATTGAGCATAGTGCTTAGGTCCTCCAGTGATTCTAGCATAAGGACTAAATCGTCGGCAAATCGAAGGTGAGTGATGAACTCACCATTGATGTTAATACCGTATCATTTCCAGTCCAGTAGCTTGAAAATGTCTTCCAATGCAGCGTTGAAGAGTTTCGGAGATATAACGTCACGCTGTGTTACACCTTTCTGCAGTTGGATGGGTTTCGTACTCTGCTTCTGTACTCGGATAGCCATTGTAGCCGTACTTTACAAACACTTCAGCACTTCGATATACCGACAGCCCGCTTGGAACCGCTGAAGGGACTGCAGCACCGCCCAAATTTCAACGCAATCAAAGACTTTCTCATAGTCCATATACGCAAGACATAGTGGCAGATTGTACTCCTCGGACTTCTGTACAATATGCCGAAGGGTATGTATGTGGTCTATGGTGCTAAAGCCTTTTCGGAAACCGGCTTGTTCGGGAGGCTGGAAATCGTCGAATCTGCGTGAGAGACGATTCGTAATGACTCTCGAAAACAGCACGTAGACGTGGCTCAGAAGGGTAATCGGTCTGTAGTTCTTCAAGAGAGCGTTGTCACCTGTCTTAAATAAGAATATCACCGCACTTCTGCTCATGCTTCACGCCTCCGGAGTAGTGCCACCATGGGGAAGGAAATTAAAGAGCTTCTGAAGGACTTCAAGTACCGGTTTTCTACCCACTTTCAGAAGCTCTGCTGTAATTCCATCCTTGCCAGGGAACTTGCCGTTTTTAAGGTAAAGGAGAGATTCTAATCTTGCTCAGACTGACGTCTGGAATATAATCGGAACAGTGTCGGATAAGACGTGCTCTCGGATCGTTACTCACACTTGCGTGTGGCTCCAAAGATGATGTGTACAGCTGCCCATAGAATCTCACTCAAAATCTCAGGTGTCCCGGAAACAATGCTGCCACATTCGGTCTTCTGCTTCTTCGGCTCTTTCTGGCAGACAAATCTCTGACAAATCCTTTGGAGCCATAGTTCCGCTCGACCGCTTCTTCAATGCGAGCTGTATTGTACTTGCGTAAGTCCCGCCGCATGCATTTGGAGATCTGTCTGTTCAGTTGCCAGGAATAGCGGGGCCGGGTTCGGTTTTGTAGTCTTGTGGAATATTTAGAGACCATCGTATCTAAACGCAGGAGACCTTACGTTTAGACGACATGACATTGGTAGGCTGGAAGCGAGACAATGTCCTTGTTTAAGAAGCTACGTGCATAGATTATTTTCATCTCAGAGGTTTCTCGTTTAATGCCTGCGTGAAATCAGACAGGGCTGTAATGAGTAAATGGCGCAATTTAGAAATTCTAAGAGATGACTCTATATTTTTTCTATTAGTTGTACTGACTAGCGGTCCATGGGTTCCTCGTGCGGTGAATATTTCAAAGGAATTGCATCCGCGACTGGTGATTGCCGTTGAAGACAAGAAGGTTGGTTCCTTTCTCGTCTTAAGGCTAAGTATAGCCTCAGCGATGAAACGCAGCATTGTTGGCAGTTGGCACTATTCCGTCGAGTAGGACTGTGTTAGTTCCTCGTTTTTTTTTTGTGTTATTTTGTTTTTTTTATCTTATATTATTATGTTATAGCAATAAATAAATTACAGACTCAAATAGTGCGATAAAAATTAAGTCATTACATCAAGTCTTTCCCGATATATTTTGGAAACAAATTATTTTTGTACATTAAAATGAACATTTTTTATAATAATACGTATAGCAAACTAACAAAAGCAACAATTTCATTCGTAGTATTTCCTCTTCATATTAATGTACTTTTCTTCACGTATTAGTACAGTATAAAAACTAAATTTAATGAGAGCGGATAGCGTGACCTTGCCAAGTCGACAGTAAAGTGCAAGAAAATAAATAAAGTCAGTAAATTAAATCCACCCTCGTTAAAGTTATTTTATTTTGCAAACTATATTTCTAAGTATGAGAATTTCGATACACAATATGATAAAATAAATTTACAAGGCGATCCTTAACGAACCATAATTCTGTCATAAATATGTTACCGACTAAATTATAATCTCATTCATGACATAGATCACTTAATACGATACTACTTATTAAGGAGACAGATCATTTTTCAACATCTTGTTTATTTATTTACTAATAATAACGTGCAGAGAATGTTTAATCACCACTTCATGTAAATAAAGTCCTACAGACAGGTTTAAATATATGACAGCGATATATAGCGTCTTTACTACTACTTGCTTAACTAAAAAAAAGCATGAGCGCGCTGGTGTGAATTTTTTATTTAACCTTTGCTCATTTTTATTAGAGCCTGCAACCTTAAATATAATTTTATTGCACATGTAAAACAGCTTATTATACGTGTATTATTCAGAATTGTATTTATCTTGATGTCAAAACTCATTCATAGTCAGCGGAGACTCAAAATATATTTTGTTGCCGTCATCGAAATCGATGACGAAGACTATAATAGCTATATTTTGCTATCGGACTTTGCAATAAATTGCAGTGGTTGCTTAAGGGTTCACTTTTCAACTTTTTTATGAATGTTGTAATTAAAGGTTCATATTCGGATCTCTATTTACTTATTATATCACATTTGATCAAACGTCTGGATACGTATGATAGTCTCTACAATTCTGTTTTATTCAATGTTATGAAATCATTTATTTTAAACGATATTGGTTATAGGTACTGGTTATGCTGACCCATCACCAGTATGTAAAAACAAACATGCGCGAGTGTTGTGGAACACTCGGTTGGAACGAAGTTCCTTTCGTAGTATATTATTATTGATAAACGTATTATATTATTGATTAACAAATACATATAAATGAATTACCAGCGTCTATTAAAACGAAGCGTCATCTATACAAATAAATAAAATTTGAAGTGTCCGTTTGTAATGTCAAAATAACAGCTTTTAACTAAATGCATATTAAAGTATATACGGTACTTATAACAAAAACACGATTTTTAAATAATGATTTCTTATATTTACGCGAACACTACACATTGAATAAAACTATTTTTACGGATTTTATCGCGTTTAATTTACTATTTTAATTCCCGATGTTTCGGGTGCTTTACAGCACCCATGGTCACGGGGGGGACTGAGGTGTTTGACGTCCTAATGTCATAGTTAGCCCGGCTACCTTCAGTTTTTTGAATATTAATTTTTGGTCCGATCTACGCAGAATGAGCTTACAGTATCTTGAAGTCTTGCAGTAGTATGTTTGGGTTTGGATTTAATTTTGTTAATTATAGGATCCCAAGCAGATGGCAGTATCCATCCATCTTCTCTATTGAAATTAGGATTTTTTAATCTCAATAGCCTCACGTATCATCCTTGGTAGGAATCGGTGTACTTTTGCGAGGATTTGTGGTCTATCAAATCTGATGTAGTGGCGGGGACGATCTTGAACATGTTCACACACTCCTAATTCAACATCATTAACATCCTAATTTCAATAGAGAAAATGGATGGGTGCTGCCATCTGCTTGGGATCCTATAATTAACAAAATTAAATCCAAACGCAAGCACACCACTACAAGACTTCAAGATACTGTAAGCTCATTCTGCGTAGATCGGACCAAAAATTAATATTCAAAAAACTGAAGGTAGCCGATGGGTGCTGTAAAGCACCCGAAACGTCGGGAATTAAAATAGTAAATTAAACGCGATAAAATCCGTAAAAATAGTTTTATTCAACGATTTTTAAAATTTTTGTCTGTCTGTCTGTCTGTTTGTTCCAGCTAATCTGCGAAACGACTAGACCGATTTTGATGGAACTTTCACTGGTAGATAGCTAATGTTATAAAGAGTAATACTTTTATTTTAGAAAAGGAATTAGGGTTCCGCGCAAAAAAAATTAAAACTCATAAAATCCAATCGTAATAAATTCCACGCGGGCGAAGTCGCGGGGAACAGCTAGTTTTAAAATAATATTTCTTTCATGGCAAGATAAGAAAAAGTGCGAGGGAGATGGATATTATTCCATCTCGCTCGCACTATAGAAAGGGGGTCGTGACGGAAAAATCTTACACTTTTTCTCGCTAGCCTCATCCGTCAAATTCGTACCGTGCGATAAGGAACTTCGTTCCAACTGGGTTTGACGTTTTTAGATGGATTTTCCATCTTTAATCTGTCACGAGAGGCTCCGTCGAGAGCAGGGTGCACTGTACGGATGAAGTTTACATTTAAAGAATATTAAATTCAACATATCATATTTTTTAATTATTTTTTATTAAATAAAAATTTATAAGCGTAATACATATATTTGACAGCTCCGTGGCGCAGTAGCTTAGCAATGAGTTGCAGCGCTAAGGGCCGCGGGTTCGAATCCCGCACGGAACAAGTATTTGTATGGCCTACAAATAATTGTTCTGGGTCTGGATGTTTGTCCTTGTGAAATCTATGTATGTGAACTGCCTCCGGGACACAGGAGAAAATCTTAGTGTGGAGGTAACGTTTTTAAAAAAAAAATATATGATATTCTCTAGAATTGTTTTTCATTAAATATTACGAAATAATTTATTTATTTATTTAAACTATATATAAAACAGTTAAGAAGAAGTTCTATTCTATTCTATTCTATTCTATTCTATTCTATTCTATTCTATACGTATTTATGTTCACGTGGTAGAGCCACACTGAAACATGTATGTTGTATGCGTCGGTTTAACTGGGGATAACAACGCATCTGCACCATATTATTCTATTTTTTTTATAATTCTTTATTAACACTTCATAATATTATATTCGAAAATACATTATTTACAAATATTATTAATATATTAATTATATTATATTATTAATACAAATATTTACAAACAACATCCCAATTTTATTCTTCTTATTATGCAAGTAGAGTTCCCTCTCTGTTTGAATTTTATAACGGTGACCGCTTTACCCTGATATAGACTGATCATAATATGTAGGTTATATTAAAGAAGGTTTTTTCCTCACCCTGAAAAGTTGAGTTGTTTTAGTGGCTCTTAATAAGTTCTTACCTTTTCTGTTGTTAGCTTGATATAATTTTATTAACTATGCGACAAATAAGGGATGTCAATCATTTGAGTTATTTAAAGCTATATGGCAGAGCTGAGCGATGTAGAGAATTCATCTATTCAAACGAGTCACGCTAATATATAGTGTTATTTTTTGTATTAACCATTTACTTGTAACGATCTTTACTCGTATTATATTAATTTTCATTTTGTAACCTACACAAGTGGCTTCAATGTTATGAAATCATTTATTTATTATTTTAAACGATATTGGATAAAGGTACTGGTTATGCTGACCCATCACCGGTATGTAAAAACAAACATGAGCGAGTGTTGTGGAACACTCGGTTGGAACGAAGTTCCTTTCGTAGTATATTAGTATTAATAAACGTATTATATTACTGATTAACAAATACATATAAATGAATTACTAGCGTCTATTAAAATGAAGCGTCATCTATACAAATAAATGAAATTGGAGTGTCTGTTTGTAATGTCAAAATAGTAGCTTTTTACTAAATGAATAATATTATAAAATATACACGTTTCTTTTAACAAAAAAACTGTCGAAAAGTCTGTCTGTCTGTCAGAGTTAAGGTTCTGGACGAAAAAATTAAAACTCATGAAATCCAATCGTAATAATATCCACGCGGACGAAGTCGTGGGGAACAGCTAGTCTTACAATAAAGACAAAAAAAAAGCTCGTACTTCCCAAAATTCAGTCCTATATCTAATGCCTGTTACGCAGAAAGAAATAGAGGAATTTATTTATAAAGTAACAAGCGGAATTCATAAGAGTTGAACCCCGAGCTTAAATTTAGAAACTATAATTCTTGTACATATTATATTGTCAAGTAATTGTGAAACTAAAATACTGGATATTTTAATTACATTTGGATCAAAATATTAACCTTTTTTATACTTGTGCTAAAAAGTGCTTTAGTGAAACTATAATTTTAAATATTAAATAAAAAGACGTAGGTACGTGATGGCAGGGAAAGAAAGTCACTATCCCAATTGGTCCCGCGGCGTGCGATTGTTATTCTGATACCGATAGATGGTGAAGTGACCATCTCATTAACAAGCGTTAAACACCGAAGCCGGCGACGTAAATCAAAGGTGCGAGATCTGTTGCTGCGGTCGTCAGTCCGCCTGTAAGACATGACGATTAAGGCAAACCCTGCTCAGCAATGGAAGAGGCTCATCTGCAGCACTGATGAGGAAGAAAAAGAAAAAGTCATGCACGCGTATATACAGCTTTTAATCTAAAATTCCGATCCTGGATGAGGGAAGAGTTCTTGGATGATGATTATATTGGTTCAATCTTGATTATATTGGCTACCACGTTGATCTAGTGGTCGTAAGTGCGACTGCTGATGATCATCTGGTCCCGGGTTCGATTCCTATTAGGTCGGGCTAAAATTAGTTATTATGTTTTTTCTGTCAAGAAATTGTCAGTAGCAGTCAGCCCCTTCCCCCCAGCGTCTGATCTCTACTCGGTTGTGTCGGATTGCCGTACCATTGGACTATGAGTTACAAATGATTTTATACACATGTGTACGTGAGTGCGCATTCTACAATCTACAATGAGTATGGTTTTGACTTGCTTTTTGCATATCTTTAAAAGTACGTAGCGCTCCGTCTATGTTTCTTGGTTAGTTCTGAATTAATTATTTTCATTTGATTCACGTGTTCATAGAAGTGAATATTCCTCATCTATTGAATGTAGTTCCGTTGATTTATTCGCGTTTATTGTTATAATACATTATTTTGAAATATCAACGTTTAAAATGCTGTACAGGGGAACTGAGGTGTTCAACGTCCAACCTACAGCTTTTAAATATATTGAAGTCTTACAGTGATATGTTTCGATATGAATTACATTTTATTAATTATAAGATTTAAGGCAGTTGGTCGCAACCAAGCATCTTCTTAATAATCAAAATTTTGGTTTTTCAAAATACTCCAGATTATTCTTGATCGAAATCGGTGTTTTTGCGAAAATTTGTGGCGTACCAAATGTGATAAGTTAATCGTGTGGTTTCACCTGCATAAAAGAAATCATAGCATTTTAATTTTTAAACTTCCTGCTATCATCGTTGTACCTTTGCGAATACTACATACCTACTTAGGGTTATTGTGTCGAGACAAGCTTTCCGGACTAGTTAGTATTTAAATCGTAGTAATTTTATAAGTTTATTTTTCCAAGGTAAGTAACTACAAAAGTCGTAATTTCCAAGATTTTCGTCTCGAACATTCTGTTATTTACCTCCATATTTCCTCCTTGCAAATCAAAAGTTGCATTATTTGTATTTTATAGATTTTTTAATATAATAATTATCTTTTTATTTCATTAAGCATTTAACAATTTGCATAAGCATAATTTATTAAATAATAATATTAATTTTAAAAAGTATCATTTTGTGAATTTCTATATTAAATTCTACATCTACGGTTATAAATAAATATGCTAAAAACGTTGAATATCTAATATTATACTACTTCATAAAACTATTACCACTTCAGGCAGGCAGCGCAGCAGCTTTAAAGTTAGAAAGTAGATTTTATACCTTTCACCAACGTATAATATTGAACCCTTTTAATAAAATGCCAAGAACACGCAGCAAATACTTAACTGTTATATTTTGTTCGAAATTTGAAAAATTAAAAAGTAATTGCAACAATTTTTTTTTCTTTTACCGCTAATAAAGTGTTATACGAGTATTTTACAGCGGCGAGTCCAAAAAATAATTCGTTTGTAGCAAAATTAACTTATAAAAATTAGTTATATTGCACTATTATTCAATTCAATAAAATAATACTTCTGTTTCCAAACATAATGTAAATAGAAAGTAGAAGTAGGCCGCCTCCATTATTATCTATAGAAAGTCGATCTTACGACGAAATAGCTAAACATGTGTTATACATATTTGACTTGTTACATACATGCGCAGAAGCAAAGATATCATAATAACTATTTTATCAATACATTCTTACAAACAATAATTGACTCTGTTTTTGTATCTTCTATTAAGTTTCTTTAATACAGTTTAATCCTCAGAGTTTTAGATTATAGGATCATGTTTAGAAAACATAACTTACCTTCTCACAAATGAGAAAAATCCTTTACCGACACGCGAAGTTCAAAGGTACTTTCTTTTAGAGAGAGTGATCGTTATAAAACAAGAAGTTCGAAGTGATTAAAATAATCTAAAATTTAAAACTGAACCTTACATAGCAGATAATTTAAATTATTTTGCTCGTAAACAAACCAAATTAATCACTAAGCATACCACGCTTCTTCATTCGGTTGATTAATTGTTTATATAGCGCGGAATAGGTGATTTCTACTTTCTATTTATCTGTCGCGGAAGTCCAGGTTCTCCAATTTTCCGCATGGCTGCTGATAAAACCTCATTTCACAGAATCATAAAATTGATCGCAAATTGCCAGATACTCGTACGTCAACGATACCGTTTGTATGGACAACATCATTGGCGGTAGATGCTGGAACTGGGCAAAGAGTATATAATTACTACATTTTACGTGGTGGAACTGGTTGTAAGATGACATTTCATTCAAGGAGTATGTAAGGGTAGGACAACATTACCGCTAAGCAGTACTGCATCCATTGTTGTGTTCCACGAAGGATATGAGAACGAATTTGTCGTAATTATAGTCATTCCATCTAAGTCCTGAAGGATGTTCCACTATCAGATGGACTGCGAGCTCGTTTCTCACTCGCATGATACTTAAAAAAGAATGGTTGGAGCGACCTTGACGTGGTACTAGTGAATCACAGCGGCGAAAGTGGGAGAAATGTGCCGCCGCGCCCCGCGCGCCGCTCACTTTTACTTTCCAGCGTGGCGCAACCAACGGCGGCGCCGCAGCGCCACTCGCCCGGCGCCCGCGGCCCGCAGCGCCGTCGCGCCGTATCACCACCGCGCTCCCGCGAACGTGACTGTGACTGTGCCCGGATTACAGTGCTTCCTAGTGTCACGCAGCCCTGGATTCAGTTTGAGTGAACGCGACGAAAGTCGAAACCGGGTCGCCGATAACCGTATTGTGCAAGCACAGCGCGCGGAACTCGCGCGCGGCCTCGCACTCTCCCGCAGGAAACGTGTCGCAAGTGTGGAAGTGGCGCAAGCGCCGGGAAATCGCCCTGCGCTTCTGCGCGCACCGACTCCCTGGATTGCCTGCGCGACACTGACGGATTTTCATCTAACATTGTTCCTCGGTAAGACAACACAGTGCGGAACGGTTCTGTTTTTAATATACAGGTGTAGTCGTTTATGTTCCCATTAATGAACGTAATCATTTTATCCGTGATTGAAACAACTACATCCCGCGTGACAAAATCTAATCTGCGGAGATCGCAGTGAAGGGGACACGAGAGTGGCACTAACACACGCAAAGCGTATACCATTGGCGTCACCGGCGACTGAACTTCGGCTCAGGTGTCGGAAACTCAACAAATAAAGAAGTGAAATATCCAAGGACAATACAACTTTCAAGTGATTTCGCGCGCGGCCGACAATAAAAACTTCGTAACGCGGCTGCGCAACCTCACGGTCTTACTTTCGACGTGTACACCGCCACGAGCCTCGCTCGACGAACCGCGCTTTCGATAGTTATTACAAAACCTTCATGCCGATTTTTCTTTAAAAAAAAGTACTAACAACCATTTAGTTATAAAAAAAGGGGCTCTTCTTTTAAATACAAGTAATGATTTGTGTTACAATCTCTTGTTTTGTGACAATTGACAACACTGAGAAAACCTTCAGCCGCCGTAACTATTGCTATAGCTACTGTCATTGAAGTTGTCACAGGTTACAACCAATTGTCAAAATGGTGGCTATTCTTGTAAATACAAGAAATGATTTGTGTCTATCTTCTGTGATCTTTGACATCGTTTTGAAGGAAACTTACAGTCGCTGTAAACATTACAATATATACTGTAATTGAGATAAAGTTGCTACAGGCGTTATAACCAATTGTCATCATTTAGTGGAACTGAAAGGGACGCGGTCCAAGGCTAGTTGGATAACGAATTTTCGTTTAATATTAATAAACGACATCTACGGTTGCTATCGTGGGAGATCTTAATGTAGACGCAGATGAATTATTCTCCAATTTGATATCGCCTCAATAAGAGACGCTTTCACATTAGCCGAATACGTAATTAATATGGTCAAATCCAATCGAAAAGAGATGCAATTGCAATATAGTATCGATGATATAATTGATATTAGATTATGAATCGATCATGACAAGGCGAATCTTCTTTTCTTTCTAGACGATACTTTTAAAACAAATCAAATGATAAAACAAACAACAAATGATTATCTTATATTCTTTATTACAAATGTAAAATATAAGAAAAATAACGTTATAAATAAAACTATAAAGTTTTAATCAAAGCTGGAATCAGTAGATATGCTAATTACATATACCGGTATCGAGTAAAATTTTAATTACGCAACGAAAATATAAAACTTTCATTTTCGAATGAGGTGTGTTGCCGTTAAATGTCAAGATTAAGATTTACGATTAGTGTCGCGATTTGCCAGTGACAAAAGTACAATGCATACACTTACACTTAAGACTTTCACTCGGAGAAATGCTGACGCGAAAGTGTCGGTTCAGCGTAGACTACGCAACCGAATCTCACGGATGACTTCATGCTCACAACGATTCTTTTGTTATGGATCCAAAAGGTTACTGGGTTAAACGTTGAAAAAATTTTACAATTACTTATATAATAATCAATCTTTAATTAGTTCGACAATATATTATTTTTGCGTTGTTTCTGTTTGGGTCTGCGCTAAGCATAACGCCATCCTGACCTTATTCCCTTCAAGCTATTATAAGGTTATTGAGTATTTCGTCTTTGTCTTTATGGGTTTGTACCTTTTTTTGATGGGCGTTTGCTGTATGTGTCTATGGACTAGACTGGCTACTTGTCTTTAGGTGGGCTTGTTTTTTATAAAATGTTAAACAAAATATTCATTAGATCAGTTTCCAAATCATTACTAAAACTATAGGTTACAAAAAGATATCGCACACTCGGAAGTCACGATATTTAGACGACATTCTGGCAATCAATATAAAACTTTTAGAATATTTAAATCTGGATATTTTAAATATTCTATCAAAATTACTTACATAGTCTTAAAAATATTATTATATTTTTATATACCTATTAAGATGCTATAATCCGTTACTAACATGAAGTATATTTTTAATATAATACAAACCTATATTTCTCAGATTCTGATTTGTAGATTGTGACTGTGGTTTAAGCCGGCGTTCTAGGTGGAGCCAACAAACCAGTAACGCGTTTCTAAATCGTGGCATTCTATTAGCTTGTCTTTTCGATTTTATTTTGAAGAAATGTTTCCCTCACACAAACTTCTACGCTATGCTTATTAGTGAACAATGAGCATGATAAATGAAGTGAAATAAAAAATAAACTGCAACCTTAATTCTATATCTAGTTTTAAAATATATTTATTAATTATTTGGACAGAGATCTAAAAAAATATTTATCGTTATAAACAACAGCTTTTACTTAATGGTTGTTTATTTCTTTTCAATTATTCATTACAGCCAATCAAAAGTGCACTGCTGAACGTAGGCCTTTCCTATAGATTGCCTAATGAGGAGGGAGTTTTGCATATTTGCCACGATTGACAGACGGAATGAGTTTCTGGCCGTAAATTTGGAGGAGTCCCATACATAAAAAGGGAACTGAAAAAGGTTTTTTTTACCCTATCATATAGATTGTCATTGTTTAAAGCTCAAATTGACAGTTTTAGATGATTTTTGTTACTCAAAAACAAAACGTTAGTTAGGAACTTGAAATTTCTGTGTATTATGTACCGTATACTGTATTTAAACAACAAATACTGAAAATATCGTTGCATTATGTTGTTCTTAAGCTGTGACCAAAACAAACGAACATTTTTCTACCTGATAAAATACCTAATATAAAAAAAACTTTGTCATAAATTACGTACGGAACCTTACGGGTTTTCTATCAAGATATGGTTGGAAACTGAAGTAAAAATTTATTTAAAATGGGGATATTTTTAAGTCAATAGCTTAAAAAAAATTGCCATCGATACTCTATTAACCCACATAAAAACTTTTGTTTTGTAAAACATTTAATAGGTACAATATAAATAACACATTCTTAACTTTATACTTGATGATTTCCATTAATTTTTCTAATAATCACAATAATCCATAAAGTAGGTATACTTTCGTCATCGCAACCACTTTTTTTTCGTTGAAATCATAGCATGAATCATTTTCGGTAGCGTTGCACAAATATGGTCATTAGAGTAAACACGACAAATTTTCGCGGTAATTACATCTTGAAAAGATGCTAAAATTAGACTGTACTGTTACCAAACTTCATAGTGCTATCCATATTTCACCGTATACAGACAATTTGCAAAATTCTAAATAGACCATTGTTGTATTACAAATGAAAACGCTCGATGCCGGTACAGTGATAGATAGATAATTCGGATTATGACAGTTAACTATTAATTACAAATAGACAGTTCTTTATAGGCATAATGAAATAGCCTGTTCATTCAAAGCACAATACCATGTAACATACGTATCGATATTTACTTCTGCGTATGCAAAAACAATAAAGAATACACAACATCGGAGTCATCTGTGTGGGAGCCTCTCACTTTGTTGCAGAATAAAGTTTCAATAACAAATTTTTATATTAAATTAAGAGTTGAAAACAAGACGCAATTAATGCGATTCACACAGAAGCAGACCATGAGGCATTTATGTAAGTCGCGCCTTTGGAAGATATTTGCGCAGTTATCCAATCGTGTTCACTAGACAATGAGAGTGTGGAAATGAAAGTGAAATGCTGTTACGTTATCAAAACGGAACGAGTCGCTACTCGCGCCGTATTAGTAGGTAATTTTGAATAATGTTGTAAAGCAACCGGTTCTTGAGCTCTATTTGCATCATTTTTGTAAAATTTATAAAAACTAATAAAGCTGTTGGTGTTTCATCAGCAAATGCAAAATTTATTGCATTTTTAGCATTATTTTTATATGAACTACATATATTTTTTTAATAACTGCTGGTTTCTAATAATTTTACTTAAGATTTATTTATATATATTATAATAAATATATTGGAAATTCATTCAAATGTTTACTATTTTGCTACTGCAAACATTAAAACGTAGGTACGCGATTTTACAATTTGCTGCTTTTGTAATTCAAGTACAAAAAGAAAATATGCCAATAACCTACATAATCAAGTAATTCCTCTTTCCTTGTGTTTCTTCATCCTAAATTGCGCAAAACACTTCCTCGCTTGTTAATTTGACCGACCACCCACGCTTGATACGTGTCAAACTGCTAAAAACATTATCAACTTTCATTGCATCATCATTGTCATCGAAAATAATTATAGTGTTTGCGCAGCTGCCACCATTTGATATAGCAATTAAACTAGCTGCTTTACTCATTAACTTTTGACTAGATTTACAATTTGTTGTTTAACCTTCTTACTCTTAAATGTCCCTGAATTCGATAGTATATTACTTTTCCTATATACTTAAATAGTACTTTCGTTTAATAAAGCGTTATTATCTAGACATTATATATAACTGAGCCTCGAAATTTATTTATGTGGTAGTTACGGAAACAACAAGATCCAGCTCAAGTATTTTTCTATACGTGTCTATGGGTTATGATTACTCTTAATTATACTGCAAGATCGTGTTTGATAATAAAAGTATAATATGGAATCATCATTTAGTCAGTTAGTACTGTCAGCGTCAAGTAGGTAACAGCGGCGTAGGCGATGGCGGTACACATTGCAACGTGCCGATTCAAATCCAAGGTCTTTCCTAGTGGAAGAGAACGGAGTTTCCTGCGACCGCCTATCTCTGCGCACACCGACACTTGCACGTGCACGCACACTCGCGCACGTGTCGCTATTCTTTGTGTTCATTCTTTCCTAGCTACCGTTGCGAGGCATCTTCTTTTTGTACCGTCCGCCGGCGTTTGAAGTTCGAGCTTCTGAGCGTTTCGTTATATAGGCGACGGCGATGCGCGCGCCGCGCAGTTACTGTGTCACTGGAGCCCGCGCGAGAGGTGGCCTGCAAGGACTGTACTGCGCCGCCAACCTTTTTTTTCTGTGCGTGCGATGTTTTCACTTTCGTCATTTTGACCAGGAGGCCAGTTTGATTTAACGTCGCTGGCGTACGGACGTGCCTAGGATCGGGCGGTGTGATAATCCTGTGATCGCTGGTGCTTCGTATTCGGATTGTTATTGTTTTTTTTTTTACGTATTTACTTGTGAAAGAAATGGCTGTGATGTGTTAATATGTTCGACAACAACGTCCTTCTGAATTTATACAATGAGATTGCGAATAGAAGTGCACTACAGTTGGCAAGGTGAGGTTTTGTTTGTTTACTTTTATTTAATTTTTATTAGTTGTAGTATACGTTGTGGGAGTGTAGGCATATGGTCCGGTGGGACGGCCGGCACAACCTTGTGTTTAATGAACGCTCTATTCGACGCTTCATCCGCCTCTCGAGTCCGCTTGAGCCTCGGCGGAGAGGTTAATAGGTTCACATTAGATGGTGGTTTGCGAAATCGACTGAAGTGAACTCAATGTATGAACGCGCCCGCGCCGCTTTTCCACGCTGTTTCGCGCGCATTCGATACGCAAAATATACTCGTTGAAACATTAATGCATTCATTGTAATATAAATCTGTTTAATCATCAAATGCTTTACGTATACACATTCATAACATAAATTTATACCTACTTAAATGTTTTGTTCCAATTTTATAACTGTATTGATTGCAATTATTTGATTAAATATTGTCCAACGCTACACAAGCGTAAAATATTATTAAAATAGAATAAAAATTAAATGACAACTTTCTCTACCCAAACAATAAGTATACAAAAACAATTGGAACTCCGATGAATAAGGATTATGGTATTGATATGCACAATCGGTCACAAATTCACTTTGTTTCTGCACTAAATTATTTTCGAAATTTCGTAATTTCAATACGGTTACTTGTACACAATAACGATATAATTATAATGTATATTTACGTCATGTAATCGTGGTATAAGAAAATCTACTACCTCATATCATCGCGTGGGTGTCATAAGAGGCGACAAAAGGAAACTGAAATAGGAGATGAGGAGCAGCATTTTCTCGATAACAGCTGAAAGTAATGAAAAAAAATTGCGGTTACACCAGGCGTGGGTGGCAACTATGATTGAACATGCACTATAAGGCAGTCTATGGGTAGGCTTATGTTCAGCAGTGAACTTTTGATAGACTGTACCTAGTATCTAATGAATGTAGGTACATTTTATCTATATAATATTATGTAGTAAGTGTGATTACCGTTACCGTTGCCGTTACAGGCTATCAAAAGTACACTGCTGAACATAGGTCTCTCTATAGATTGCCTTATAAGGGGGATATTTGCCATAGCATCATTAATTATATTAACGAATACATCTATCCTATATGTTTGAAAAAAACTTTAAAATAATAATATTTAAATCAAATATCCACGGGGCTTATTAAATTTAATAGTGTCACAGTCGCTTGTGTATGCTTTTTAGCCATATAGTTGCGGCATAAGAATGGGTATCCACGACAGGGAAACTGAAACCGGAGATGGACATCAAGCATCTTCCTGATAACAACTCAATAAAAAAACTGCATTTGCCGTCCCGCGTGCCTGCCGTATCAACTATGACTATCACCAATATGAGGCAATTTATGGGTGGTTGCTACAAATTAAAAAAATATTGTCACGTCAACAGCATTCGAATTCACGTCCGACTACTGTCGCGAACTATCTCCTTGCACAAACAATTTAACTTAGTCGGTCTTTAACTCAACTAGTTTTATAAATATTCGCAGGTTTTAACTTTCAATCAATCCTTCTGAAAGTTTCTTTAACCATTGTTTAAGCCTAAAACTATCAATAATTCGAATATTTAATTAATATTATTCGAAATCATCTATCATTTCTTTCATATTCTTTAAAAAACCATTATCATGGATTATCGCGATTTCTACGCCTACGGTCGCTACCGTCCCGGTCACCTTGGCGATCTAAGCCTAATCTATACGATAAACATTTAATGTAATGTAAAAACAATTGTATTAATATTTTGTGACTCGATTCCTATTATTGATAAAGTATGTGTTAGTATCACCAAAAACATAAATGTGAAAAGGGGGCCAAGTTCGGATCAAACGGCGGTCGGCGTTGTCGGCTTCGCCGATAAAAGAGTTGCGATCTGAACGAGTGCCAAGCTCCATAGCAACTCCTTTAATCTTAAATTGGTTTAAAAGTAAAATTTAATCCTAAGCTTGTATTAAATTTCGTCACTTTAAACGTAATTTATTGACTATTAAAACTTGCCGCACCAATAAAATTGTCGACAACGAATATCAATAATTTGTAGTTTTCAGATTTTTCCTTTATCAATAAGAAGTGGTCTATGTTTTTGATGTGCACTTTTCAGTTAATAACTGAAGAACTATAATACGTTAATTCATGAAATTTGAGGTTATAGATATTCAAAGAGCCTTATTAAACAAGTTTTTGAGTTAAATGTTAAGTTAAAAATTGCTAGAAATAGTTCTCTAGTGCTATGTATATAGTCTAGTGCGTCACCTTTTTCTTTTCTGAACTTAGCTAACACATTGCCATATGTCTAGATACTTTTACTCCAATTGCTTAATAAATAAAAGCAACCAATTAATTAACACAGTTTTTTAAAAGGTCAATATCAACTACAACCATTTTAATGTCAAAAATACAAATCTTAATGAAACTAATTCGAGAATGACACACCAATAACAATTTACCAAAAATAAAACATGAATCAATGTCAATGTGGATTATTTATCGCGCTGGGTAAATTTGTTATATTTATTTACCTATAATGTACGCCATCGTTATTTTTTTTGTAAAGATTATTTTTACAAAAAGTTATTTTATTTGTAGCTTAAAAAGAAACACGATAAAGCGTCTAAAAGTATGATAAGCCTTCATGGTGATACGATGTTCCTTCAACAGTTAACAGACTTAAACTGTTCTCATATTATGATCTTTACATTATTTCCGCTTATTTTTAAAATATTTTGTTTACTGGTGTACACGTGGTTTAAATTAAAACTTACTTAAAATTAAGTGAATTGTAATTTAAAGTGTTGGATTACTATGAGTTTAGCAGTGAATGAAAACATCGCGAGGAATCCTGCATAGGTATTTGCAAGATAAATATTAATCGAGAATTTTCGTGCCGACCAACACGACTTAGACAGTGCGCTAGAATTATCCCTGTCCCAAAATCCCACCTTTGGACAGTGCGCTAAGATCATCCCTACCCCAAACTCCCACGCTTTGGACAGTGCGCCAGAACCATCCCTACCCCAAAATCCCGCGCTTTGGACAGTGCGCCAGAATCATCCCTACTCCAAAATCCCTCGCATTGGACAGTGCGCCAAAATCATGCCTACTCCAAAATCCGCTTAGTGATTAGAAAAAGTGCCCAATTGTGGGATACCTAATAGGCTGTTAATACAATTACTTTTCAATCGAACAAGAACTTTTATCTAGGTGAACCGATTTTGATGATTATTTTTTTTATTTGAAAGCTGGTGCTTCACATGTGGTCCCATATAAATTTTATCAAGATCTGACCAGTAGTTTTTGAGTTATCCTTAATAATGCGTAAACCGCCCTCAATATTTTATTTATATTGAAGTCGGTTGTCCAAAATTTTTAATTTTACCGCTTGTCACATTTATGGCTTAGAAAAATAAACTTCTCTACCGCTCAACTACTGCAGCACATTTAACGGATATACCAAAAATTTATTCAAACTCGAAAACTATTTCCCTCCGTTCAAAATTGTCCGTGTGATACAATCTTTATAAATATGTTAATTTTACTCTTGACCTTTTTAATTTATATTTATTTTTTATTAAACAGTCTGTTAAAATACCACCTTTTGGACTCTTACTATTTTAAAAACATGTTAAAAAATAATAATATGTAACACTGGACGTGTACAAATTAATATTACGAATATAATTATGAAATATACAAAGTTTGATGCAACTTATTTTTGTTGTCTAAGGGCCCGCACTGTAATTTAAACCTAAATTTAACAGAAACGTAGGTAACGATTAATTCTACAGATATCTTAAATAATTAAAGTTGTGTTTATTTTTATAAGCATACCGTTACATATAATGTTGCTTTTTAATTTGTTGCTTGATGAACAATCACGTTCTCTTATGTAAATAATAAAATAACAACTTATATACGGAGGATTTTTATTTGGGACTTCTTATTTATGTGAGGATTTATTGATTAGGAAAGTCCACCGCACTGCCCCAATACATGTTCACGGTTCTTTTGTGGACAAATTCTAATTGGACAATTCTAATATTTGTCCGAACAATTTTGTAGGTGTGTTGCGAATTTTGAGACATAAGTATTTCAACTGAGAATAGCGAAGTTAACACGATGATATTAAACCCGTCACACACATAGGCCTCATTGGCCCTATCTCCTATTATTTTTGTTATTTTTATAAAAAATAATAGGCAATACAATTACAAAAAATAAATCATGTACTTTCCTCTTTTTTCATTATATTTAAAGTAATATTAAATCACATTTGTGAAATATAATATGTAAAAACTTTCAGATTATTAATTTCAAAACAAAAACTAAGGAAAACTATTTAAAATTCTCTTAATTTATGTAAAGCATAATATAAATAACATGATACGACATTATTATTTTGCTTTAATGAGAAAACCATTAAAGCATTTTCCGTAATAGACTAAAATATTAAACTAATTAGGTACGCCTCCATTATTTAAAGGCATATATACTTGTTGCGATAATGTTTAATTATTTAAAACAATTTTCCGTGTCAATAGAATAGGGCTGGCAAACGTCACAACCATTATAGTTAGCGATTTTCGTAAAAGGCATTAATCAGTGTCACAGAACACAATTACTCTCTACCAAGAGATCAGTGTATTTTTTTATTACAACGACGTACTTTAAAAAGTTATTATCTTCTTTTGTAGTAATGGTCTTGACGGACTGCCTGATAATCGGACTTTGATGGTTTAATTTAGATATCCGAGAGGGGATGGAAAAATCAAAACTGACCGTCCTCATCTTAATTGATTTTTCTAACGCATTTAATTCTGTTGATCATGATATCTTGATAGCTCTTCGACTCTCATTTCAATATCTCGACTTCAGCTCAGGAATTGTTCTCATCATATCTTCGAGGGCGCTAACAGGCCGTGCGTACCGGACATATACTATCTGACTGGTGTGATGTGTCTACTGGCGTCCCTCAAGGCGGTATAGTCTCTCCTCTTCTGTTTTCAATTTTTATCAATCTCATCACATTAAATCTCAAGTATCATGCATTATTCGTCGAAAAAAGGTATTCGGATTTTCGAAATACTAATATAAAATATCCGAATACTTCGAATAATACGAATTTTACGAATAGTGCTTAAGTTTGTGAAAAGAAACATTATTATTACTTAAACATTTTAATTAGGAACCTTTTTAATCATCCACACTTACTTAAAAATACTAAAATTTACTTTTTTGTTCGTCATTGAATGAACATCTCAAATGATTGCAAAAATATCTATTAGCCGAAAATACACGTTCTGCTTCAACGCTTGTAGGTGGGATGGTAAGTAAAAAATCGTAAACACGTTGTAGATGAATGCTTTTAGGGCCACTTCGATCTAATAACGCCATTTCCACCCTGACAGATGTTTCCAAGTCATCGTTTTCGGACAAATGTTTTGTTGATACCTCAGCAGCATTGTGCAAGGATTTATTAACTTTGGTCTTTAACTGTACCTTGAATGTCTTGGCTGTCTCCTGTTCCTCTCATCTTCAAGGCGCTGCTGTCTTTGTATTTCTCTTAAAGGCAGGTCATCTTCAGCTTCAAAGACAGTTGTAGCAGCTTTATCTTTGCAAAAATAAGTCTCATTGATTTTTGCAATTAAGGCTATTATTTCAGCATGGGATGCCTTTGAAAATGCATGAGGAGTATTCCTTTCGTAATAATATTTTGTAGGATTATGTAAGTACTGTAACGTACTTACCAGTGTAGCGTTTCTCCTCTGCAAGATTCTTCTATTTAAAGCTTCTTTAAGCTGGCCACTAATAACATCTGGGTTCATCGCCAATTTCTCCATCATGAATTGAAGTGCAATTTCAGCGGTTAGTAAGTTTGATTTTCGCTCGCAAAGTTCTTCACCTGTGGCCTTTATGAAATTGAGAGAACTAGACAGATCTTTCAAAATTAATATTTCAGTATCTGAAAAGGTAGTCTTCTCTTTGAGATCAATTAATGTTTTTTGAATTGCGTCTTTGAATTCTAGAAAGAGTCTTGCAATCAAGGATCAGTGTCGTGTCTTTAGATTTGGACTCCAGGTAAGAATTGAATATATCCATGCGAGTAGGCGAACCTTTGAGAAATTTTACTATTTTCCAGACTTTAGTTATCAATTCTTTATAAACCAGCTTGGGAATGACCCCACGGGGGTCAGATTCGATGACGAAACCATTTTCATCATCATTCTCTATATCACTTTCGTCCTCAGAATCAGAGCTATCGCAAGGTTTGTTAACAGTGATGTCGGTGGTACCTTCTGTGTTATCAGCTTTGTATAGCACGTCCAGAACAGCGCACTGAATACCATGGGCCAAACATAACTGATGATAAGAAGGAACCATTCTCCCTAGTGCGCACATTACACTTGCACCGTCAGAGATTATGCATTAGATATCGTTTTGTATTGACAAGCCGTAATATTCCAATTTTTCCTTCAATATATTATAACACTTCTCTGCTGTTCCACGGCCGCTTATTTTCGTCAGTCCCAAGTTTCTAAAACCTTCAAAAAGCTCTGGTGAATGAACATTTACGTTCACATATCTGCGATTACGTGCACTTGTCCATTCATCTAAGCTTACAGCCAATTGTTTTCCTGCTGTCTTAATATCATTAAGCTCCTTTTTTACTTCCTTTCTCAGTAGCTCACTTTTATTCAGAACCCTTTTTTTTATTGTATTTGGTGATTTAGGCAAATCTTTGTAAGCAGCTTTTCCAAATAGCTTTCTCATTGATTCCGAAGAACAGAATATTTTAAATGGTACACCATCTACTGCTGTCATTTTCGCAAGTATAGTATCTAAGTCATCTTCTTCCTTTACGTGAAAAAAGTCATTTATTGTTTTAGCCTTTTTTGTTGCTGGCGTCATTATGACATTAGAATCAAATGACATATCTTTTTGAGATGTTGACGGAAGTGAATAGTTAGATGTTTTTTTAGCTAACTGGATAGAATGAACAAGTCTAAGATGATTATGCAGGCTTGAAGTTGTTCCAGAGGTTTTAAAATTCTTTTTTACACATCTTGCATTGAGCCATCTGATGTCCGCAAAAAATGTTGCCAAACAGAAGACTTATCTGCAGCACAGCGAGTATATTCTTTTAATTCAAGTTTGTTCTTTTCATCCATCTTTAATCTGTGGAGAGAAAAAACACAACACCAAATATATTTGTTATTAAGTTTCTTCAGAGATATATAAATATTTGGAACTGCTTTAGAATTTAGAGCCAATTTAGAATTTGTTTTTGGTTTATGTTGTTTTTATTACAGTTTAAGAATTGTAATTATTGCAGGCTGTACACAATTGTCTGCAAAATTCAGCGATACTGTACCTATCTAATTGTAACAACTTATTTACCTGAATTTACAATAAAATATTTTGAACTTTGAACAAAAGCCACTGTACCAACCCAGCTCAAGCTTTATACGATAACGCAACGACAAAGAAAAACACTGAAACAAGATCAAAAATGGTAAATCACAAAAACAGCACATTCCAAATTAACAGTCGTTTATTTCACGTGCTTAGTAAAGCTTGCATTATGTTTATCTATCGTTAAAAAAATATGATAGAAAAAAGCATTTTATAAAGTAAGTATTTAAAACAAAAGTGTGCCAATAAGAATTGCAAAAACTGCTACACCAGCATAACATAACCTATAAATTAGAGGTAGACTTAAGCATCGTCCAATTGGAATATCAATAATAAAAAGCGGCGCAATGTAATTGTTAATGTAGATACTTCCTATCATCAAAGTTTAACTTGAGTATTTCGATCAAACCAAATACTATTATTTATTGTTGAAATTCGTCACAACAATATCGCAAAGATACGAAATGTAAAACCGTTCGCACTATGCACACATGCTAAGTAGCTTTTTTTTTCATATTTTTGGCTTTGGCTACGTGATAAATGACCACCCACAATCGGATACACGCATGTTTTTCACGTAACTTAGTAGGTTTACGTTTGGATATTTTTAACAAATCAAAATAAGATAGTATTCGAAATATTCGTAAAAATCGAATAATTATAAATATACTATTCGAATAATAAACGAGGCGAATATCCGAATAATTTGGATATCCGGATATCCGAATTGCATGCCCTAATCTCAAGTGCTCTTACCATCTGTATGCCGATGATCTGCAGTTATATGTGCAAGTGGAACCCTTAAATATCTCTCATGCTATCTCATTATTAAATGATGATTTGAAATACATCTTCGAATGGTCCACTGTGTATGGCATCAACGTGAACCCATCTAAATGCCAAACGATAATCTTAGGTAGCCCACGATTGTTATCGAAACTAGATACTCCCACCCTACCATCAATTATGTTTAAAAATAATGTCATACCATTCTCTCCCCATGTAAAGAACCTTGGTCTGTACGTTGATGGTTGCATGGAACAAGCATATACAGGAAGTGAGTCGCAAAACTACTGGAACTTTGCGATCTCTATATCGATTAAAAAACTTTCTTCCCACCAATACTAAGATTTTACTTGTCCGGTCACTTATTCTACCGATTATTGATTATGTCGATGTGTGTTGCTCAGACCTGTTTCAACATCATCTTAATACATTGGATCGTCTACTTAACAACTGCATCAGATACATTTATGGTCTGCGTAAATACGACCATGTATCTTCTTTTCGTGCTTAGCGAAATTAGCTGCCTATCCGTGAGCGCAGATATGTTAGAATACTCTGCATCCTTTTTACAATCTGAACGATCCATGTGCTCCCGAGTATCTGAAATCCAAATTTCAACACCTGTGAGATTCTCATAATTGTTCTCTCCGTTCTTCGGCTAATCTTAAGTTGCTCACTCCTTTACACCGTAGGTACTGGTTACTTATCTCACTCTTTCGCCCTCACGACCATCAGACTCTGGAACGACATCCCTCTTGATATTAAAAAAGCTCCCAACAAGTTTGTTTTTAAAAATCAAGTCCGTAAGAATGTGAAAAAATCGTTACAAGTTTGAACTAACACAGCTCTTATTTTCATATACATAATTATGTATATTTCATATTTGTTCTGACATAGATAATATTTATATGTATTGTGTATATATGTACTGTATGCATGTATGTATATGTGTATGTATATATTTATATATGTATACATTGTGTGTACTTAAGATAGACGTATTATCGACGGTGGTGTGTCTTACCTACTGTTGTGGTGTTGGGATTAATTGGATTTGTGCACGCAATTGAGGAAGGTTGCTCTTCAAACTGGGTAAGACACATCATTTTGTTTTATTACGTGGATCATAGCAAATTAATTTTTAACATCTTTAATATAAGGGATTTCCGCAAAGTAACGCCTGATTCTATCTATATATTATATATTATTATAACAGATTTCCACCTATGTACTGACTCATCACGATATCTCTGGATCTGGAACCATAAGGCCTAGAGGCTTGAAATTTGGTAGGAATATTACTTTCGCCGAGTAGAGGTCAGCTAAGAATGGATTTTACGAAATTCCATTCGCATCCGGGTTGCGGGGGCGTTAATTTAAAAAAAATCACATTTTCAAACTATAGCTCTTATAGGTATAAAACTTGGCCAGAATATTCTTTTTGGCATGTTAAAAATTACCAAGAACGGATTTTATGAAATTCCACCCACAAAGGACAGTGCGGGGGCGTTAAAAATAAAAAAATCTCTATATATAAAAATCAATAGCTGTCTGTTAATCTCGATAAAACTCAAAAACGGCTGAACTGATTTTCATGAAAATTCTTGTGTGTATTTGAATAAGTCCCTAGATGGTTTAGATTTACAATTGTACCCGGTAGGTGGTGCTGTTGTCGAGATTCAGAAATCACCCGTGCGAAGCCGGGGCGGACCGCTAGATAAGTATATCTACACATTCTAGGTGGTGGCACATGTTGCCTAGGAGTCTGTCTGAGTAGGTACCTCCCATTTACCTATTTATATCTTACAACACCGGTGGATCCATCACCGTATTCCGATCTGAGAGGTTTAAAAAGGTAGTATGATTACAGACTTTAAGACATTCAAAGATAACAACGCATCTGTAGTCTTCATTGTTTAATTTCTTTTGTTTTATAATAGTAAAACGTTAGGATTTTCATAGGCCCCACTCTAGGATTTTCTCCTGTATCGTGGAGGCAGTTTACAAACATAAATTGCACAAGGACAAACATCCAGACCAGGAACAATTATTTGTAGGCCATACAAATACTTGTTCCGTGCGGGATTCGAACCCGCGGCCCCCAGCGTTGCAACTCATTGCTAAGCCACTGGTACAACAGCCACTTCCCATCAGGTGAACTGTTAACTCGTTTGTGACTTCTGTGTTTAAAAAATACACGTGAAAAAGAATATACCATAGGAAGCGAAAATAAGCTTGTCTACGATACCTCTCTAATGACATAGGTAGGCTTTGTTTTAAAACGCACAAGCATTTAGGCTCCAACCTGGACTAAATTCATACAGGATATCTGCGTCCATTCGAATATAAAATATTTAATATATTAATTAAATATTTTATATTAATAATGTTTACAATAACACTATTTTAAACAATATGTATAAAAAATGAGGAAATATGGTCCTACTTTAAATTACAATAAAGTAGGTAGCCCTTTGCCGCGCTAATTAGTCAAGGTCCTAACAGTTCACACCATTTTATTATCTACACGTGGTACGAATCTATTTTTCGCTGCTTGTTTAAACTAATTACAAGTATAGGGCTCGTATTTAACTAGTTAATCTATCCGTGACAAATACATAAGCTATTAACCGCAAAATACTACAAATTACCAATTAGTTCAGAAACTATGGCGCAATTGTTCCATTACTTTCCTGGAGGAACATTAGTACCTACTACGATAATATACTATGCTGCATATCATAAGTTAATAAATAATAGGAAAATATTGTCGATAAATAATTCTGAAATAAAATTTTCCTTCGTAATATAACATTATATATTCACCATAACATATAATATATTATATTATTAAACTTAATTACTTACGTTAATTAAATTATAAATATGTGCAAGAAGTAATTAGAAATTCTATATTTTGTTTTACGTTTTTCTTTTTTTTACTTAATGGATTTACCGCACTTTACGAAGTTTTTGTTATCTGAAGCTCAAAATTTGTTTATTATAAAAATATTTTATTGCATAAAAAAAATTGACGACAAGAATGTGGAATCGCATAAATAAAATCAAAAATTAATAAAAATTTGGTTTGGAGCTTAACTATCATCTATATTACTTTTAATCAGGTTGTTCAGGAAATTAAATGGTGTTCTTTTTTTAAATTTGTGTAATTAAAACTAGCCAGTTCCATAGCAGATTATATAAACATAACCAATACCACAAAACGATGCCATTTTCCCGCTGCAACCCTTCATCGCATAAATTAATAACCAACAATGCCACGTGTTGCTGGCAACTACTCAAATTCTCAATACAACGGTTGTTATTTAATACTTGACCTCAAGGTTTTAAAACAGTAAGTAAAATTGTAAGTGACACATATCAAGAGTTTCTGTAAAAACATTTATTTTTAAGCGCTCGTCTATCTTTTATTCTTCTTATCTGCTATTTTTACTTTTAATAAAAATTGTTATATTTCCTGTTACAGTTTTAGTATATGGTACTAATTAACTTAGTTTATTTTGTAATTTCAAAAATAATAAATCACAAACCGATAATGATTTTTTCTTAATCGCTGCGATCTGACCAATAAAAACAAAACGTTTTAAGAGTCACGTACCTAAGCAGAAGCCTTTTTTGTTTAAATTGTAGTCCAATGTTACTTAATGTCATTGAACTAATCCATCGATTTCAAGTCCGTATTATTCCAAGAAAAAAAGTATTTAAACGGCTAAGAAATATTAATGAAAATAATATGCAGAGGCAAAGTAAATAAACCTCACTCTGCACGTTGAAATTTCAAAGAAACTAGGTTTACAGCGTCGGAACACAAACATTTCTAAAATTCTAAATGCAAGAGCCGAATGCTCAATGTTATGTCGCAACTCGCAATTAGTTTTGCTCCTTGCAAAGTCGGCATAAACATTTTCAAAGAACTACAAATTTAGCCGACGCGAGTGCTCAACTCCGGCAAACAATTTGTTCTCTTCAAATTTCTTTAACCTTCCGTTTGTCATTGGACTAAATAAAAATAAAAATGTTATCAAGTAATACGTGGTCGTCAATAGCCTCCACTATTGTGAAACATGTGACACTCCTACTGTATCCAATCGATTCTAATGTTTCAATAGACTTACTTATTGTTACTTTTTTATCGAAAGTGAAGTAAATTTTTGTCTTTATTTTCGAAATTACGACTCATTGTGATGATTCCATATTAACTTTAGAAATAATTCTAAATTATAACTTTTTAAATATTTCGTACTTAAAAAAATCGACATTGTATTTAGTCACTTATTCTAAATCGCATTTTAATGTTCAGAAGCTGCCACTAGCTGATTGTGACGGTCACCGTCTATTAACACACTTAACAAGTTCCAATTCAATTAGACAGTCTCTATCGGTGAGGTAGGTTTGTGGTTTCTCCAAAGACATTTTAATTCACTTGATACTCTTCTTATCATAGACTTTATATGAAACATTAATTTAGTTGGATTACTGATTACCTAACGATCTAAATAAGAAATGGTCTTATCTTTTGATAAATTCACTTGCACTTTTTAAACCTGTAACAAGACCTATAAAGTTAAATAACAGAAGGCGTCATTGTATCGTGGGTCGTAAAGTCACTTCTATTGTTGAAAAAAAAAAACTCAATAAGTACCGACAACAAAACAATGGCAGTAACTAGCTCATCGGCACAATGAGAAGTATTTTATACGGATCATAAAGTTTTAGTACGGCCGCTGTCAAAATTACTCCCAGCCCTTTCTTGTTCCTGGCGGCACAAATTACTGAAGGACGTTGGAACTGGGTCACTTCGGAAATAGTTTATTGTTATCGGCTAGTCTGCGCGCACGCAATGCTCACACGCACGTCCGCAGTGTATACGTATTTTCAAATACTAACACACACATTCTTATCCCTGTTTCATTAGGGTTCGCACATCCTCTACAACTTCTAAATCCTCCGTACCAGTTAACCTTCGTTTTTCAATACCATCTTAGATACCTGCCGCGTTTCGTTGCGTCTAGCTTCCGCTTTCATGATCAATTTGATAAACTGACTTTCTTAAGGTCACCAAGCCAATAAAATTGAAAGGCGATGGAGTTATATTTTCATAATACCATTTGAATGTCCTTACTGGCCAAAGGCCACATTTTGGTTTATTAGTTTTATTATGGCGTTACCCTTGTATTTGATATTTTATTATAAATGATGTAATGCTTTTAGGCCCTTCTATTTAATGTTATTAGCTGCAGCATTTTTTAAAAGTATTAATGTAAATTTAAGAATAAATATTATTTTAGAAATATTTCTACTATACGCGACAATAAGATGCTGTACAAAAATAAGTCATCCGACAAATGTACCGTGAAGGGACGGCGTGACAGCATCCACTACCCAATTATCATCCCGTGGGTGTCGTAAGAGGTGACAGACGGGAATGAAACAGTAGATCGGCAGCAATATCTTCCTGATAACAACTCAATAATATTAAAAAATTGCGGTTGCTGATCTATCTGCCAAGCGTGGCAACTATGGCAAAAATAGGGGAAATTTACCATAGTTGCTTGATGAGGCAATCTATGTGGAAATCAAATTCAGCAGTGATGGGAATGTAATGAATTAATCATCCCTTCCAGATTAAATAACCATGCTAAAAACTTACCACGCAAGTTATATCTTACATAAAAACAAAACCATGTACACATAAAAATCGTGATTTTTAACCCGGGAATCATAATAAAACATTTTTATTTATCTTTCATTTTCATGTCAATCTTCGAAACCTTGGCCACATCTATAAGTTAATTGCCATTTCAGTTAACGGGTCATAAAAATAACTCATCTACGCATAAATCCTGATTGTTCACAATTTTATAGTCAATTCGATCGCTGGCAAGTAGTTGTAAAATAACTTAAAGGCCTCAAGGCTTCCAAACAATAACCAACACATTCGCAACGCGACATATGAACGCGCGTGTTATATAGATAACGCAGGGACCTACCAATTTGGTCTAGTACATTCATAGGCTTACAAATCTGCACTCACATCCGGAGTAGGGCAATAGCGCTTGTGTGGGACACTTACACATTCACGTTTTTGTTCGTAAACCGCTCCGCAATCGGCGCACGTAGCATTCACACACGTGTGAGTGAAACGCACACATATTTGCAGCGTTCCTCTTCAATGTGTGCGTACACTGAAACGAACCTAGAGTACTAAAACTGAACGGTCGTGAACGAAAGCGCACGTTTCATACCTTAGTGTATTTTTAGCGAAATGTCGGTGTACGGGTAGGTCAGTTACTGTTATGACTAAAAAATTGATAACACGTACGCTATATCGTAATGAAAGTTACGCAAGACGAGGTAACCTTCGGTAACAGCATCAGAAACATATTTTACCAACCAAATTTTTTAAATTTATTTTGAATCATCTGAAACTCTAACATTGATGATTTTTCAATTTATCAAAACGGTAGAGCCACGCTGCAGCACGAATGCGTCGACTCGACCTTGGAAAAACTGAGCTCGCAGTTTGTGTTTCATATGGTGAGTGACGACAACTGAAGGACCTATTAACTGCTAACGACGAGGCTTTCCATCTCACTACTCAGGAGTGACAACACATCTGAATTTTGATTATTAATCAAGGTTAGGTGTCTATGAACTACATCATCCACTTACCATCAGTTGGACTGTGTGCTCATTTGTCACTCTAATTTCTTTTAAAAATTATAAGACTCATATTTAAATTTAGGTAATCTAAATTTTCTACAGTGCAGCTATATAAATATGCCCACGAACATGTTTTTGTAGTAATAGAAACTTTACCGATTAAGTATCTCAAGGATGTAGATAATTGAAAGGTAAAGAAAACTAAATATTGTAAAATACAAATAGATGGTTGCAGTAAAATTAACTGATTTACATATTATGTTGTATGTTATTCCGTATGGACGATCTAAAAAAAATGTATTATGCTCTACTAACTCACATTTATAATGTAAATTGCATTACAATAAGAAATTTATCACGCTTGAGTCACTTCAATTGTGGTTTAGTATATGCACAAACCGATACCGATATTAGTGCCATTTTGCAGAAAGATTTGCTACAAATTGGGTCATCGCCGAATTTAGTCTCGTAGGCAACGGTTTGCAATAAGTCATTTCGTAAAATATTTTGAACTTGTCTGCATATTTCCTGACTGACGTCTGACTTCTTTTAACTTATTTAATTTGATAACTGTCAATTTCAACTGTTTTAAAATAAACATAATTTAACCACAAAAATTTCATTTGCTTTTTTTATTAAATTAAATTAACAAATTCGTTAACAGTTGATGCATACGTTTATATTCCTGAAAACATTGCGTATTTTAATTTTAAATGAAAAAAAATGGCTTTTGATCATAGTAGCTATTAATTTTATCTAATGACACAGATTAGTCAGAACTAACTATAAGCCATGGATACCTGCAATCCAATTCAAGCAAAGAGGAATACCGGTTCGCTTTCATCTTTAAAGAATAAAATGAATGGCTCGTAGCCTGTCATTATACTCCTAGGATTAGGCTCTCGATAGACTTTAAAGCAAAACAGAACAGTGTTTACGTTACTGGTTTGTAGTAGAATTAGAAAAGAGTCCTAACATAGAGGTACCTTTCCAGACGAATATCGACTCCTATACAGATAAGACGCCCTTCCACCTAGTAAAGTAAAAAGAACACTCTAAACAAAAAATTATCTTTAAAGTTTATGGGATACTTTATAAACCATAATAAGAAAAGAAAGCTTCAAATAAAGTTAAGTTTATGTTTTTGAAAGAAAAATCTACAAAAGACACTATACCGATCAAGTGGCGCAAGTCTCTGAAAAATAATTACATATTTGTGTCATTTGCTGTAGAGATTATCGGTCCATAGGATCCAAGTGCGGTGAATAAATTTCCTAAAGAAACTATATCCGTGACTTATCGTCGCCGCTTTTCTCGCTCAAGGGCTTAGTATAGCCATTTAACGAGGAGTTACATCGTATGATAACTTAAGTATTTAGTTTTTTTACTATGGAAATAAATATTTATTATTTTAATGATATGTGAATAAATGTAATTAAAAAAGCGGTACTTGAATAATTTAAACTCAAACCATAAATAGGATTATTTATGGTTATATATTTTACCTATATTACCTAAACAAGCTAATATTATTTATTACTTACAATATTTTTTGTGTAAAAATATAACAATAGGAAATTATTACTTATATATAACATAGAAATAAAAAAGCATAATTAAAAGTTTTTATTCCGACACCGTCATCAACCAACTTCTATATTTCTAAACCTTGCCAATTTTCTTATTAACCTTCGTCGCATTAAAAAGCATAAAAACGTGCAGAGCCTACTGCGATCAGTCTCGGCGTATGTTTGCTGCTGTTATAAAAGAAGATAAATATCGTGCAATTACGGCACATCTCTCACTTGAGCAATCTTCACACAAACATTTAATTAAAGGAAATCAGAAAAATCGCTCTCTTTACGCTCTTCCTCAATAAGTTTTTATCCTCTGTTCCATGAGGATGACTTGTTTTATTTTATTGCTTCATGAAAGTGTACGATTACAGTGAAGTAGTCATGACTTAAATCTGTTACACTTAATCGAACTTTTATTACGTAAAAAAATGTCATGATAGCTAATAAAAAATAAGAACTCCTTGATTTTGCTAAACCTGTCTTTATTTTAACCACAACGATATTTGGTTGAGCAACCAATGCTGCAATGACATTTATTTGCTCATCAACGTTATTTTTTTATTTGCCTAAAATATAATATGGTATCGCTTAAAAATAATTTGTTTTCAACCTGCGGAAGCAACTCCAAAAGAAACTACAAGTCAACAAGACATAAATCAGCCACGCTTATCGCCCGCACCCGTACGCGAGTTTGATTTGAATATTTGACTTCACTGATAACTCGAAAATTAGGACAGAGATTGTATTGTGACCGGTTGCAACCCACCGAAGGAATCTCGCTTTGCTTAATCTTTACTTAGATAGCGATTTTTGCGTCATTAGAACTCGTTTCACATAGACATATTTCTTTTAAACATGGTTTCGCACAGCCAGTAAGATTAGATCCAGAGCGCTATTTATGATGGCCAAGTTTAATTCTCCATAACTTATGGTCTCACTCAATAATAAAAACAAGGTTGTTCTAAAGAAACTATTGACAATGGAAAATTTCATTTCAACTATTTCCAACAAGTTGTAAAAATGTTATATAAGTATTCATAATGTGTTTACTGATTTACACGTTATTGTAAGTTGGTTAATCTATCATAAATATTGTTTTTATATCAAAAGTTTTGTCATTCATGCATTAAGTCCCATTAAGAGTCCACTGCTGAACATAGGTTTTCCCAGATATCAACTTATGGGAGGATATTTTCCATAGTTGCCAGCCTTGACAGTAGGATTATTAAACGCAGAATTTTAAATATTTTTAGTTGTTATATTAAATCTGTTACTGCTGCCCATCTCCTGTTCTATTTCCTTCTTGTGTCTCTTACGACACCCAAAAAATTTCTCTTACATTATTTTTTTATTAAAACAAAATAACGATCTGAAAATAGAAAATAATTTCCTAATAAAGCACATTGTAAATTAGTGAATACTATCACGAGATTTCGTAACAAATCAAAATTAGCCTGAAAAAAATATCGCGTAACTACGATGGACATAAAAGCAAGGAAATCAAAACCGAGTGGGTACAACAGTTACGTGGTTTTGTTATGTAAAGCCTTTCGTATACTTTCTCTGTCAGCAAAATTTAGCGTGAACGTTACGCAAGCAACGAAATGGCAGCCGACTAAATTTCATCATTTCAACGTCGGAGAGAAAGATCACTGTGGCGTATATGGAAGCGGTCGCTGATGAAATGTGAAATACGAAGATGTTTTCCCCTAACTCCCTAAGCATTTTATTAGTCTGCAAAACAAATGTGTCCCTCAATGTTATTACTTGGCAAACATAATGCTGTGAAATAATTTTACCACTTTTTTACTAGCCCGCTTTTGTTTATGGCTGTTTGGGTCGAATTTAGTAATTTTAAACGCAGAGCCCTGAAATTTTAAACGCAGCTCAGAATCGGATGGCAATATAAGAATATGAAGAAAAATTTTACTTGTTATTACTGGTAACACAAATAATTTCACATTTTTTGCATATTTTTTAGAAACACTTCACATTTATTTATTAGACGTTCTGAATTGTTTCAATCAGTGAATTCATGTAGGCACCAGGTATCATAGATGAATTCCTATTCTAGCGCGTGGATAATACGCGACACGATATTTTTTATCAGCTTGACATATTTTTTAGCTTATAGGTACCTATATTGAGCCAATATACGAATATATTAACTAATAACAAATTAATTGGAGTGGAATCATTTCTATATGAATTCGATTTGTTTTTGTTACATTACATATCAATGAAAAATAACTAACAGTAAATATAAGAATTTTTGAATTACCTGAATAAGTAATTAAATATTAACATATTGTGAAAAAGTAATTATTATTAACGTATGATTGATTACACTTTAGTTCAATCAATTCGAATGTTTAACTGTCTAAAGAAATGTAAATTTATTAATTTTTACCTAACACTAATTTGTGTGAGGTAACTTTCTAAAAACTGCTCGAGTGACCTTGAAATAAAACGCTATTACAAAACTGCGGCCCGCTCGCCGGCCCTAACCCCCTCCATTGCAGTGAGCCCGCGGATCTACGCACGCTCCACTCGCACACAAGCATAAGCGCACTACGACTGCATATGTGTGTCACACTCACTCATTTCAAACGCCTGCACACTAAAACACCACACGTGCAATCTCCATGTGTGCGTTACTACATACACAGTAGAATACAAGTAGAAAGGAGAAGGAATGGTGAAAAATTAAATCTGACAGATATAATATAATATTTAGTTTATCTACTCGATTTCGTTTAACATAATCGTAATATAATTAGCTTAGAAAACATTTTGACAGAGAACCATTCTAAGAACGGAAGGCGAATAATCGAATAAACAAATGAGTCACTATTGACGTTTACACTTAATACGTCGTGGAGAATTTTGTGTGTCACTGGTTAAGAGAAAATAAAAGAAAATGAAATGCAATTTGACTTTAGTTTCATTGCTGTCTGAATGCAACTTTTCCACCGCGCATCGCCTTGGTGTCGCATTACCTCGCTAACAAACACACCTTAAAAATTCTAGCAGTTTTGAAATCGCCGCCTTCCAAATATGTGAAATCCTTGAACATGTTATGTGGGTCATGATCAGGTACCATTATGTGTCTCGCAGTCGTTATTAGCATAGAGTGCTGCGGCAATCATGCTGATACATTGCGCAACATTGTTGACTTTCATCCTGAAGGTCAAGTGCCATCCTATTTCAAAACAGACCTTGGTTCGAGTCTGGTTCACCTCGGACCATTCGTAGAGAACCGTAAAGTAAACGGAAGATGTCTAACCGATTTTATCAAATAATATTTTATTCATAATTTTTCTCTTTTACACTATTTCATATATCGTACCATTTTTTTAAGAGGAGAGGAGGAGGAACGTTTTTCTATTAGGACAATTTTTTTATCTTTTCTATAATTTTTAAGTAAAGTTTAGCGGTGTAGCTATAATATGGTTGTAGCACGAATGGGTCGGCTCGACCGGGGAAGGACCATGCTCTCACAGAATACCAGCGTGTAATAGCAGGTTAATGCAGCTGTGTTTCGTACAGTGAGTGTAGAGAACCGGAGACCCTTTTACTGGAAACGAGGCAGTCCATCTTAGTCCTCAGGGGTGACAACCCATATGCATTTTGATTTTTAATCGAGGACAGATGTAGATGTCTATGCCCCACAATATCCACTTACTATCAGGTGGACTGTGTGTTCGTTTGTCATCCTTATTCTATAAAAAAGCGGTTTAAAGCCGCGCACCAAGGTTAAGAAATCTCGCATCGTGAGAACCTCTAGTATATAGATGATTTAATTCATCATAATTTGTTTAAATAACACAACAAATATTCAAATTATCATAGACAATCAAATTCGACCTTTTCTTAGACACGTTATTTATAAATAGTCTTTTAACAATTGCTGTATCTGCGAAATGGCGGACAAAACTCGACTTATTATTGAACGAAAATTTAAAAAGGTGGGTGTGATCCATTTCCATTTATGGAATAAAATTTCAACCTGTTATAGTCAACATATCCAAGTTTCTACAATTATACCCAAAATCATATCAAAAAGTTTATCCGAACTATTTGATATGATTAGGCATTATGAACTCATGACTTTTATGAATTAGGCTAAATTTCAGTAAAAGACAAAAATATATAATATAGAATAAAATATATAAGATAAAGTTACAGCCTAACCTACATATGTACGTCCCACCGCTGGGCTGTGTCTCTTCTCATTTCAGAGAGGATTTTGAAGCATTTTAGTTCAACCTTTAATGCAAGTTGACGTACTAAAATAAAATCTAAGTAGTTTTTTGTTACAGACTTTTTATTTTTAACGTTTAAAAACTTAAATTGGTTAAGAATTTTACTTTCATATATTTTAATATTTTATCAATAACAATGGAGAGCACCACTGCAGTTCATTTCGATCACGTTGAATATGAAGACTACCTCTTCTAATATAAACGCATTGAAGGAAACCCGGTTAATGGTGAGATGCAACACAAATAAACTACAGTACCTAATTGTTCACATGTTTTAATGGCATTTTTAACATAGTGTTGAATAAAACATCGGATATTTTTATTTATTTATTTATTTATTCTTAATTGCATTTCCTATTACAAAAGAATACAAACCGTTACCTTTACAGTATATTAAAGTCCACTGCTGTACGTAGGCCTCCCCATAGATTGCCTCATAGGGGGATGGGGGGGGGGAGGATTCGCCATAATTGCCACGCTTGGAAAACGGGTTCACGGTAATATGGAGCGGATAATTTTGTTAATACACTATTAAACATGCTGACTGGTTTCAGAGTAACCAACATATCTGTCGTTAGAGTATAAAAATCAACTAAAGTGTATGCTTTAAAAAATGTAATGGCCTCTGACGCATACGTACTTGTATTATCCCGAAATATTCGAAGTCGCCCTACCGTAGAGCATATGGTGCGATTATTTAGTACTCTAACCATAAATTTCTACGAAACATGGTAATTATGGCAAACTGACCGTTCGAAGGACGCCTACGGCTAGCAGTTGACTGCTGACAGTCATGGGCTAAGGAGACAATGAGCAATAAGCCCAAGAAACACTGTACAAAAAATCCAAAACCTATGCTTATAATCGTATCAGGAAATCGCCTTGCTTGTAAGACCTAGTGGCGATCACACAATTGGACGTCACGCCCCCATGAAGCTGATTTTCCTTATTTGTCAGAGTATTTGGTATAAATATGAAATGAATAAACCGCCATATTACAGAGGCCACAAGATCTGGACTTTCCCTTAAATTGCCTCTTATGACACCCACGAGTTGCGATAGGGTGATACTTGATGCCGCCTAACTATTATAAGCCAGTGTTTGACTAACATCAGGTAATTACACTACCTACATTGTAATCGGATGGAAAGACAGATGCTGACAAATTATTCTACTCTATTGCTGTATGCATTACAAACGACGAAGCAAACTGTTTGATTCGAATGCGTGATAGTCGATAACAAAGGGGCGGAGACAGACCGAACGTCTGGTTTTCCGACGGTGGAAGGAAGAGGCAGCAATTAAGGCATGCAATTCCTGCGCACACTACTAACTGTTTCCTGTAGAACACCGTGAGGCTGGCTATTTTGCGCCTACGCTAGAGAATGCTAATATTAGGTTATCTATTGCCTGCTATGAGTAAGGTCCAAGTCCAATAGTGGACCTGTTATGGGTGGATGAGCTTTTTATATATTTATTTACTCAAATAAAATTGAGAGTATTAGAATGTTATTTTGGCTTTCTTCAGTACCCACGTCGGATATTTGATTTGTTGTAGATTTTAGACAAGTACGTCCTAGTTATTTGTGTTATTCGTTAGCAAGTATCTGGCACAAGGGATCAATCGTCAATCAAACGCAAGGTGAGAGTGTAACTGTGGGAGCTATTTTAGCATCATTGAAGGTAATATTCATTCGCGCTTTCGGCTGAAGACTCTCACGCAAGGGTACGAAGTAATGTATAAATAAATCCATTCGTCAGATGCCAAATATATTATACCACATATGTACGCCAAAAGATAACCGCGGTAAGAAAATAATAATTTAATATTTTCTATTAAAGCTAAATATTTTTGAGAAGTATTTAATTTTTACTTGCGCACCAAAAATATCAGAAATTGCCGGTTGTATTACAATAATATTTGATTTTAATTTCAGCACATTAACTTTGACAACAATCAACTAATATGAGACTACCAATCATGATAATAATAGAATATACCTACCATGAGACATTAAACAAACTTATAGTTATCTGGGGATTTTTTTTTACAGAGGACATAAATTCTTTCTCGGTTGATTTATGGTTAATTCAGGTACACAAGAACCAAATGAATAATTCATCAAATTTGTCATAATCATGGTAATTGACTGATAGATAAACGCATATTATATTCAACACATACCGTAAAACAGAGAAACTAAATGAGAACGCGTAAAAAAATTATCATAATGACAATGATCTCACTCGACTCCAGTCAACATTGATTAACATAACAAATTTAGACATTTCCTTGTTTTGCTACGTAAAGAAATTATCGGCTATATGCTTATCATTCTCCAGAAATATTTATATAATACGTAGTAAGCAAGATTGAACGTCATTTTAAAAAGTGTGAAAAGAAATTAGTGACGAGATGATTACGAGCATTGGTTAGGTACCGAAGGTAGGATTGGCGGCGCCTCTTGTGAATGAACTGGCATTTGTGATGGTGCTTGGTGTTACATAATGGCAGTATTTGGTGCGATACGCAGTCCATACTGCCGCAAACATTTCGTCCGAAGGCCACCGGCACAAAGCATGCGCAGCATATCGCTCGCCACGCGCGCCCCGCGATTTCCTGTTTGACGACTATCGACTTACATCACTATCGTTTTCTGTCATGTTGCTCGGCTCTTAGAAGCTTGTAAAGGGGTCCGGCCCGTTGCTAAGTACCTTTTTTACATTCATCATTGAGACCATGTACATACCGGAATTGTTATTAGGATCACATGCCTTAAAATTCTGTCTTATATATAATATATATAAGGAAGAATTTTAAGGCAAATATATATTAAACACTTCTACTACTCATGGGATTCGCCGTCTATATATTATAGGATATTCGCTGGTACTCGGCGCGTTGCAGCCGCAGAAGTAATAATTGTGGAAATATCGTTTTAAATTTGGAACAGTTATATTGTTTAATGAGGAATGATAATAATACATTCATTGAAGTTGAATGGTATATAACTTTCAAATAAATTTGTTGGTACGATACGCGCGCCACCTACTGTAAGTAAGTTAATTGTAGATACTATGCCTATAACTTTCGCGCAAGTGCAAGCAATAAGTTGACAAAGTTTTACCGCAATTTGATGTACGGTATGGTAGCGCATAAAATACTAACAAACAACATTATTTTTTATATATTAAAAATTATAGAAGATTGACGTCAGTTTATCGATTGACAAGCGTTAAGTTCGCTGTCGATTCTGTCACAAATTTCAACGAGCATGGAATGAGCGTTGGAATGATAATAGACAATTTAATAGAATCGATCATTTAAGTGTTGTAAGTAGAGCATGAAACTGTCGGTGGGTCTGTTAACGCTTCTCGTAGGGCTGTGGGATTGTTGCATTCGCTATTGTACGCATCGGAGCATGCTGAAATTTAGCTCGGTTAGTCGACGGTTTAATTGTTTTCTGCATTCTTAGCTCTCTGATTTATTGCGTCCACGACCGCTACATGCGCATGTAATACTTGAATAAATAGGTATTCATGTCACTTCGATTTTGTCATCAATAAAATATTTTAAATCATTGACTTTTTTACAAAATGTTAAAACTATAAACGCGTAGGTAATGTTGAACTTTTATAAATGATTTATACGTAACAAAACAAAATAAAGATCGTAGGAAAAAAAAATTAATTTAATAACATAAACACGAAAATAGCAATAATAGAAGCTACTTCTACGGCAAAAGTGTTGAGAGGAATTTGAGATAGCATGGAAAATAGAAAATCCACTACCCAATATAATCTCGTGGGTGCCGTAAGAGGCGATAGAAGGAAAATGAAACAGCAAATGCCTGGTAACTAGTCAAAATAATAACCGCTCCAAAAAACTGGGATTACCAACCCGATTTAAAAATTAAAAGACGCGTGAAAATTAATGATGCATCTTAAATAGCTGGAACAGAATCTCCCTCCCTCTCACAACTGCGTGCACTAGCACTGTCACCCCCTAAAACCACTACACTAGAAAAACACACCACCGTTGATAATACGACGTGATGTGTTTCGCCTCGAATCGAGATTATGAAAATAGACTTTTATGTGATTGCTAACCGCTAAGAACGGATATTTTTCAAGCAATTTTTAGCTAATTAATTTTCACATCAAAGTAACGCTTGATTATACTATACTGACAACTGACAACTGCGGGAACATACCCTTCGGCAAATTGTACAGAAATCCGAGGAGTACAATTTGCCCCTATGTCTGGCGTATGTGGACTATGAGAAAGCCTTTGATTCCGTCGAAATTTGGGCGGTGCTGCAGTCCCTCCAGCGGTGCCAAGTTGACTGTCAGTATATCGAAGTGCTGAAGTGTTTGTGCAAGTAGGGCTACGATGGTTATCCGAGTACAGAACCAGAGTACGAAACCTATCCAACTGCAGAGCGGTGTAAGACAGGGTGACGTTATATCCCCGAAACTCTTCACTGCTGCATTAGAAGACGTTTTCAAGCTTCTGGACTGGAAAAGATCGGTATTAATTGGCGAGTACATCACTCACTTTCGATTTGCCGACGATATAGTCCTTATGGAAGAATCGCTGGAGGACCTAAGCACTATGCTCAATGACCTCAATTGTGCCTCCCAACAGAAAGGTCTTAGGATGAACATGGACAAAACAAAGATCATGTATAACGTCCATGTCACACCTATGCCGGTAGTTGTTGGGAGCACTAAGCTCGAAGTTGTTGACGAGTATGTTTACCTGGGACAAATAGGTCCATCATAGTTATGTATCTACATACGTGATGGAGCCACATAAAATAGCAGGATAATACTTCTATGTTTCATATAATCAGTATAGGAGATAGGAGTATCTATTAATTAAGAATAGATATTATAGGTATTATGAATCACAGGCCGTCCCTACATCTAGTAGAGAGCCGCATTAAACTTCGCTTACCGATACGAGGCTGCACTTCTTTTCCAGAACCTTTCTTTTCCATGGGTTGTCGGTTCTTCGAGTTATATGGCCGGCCCATTGCCACCTCAGCTTAATGATCCTTTGGGCTATCTCGGTTACCTTACGACCTGGTAAAAGATGCAAAATCGATGGATACAGGTGGATCAAGACCGTGCTTTGGGGAAGCCTTTTTAGATCAGTTGACTTGTGAAGGGCTGTAATGTTGATGATGATGATGGATCGCAGCATCCAATTATCATCAGATGGTATGTGTCCTCGTTTGTTACCCCTTACAAATACATTAAAAAACACTTATTCACAATGGATTGATTGAATGTATAATCATATTGTCTTCCCGCGACAGGTGCTTTTACCCTGTTACGGAGAGAAGCATTCAGCCGCTGCAAGTTTAAGGGAATGGTAAAAGTTTAATTGTTGCATCGAGTTTTCAAATAGCTATTGAATCGCAAATCATCGATGCTTAAACAATATGGCGTGAATACTTCACTATATACGAATACTGTCTTCGGCCCAGATTTTAACACATACACATAATTCGGCACGCAGAAACACTGGTCATGCAGTGTTAACGTATTGTCTTTTATGATATGCGCGTGTTATACATAGAAATGAATGAAGCCACTTTTAACTATTTGATTTACGACATCATACAAATTGATAGAGAAAAACGGTTTTTAATTCGCTTGTTAATTTAACGTTTTAATGTTACCAATGTTCTTATCAAATTGTTACAATATTGACTATAAAAGTATAAAAAGAAATTGAGAAATAAATTCTGAAACGAACCTATTTTTATATTCCAATTGATAGTTTTCGATAACTTGAGCCTTGAGAACCACTTGTTCGAACGTAAATAATTTTACTGAAATTCGAACCACGAAACTAACAAGCTTAAAGGTTAACACAGTAATTAAAATAACTCGACTGCGTAAAAAGAGTTTACTGAAAAGAGAAAAAAATTATATAAAATTGTATAGGGTATACCCTATTTCACTTCTACAACTAAGACGAATCTAATGACACCTCATATGTTAAAATCCATCAAGCCGTTTAGGACACAGAGCGTGCCAAAATAATAGACATACATACACTCGAAAAACATTACACTCCTTCTGGGGTAGTCGGATAAAGAGGCTTATTCGAAATTCGAATTCGAAAGAGTTCGCAATAAAACCAAATGGATTTTAATGTCAGTAATAATAATAAGATTAACAGAAATCGTGTCAACAATAACTACTGAGCATTTATATTGATCATCCATGTTTTTTTAATCTGAACTTGATTCGCAGTTAAGCTTAAAACAAAAGGTAATTAACATTTCTACTGCGAACAGAATTATCAACACCTTGTTTCCGCGGTTATAAAACTGCTTTATAATATACTGGTATATTTTCTCGAGTTAAATATGATTTTAACATTCGCAATAAATTGCTGTCGCTCGTACCTTTTCGTAACTTTCAATGGTTTGGCAACAGCCGGGGAAAGTTGTAACTTTTTTCCCAATCCTACGCTCCAGTAGTCCAACAGTGGCGGTGTCTAATAATTTCATAGCTTACAAAACCGGCATCGCGAAACATTTCGCAAACGCGATTTAATTTAACGTTTAACAATCTGCCAATACTAACCTATCGGTATCGATATTATGGATTAACTTTCATCGATTTCTATATATTATACGATATCAAATACGATAACTAATTTATAATTACTGAATTTTAACCCTTAAACTACTTTTCACATATTTTCTTACCTTAAGCACCCAGTTTAAAAAGTAAATAATTAATAAAGTTAGTAAAGTTTGAAGCCAATTTCTGTAATAATAATTATACCACACGGAAGGTCTTCTGTTATCAGTTTAATATGCCAACACGCATAACAGCTGTTGAAACAATTTATATTTATTCAAATTTACCAAATTACCTAATTATAATATACAAGTACATATTTGTTCTAAAAACACAATTGCAACTTACGAGTATGTTACATTTTACTGAGATGAACTAAATCTAATTAAAGAATCAGATCCAATAAATGATTTTTACTTAACAAATTTATTTTATAATTTCCAATAATATCGAGAAAAGCTTGGACCGCTAATGTTCATTGCCATATAAGACATAATATTCTCTACCTATGACAAAGAAAAAACAACATTACAGTAACAAAGAGGTAAATCTAGAATAAACCTTATTTTACGAATTTTACTGGGTATATTTTAAAATAATTAATGAATTAATGGACACTGAAGGGTCTGATAGCATAGTTAGGCTTTGTTTAAGTTCTGCCTTGAATTATGAAGGCGCAATAATTAAAATACTGGAAACGTCACATATTGAAAAAAAAAAGTATTCATCATCCTAGAAATCTGTAATATTATATTAATGCAATGTATACATTAGCTATTGGGTAAAATTAAGAATCATTAGAAGTAGCCTATGTCTACGTACATAGCGATACCGTCCTGTCTATTCTTAGTTTTACAATCACGAACAGTCATAAAAAGCATTAATGGCAACAATCTAGAATCCCGTATCCCGTTCTTACTAACAGTAATAACGTTGCCTGACCGTTCTAGGTTGCTACTAGTACATAGTTAATTAGTGTGGGTAGAATTATGTAACGCAGCGGCGTATTTCTTTTATGACACAACCTTGAGTGGTACACTTGATTCTTGTTACTGATTGAGATATTTTTATTGCTTCTTGTTTACATAAAGATCTAGTTGCGATACTTCCTGTTCGTTTTCAATTTGATTTGGTTATGTTTTATGAATATAAGTTTAGAATTTAAGATAAAATTAATAATGGTCATTATTACATCCTTCCAAAAGTCTATAGGTGAACTCAGGCTTCGGCAATGATTGTCACAAAGCACGGTCCGGAGACACTTGCAAATATCGACTCGATTCATTGTCATTAAGTTGTGACTCCATTTTGTGCGGGGTGCCCGGCATTACGGGACTGCCGGTTTCCGAGCCTAATAGACAACTGCTTGCCACTTTAGCTTACTAATCCTATGGATTGTGTCTGTTACCCTTGTTCTATTGTGTGATATCCTCATTGCGAGTTTGTCACGCAGAGAAACCCCGATCAGAGCTCCAAAGCTTGCTGAATGACTAAGCAATCACACGAAAGGTGAGATTTCATTCATTCTTTACAGCACATCAAAAGTTCACTGCTGAACATTGGCCTCACCCATAGATTGCTTCACATGGGGTAATCTATGAATGAGATTACTATTTTGCGATATAATAGACAAATTTACCGTTACAGCCTATTAAAGTCCACAGCTGAATATAGGCCTCCCCATAGATTACCTCATAGGGAAGGATATTTTCCATAGTTGCCACAGTTTTTATTTTTAGTCGTTATTAGGAAGACGCTGCTACCCATCTCCTGGTTTGTTTCCTTCTGTCGCCTCTTACGGCACCCACGGGATGATAGGGGCTAGTGAATATTCTTACACCACCACTACACGGTTAATAGATATATTTGCACTGTGCTAAATTTTTAATTTAAAAGCATCTCTTATTTTTTTATACATACATACGTATACATACACACATACATGCAATATTAGTCCTTAACTTTTAGAATATTATTTAAAATTGTCATTCATACAACTTACTTCTGCTTTATCTAATGTTTAAACTTACTAATGAGCAATTCTTATAACACGGATAAAAAATGTACCTAATCAAATCAACAACAAATTTGTACTATTTGACGATATCAATCAATACGTTTGATAACTTTAGTAGCTCGCACTTGTTGTACTTCCACCGGTTTTTGTTTTTATTATAATTCATAAATACCATTAAGACCAATTGCTCAACTGAATCACCTTCGTAACCAAATGAGTAAGAGGCGCGACTAAAGAGATTGTAAGTATTTAAATGTTTCCGGAATTCTGTTTATTGAAAAGTGTCAGTGAAAGTAACCCGAGCGAAGGTTGAAAAGATTTTTTATATTTGTAGAAAGCATATTATGTGAATAAATAAAAATTAAACGACAATTACATCCCGTAAGGGCACGCGTGCACCTAGGGTTACCAGATCCAAAAACAAGATTTCCTGACAACATCCCTAATTATCCAGCAAATTTTCTCACTTTTTGTGAACGACTAACATCAGCAGTTGCTATGAAAAATATAACATTAATTGAATATTTATTTTATAAGATATTTATCTATAAAAAATAATGTGACTCAATCATTATTAAAATTAAATATCAAATAATTATTCTTTCTCTTTAAAAAAAATCCTGATAAATTTAATTTTTTCCTGATTTCCTGACAGAGGGTGTTAATTCCTGAACTGTCAGAATTCCTGGTAACTCTAGGTGCACGCAGCTTACTAACGAACCAGGCTCTGACGACGGACTGATGGCTGACAGAAAATACATCCAAATAAACAGCATAGCCAATACATAGGTTGCGTTCACTAACCCACACGCCTCGCATGGTGCTTACTTATTAGCAAATCTTTAAGGAAATGTGTCAAAAATTTGCTTGAAAAGGCTCAAAAAAAAGCTAATGCCGTTTATTAATTAAAAACACAGAATCGGGTTTATGGCTACCAGAATTGCTTACATTAATTTATAGTAAATACTACGTATTAAACTTACACACATGTTGTACTGAATATTTTATTGGTATTTGATTAACTACCTACAGCGCCACCTGTGATCAAGTCAAGTAAAAAAATTACAGCGCCATCTAGTAAAACAGTTGAGTTACTAACTTAACACGAAACTCACAAAGAAGTTCTACAGTACACATCATAGATTAATATTGTATAATGTTCTACATGTGTAAGAAACTTCTTATAGATGGCGTTCGCTTTACTAAAAAAAATTTTTTAATACTTTTTTAATATCATTAACAGATCGAATTCATAAAATTTTAATATGATTATGTACAAATATTATTATTCGTTGGGTGCCAAGAATAAAACAATTTTTCAAATTATCTAAATTGCCTATGATTATCCATCACTTCAATCTCGTGGGAAAATACTTTGATAGAGTATTGAATTTTAGGTCTATTATAGACTATTGGAATTACCTGAATGATCTCATATCCTTCGATGGATAGCTATATAACATCTCATATTTTCATAAAATGAAAATTAAAAAAATTTAAAAAAGTGGCAAAGGCGATAGCCCATGTCCAGCAAAGGCCTGTTATGAACTGATAAAGAAAATTAAATGATGTTTTTAAATTTAATTTAGGCACGTGATAAAAATAAATCAGAAACATCTAGATATTATCTTTTATTCATTTGAACAAAGGATAAAATATATTATAATTAAAGGTATATCTAAAATTATACAATACATTGAAGGTAATTATGATAAATAAAGGAATGAAAATGAAATTGTAAGTGAGACAAGTAAATTGGTAAAATAAACTACAATTTCCTATATAAATGGCAGTCCATGGTAACACGATGCAAAACTCGTGAGCTGCAGTTACGTGTGGTTTCACATGAACAATGACGGGAGAGACTGTCGCGCGCCGTTGCCTCCGCGCCACCCTGTAAATATAGGTTGTCCTGCCTGTATGCCGTCCTCCGATTTACCGTGTAATTTTTACTTTTTTATTGCAAAAGCCCGCATCGAAAAATTTATTATTTTATATTATGAAAGATTTTTAAAGACTGTTCAGTGGCGGTGTAAGAATATCCACTACCCCATATCGCCCCGTGGGTGTTGAAAGAGACGACAGAGGGAAACCTGAAACAGGAGATGGGCAGGAGCATCTTCCTGACAAAAACTTAAAATTATAAAAATTGCGTTTCCTAACTCAGGCGTAGCAACTATAGCAAAATTTCCTCTATGAGACAATCTATGGGGGAGGCCTATGTTCAGCGGTGGACTTTTATAGGCTGTAATGGATGGATGGATTATGAAATATTAGTTTCATGGTTGTAGGTACTTGCCTCATTTAACGCCTATAACTAGGTCACGTTTATGTTTTCTAGTAAGGCATAATGCACTATATATATATATATATAAAGTGCATAATGCCTTACTGGAAAACATAATCTATATATATATGAATGCTACTTAAGGGGGGAAAATTTTCGTAAATTATCAGGGTCTGACTCATTTTTGAGAGGGTTAGGTATGTAAAGTTTACATGTCCTCTAAATCATAGAGACAATCTATGCTCTAAATATTTTATTTCACGAACAAGCAGGAATTTTCACGATATCCGTTATCGCAGAACACGTGTAAAACTTATAATTGAAATCAACATTTTAATTTATGCTGGCGGTATTTGAACTTTGTTGCTCGCGTAAACTGTTACCACGGCTCTTAGATGATTGTTTTCTTTAAATATATATGTCGTAGGCATTTTATTTTAATTCCTTTTCTAGGCATAAACATTTTTTTTGACAATTTTATTTAAGTTGCTCAAATAAACATGAATGTATGCCTAAAGACGACCGTCAGAAATAATAAATGAAATGTTTAATATACAATACAAATGGAAAGGCTCCTTGTCGAAAAATTATCAAAAACGATATTTTTACTAATTGCAAATGCGATAAAAGTATTTTTCCGAAATTTCAGAACATAGAAAACAAAAAAGTCGTAAAGTCATATTAAAATTATATAGTTACCAAATGTTGAAATACTTTGTTAAAGTACTAAATTTAATAAAATTAATATTAAAACTAACTGTAACCACAATGGTAACAAAACATGTTTACCTGCTTCATAATTATTTTATAATTATTACAAATCATACATCGTAAATATGCATTTACATTGCAGATGTAACGATAATTAGTCTGTCGATACATTCGTGAAAACTTGGCCTTCATTTACAGTTTATTAAAATTTAATAAGACTCGCTCCAGTCCAGCGCAGACAGCAACATATCTCACAATTTTAATACACGACTTTATTATACAACTACTTTATTCTTAAATAATTTCTTAGAGCTGAATTTTACATTAAATAAAATAGATTTAATGTGTTTACACTCTAACAACTACGATATTAATGATAATTATAAGTAATTCCTTTTATTTGTTCTTTTTATTGTGAGCGTAAAAGCATTTTAATTCCGAAACCACAAACACCAACGCTTATACCATATAACACTTGGTAGAGCCACGCTGCACCTATACTATGATTGAAGCACGAATGGGCCGACTCGACCGGGGAAGGACACTCTCTCACAGAATACCAGCATGAAATGGCAGCTTAATACCGCTTTGTTTCGTATGGTTAGCGTAGAGAACCGAAGACCCTTTTTCCTGGAAACTATTCCACCTTAGTCCGCAGGGATGACAATGGATCTGTATTTTGATCCTTAATGAAGATAGATAAAGATGTTTATTAGCCGCTTACCATCAGATGGACTGTGTGCTTGTTTGTCACCTTTTTTCTTTAAAAAGGTACAATTTGCAGAAAAAAAATTTAAGTAAGTCTAACTATAAACGGAAACTCTAAGGAAAATTTACTAAAAATCATTGTAAATCAGAGTAACAGAATGTCGCAATTATTATCATTATCGAAACATTGTAGGCAGAATCCACTAGTTTTATCTAGCACTTACATTCTTTGCCTGCTAACCTTCGCAATCAAATCTACTTTTGAGTTAAACAGCAATAATGGCATCGGATGCTGACTACAATGAGCAATATTCTGTTGTAGGTGACCTCACTCTTGCTAAACGCCGACACAATACAAGAAGCGCCTGTTGATCGTCTTTTAAACGATCTTGCGACTCTATCGCAACGTGTTATTAGCGTTGCGATACGCTACCGGGCCAAGGTTATATTGCAACAGGCTTTCTAACACCTGTGACCTGGAGTTCTATCTGCTTTCAGCGTTCCAAGTACGCCAGGATTCATTTAAATTCATCTCACCTTTTAACCTTTTCCATTTAGTTGAGAAACACCAAACCAAATAGTCTTTGTTTACTGGCCATTGTTATTATAAGAAATTGCATCTTTAATTGTTTTTGATGAGTTTATTTAAATATATTTGCCACCAGCGATGATATTGTAATGAAACAATTCACTGGCCTTGTTTTCTTTTGAATCGATTTTCTGCCTGGCATCGAACAAGTCCAATGAACCGAAAACATTATGATGGACCACAATTCGGTGAGATTTCACTTATTTATCAGTGGTGGGTATCGTGCCTTAGACAATACAATTGCTCACGAACGTTATATCAAATGCATCATACAATTGGATGTTCTGCAATCACGAAAAACAGATTAAAGATTTTCACAAAATTAATAACCGTTCTCAAAGTAACTGCAATGATCGTACGAAACTCAACTGAACCTTCATAAACAATAATTATTATTGTATGTTCACTTACAATAGTTACTTCTGCTTGAGAATACCTACGTTTAAAATTAACAACTTTCTTATGGAGCAAGAAAAATCAGGAATCATTTACTTACCGTCAAAATCTTCAAAGGCAATACTAAAAAATTACGTTTTTAAAGCTGGAATGGTCATTTGGGCAAAATCACTAAAATTTTTGCTAAATATTTAGTGCTAATTTAGTGGTGCATAATTAAATTTCACGCAAAAATAGCTTGATCAAAAATTAGAAAACTGCTAGCTTTTAATTAAGCTAGCAGTGTTCTACCATCTAAACCGATAATCGCTTAATACAGCACCAAATAGAAGCATTAATAATTTAGTGCTCATTTAGTGCCGTCGATATACGCAAAACAGTTTGGGAAAATATATTTTTTTTTCTTTTTAATATCATAAACTGCTACCTTGACATCTTTAGCAGAATATGTAATGAAAATATTGACATCAGAGTGGGTTATCACCTAATGATATAAGATAATAAGTTTTCAAATTTTTGATCAAGCTATTTTGACGTGAAATTTTATTTTGCAGCACTAAATTAGCACACACAAAAAATTTTAGTAATTTTGCCCAAATGACCATTCCAGCTTTATAGACGTTAAAAAATTCTCGCCCAAACGGACAGGGTTGCTATCTCACTGTTACTGCGATTGTTAATTTACTTGGACGTGGATATTATTCCAATGTAAAACATAAAACCAAAATAATTAAGATATAATGAAAATGTAATATATAAAATAATTAAATGTCAATGAAAATACGTGTGGCCTAGCATTAGGCTGCGGTACTGTGCGATTGCGGGCTTCAATCACGCCTGGAACAAGTGTCGTATGGTCCAGAAATAACTATTTCGGATCTAAATGTTCATGTGCAATTTATACACCTATCTAAGTCCTATACATTAGAGAAGAAAATCCAAATGTGGTCCTAAAAAACAATAAACGTATTATATAAAGAAAAATTTACGATTTATTTAAGATATTTGTTTACAGTGCTGGAATGATGGGCGAGGGCCTGCTGACGCTCACATACGGCAAGCACCACGCCTGCATCTTGAACGAGGTGGGCGCAGCGTGGCGCGGCGCCAGGTACTCCGACCTGGTGTTGGTGTGCGACGACGCCGTACCGCTCGCCGCGCACCGCATCGTCATGGCCGCTGCCAGTCCCTTGATCAGGTAACCTTGCAAATACTACTTTGTAATGGCTCTAAATCATGTACCTGCTATTTTGACTTACAGACCATGTTTTCATAATGGAATTTATTTTGTTCTAGGAAAATACTTGATGATACTCCATCAGCCGACAATCCAGTCACGATTCACATGTCCGGCATTAGCAGTACTCTTATGAGGCACCTCCTGGTCTTCCTATACAATGGTCAAGCATACATAGAGGTTGGTAATATTTTTATTGACAACAACTCTTATTCCGATCATAAACTTGACTGTTTTAATTACGTTTACTACACAATGATTAAAAAATATTTATTATTTCCAGTCTGGAGAAATCGATGACATGCAAGAATTGTTTGAATTGTTAGAGATTAAATCGGACGTTTGGAAATCAACAAAAGAACGCCAACAACAAGAAGAAAGGAACAGATCGTGCGAAAGATTAAAAGCCAAAAGCCTCAAAACAGATATAAACAGTAACGAGAGCAGTAAACATGATGCACCGTCAGGATCATCACACTCAGAAAGCGACAGAGTTACACCGAGTGCGGGCTACAGTAAAGATAAAGAAAGGGAAGATTCAGAATCACTAAGCATAAAGAAAGAGACAATGTCAACAAGTAGTAACGATGAAAGGGAAGACGAGGATCCGGACGGCGAAAACAGAGGTAAAAGTTGTGGTCGGTTGACGTCGCGGCGGAGGAGTTCATCAAATCCAGTAAACCTTTCACTAGCAAGAAATTCCGAAAACACAGGCAGTGAACACGATGAGTCCCAGGATCTGGACGTTGAAACGGTCGCCGCAAAGGTATGATTCTAATCATTCAAATATTGTTGTAATTCATTTAATATCACTTAGCGCATTAGCTACCTGTAGCGCTTAGCCACTGCGCTGCGATTCGAATCGTCAAATTGTAACTATACAGGGTTATTTTTCAAAGAGTAGCCAAATGTTCAAATATATAATATAAATAATGATATACCGTTATTGCAGTTTTTGAAAATACGAGTAAATAAGGCTTCTACTTTTATTTGAAATGATCCCAAATTGAATGTGATTTATGGGCAATAACGTTTTTGCCTACCGATCGATCCTTACGAATATGTGCGTGCGCAGTAAAATCAGTTAAAACAATGCATTACCACGCATTTTCATTTTTTTTTATTAATATTTCTTACTACATTCTGAACCTTCTCTATATTACTATTATTCCTATAATTACTACATTCTGAACCTTCTCTGCAAATTTGGGCGGTTATTGCAAAATAATCCTGTATATTTTTTATTTATTTATTATAAAACTCTAAAAATATAATAAAGTAACATAAGGTTAGCCTACATACATCCTACGATGAAATGGGAGAGAGGGTTAAAGAGCAAAAAATCTGGTACATGTTGACTTTACATGGCTTGGAAATATTTTTATTATACTAAGATATGCAGGATTCCTCATTATATTTTCCTTCACCGCCGAGCACGAGCCGTAGTAGTTGAGAGGGTAATCGCTCGCCGTGGTCTCAGCCCGCCGTAAATTACGCTACAGCCTTACACCATTCAACCAATTGGGCTGAATGGTCATCATATATGGGCATATATCATACTCGTATAATGATAAACATGTTATTTCTTTTACATTTTATTAATCTGCCTGTAAGTTAAATATAAGGTTGTTGTTTATTTTTCAGAATATCGGAAGGAGAAGGTCAACCTCGTCTAGCCAAGAAGATCAGCCCCAAGAAACAATATACAGAAGACAGTTACTAAATGATCGATTAGGGAAAGGAATTGAAAGAGCTAAAAGAAAATCACATTATCTTGAACCTCCCGAGTTGGACCTGCGAACAGTGAAGTTAGAGGATTACGCGCAACTCAAACCACCTGATCAAGATCTTTTGTCACTTGTTCAGACATCGCCGGAAAATTACGTTGTCACACCACATCGAAAAAGAAGACCTGGATTCCACAATTCACCATCACAAAATCCTCCATTTGTATCGTTTCCCCCAAGTTACCTAGAAGAAATGGCACATTTGAGATACGCGCAAGGACCTGGTGTAGCGGCAGGGGTGGCTAGTGCTCGTCTTGGTACTTTTCATCCATTAAGCGCATCAGCGCCACCATATTTACCTGAAAGAAGTGCGACTCCGCCTGCAGCAGCACATGACGACGCCCTTAAATATCGACCCCCTAGTGCGGGATCTTGGGGCCCTTGGTTGTGTCAACCACAAATGGGCGGTGACGATAGTCCTTCAACAGAACACGAACAAGGATCGAGTAAACAAGCACCAGTAAGGGAATATCGTTGCGAATATTGTGGTAAACAATTCGGCATGTCATGGAATCTCAAAACACATCTTCGAGTTCATACGGGTGAAAAACCTTTCGCTTGTCGACTTTGCGTTGCAATGTTTAAACAGAAGGCACACTTACTAAAGCACTTGTGTTCAGTACATCGGAACGTTATATCCTCTAGCGAAAACGACGGCCGAACCAACACTCCCGGCCGTTTTAATTGTTGCTTCTGTCAACTAACATTTGAAGCGCTACCGGAGCTTATCAGACATCTTTCAGGCCCGCACAATAGTTTGCTTCTTAGCAAAAACTTACACGAATGACGCTCGCCTACGTGACGCGGCCATTCACGTTTTATTGGACAATGATATTTCTCTCGCTCCGAGAGCTCAATTGTGATATGTGTTTAAAAAGAATATTAGTTTAAGTGTTTAGTATTAAGATTTGTAAAATCGCAGAGCGATACTCATAGTGAGACATTCGCAGGTGAAGGTGACTGCGGGTGTTATAATGAATAATTTAAAACAATAATGTTTGCCGCATGGGTCCAAATTGTTATAATTTGTTTAAAAATTATAATCCGGGACCAATACCTTCCGAGATAGTATTTATTTGAAAGATGTATTTCATTAGCGTAAATATTATTTAAAAGCCACCGACACATTAATTCCTTAAGCATAGAAAATAGACGCGAATGTCAAAGAAAAGTTGCGAAGTTTGTACAGTCCATATGTTGCGAACGTCACATGAACTACCTCCTAATTTCATGAAACCATCGGTGACGTCGTTGTGGTTTTATTAGCATTGACTTTGTGCTTTTTCTCTGGTAAAAGTGTACAGACTTACTAGTCAGAATTGGAACTTAGAATAAGTCAAATTAATGAGTATTGCATTCACACCTATTGGCAATCGTTCTTCGTTAACATTTTTGAAGTTATACTTCTTTTGGGGCGTTTGGGAAAAATGATGAGACTGAATTTTTACGATGCGCGCGCACACCGACACCTAAAAACAACACCATGACGTTGTTACGATGCGCGCGCACACTGACACCTAAAGCGACAACTTTAGTGGGTAATTGTCGCTCAAGTTTTTTTATTTTGTTACGCTAAAGAAGTTTAACTTCCTACGTGCGTACATAAGAATACACTACACATACTGTTTTTTATAAATAAATCTTATTTAGCATTAAAATATAACCATTATTAATTCCATTCTCTGTTCTCACGAGTAGAGCAATAAAACAATTCAAATTTTAATTTTTTTTTTCCGGTTTGTTCCAATAAATTTCATCTGACTCGATGATTCGCAGCTTTTCAATGACATATAAAATCTCAATTTTAGGATTTTATCATTTATGTACGTAACTTCTAAAGTAAAAAAAAATGTGTTCGTAATGTTAAATTTTTTAATATGCTCTATGCTTTCGTTTGTTCGTGCCGATATAAATGCAATGTGGATGAGCACCAAAGATTTGTAAAGCGTTAAAAGTGAAGCATGTTTTGGTGTTAACAATTAAGAGAAATTATAGGGACCTGAAATGATTTTGATTTTGTTAAATATAACGTATGTAGGTACCAATTAAATAATCTCACGACTGTAAATAATAACTTTTCTCCTATCTGTAACTATTTTGTAATTCTACTGCGAGCTATTGTTTTAAACGTAAATATCTTTCTATTTTTGATTAATTTACTACTTTAGTATTAATGTAGAGCTTAACAAGCGCTATTTTCATGTAAACGTTTACCAGCATTACGATATTTTCCATTAGTTTTAAAGAACTAGGAAGCTTTTCATCGAACAGATTAGTATCATGGCCAGTTATTAATATACTTATTATAGTTAAAACTGTATGTTTGGTAATGTTTCCGAAATCTTTAAAATCTACTTCATTTCCAATAGTTATATTTGACGCATGAAGCCAAATATTAAAAAAAAATGTAATTGCGTCTGCAAGTTTTGTTACATTTTCCGTAATACTCATTTTGTACAATACGTGTCGCTATATTACTATGAAATTCCTTAAATGTGGCAATATTGATATTGATTATATGGGCAATGATATGTCGAAATTGTTTCGTTTAATTCAAGAAAACTAGAGTTACCAGCGTGTTGTTCAAAATATAGCGTAAACGGCAAAAAGTTGTCGATACGCTTTAATTTACCATTCGATCGTTACCTAATTTACCTGATATTTGTTTTTTTTTTGTTTTGTTTATAAGCGTCGTATATTGACGCGGTTTTGTAATTGGGGAACAATTTAATCTTAAGAATCGTGATGTCAAGGTATCATTAGAATATTCTTTGTGATAAATACCCGTTAAGTAGGGCGCAAAGAGAAAGCTGTCTTCCATTGCGTTTTCCATATTTTCAACTTTTTATTCATGTAAATAAACGTTAGAGTAAGTGAACTGCATGACAATAATGTCGCCTTAAACGCTGCAAAAACTATACCTGCCGATTTTATACGTAAAAGGTTATTTGAACAAATTTGTATATTTTAATCGCCTTGATAAACATTAGTAGTAATTAAGATTGTTGTGATAAACTGGCATAAAGCCGGTGCTGCCTAAATTTATTAAAGAGCAATGCAACTTCAATTTTATTGTATTTTAATATTAATAAGTGACATTTCTTCCTTATTCAGATCGATTGATGTAAATAGCCTGTATACCTGTTTTAAAACATAAAGAACAAAAACATTTAATTGCATTTCAATTGAAAATTAAATCAAACACAACATCAATATTAAAACGGATATAATTGAACATGTTTAAAAACCTAATGATGTTTTATATTTACGCGTACTAGTTTTACAGATTTTATCGTGTTTAATTTTTACTTCTTTTTAATTCCCGTTTCGGGTGCTTTGCAGCACTCATGGTCACGGTGGAAGTAAAATTAAACACGATAAAATCTGTAAAAGTACTTGTATTTAATGTTTAAAAACCTCATAAAGAGATAACGTATACACGAAATATTTGTCAAAGTTAAATAATTAAAGCAATCATTTGTTCTTTCTACTTTATTCCTAAATAACTTTAAACTTATACGGCTATGGCCGTAACGAAACGAAAATTTGAGCACAAAACGCCTGAAGAGTTTACGCAATAAATCAAAATATTTCTGTCAGAACATGACGTTGTTACAATTAATTGTAAATATTAGTTTGTAATCCTAAAGAAGAAGAAAAACTTAACTTAATCTTGTTGAACTTGAATATTGATTTTTCTCTGTTGATTGTAAATTAAACATTATTTTCTAAGTTTTCACATAGTGTACAATTTTTGTAGATATTGTTAAGATGATTAACATTCTGTAAAGATGTGTTCTTACCGTAGTAAATTAAATAACGAGAATATTTTAGTTACATACGCCGATGTTGTTTATTTTTAAACCTATTTTTACTAAGCCTGCTTCATCACAGACAATTACAAGTACACTGCTAAACATAGGCCTATACGTCACAGCGCCATGAAGCACGGTCCTGCTTTACGATTGTTTGACACTGGCTTTAACGATTCCCGCCAGAGTTACACAATCGCACTGTTAGCCTGATCTACGTACATCCGTAGACTCTGTACGTTCCATTGGATCGTCACTCCATCTTGTGATCACCAAACACTACGCTTGCCAATACGAATCCGCCACTCGAGAACTTTTATTTTTCATGAATTGTCAATTCTTCGAGCTATCCAGCCCATGGCAAACTATGATGATGACCAACGGAACCAAAATATTATACTGCTTGCACAGGTGCACTCTATTCCCTCACTCTTATAGTCCGATGGGACGGTTATCCGACACGACCGGAGAAAGATCAGGCGCAGCACCAACGGTTTTACGAGGACGTGGGAGTGAAAAACCGCCAACTTCCTGACTTCGGGTTGGTGCTGAGAATTTATTGACAGAAAAACCCAATAACTGATTTTGGCCCGACCCGGGATTCGAACCCAGGACCTCATGATCAACAATCGCGTTTACGACCACTACACCAACGAGGCAGTCTTAAATATTAAAAAATATATAATTGATAATTACCCCTAGTATTGATCGATTTATCATTGAAAATATTTAAAAGTCCTTGTTTCTTGTTGGTTCTTCCCATGACAGAGGTTTTTTTTTCGAACTAGTAGTACAATCACAAATGACTCAATAAGTATTAGGTTCTTACTTGAAATCTATATTGAATTAAAAATATTCTACTCTATGCCCGTGAGGTTTTGGGCGCAGAACCAACACCCTCACACTAGTAATCCTACTCCCCATTACCTAATTAGGAGATTTGAGTTAGTTATTTTCGAACAGGCTTTCTGACCTTTGTCAGTTCTTCAACGTGCTGGTAAGATTGGCAGTTGGAAAGGAACTGTAACACACCCCAAATTAAATGTTAGAATCTCATTGATCATATTTGCAGTAGAACTAGGGTTAAGTACCATTAGACCCCATGAGTATTAGTAAACTGATTCGACGTTTTATTCATACATTCATTACAGCCCGTCAAAAGCCCACCGCTGAACATTGACCTCCCCATCGGTTGCCTCATAGGGGGGATATTTGCCATAGCTATGCTGTACATATTTTAAAGCCATGCTGCAGCTATGTCAATAGTATAGTTGTAGCACGAATGTCGGCTCGACCGGGGAAGGACCACGCTTTCATAGAATACCAGCGTAAAATAGCAGCTTAATGCTGCTGTGTTTCGTATGGTGATTGTAGAGAACCGGAGAGCCATTTTACTAGAAACAAGGCATTCTATCTTAGTCCTCACTGGTGACCACGCATCTGCATTTTGATTCTTAATTGAGGATAGATGTAGATGTCTATGGGCCTCAGTATCCACTTACCATCAGGTGAACTGTGTGCTCGTTTGTCACCCTTATTCCATAAAAAAAAAACTTTATTTTTCGCCGTAGGAAATTAAAATTTCTTTTGTCAAACGTCAACATGTATTTTATTCTACTACCACATAACACAAACTCCACAGGTATCCTCTTTTTTGTATTTTTTTTAAATGCCAATAACACAATATTCTGAATCAAAATGAAAAGGAATATTCCCATAGGTAATCAAGGCATTGTCAATAAGTAATAATAATTACACAACAACTCATCTGGTGTTGCGAATGTTCATGGGCGGCGGTGGTCGCTTACCATGTGAACCGTATGCTGGCTTGGGTCCTTTAAAAAAGATCTCATGGCTTCCGACAAATGGTAATAAAACCATCACGTTTACGCCAATAGAAAATACGCAGGCTGATTTTTTTTTATATTATAAGTCAGAGCTTGAATACTATCTCACCAGATGGTAAGTGGTGATGCAGTCGAAGATGGTGAAGCGCACTGACTTAACAAAAGCCTATTCACTCTTGCCTTGAAGTCACCCATATTATAATCGGATGGAAAGACAGATGCTGACAAATTATATCACTCCCTTGCTGTACGCAATATGAACGACGAAACAAACCGTTTGGTTCGAATGCGTGGTAAGTCGATAACAAAGTGTTGGAGACCAGCCAAGCGTCTGGTAGTCCGATGATGGAATGGAGAGGGAGAAATTAAGACATGCAATGCCGCGCATACTTTCCGAAATATTTCTGTGATTGTTAATTATTGGTTCCAATTCTACAATCAAGGTTCCAATTCTACAAACACATTGCTTCATATGAACTTACACTCCTTTGGCCCAATTTTAAATTATTTTTGAGGTAGTCAGTAGCCTTCTTTGTTTGAAGTTGGCTGCAGGTGGAAGATGCTGCTACGTATCTTATGTTTCAGTTTACTTCTGTCGCCTCTGGCGACCCCCACAGCATGACTTGGGGTAGTGGATTCTCTTACGCCGCCACTACTAGGATTTCTCGTCTCTCGAATGGTTTTTTTCTCGAGTACCGGGAATTCCCGATGAGAATTCTCGCGTTGTCGGGAAATATTTAATTTTTTAAAATAAGTCTAGAGTGTATAAAAACAAAACAAAATTACGCTTTTTAATAATCATCAACATTTATTTAATACTAGCTGTTCCCTGCGACTTCGCCCGCGTGGAATTTTTTTGCGCGGAACCCTAAAATAAAAGTAGCCTAAGTTACTCCTTATAACATCAGCTACTGCTAGTGAAAAAGTTCAAAGTTCAAAGAGCAAAGTTCCATCCAAATCGGTTCACAGGTTTTTGCGTGATGCGTGTTCACGCCAAAATAGCTCGCAGATGACAGATTTTTTTTAGACTTACTTATCATTTATCGTTATATTTTGGCCAATTTACATTGTGTAAATTGGCTGGATTGGATGAATGATTAAGGCTAAGGTTGGACAAAAATATCATATTTTAGGCACGATTATGATGCCCGAGAATTCATACTTCTTAAAATAGTATATGCTCGAAAAGAATATAAGCATATATGAAATACTCAATAAAATTCTTAATTGAATAGATTTTTAAAATACTTTATATTAATACCGAGATAAATAAATTATAATTTAATCGATGGGAAAAAAACTTTGACGTTCGAGTTCTCGTTTTTTAGCGATAATCATATAGGTAATATTTTCGATAATATTAAAGGTATGTAATTGAATTGAATTCTTAATCGGCTATATTTTTATTAGATCCGTTATTTCCTCATAATAAGCAAAAACATTTCAAATAAAGTAACATTTTGTCGCACGCTTACTTCGTACTGGACAAATATGCATACAGCGTTGAAGAGAGCGCTAAAAGTCTTTTATCATATGAAAACCTCGCCTTAATTAGCGGTGATAAAAATAATCTATAACTAACATCACTTGTTTTGGCACGCGTAAAATTTTACATAATAGACAATACGAACAACAAATAGCAAGTACAGGATGGTAATTGACAAGCAAGGCTAGGGCTGTAGCGACCGACTGATGGTGGAAGATTTGTGATTGGTCACAGCATTACCAGCACAAGAGTATCTGCTTTACGCTCACCAACCCTGCCCAGCGTTGTGTGTATAGACAAGCTTGGCGACTAAATAGCGCAGTGGCTAAGCATTTGCACGCGTTTTCGAATCCCACGCGGAAATAGTACGATCTACAAATAATTTTTCCTGTTTTAGATGTTTGCTGATATGCAATTTATGCAAAACTCCACGTTACAGGGCAAAATCCCACCGTTAGAGTAACGTTTAAAAAAATACATTTAATGCTGGCCAAATGATCCATGGGAAGGTTCACATGGGAAGGTATATATCCAACTGTGGAATTGAAAAGGCCATAAGAAAGGAAAGAATATTATGTTATTGCAATCTTCAACAGGTGACTAGATTCACTTAAAGTGATATGTATACCGCAAAACGTAAAACTGAAGGTGGTATTATAATAATATTAGACCACAGAGTACATTTGTAAAAAATTAGATAATGCTTTCTCAATAGGCAGGAAAATATTAAATGTGGAAATTTGTGAAGATGTTCGTATCGAAACGTAAATGTAAGTTTCAATGTAGCTTTTTAGTATTTTTTTATTTAATTAACCACAAAAACAATCCATAGAAAAAACGTACGACACAATATCATGGAATGTATTTCTATGCTACGTAAATTATCGCCGTAATATTAATATTTTAAAACATTAAGAGTTTTTTCTTTATAAGTACAGTTGACGATGCAGGAACGATAGGTAAGTACAATTTATACTGAAAATTATTTTTACTGGGTTAGGGCTAAACTATAGTTACTGGGTTTGTGCCTAAGAGTAGTGGGTTAGTATTTATTTCTGTCATCAAGGTGTGCATCCATTACTGATCCAGATTGATGGATAAAAGTGACAGTATAATAAAGACTGTAAATGATTAAATTTGTTCCTTTCCCTATCCAGAACATACGTTAAAATATTTTTAAGAAGCATACTTCGCTATTTAATAATATTTTATAGTGTTCCAATGTTGAAATAGTAGTAGTGTAGTGACTGTGTAAGAATATCCACCACCACCATCGCCCTACCACATATCGTCCTGTGAGTATCGTAAAAGGCGACAGAGGCAAACAAACCAGGAGATAGACAGCAGCGTCTCCCTAATAACAAATAAAAATAAAAAGTCCGGTTGCCACCCCGCCTGCCAAGTGTGACAACTGTAGCAAATATATAGGGCAATCTATTGGGGAGGCCTTTGTTCAGCAGTGGATTTTCTGCAATAGTAACAGTAACGGTTATGAAGTCAAAAACACACTTCATATAATCACTTCGGTATTTAGTCTTTTATAGGTAGTCTTTTATAAACTTTTTACTCAGAGCTCAGAAAATCTTTAACGTTGATAATGGTCGTGAGGTTCTGAATTTGAATTTTTTTGATGAATTGAGACTATAACCAATGTAATAAGGTGAGGCTGATGGCACAGAACTTATTTCGCAAATATAGCATAGCTTGACCAGTTCTTTGTTTATGAGATTGTTTCTTTTTGGGATTTTTAAATGCACTAGTAAATTCAGTAATTTTTATTACTAGCTGTTCCCCGCGACTTCGCCCGCGTGGAATTATTTTGCGCGGAACCCTAGAATAAAAGTAGCGGAAGTTACTCCTTGGCTTACACATAAAATATAGATATATACTGTCGCGGACTTTTTTGTAAAACTATTTAGGAGAAATGATTCCACCATACATTATATTCGTGTAACTCTTACAGTTTTTGCACCGCACGCCAAAATAGCTCGCAGATGTCAGATTTTTCCCGACTTACTTAACATTTATCGTTATATTTTGGCCAATTTACACAATATCTTTATGAATTATAGCTTATGTGTTATTCTGATGTATAAGCTATATAATTGTAAAGTTTCATTAAAATCCATTCAGTAGTTTTTGCGTGAAAGAGTAACAAACATCCATACATCCTCACAAACTTTCATGTTTATAATATTATAGTAGGAACATACTTACAAATGTTTACCTTCGTATATTTTATACAGAAGAGACAAATACAGGTAGCCATGACCATTAAAGGGCTTGCTTAGTTGAAAACAAATAAAAAGTAATAAAACAAAGCTCATTTGGTCTTCATCTTCATACTCAAACGCAGTTTAAAAATAGATGGGAAAGATAGAAAATGAAAAAGGACACACACTCTACAGAACCGGTGGAGGCAGATGGTTTTCGCATCTTTTTACAAGTTGTCTTGTGGTAGGCTCTGGGAACATTCCCGCACACATCTTTTGCGTTTGCGAGTACCTTTGATATACTGGATGTAGATACAATGATAACATGTCTAAATGTAACAGTTTGTGATAATTATATGCATAGAAATGTTTATAAAATGATGATTACATAAATAAAATTCATTAAGTTTTGATGAATTGTGTTTTTTTTGTAAATATCTAATGGAATTTACAATATAATTCAAAATCTAACGAACCTCATGGAGAATCCCAAAAAAAAAATTTAGCTATATAAAAATAAAGTTTCCATAAAAACTAAAGAATTAATTCAGATTACTAAAAATAATAAAATAATTTCCACATAATAGCTTCTCCCGTCGTAAAATAATTACTTTTTAAGGACCTATATAACATAAAGACCTTCAAATATCTAAATGAATCTTTACTCCATAGTTGTTATTTATTTATTTATTATTTCAGTATTATAAGTCAGTGCTTGATTAATATCTCACCTGATGATAGGTGACAAAGTACAGCAAACACAAACAAACACAAATACAGCCGAAGATGCTAAAGCGCACTGACTTAGGTCGACAAAAGCCTATTCATTCTTGCCTTAAAAACACCCACATTGAACTTGGATGAAAATAAAGATGATGGCAATTTATTCCATTTCAACTTTAAAATCTAAGAACTAATGAGCAGTTTTTCAACCCAATTTTATATTATTGTATTGAGCCAGAATCGAACCAAATAAAAATGCAAGTAATGTTCAAAGTATATACATATATATGCAGCTGTGAGATGCCTATGTAAAACTATAACTGGAATCACAAAAACTAGCTATGCTACTCTTACTAAAACATCCAGCCGACTTGAACTAGACTTAACGATTAAAAAACAAACAAACAAAGTAGGTATGCGATCCATTAACACACACGTCTAAAAGTGCACATCCCCTAACAAGGAGCATTGCAAAATTCACTGTCAACTATAATAAATCAGCTGGACTTGCTAGATAAGTTGGCCTATTAGATGGTTTTTCTCTGCAGGACCGGTTTCTGCCCTGGACAAACGAGCAAACATTCGCAAAGGTTTAAAAGCGGAGATCGGGACTCCGCAGATCATTCCTGTGTCGTCAGTTCCCTGAGGCGTATTCCCGTGACTTCAATATGTGGCGCCTGTTTTTCCTGATAGCTGCCGTATCGGCACAAATCCCTTCGCTGGGATTTTGTCCTGACTACCAGGTGAGTAAGCTTTATAATATTTTAATTAATATAGATATTTCATGAAAATAAATTAATTATTTTATAAAATCATATGAAATAAATAAAAAAATAATTAATGTTCTGTGATTTTTTTATTCAACATTTTTAAATGCGTTTTCCTTTTATCTCTTTACCAAAAATATTATAAATTTTGTTCTAAAATAAAACAACGGTCTCATAATAAAAACACTGCATTCGCATTTCATTCAATCCACAGCACAGAATTGTAGTATTAAGTACTACGTAATTTCTTCAAATGTTCGTCCATCGAAATCGAATTTACGTTTAAAAATCAGAATTAACAACCCTGATATTTAGGACATACCGTGCGTAATAGCTCAGCGGCTTGGTACTATCACAGAATAAATAATAGGCGCTACTCTTAAATTTCATAGTACGCGAGCAAACATCCTTTAAGAAATGAGATGGCCTTATGAATATTATAAAATTATCAAAATCCCTCATAGAACAAAATTCAACGAACGCCATGAAAAAATCTCAAAAAGAAACACTATTGTTTTAACGGCAATATTTTTTTTAATAAAAATTAAAAACCGACATCAGATAACTAAAAAGGATAAAATAATGTCCACATAATAGCTTAAGAATAAGAAGTAATTGCTTAGACTTAGTGCATCGAATAATTAAAGCTCCTGACTTCAGAAGCTGTTATTTGAAAAATGTTTTATTGTTTTTAGTTCATTGCAGCCAGTTCTTACTTTATAACTAGCGACCCGCCGAAGCCACGGCTGGGTACGATCTATTAATGTTATTTAGATTTAAAATATAATCATGATCAAAGAAAAAAACATTTATTTTATCAATAATAATTTTAAAGAAAATAAACACTGAGGGAAACAATCTATTAAAAATACCTATTATAGAAAATGGTGTTCACACCTCAATAACGAATAGTAGGTACGTAAGTAGACCATAAACGTTCATGTAGTAGACCATAAAAGTTTCATAGTATTTGAGAAAATTTTGGTGACATAAAAATTTTTTTGTTGATTTGTTCAAAGATGTAAGTTTTAAACCAGTAAAACTTAGAAATTTATGGAAAAAACAAAAAATACTTTTTTGTATGGAATATGGATCATTTAAAATCATTTTATTATAAAATTTATTATTATAATTTTGAAATCGGAAGGCTCTATCCTTGAACTTACACTTTCGGGTCACATCAGGTGTGTTATATAATTAGTACGTAGCAATGCTGACCGCATACAAAGAGCAACCGGTTGCAAATCACGGTCATTGACATCGGTCTATTATAACACTTTCGATTTCGGTTCTGACAATAATATAAACAAGGAGTTCATTTGCAACATTTGCAAGATCGATCACTATAGAAGAAAGAAATGTTTCTGTATTGACGTCCTAAAACTAAAATGGTACAATAAAAATAATTATTGAAATTTGTAACCATTGAAGTATAAATATTTATATATAATATAAAGAGAAATATTGAAGTACTTATGTAGAACATAATATTATTTCAATGTTTGTAATATTTTTTTACATTAACGTCCCTATGAACAAAAATATTGAATTTAATTATTTTCAAAAAGTAAAAGTAATTGGTAGAGCACAAGAAAATGATTTGCCTAGACTTTTGACCTATGGAGGAAAGATTTCAAGTATAGATATACTTTTTTATTAATTTAATCGTTTCTCGTACAGCCCATGGCAGACTTCAACATAAACCATTTCCTGGGCACCTGGTACGAGGCGGAACGCTACTTCTCTGTGAGCGAGCTCGGTACCCGCTGTGTCACCACTAAGTACGAGAGTACGCCAGAGGGCAGGATTATCGTGTCCAACGAAATCACCAATTCTATGTGAGTAACCCATCACTGCCCCATTACATCGCCGTGTAAAGGCGACGTAAGAGCATCCAATCCCCCCAATGTTCCCCTGGATGTTGTAAGAGGCGACAGAGGGAAACTTGAACAGAAGATGGACCAGCATCTTTTTTTTTGAATAATGGTGACAAATAAGCACACAGTCCACCCAATCGTAAGTGGATGCTGTGGCCCATAGACATCTACATCTTTCCTCGATTCAGAATCAAGACGCAGATGCGTTGTCACTCCCGAGGACTAAGATGGAATGCATCGTCACCAGTAAAAAGGGTCTCCGGTTCTCTACACTCAGAATAAGAAACACAGCAGCATTAAGCTGCTATTTTACGCTGGTATTCTGTGAGAGCGTGATCCTTCCCCGGTCGAGCCGACCCATTCGTGCTACAACCATAATATAGCAGCAGCATGACTCTTCCACTTAATAAACTCAAAATAACTGTTCAACTCAAAATAATAAAAATTTGCTGTTACCAACGCGCCTGTCAAGCTTTGAGGCCTATGTTCAGCAATGGACATATGAATGGCTGTGATGAATGCATATTATTGATATATGTGGTACTTCAATACATATAGAAATATTCATTATTGCAACTAATATTACTTCTTACTAGGTGTTAATCTGAGTTGGTGGTACTCTATCACATGTGTTAGGGTACAGAAAAACAGAAAATGCAGTAGTCACTTATCATCAGGTGATTTTTAGCTTATATGTTACAAAAAACATGTTTACCACCCAACAGCAATGTTCCTACTCTGTGTTCCGATTTGATGAGCAAGAGAATATTACAGGCTGTATTATTGCAGAATGTTATCAAGAAGATGCTGCTGCCCATCTCCTGTTTCAGTTTACCTCTATCGCCTCTTACGACACCTACATGATGTTACGGGGTAGTAGATTTTCTTACACCGCCACTACACATAAAAAAATATCATCGGAACAAAGGCTTACAATGAGTTTCCTTAACACAGGACTGGAATGAAGAGAGTCTTGGACGGTCACCTGCAGATGATCGGTCGGGATGGCGAGGGACGTATGATCGTTAAGTACGCGGCGCTTCCTGTGCCGTATGACACAGAGTTTAGTGTGCTTGACACAGACTACGATAACTATGCCGTGATGTGGTCGTGCAGTGGCATCGGACCGGTGCATATTCGTAAGTACACGTTATTTATTTCAAGGATCTTTAAAATCATTTTTTCGCTTCTAAAATAAAAAAAAAACTATTTAAGGTGTTAATAATAATGATGTCCTCCAGACCGAATTTCGGTCACGTGGCCAGTTTCAACGGAGACTAGCCATTTGCGCTGGGCAGAATTATAGTACCCGAGTGTATGTGCAAGCACAGATGCACTAATTCGCACTCTCATAGTTCAATGGGACGGCAATCCGACACGGCCGGAGAGAGATCAGGCGCAGCACCAATGGATTTGCTCGCTTTCCGAGACACGGGGTTAAAATTTCTGGACAGAAGAATTCAATAACTGATTTTCTTGGCCGAAATACAGTAGCGTTTACGACCATTAGACCACTGAGGCACGCCGCTTGCCGCTTCATGCACTTTACGTTTTATTTAGCGTTAGATTTATAACTTATAATTACGGGCTGTGAGGCATCCCATTTTAGTTCCTCAGGGGTGACAACGCATCTGTAGCCTTCTTTTAAGTTGGCTGCAGGTGTCCAATGCTGCAGTAGCCACTTACCATCAGGTGGACTGTAAGTTCGCTTGTTATTTTAGTATTATAAAAAAAAAACAACAGTATATAACTAATTTTGATAACCATCATATCATCTAAGATTTGTTACTTTGTGAACTATGTTTGTTTTTAGAAAGTAAGAATATATCACAAATATACAAATATAGTATGGTGATATTCTTTATCAAATCAAATCAAAAACATTTATTTCGGATTCTTCATCCATAGATGTTAGTAAACAATTAAAAATTATCTTAGTGTTAGTAATATTAATGACATAATTAATTTAATTTATTTTAATTTAATCTTGCGCCTGGCTGAGAGCCTGACGCATGCAGACAAATCCAGTGCCGTAGCAATGGAAGATGCCACCTACTTGCCAATGCCCAGAATGCTGTTCGAAATTAACGTCTTAACAACGAGGCACTTCTCTTGCGGATGATAGTACAAAAGCTATCAGTTTGTGCCTCGGCAAAAATTAACCGAAATCGCGGTAACCCAAACAACACCCTAAACCTAAATGCATTGTTGTGTTGAACACGCAGAGAACTGTACGCTCGCTGCGTGTAGTTAACCCATAGACCGCACGTGTAGAGCGAAAGACAATACGCCTTAAAAAGCGTGAGTTTAATTTGCTTGCTACAACGATACATTTATACATTAAATGATAGTATACTTTATGAATTATTGGTTCCAGAAAGCGCATGGGTATTGACGCGCGAAAGACTCGCACCAGCTCTGACTTTGCAAAAGGCGTATGCAGCATTGGACAAATTCAAAGTGTCCAGAGCTTTCTTTGTAAAGACCAATCAAGCAGACTGCTACATTCTGCCTGAACCAGCTGCGTATGCTGAGTCCAAAGAAGCTGGAATCTCAAAATATCTGGAAAGCACGCCAGCATGGTCCCTCTTCCTTCCGCTCCAAAAACTGAGTCCGTTGTGGAGGTACCTACAATAGTAACATTTTTATAAAGATTATTTTATTACTTTTGTTAAAAAAGAACACCGCCGACACCAATGAAATTATTAATTGCAATTTTAAGTGCTGTTTACCACATGCTCAGCGGTGAAAGAAAACATCGTGAGGAAACCTACATGAATAAGATCTAAAAATATTTTAACGCAAACCCACAGTATTGCAGCCAAACCCTTAGCCACTGCGTTAACGAGCCGTCAACATTCACTGTGTACTTTATATTGGATGTCATTTAAAAAACTCCATTACAGCCCATAAAAGTCCAATGTTGAACATAGGCCTCCCCCATAGATTGCCTCATAGGGGTAATTTTGCCATAGTTGCCACGCTTGGCAGGCGGGTTGTCAACCGCAGTTTTATATCATTTTGAGTTGTTATCAGGAAGATGCTGATGTCCATCTACTGTTTCAGGTTCCCCCAGTCGCCTCTTACGACACCTACGGGACGATACACTACACGGCAAAAGAAAACTAATATGTTCTTTTCTATTTCACAGAAGAAAGTAGAGCCTGAAGTCAAGTCGGAAGTCCCCTAGTAAAGTCTGCTATTCCTGAATCTATTGAGGAATTGAAACCAGAAATGAAAGAATCTGAATCTGTGAAAAAGGAAGAAAAAGTAGAAATTCCAGAGAAGCCAGCTAATATCAAAAAAGATATGCCCGATATGAAGGAATCAAGTGCGTCCAAGGTACAGGATATGCCTAAACCTGTACAATAACTCTTGACTCTCTCATGACGAGTTTGCTAGAACTGTGTAGTTAACTAAAGCAGTGATTGTGCGAAGCTTTCCAAAAGGCTATTGTACCAAATAAACATAACTTTGTCTGCCACGGGATCGTTATCCTGGTGTTTTTCAAACATGTACTTAGCTAGTTAGATTTGCCCTAGTTAAAGTAATTGGATTGACTTCGCTTCCGTCAATGAATTAATAAATGAATAAACTATATTGTAATAATTTTATTTCGTCAATTTATTATACCTAAATCATTATGATTTTCTTTTTCAATCATAGTATATCAAACGCCGTTGTTTTTATATTATTTTATAAAAGTGTATATTTTAATGTAGACATTACTTATAGGTGGTAGTACTTTCCTGCCTATACTACTGGAGTACTTATTTCCGCCGTAAGTTTGCACGGCACCGATAATGTTCTGGTTTGAAGAGTAAAGAATATATATATATAAAATGTTTCAGACTTGTGAAGTTCGCTTTTACATGTTAAACTTAATGGTGCAGCTAGGCGGACCCATTGATTCGAAAACCCTTCAGAAATGAAAGGAGGCCTGTGCTCACCCTGTATATTTTTTTATACGATATGGGTGACAAACGAGCACACAGTCCACCTGATGGTAAGTGGTTGCTGTGGCCCATAGACATCTACATTTATCCTCAATTACGAATCACCTACATACAATACAAATGCGTTATCACCGTGAGGACTACGATGGAATGCCTAATTTCCAGTAAAAAGGGTCTCCGGTTCTCTACACTCAACATACGAAACACAGCAGCGTTAAGCTGCTATTTTACGGTGGTATTCTGTGAGAGCGTGGTCCTTCCCCGGTCGAGCCGATCCATTCATGCTGCAACTGTACTTACCAATAACATTCGCGCTACAACTATACTACTAATATAGCTGCAGTATGTACCACATTTATATGCTGCTATTTTTACTAAAAATATTAAATACGTATTAGTAAACACACCAAAGATGAATCATACTCGCGGATTATAATGAAATATAAACAACTTATGGCCATATACTCAAACGCTACTAATTTAAAGATATGGCTAAGTCTCGTGGTATCACAGTCACGAGACAGCACGAGACTTAACGGCGTCTTAAAATTGAGACGCGTTTGAGTGTTAGGCCATTAGCCAGCTAAATTAATCAGCACTTATTAATTTAATGCTTGCACTTCACAATTGTCCAACCGTCCAACTCCAAACGTTAACCCAAACCTGAGTTTATCATGCCTCCTCCGTAGAATATGCAAAATTAAAACACCTTACACCTTAGTGAAAATGAGGTTAAGTCATTGTGGTGATGTTGCAGGCCACTCAGTGCGTCACACTCTTTTGTGGAGTCTATTAAATACTGTCACGCCGATTACCAGGCGAACTTGACCAAACGAAGGGTTGGACGGTCCGAGTAGAGCCGACATAATCCATACTTAAATCATTTAGTAATTGTAAAACATATCTCTTTGAACTTAAGGGGTGCATTACGAGCAACATTTATATGAGATATAATTTTAAGAATTTTTTACATAATATTTCAGTCTCTTACCTCTTACATTATTTATAACGAATTAAGGGTGACAAACGAGTATACAGTCCATCTAAGCGTATTGATAACTACATCTATCGTCTCAAAATGAAGATGCATTGTCACCGTTGATGTATAAAATGAAATGCCTTGTTTCCATTATAAAGAATCTCCGGTTCTTGACACTCACCATTACCATATGGAAACCACATAATTATAATAGCTTTTTTCACTGGTATTCTGTGCAAGCATGGTTTTTTTCCCCGTTCGAGCCGAACCATTTTTGCCATAATACATAATAGGTACCTACGCTGCAGCTTAAATCTATCACGTATGGATATTAGTGGATAATTTAATCCATGCACGTATGTTATACGTTAATTACTCCTATTATGGTGATAATTTTGATAACCAAGCCGAAAACGGCTACTCCGATAATTTTTAAATGAGTGCTATAAATGTACACGCAAATACAAAAAGTTCTAAATAATATCGAAAAAATAAACATAACATTAAAGTAACACGCCATTCACTTTTACTGAAATCTAAGTGCAGCAAAACACATTTTTTTAAATAGTATATGGGTGACAAACTAGCACATAGTCCACCTTATGGTAAGTGGATACTGTGGCCCATAGACATCTACAGTTAACCCCGATTAAGAATCAAAATGCACATGCAGATGCGTTGTCACTCCTGAGGACTAAGATGGAATGCCTCGTTTCCAGTAAAAAGGGTCTACGATTCTCTACACTCACCATGCGAAACACAGCAGCATTAAGCTGCTATTTTACGCTGGTATTCTGTGAAAGCGGTGTACTACCTCGGTCGCGCCGACCCATTCGTGTTACAACCATAATATAGCTGCAGTGGTACCACTTACATATTTATACTTTCAAAATAAATATTTTCAAATAGGACTAAAATTGATTTAAATGAGTCGTAATAAAATTAACTAACAATAGTTACATTTCAAGACTATTTGAAAATTATTGAGAAAGTGAAAATAGGCAAAAAGGAAAGGGTCTGATTGTATTGGTCGGGCTGTTACTGAGCGCCCACTCCCGGCCGCTATCCTACTACTGCCCGATACGGGGACTTTGACTATTTGAAAATTATTGAGAAAGTGAAAATAGGCAAAAAGGAAAGGGTCTGATTGTATTGGTCGGGCTGTTACTGAGCGCCCACTCCCGGCCGCTATCCCACTACTGCCCGATACGGGGACTTTTGGCTGCTGGGTTTCCCCCCTGGCCCGGTTCGCCCCTCCTTAGTTAACCTGCACCCCCCAGATTCCTCCGGGGGGTCCATATTAATACCAGGCTTAGTGTGGACGTCCAGTCAACATGGGCCACACAGCACCAGGACTCCCGACCTCAAACCATCCTCCGATCCCGACCTCCGAGTAGCCGGATTACAGGAGACGCCACGCTCCCAGTCGAAAGATACTTTGAATTTACAGTATATATAATTAACAAAGTCATGTATTCAAATCAAACAACAAAACTAAAAAGTTTATTATTATTTGCCATATTTGCAATTTTTACCAAACAAATTTTAATAATTAAAAAAAATATTATAAATTATTTTCCCTCTCTATTTCTCTATTTTATTATTTAAATACCTAATAAAAATTTTGAAGCACTCGTGGCGTCCTCTGCGTGAGTTCAATGGTATTACTCTACCATCGTATTATGTACCGCGCTGACACTTTTTTAAATGTTTAGGAAGATGGCGCTAGTGTCGAATTTTTCCAACTTAATATTGTACATGAATCTATCTACTGAATTAAGCTCTTTCTCATAGATTTTTAGTATTTTTTTTAATTTTCGACAAATCTGGCTCTACAACATTTATTTTGTTGGTATAGCTATGTAGAGTATGTTACAATTATTAAAGTTTCAGATCAATGTCAAAATGTTTTTACTTCTGAATATTGCTAAGCTCAAACAAAAATAAGTCATAGTTTATCATCTCTGCTCAAAAGAAGATTCACTTCCCTTCTAACCTCAATAGGGCTGTGAGCTTACTGCTTCTTGATAGCAGCAATAAGCAAGAGTTTCGTACCCAGATAGAGTATTAGGCAGAAAAATAATAACTCTACCGACTCTACATCAAATTCAAAATGGCAGTGGGTGTACTGCTTTCAAGCAGTAGGAATAAGCAAGAGTTTTATACCCAGATAGATTATTACGCAGAAAAATAAAAAGTACCTAACTCTAACGACTCTACATCAAATTCAAAATGGCAGTGGGTATACTACTTCCAAGCGGTAGCAATAGGCAAGAGTTTTGTACCCAGATAGAGTATTAGGCAGAAAAATAAAAAGTAACTCTACTGACTCTACATCAAATTCAAAATGGCAGTGGGTGTACTTCTTCCAAGCGGTAGCAATAAGCAAGAGTTTTGTACCCACATAAGGTATTAAGCAGAAAAATAAAAAGTAACTCTACCTACTCTACATCAAATATTTCTTCACTAACAACGATTCTCAACCAGATGACAACCAGACGTGAATGAGTGAACTTTTCTGTCTTGTATTCACTGAAGTATTTGTCTTTTTTTCTGAAGTAAAGGCGACAATCGAACACTAGTCCATTCGATGGTAAGTGAATCCTATGGCTCTATCGAAATTTATCGAAATGTAGATGCGTTGTCATCTCTCTGAGGTCTGAGATTCTATCTTACACACTTCCTTACAGTTTCGCTATCTTCTCTAGGAGTCAAATTTAAAGCTGCACGCGCCTCCCTTGTATTTAAGTAGATTTGAGCACATTTATAATGGCAAATATAATAAAAACTTACTTAAAAACTATAGAAAGGCGCAGAGATCTAGATTTTAAGATACTTAAGATGGTTAATGTGACGAACTACCGAAAATAAAAGAGAGCGTAGCGTTTTAAATTAGACGTTCTCTACAAGTAAAAAGGCAAACAGAATTATGCTTATGTTTTATGAAGGTAAATGTGCAATATTAGTGTAGTCCTTTCCCGTTCAAGCCTACCTATTCTTGTCGCAGCCATAAAACACTGATGCATGACCACACTACGTAAAAATATAGGTGAACTCTAGTTAAGGTGGTTCCGTTTTTAGAAAATTATTTTCGTGGTCCATTTTACCACCTTATTAAAATTGTTTTTCATCGTAAGTACTGTTAGTAAAAATAATATTTCATTTCTGTGTTATATTTATACAAATTCGTCTAATACATATACGTTATATGATGGCTTCTTATAAGCACCACAACCAAAGTAGGTTAAGGGTATACGGGCACCTAAGGCGGCAGTAGTAATTAAGACTGCTTTGCTAGGTATGGACTCCGTTGCTGGTTCTTCTGGAAACACCTGAAGGTGACAGCACTATGTTAGGGCGTGAAACCTAGGCTCCCGTCATCTCATTGACTTGTATCGAAATTTGACTGACTTGTCAATGACAGGGATGAGTATGAAAAAAACATTGTATTGTTTTATTTATTTTTAAATAAGCTACAACGGTTACAGAAGATTTTTACCGATTTTATATTTTTAAGTTGCTGTTGAAAATGGGTCGAATACGTCGCGTCCAACTGTGGATAGGATAAACTATGGTCCTCTTTTAGGAAGAGAGAAGAAACTAGAGCAATAAGCAGTCTTTAAAAGCCCCAAAAGTCAAATATGAATTTACAACTGCAATAAAGGTTTTAAGTGACACTTGCACATTGATATCATATGTAAGTTCCAATACTGCGCCATAAACAAAAAGTTTTTTTTATAGAATAAGGGTAACAACGAAAGAAACGAGCACACATTTCACCTGATTGAAGTGGGTACTGTGGCCCATTGATATCTACATTTATCCCTATTACAATTAAAAATGCAGATGCGTTGTCACCCTTGAGGACTAAGATGTAATGGCTCGTTTCCAGTAAAAATGGTCTCCGGTTCTCTACACTCACCATACGAAACACAGTAGCATTCAGCTGTTATTTTACGCTGGTATTCGGTTAGAGTGGTCCTTCCCCGGTCGAGCCAACGCATTCGTGCTACAACCATAGTATAGCTGCAGCATGGCTCTACCACGTACAAAAAATAATTAATTAAAGATAATCGATCTAACAATAATACTTAAAAATAAAATCCAAAAGCCAATATAAAGTCGTAACGGTTTGCACATGAATCCGAAACTCGTGACTCAGAAATGAACGGTACTTAGGAACTGTAAATAATTACTGAACTCCGCAGTTTTGTCATTACTGATTACAAAATTAAAAAATAATAAAACGAAGTTATTTATTTCTCCCGCCTACTCTGATTATATTTACATCTTCCAGAGCTATCGTATTGTTTGTTGTTGTAAGATAGGAGCCCAAAATCAGTTAAAAGGTATTTAATTAAAATAATAAATAACATATGATTGCCAACAATAAACTCAAAACACACATAGTCACAAAATATTTCTGATATCTCAAAATTGAAAATTTCCTCACGATGTTTTCCTTCACCGTCGAGCATATCATCAATTAAAAGTATACAGTATAATTAATAGTACTTAAATATCAATAATTAAAATTGTAATAAACAATTTCATATGTTTCGACGGAGATCTAACTTGGTTTGCTCGCGTACTCCTCACATGTTACCACGGCTTCTAACTTGGTTGGTTGATATTAAATCCATACTAATATTATAAATGCGAAAGTGTGTTTGTTTGTTTGTTTGTCCTTCTTTCACGTCGCAACAGAGCGTCGGCATGGCATGATTTTTGTTATGGGATAGTTCGGTGGCTGTAGAGTGACATAGGCTACTTTTTCCGCGGAAAACATCTCATTCCGTGGGAAAATCGAATATGTTGCACAAGTTTGTCCTTTCACGTCGCAACAGGCGTCGGCATGGCATGATTATTTGTATGGGGATAGTTCGGTGGCTGTGAGTAACATAGGCTACTTTTTTCAGCGGAAAACATATCATTCCGTGGGAAAATCGAATATGTTACAAAATTAAATTCAGCTAGGTGGCGCCACCGTGATTCTACAAGACGGACGACGGTACGATGGATGAACACAGAAGGTCAGAATATCTGGATTATTATGTGTTTTACCAAAATTAAGATAAAAATGTATGGATCTGTATTTTTCAACGCAGGACCGGGAAGAGCGATAAAAATTTGGTGCATCGTAATTCACAGAATAGGCGATAACCTCGCAGACGACGTTTTTACGTGGTAGAGCCATGCTGCAGCTATATTGATAGTATAGTTGTAGCACGAATGGGTCGGCTCGACCGGGAAGGACCACGCTCTCACAGAATACCAACGTAAAATAGCAGCTTAATGCTGCTGTGTTTCGTATGGTGAGTGTAGAGAACCGGAGACCCTTTTTACTGGAAAAGAGGCATTCTATCTTAGTCCTCACGGCTGACAACGCATTTGCATTTAAATTCGCTAACGAAGATAGATGTAGATGTCTATGGGCAATAGCAACCACTTACCATCAGGTGGACTGTGTGCTCGTTTGTCACCCTTATTCTATAAAAAAAAAAAAAACGATATTAAGTAATCCGTTGATGCTCTGCCTACCCGCAAAGGGTTACAGGCGTGATTATAAATATGGATCAGAAATACTATCACCACCTGTCACGCTTTCACCCTTAACTATTACTTAACAATGGTAGAAACAGTTCTTAGTAAGCCTTATTAATAAGCCTTAGTAATATTTATTGAACGGAAATGAATACAGTTCTTATATGTGGTTATGAATGAATCGGTATTACAATAAGAAAAATTGTGCAAAATTATAAGAAAAATATTTTTGAGAGTTCTTATTAACTAACGTATACATAGTTTAAATTGATTCCGCTAGATGTCGTTACTAGGTTTTTAAAACGCGGTAACTAAATGTTTCCTGACATGTACTTAACTCCCGCCGTTGAGCCGCGCGTCAACTTATAGTGCATACGGTACCTATACGCTTAAATTGTTTCTATTTCGTAGCTTATTCGACTACCTGCTTTCGAGTTCAGTTGTTTGTTATTTGCTTTGTGATTTGGTTAAGGTTGAATGGATTTATATTGGCTTTCATTTTCGGATTTGTGTATTTTCTTGGATCGGTTTTGTTAATTTGGTTGGTATTCCTTTATACATATTTAGACTCTGGCTTTGATTTTGGATTTTGTTTATTTAGAGTCGTGAATTGGTTTTCGTTGTTTTAGGTTGTTTAACAATATTAAAGGAATATTAATAGTATAGATAGTGTATACGGTACCTATACACTTACTTCTTTTTTCGTTGGTTATATTTATATTGACTACTGCTTTCGATTTCGGTTTTCTGCGATTTGTTTTGTGATTTGGTTTAAGTTGATTCGATTTTTTTTGGCTATCATTTTCGGATTCGTGTTGTGTCTTGAATTGGTTTTGTTGTTTTGATTTTAAAATATTTAAAAGGAATATTTATTCTTTTAGATATTTTGGTTTGCTTTAAAAAAAATATTTAAAAGGAAATTTAATTCCTTTTAGGTATTTTAACGTTTTTTTATAAATAGGTTTTCTTACTTCATAATGCCTCGCAAACGTAAGTCCAGTCTTTCAAGAGTATCTTCTCAAAGACAAGCGAAAATATTAGCTCGATCGCTAGAATCTTTAGAAGATGCTGAACTGAGAAGGCAAGAACAAGCAGAGCGTCAGGCTGCTTTAGCGCATCTGAGACACCTTCTCAACGTCAGCAAAGGCATCTTGAACAGACAGAGCGTCAGGCTGCTTTAAGAGCTTCCGAAACACCTGATCAAAGTCAGCAAAGGCGTCTTGAACAGGCAGAGCGTCAATCTACTTTAAGAGCTACTGAAACACCTGCTCAAAGTCAGCAAAGGCTATTCGAACAAGAGGAACGTCAGGCCGCCTTAAGAGCCGCGAAACACCTGATGAAACTCAACACAGACTCATTGAGCAAGCTGAACGTCAATCTACTATAAGGGCATCTGAAACACCAGAACAGAGACAGGCGCGAAGAGATGCAAATGCAGCTCAAGCTGAACGTCGACAAAATTTTCAAAGAAACAATTGGTCGGTTTTAATGACGCAGCATTCAATTATGATCCGTTGATTGATTATAAAAATCACAGGTTAGTTGTTATCGGACTGATGAACAAGGCGTCGATTTTGCAGCGCTTTAAAATGGAAAGATGAGACCGCAGACATGTGCTGTTCCAATGGCAAAGTGTCTCTTCCGTTACTTGGGGAACCAGAAGAACCTTTGAAAATCTCTTTTATATGATGCTAATGAGTCACGGCGCTTTTAAACAGGATGCGGAAATATAACTCATGCTTTCAAATGACGTCCTTCAGGTTGACCGGAAATAATAATGCCGGGATTTTCGCCTACATTTACGGTGCAAGGGCAAATTTATCATAGAATAGGTTCACTTTTTCCAGCTGAAAACGAACAGCATAAATTTTACAAGTATATTTTATGGGTGACGAAGAAATTGAGGTAGAGCGTCGCTGCCAATTTATCCAGGAGTTGAGAGAGACACAGTGTTCAAAATTCAAAGATTCTTGCATGAACGTAACAATTTAGTCAAAACATTTAAAACTGCTTTAGAAAACCTACCTGAAGAGGATTATAAAGTCGTCATTCACGCAGATCGGACCCCTCGAGGAGAGCATGAAAGGCGCTACAATGCACCTTGATAAACGAAATAGCAGCCGTAATTAGTGGTGATCAATTTTCTTCACGAGACATTCTCTTGCGAGCACGTGATGATACGTTGCAACGGTAGCCGATACACACAAGTTTTATGACGCTCTGCAATACCCATTGATTTATTGCAAAGGACAAGAGGGTTATCATTTTCAAATTCCACTCATTAACCTGGTCACAAAGGAGCCTACCCGAACAAAAAGTATCATGTATGGATTTTATGCGTATCATATGATGTTGCGAGAAAATGATTGTAACCTCTTAGCCCGGTGTAGACAATTATTTCATCAATTTTTGGTAGACATGTATGTGAAGGTAGAAAGTGAACGTCTCCGTAATATATCTTTAAATCAAAAAGCTGCGCGTTGAGAATTATATACATTTACAAGATGCAGTTTCTAGCGACGCCAATGTAAACCCCAGAGATTTAGGTAAAATGGTAATTCTGCCCTCATCATTCGTTAACAGTCCCACTACCTACATGAGTACACACAAGACGCATTCGCCTATATACGAACATACGGAAGACCTGATCTTTTGTTACTTTTACTTGCAATCCCACATGGAAAGAAATAACCGAGGAGCTAATGCCGGGCCAAAAAGTACTGATAGACACAATTTAGTTGCTAGAGTATTTAGATTAAAAGTACAAAATTAATGTATGTAATTAACAAAGGAAAATTTTCGGAGAGGTGCAGTGCTTCATATATTCAATTGAATGGCAAAAGAGGATTACCGCATGCCCACATTCTAATATGGCTTAAAGAGAAGTTGCGGCCCAGCCAAATAGACGACATAATAAGCGCCGAGATTCCGGATCCTGAGCAAGATAAAGAATTGTATGATACCATCGTCCGAAATATGATTCACGGTGCATGTGGAGCACGAAATTCAATATCGCCATGTATGAAAGAAGGAAAATGTACAAAGAAATTCTAAACAGCTATTAAAAGAAACAGTGCACAATGACAATGGCTACCCTTTATACAGACGCAGAGCTCCCGAAGATGGTGGCAGGAAAGTTACAATCAAATCTCGCTCTGGAGCGTTCGAAACTTTAGATAACAGCTGGATTGTCCCGTATTCTATGTAAAATGTTTAATGCCCACATTAATGTAGAAGCATGTAGCTCTGTCCGCGCAATCAAGTATATCTGTAAGTACATAAATAAAGGAAGCGACCAAGCAATATTTAATCCCAGGAGTGAAGGTGAGGCAAATCCCGTTAATGAAGTACAGACCTTTCAAGCAGGGCGTTATGTCAGCAGTAACGAGTCAGCGTGGCGTCTCCTTGGCTTCCTTTAGACGAAAGGCACCCAACAGTTACTCACCTTGCTGTGCACTTAGAAAATGGAGAGCGTGTATATTTCACCGAAAGAAATTTCCAAGAAAGAATTGCATCACCGCCAAAACTACACTAACAGCCTTCTTTCAACTTTGTCAAACCGACCCTTTGCAAAAACGTTGTTATATTATGAAGTCCCCGCTATTATACTTGGAACACATCTAGGAAGGAGGAAACGCCGTATTCAAGGCGCGCCTGTTGCAAATTGGCCTGGTGTAAAGTCATCAGATGCCCTTGGTCGTGTATACCGTCCATGTAACTAATTTTGAATGTTTCTGTTTACGATTGCTGCTGCACCATGTTCGGGGTCCTACAGGATATAAAGACCTTAAAACTCTCAACGGTCAGGAATGCAACTTATAGAGAAGCATGTGAAGCTCTGCATCTTTTAGAAAACGATAATCACTGGGATGAAACCATGGAGGAAGCTGTGCAGTGCCAGTCACCAGCCAAAATTAGGGATCTTTATGCAACTCTTATATCATCTTGCAGGCTATCTAATGCACATAAATTGTGGGACAAATATAAAGAGTACATGGCGGAAGATATTTTGGGAAGGTTACAGCAGATACACGCGAACATGACATACAATGAACACATTTATAATGAAGCACTTGGAAAATTGAAGATAAAGTAATGGCAATGGTAGGCAAAAATTAAGCGACTTTGGAATGATAAACCCTCAGCGAACAACCGAAAATGAACTAAGTGATGAAATTATACGTGAAACAAACTACGATATACCAGCTTTGCAGCAGCAAGTAGCCGAATTTGTACCCTGCTTGCTTCCCGAACAAAACGAGTTTTGACAAAGTATTAGGACAAATTGAATCTGGAATGGTGCACTTTTCTTTTAGATGCCCTGGAGGAACTGGGAAGACATTTTGTTAAATTTATTATTAGCGCAAGTACGGAAAGATAAAAACATTGCTGTGGCCGTAGCTTCCTCCGGTATAGCCGCCACGCTGCTAAGCGGGGGCCGCACTGCACATTCTGTTTTAAAACTCCCTCTAAATCTAGCCCAGGAAAAATCGCCGATCTGCAACTTTAGCAAAAATAGTGCACGAGGTATAATGCTACGACAATGCAAACTTTTAGTGTGGGACGAAAGTACAATGTCGCATAAAAAAGCTGTAGAAGCACTAAATCGAACGCTCCAGGATTTGCGCAGCAATACCGATGTAATGGGAAGAATGGTGGTTTTACTGGCTGGTGACTTTCGCCAAACTTTACCTGTCATTCAAAAGGGCACACCTGCAGATGAAATTAAAGCATGCCTCAAGTCGTCTATTTTATGGAACAAGGTGACAAAATTCAGTTTAACCACGAATATGAGAGTGCATTTGTATAATGATATCAATACTGGAAACAATGCTGACACACTATTAAAATTGGCGATGGGCGGTTGAAACGGATGCTGAGGGCTGCGTTAAATTGACGAGAGATTTTGTAATTTAGTACAGAGTCATTCCGAATTAATTGCGAGCGTTTATTCAGATTTAACGAACAACATGCATGAAGACAAATGGTTATGTAAAAGGGCGATTCTTGCACCAAAAATGAGAGCGTTAACAAAATAAATTCAGATATATTAAGCGAAGTAGCAGGAGAAATAACAGAGTATTTGTCAGTAGACACAGTTATGGACACAGAACAGAGCACTTCATATCCCATAGAGTTTCTAAATTTTCTAGAGTTGTCAGGTGTGCCTCACATAAGCTTCAATTAAAATTAGCGTCCCAGTCATGCTAATGCGAAATTTAGATGCTCCTCGGTTATGTAACGGGACAAGGCTGCGTGTGACACATCTTGGACGGAACACAATCAGTGCTACAATTTTGACAGGCGTAGGAAAAGGTGAAAATGTTATTATACCACGGATCCTATAATTCCCACAGATCTTCCTTTTCAATTCAAAGGTTGCAGTTCCCTATTAAGCTCAGTTTTGCAATGACAATTAATAAAGCGCAAGGGCAAACGTTACAGGTAGCGGGGGTCAACTTAGAAAAACCGTGCTTCTCTCATGGTCAGCTGTATGTAGCATGTTCGCGTGTGTCAAATGCCCAGAATCTCCACATTCTTTCCTCGAATGGAAAAACATATAACATTGTGTACAGTAGCGTCTTAAAATAGTGTTCAGTTAGTTTTTTTCCAAAATTCTACAATCAATTAATCAGAATTCACAGATCTTCCCTTCAATTCAAAATTTCCTATTTAGCTCAGTTTCTTTTCAATTCCAAATGCTGCACCTCTGACGGACCTATTAAGCTCAGTTTCCTTTCAACTCAAAGGCTGCATCTCTGACGGATCTTTTATTTGGCTCAGTTTTCTTTTCAATTCAGAAAACTGCATCTCTGACGAATCAATTTAGCTTAGTTTCTTTTCAAAGTCTGCATCCTGACGGATAATTATGCTCAGTTTCCTTTAATTAAAAAATATCCCATTTCCATTTGGATTAAACAGGCTATTTTCATGCTTTCCTATACGCTGCGTTTCAAAAATTTAAATAGGCTGACGAATCAATTTTGCTCAGTTTCCTTTTAATGGCTGCATCTCTGACAAATCTATAAAACTCAGTTTTCTTTCAATTCAAAAGCAATGGATAGTTCATTTCCCAGTGACCATGCGGGCGAAGCCGCGGGTAACAACTAGTAATCAATAAATAACATACATATCAATCATATTATTTCAACTAATTTCTGTGAAAATAAGAATCTGCCAATAACAATTACAATTATTGATGTGAAGAATACATTAGTAATTACAATTAATTATATATTACTAGCGATCCGCCCCGGCTTCACACGGGTGATTTCTGGATCTCGACAAAAGTGCCACCTACCGGGTCCAATTTTGAATCTAAATCTTCCGAGGGCCCACTCAAACACACACAAAAAAAATTCATCGAAATCGTTCGAGCCGATTTCGAGTTTTAGCGAGACTAACGGATGATTGATTTTTATAATATATAGAAAAGATAATATGCATTAGACTCTTAACTTGAATGCTTCCATGAATGCCGGTAACCGGTAAGCAGTCAGTCGCAGTCGTGTGTTGACCAGATACCGCAACGCAACGGATTTACAATATAATACACTAATATTTTTTGTTCGTAGTACTGCATTGAATGTTAGTTGCGTGTCCGTTTTTTAAATAAAAGGTAAGACTCTTTTTATTATAAATTATTAAAATATTTTTAAAACCTTGTAACTGTTTTCCAGCTACTGTTATTTAAAACGTAATTAGGTATATTATTTCATAAAAAAAAAGTTCCTCACTCATTAAATTTTTTTTTTTTACAAAATATTAAAAAAAATATATTATTATAATATTATGATTTTACACACAATATTCTAGATAATTAAATGTAGAATACAGTTCCAAATATTTATGATTCAAGGTGTTTATACTGTTATAATCAAACTTTATCATTTCGATTTTCAATACATCAAACGTCCTCTGTTGGGACGTTTGATGTAAAAAGGCCACCTTGACCATAGATAATATACTATTTGTATAGGGCAACCTTGACAGTGGCCTTTTTGCGCGACTGCCCGAAGAAGAGTAATATTTTTCGAGAGTAAGTATGTATGTACTGTGTATGTACATATGTCTATTTCTTTGAGACGCTCTGTGTCCTAAACGACTTGACGAATTTTAACATAATATGAGGTTATGAGGCGTCGTAAAATTTGTCTTAATTGTGAGAGTGATAAAAGGCTATTTAATATTTATATATTGCATCTTCAAATACAAAAATAGGGAGAAGAAGTTCTTTTTTACACAATCGGGTTTCTTAAATTAATGTTTTAAACATTTTGCTTGTTATATTTTAACCGTCTGTACACTTACCAGTTTTTCAATGTTTTGAAAATTTTGAAGATGAAGAATATTTTATTTAATAATTGTTCTAATTTAAAAAATCTAATTAGGAATAAATTCTTTGTCATACATTACTATAAGAATTAATTAATAATTTTCGAGAAATTACGGTCACAAAAGAAATATTTCGTTAATAAAATATTTATTTTAAAGTATTTGCATTTACCCGTGTTTCAAATACTATGCAAAGATAAAGCATATTAAATACAATAAATATTCGTAAAGAAAAACATATTTGTCAAAAAATATACTAAATAATAATAATAATTATTATTATTTTGTGTGTGTGGCGGTGTAAGAATATCCACTACCCCATATCATCCCGTGTGGTTGTCGTAAGAGACGACAGAGGAAACTAAAACAGGAGATAGGCAGCAGCATCTTCCTGATAACAACTCAAAATGATAAAAAACTGCGCTTGCCAACCCGCCTGCCAAGCTTGGCAACTACGGTAAAATCCCCCCTTAGAGGCAATCTATGAGGGAGGCCTATTTTCAGCAGTAGACTTTTATAGGCTGTAATGGAATAGAACGGATTCTTTAATGTCAGAAAATTTTAGTAAATATCATACCTATATCTATGTTAGTAAAATAATTTGCATAGTCAAAATTACAACTTATAAATAAATAATAATGAAATTAAAATAAATATTGCGTTGCTCAGCAAAATATCCCTGTTGTACTATAAAATCGTAGCAGCTCCAACAGCGTCTGGAAGGATTGAATAATATTCAATGTACTCGACATTGAATATTATTCAATCCTTGTTATTGAAAAATATTCGTGTAAATATCATAAATAATTAAGCGTTCTGAAGTCATTGTGTGGACACGAAGGGCATTGTAGGCTTTACGGGTGTAATCCGTCCACAGAGTGCTTGTTACGAGCGACGAGGAAATATGCGGGCCAACACGTTACTTTTCACCGTTAATGCTCTCTGTTCCCTCTCAATGTCGAGACCTGTCCCAGATATTGTTTTACTTTGTTCAATATGCAACCACTGAGCAAATGTCCCACTAACGTTAACATTTGGTCCCCGACCGAAAGAACATATATTCGCTTTTAATGTAATTACATATATGTAAGACAATGAATCTTCAAATGTGTCAAACAAAATAAATCACACACTACCAGCATTCTTCTCAGAGCACTGATCGAATGGGTCAGCCGCAACATGTCGTTATCAATGTATTTTAATGCAAACTCCGTCTTTGTAACGTCCCTCGAGCAACATAACTGATGATGTTAATGCAAACTCCGTTTATGTAATCCCTCGGGCATGCTACTGAGTTCCTTAATCAGCTCATTGACACAGATATTGAAGACTTTATTGATGTACATATAAAAAACACTTTCATTAAAAATTATTGGAATAAGGAATAGGGTCAAAGTATGTCAAAATCATCCTAGAAATATACCACTGCAAGACCCTGGTCTACTCTGTTTTTTGAAATGAATGGAAAGGCTGAGAACGTGCACTGGCACAAATCCAGTGCAATTTATAACCTCATAGTTTCATGTCGAGTATTATAATTAGCTCATCATTTCGCGACTTCGAAATATTTTTCATTTTACAGACATACAAGAGACGTCCCTGTTTTCCTTTTCGTAAATCAAAATTCAAATTTGCCGTTAGGGCCCGGTTCATAACTTAGCACGGCGTGGCTGGGCATTAACCTAAATTATATAAAGGGCTTTGCCCTCTTCATGTTGTTTTAGGTTAATCTTGAAAAAATAGTGATAGTGAAAAGATAGTAACAATTTTAGGTTAATCTTGATTAGATAGTAATACAAAAGAAAAAGTTTTGATTGTGTACTTTTTGATAGATAACCTTTTTAAATATGTACAGCTAAACATTTTAATAGATACCTACCTAAAAACATTATTTTATTAAGAGGTTCGCCATACTTTAGGAACCGTTTTCTTAATTTTTCTATATCTAAAACATTTTTAATTGGTGGTTTGGGTGTTTAGTAATCGTACATTGATTTTTCGAAAGCATATTTTGTTCCATAATAGTGATTACTTAATAATTCACTACTGTCTGTATGAAGAAGCTCAAAGACACTTAGCGTACGATGGAAAGGGCTATGCTTGGACGGTATAAAATCCTTAACTAGGCACACAATTTACTTAAATTATCTCTCATTTTATTGCATTGATTGGATGTTTTTCCTACTCCAAATTAATCCTAAATTAAGTTGCACGACTCAATCTGTGAATGTTATGTACACTTGTTATTGATATGCATATCAGAAAATATAAAAGTGTGTATGTTGTGACAATGTCATATATGTATATTGTAAGTGTACTTGTTAAATAAATAAATAAATAAGAACAAAAGTAGCGGACCAGTACGCTGAAGTGGCAATGGGCTGGCCATATAGATCGAGGAACCAACAGCCGATGGTGAAGTAAGGTTCATGAGTTATACAAGCGCAGTGATGGGTAACCCCCCACTATATTGAATGACGACCTAATGAAACACGCAGGCAGTTTAGGCTTTGTGGCAATCTATGGAGGAGGTCTGTGTTCAGCAGTGGTCGAACTGTGATGGGCCGTGGTTTTTTTTATAGGATAATAGTGTGGCGGAATTAATGATGGATAAAAATTAGCATTTACTACAATATTTTATTATGTATTACAGTGCAATGTTTTGTAACCATTCAAAATTTTTATTCTTTAATACAGAGATAATTTTGTATTCAAATATATTTCACAATTTGCAACGCTACGATCGATACAATCTCATTCACTCCCATACATAAAAGTAAAGTAAAGTAAAATTCCAGCCCAAATACGTCCCACTGCTGGGCGTCGGTCTGTTCTCACTTCTGAGAGGGTTTTAGGGCAAGGAAGTGACCGCCGCCCTGCCCCAATGCGTGTTGGCGGACTTCACATGTCTTCGAAATATATTTTTTTATTTCGTAGACATGCAGGCTTCCTCACGATGTTTACCTTCACCGCCGAGCTCGTGGTAAATTAGCACTTTTTAAGTGCTGATTTATTTGCAATTAACAATTTCATGGTGCCGGCGGGGATCGAATCCGGGTTTCTTGCGTATTGTGAAATTTACAGCGAGCGCCTGTTGTGAGTGCCTGTCAGCAAGCCTCTGAGCTACCACGACTCTTTTTTTTCTCTTTTTTCCGATAGATAGCAGAATATTATTTGCGCAAAGACTTAAACTGATTACAAACAGTATTACCGTGGTAAAACCATGCGGCAGCTAAATTATGGTTGTAGCACGAATGAGTCGAACGAACGGGGAAGAAACGCAACTTTATTTTTGTTCTTACTGAGGATAGATGCAGGTGTCTATGTGCAATAGCATCTACTTACCATGAGGTGGATTGTGTGCTCGGTTATCACCCTTATTTTTTTTTATTATTATAAGCCAGTGCTTGACCACAATCCCACCTGGTGGTAAGTGGTGATGAAGCTCTAGATCGTAAATTGCACTGTCTTCTAACAAAAGGGTTTTCACACCTTTGTTGTCGATATTTTTTTCTTTGTTTCACCCGATGACCGCCTCGTTATCCGATGGTGGAAAGGGGAGGAAGGAATTAAAGCATGTAATTACTACGCACACTCTCCAAAATGCATCCTATAGAATACCAAGAGGATGGCTACTCTGCGCCTGAGCGCTCGAGGCTGTCAAGATTGGTTTCAACCAAATCAAGGTTACCAATAAGCGTCTTAGCACGTCTCTACAAAGTCCAACGCTGCTCATATTCTATAAAAAGAGGTCATTGCCGGTCTATACAAAATGAACGGAGTTAGCGACTAAGCGTCAAAATAAGAAAGGCATTTCAAGCCATTACTAACAACTGAGAATGAGAACTATATATATTTTTAACCTTTTCTACCGACTTCAAAAAGGAGGAGGTACTCAATTCGACTGTAAGTTTTTTTTATGTATGTTACCTCATAACTTTTTTCTGGGTGAACCGATTTCGATGATTCTTTTTTTACTTGAAAACTGGTACTTCTCATGTGGTCCCATATAAATTTGATCATGGTTTGACTAATAGTTTTTGAGTTATTCTTAATAAGTGATATTGAAGTCGGTTGTACAAAATTTTTAATTTTAAATTATTCACGTTTCGATTTTTGTTTGCGAGTATGGCTAGTCATGTAAAGCATTTGCGTTAAGAAAAGGACCGTATTGTGCAGAAATGGAACCCACGAACTGACCAAAATAATATTCCAGAAGCTCTTTTTTCAGTTTATTTCCAAGAATGAAAGACATCTGAAAAATGATCTACATAACATGATATAATATGGCTTCTACCGCAAGAAAAATGCATTTATCTTACAAATCTGAATAACTTTATGTTTTTATGGATTGCAACATTTCTCACAACACGTTCCAAAATATATAATTAGCATAATATATTAAAGATTAACAGTCAACAGTCAGACAGCCTAGTCTTATTAATGAGGGATTAAGGTCACAAAGAGTGTACATGATATATTATGAATTATGTTATTTAATTAAAAGCACCTTGAGACTTGCTCTCGCTATATAATTCTACATTAGCATATCCTATTTTTTTAAACAGAGGGCACACGCATGTTATCGATCAAAGAATTTGACTTTAATTTTAATTCGAAAATATGGAACAAGTGTTCTTTGGTTGATTCTAACTAGGTAGATAAAAAACGTCAAAATTTATACCCGATGTTTTTTGTTTTATTTTTTTATATATCTGAAGTGACAAATGAACTGACAGTTCACCTGATTGTAAGTGGCTACTGCAGTCCATGGACACCAGCAATATAATTATATTGGCTCTTTGTAACCTTCAGACCAGAATACAGCAGTACAAGCAGTGCTATTTCGCAGTGATAACTAAGATTGGTGATAAGTCAGAGGGAGATCTACCTAGAAAATCTACCTAGGAGTGCATCTGGCTAGTACGTACCCAGGCGCACTCCTAGGTAGATCTTTTATTAAATTTTGTAACTTGTACTATAGTTGTAACTTGTACTTATTTGTAACCTTGATTTGGTTATTATTTAGGTAGATCTTTTAAATATCTTTTATAAATATATATTTTACGTGGTAGAGCCATGCTGCAGCTATATTAGTAGTATAGTTGTAGTACGAATGGGTCAGCTCGACCGGGGAAAGACCACGCTCTCACAGAATACCAGCGTAAAATAGCAGCTTAACACTGTTGTGTTTCGTATAGTGAGTGTAGAGAACCGGAGACCCTTTTACTGGAAAAGAGGCATTCCATCTTAGTCCTCACGGGTGACAGCGCATCTGTATTTTGATTCTTTATTGAAGATAGATGTAGATGTCTATGGGTCACAGCAACCACTTACCATCAGGTGGACTGTGTGCTCGTTTGTCACCCTATCCTATAAAAATATATATATATATACATATAGTACATAGTTAATATATTTTAGAATCTTACACGAATCCTTAGCTAATTAATTTTTAATTAGCTAAGGAATATAAGAAATAAAAATAGGTAATGTGTCTTACCTATTGCACGTCACCAGTAATCCCAACACCTCTACTTCCACTCATTCAATACTCATCACCACTAATCCCAGCACCGCTACTCCCAACACCAGAAAATACATACCACTGCCAATAATAGTACGACACGTGTTTCGCCTCTAAACAAGGCATCATCGGGAGAAAAAGACTGCGGTGGATGAATGCAAATTTTTACGCGGACCTTAGCTACTTAACTTTTAACATCTTTAATTTGAAGGTAAAAACTTATTAGTTTTTATCATCGATCAAACCAAAATATTGCTTCACCACGATTACTTTTTTATCTAAATGATGATGTTCGACCTTGTTCATTCTGCAAGTAATTATCAACCTTTGAACATTATTACATCATACAAACTTTGTGAATTCAATCTTATAACAACATTGATTAACGTTAAAAAACTTACATTTGTCTATTGTACATTTTTGTTTAATGAGCCCGTGCAAAAAATTGCACTGATAAAAAATCTACTTCATCATCAAAGTGATGACGTCACTTGATGATGAATTAAATTAAAATCCCGGCCAGCGGCTACCATTTAAAGTATTCTTGTTGTTCAAGGTAGGTTCATCTCTATATATAAAAATCAATTGCTGTCCGTTAGTCACGTAAAATTCGAAAATGGCTCGATTGATTTTGGTGTGTGTTTGAGTGTTTTCACAATTGGACCCGGTAGGTGGCGCTGTTGTCGAGATCCAGAAATTACTCGTGCAAAGCCGGAGTGGATTGCAAGTTTCTTATCGCTTGTGTACCTATGTAAAGCAACACTCAGATAGCATATATAACTATTCAAATATTTAAAGAAAATAGAATAATACTGAACCAACCTTTTTTGATTAGATTAAGTTAGAGCTTTAGTCGCACTCGATAAGTAATTTGGCAAAACCATAGGCTTCGGTGATAATGTAATAATATAAGTACAACTCTAATAAAAATATAAAAAATAAAGTCTAGTGACAGTGTACAAATGGCCCACTGTTGGGAGCAGGCGTTCTCGATAAGATTTCGCCAAGCTGCACTGCTCCAGCAAGTTGATACATTTCATGTGTACTCGGATTTTATTACCACTGGACTACGAGCTCATGAAATCTTGAAGCGCAAATCAACATCTAATGAGCGAGAAATAATAGTTACCATACTAGGTAATCAGTTTTAACGTAAATATATTCCAAAGCAAACGCTAAACGGGTAATAGATTCCTAGGAACAAGGTCGCAGTATTTCCACAGTGCTGATACATTTAATTTTACGCACAATTTTAGTAGTAAATTAAGTTTAATTTTAGTAAAATTTTAGTAGGGTATTGGCCACTACATCTAATCTTTTTAGATAAAGAAAATTAAATAGTAATATTCCTAATTTTTCTTTTCTAATTTATAAACTTCGCATGTGCAACGTACGTATACTCAATTATTATTTTCGAAGGGAATAGTGCTCCGAGTTCCTAAGTTTAAAAACAAAGCTGCAGCCTACATTTTCAACACCTTACGTTTACCGATCCGTCCTCAACGCACCACTGAGTGACAGAAACTTCACATCTTTACACAGATTTATTATTCAGTACGAAATAAATTAGATGACATAGAACTGCCAATCAGGTTTACGAGACTTGAGCGGCCTTCACAAGCAGCCTTCCGAGCGCAGGAAACATCACGCTTCACCCCGACGCGCGCCCCAGACCCCAGTGCATGTGTGATGAGTTGATGTACGTTCTATGTTGCTATCGTTAACTTATTTACTGTACGAGTATTATTAAACGGTTTTAAGTACCGTTAAATATACCGTTATAGTTAAAGATTATTTTAAGTGCAACTAAAGTCACCGTGCATTTAATTAATCTCAGTTTCGGAATCTATATTATATTATGAATAGGTGAAGCGAAAACTTTTTACCCCTTTTTAAGCATATTGCGCGCACGGAGGAGTGTGAAAATTGGCAAGATTGAAGTTTATATGGAGAAGGCTAAAATTTATTTATAACATAAGTTAAAAAAAAAACATTAAATTAAATTAAATAATTCGTTCATTGTTTACGTTTATACTGCCAATGTTAAACAAATAATAGTCTGTGGTCAAATAGTTGCACAGAGTAGGCAGTAGAGATTGTCGCCAATGAATTTTAAAATGTTACCGTTACAGCCTATTAAGGTCCACTGCTGAACATAGGCCTCCCCCATAGATTGCCTCATATTTGCCATAGTTGCCACGCTTGACAAGCGGGTTAGCAACCACAGTTTATTTTTATTTTTAGTCGTTATTAGGAAGACGCTGCTACCCATCTCCTGATTTGTTAGACCTTCAGCTACCACGGTTCTGCAATATATATTATGTTAACATAGTGTGTTTGTGTATCTTGAATTTATACATTTGTAAGAGTCACTTTAATCCTATTGACTAGACATCTAGATCGGTGTACTATTTATAGAGTGCAAAAATAGATATTTTTTCATCTTTGTTTACTTATCACTTTTTTATACAGTTTTTAACAGTTTTCCTTATCTACTGAATGGTAGAGAATGCCACGAGAAATTAGGTACTTCACATACTCTCGAAATATTTTATTCCTTTGACATGCAGGTGTCCCTCGATATTTTCCTTCACGTCGAGAAATAATTTCATTAAGTATTTCACATGTATGCGCATATTTTTTTCTGAACATACACTATTTCAAGAAGTATCAATTCTCGAGCGTCAAAATCGTAAAACGATATCTTTGGCCAATCTGGCCTTAATATCAGTACACAAACAACCCGGGTTCTATCCATGCCGGCAGCAACGAAATTGTTAATTGAAATGTTTAGGTGCTGATTTTATATACTCTCTTAATTAAAATACTCAATGAAATTCTTAATCGAATGGATTTTTAAAATACTTATATTAATTGAGATAATAAATTTTACAATTTAAGCGCCGAGGAAAACTTTGACGTTCGAGTTCTCGTTCTTTTAAGCGATAACCATACAATATTTTTCGATAATATGAAAGGCATGTTATGGAATTAGAATTTTATTCGACTACATTATATTTAGATCCTTTATTTCCTGATAATAAGCAAAAATGTTTCAAATAAAGTAACTTTCCGTCCATCGAATGTCGCACGCTTACGGCTAGACGAATATGCATAGCGCATACAGCGAAGAAAGAAAACCTTTTAACGTAATAAGAAAATCCTCGACTTAACAGCGAGCGCCAAGTCACTGAGGCACCGCGGCCACCTACAAACCACCTTTAAAGGTGACACTACTAAATCAACTTTAGTGAACGCTTCACAAATATTTTGTTTATAATTCTAATATACGGTGTCATTCAGACAGAAAACGCTAGATTTAACCTCATAGTTTCCGAGTTCGATCTGCACCGGCCAACAATACAGCTGATATCACTTAATACAACTTAAATTGGTAATTCATTACGAGCTTGATGCATAAAGAATTCGGCCAACTCGTGCCATAACGTGTATAGTACAGCGGTGTGGTCCCGCGAAATAACTCTTTCAGAAACAATGAACACAGCCAGGGCCGGATTAAACTTAAGGCAAAGTAAGCCTTTGGGCCCCGCCTCACAAATAAGAAGTTGGAAAAAGGGAAAGAAGCTTGACACTCGCATTGCATAGGGCTTACAATCGATAAATAAATTTCAACTAAGAAAATTGCAGTAAAACTCTATATCATCCGGCAAAATCCATAATAAAAATTACCAGAACCAAAACCCTAATAAGTAAGTTTAAGGAGTTTAGATCTAAGTAAGTTCCAAGGAGTCCGTCTGGGTAGGTACCATCCTCTTACCTGTTTCGCCGTCAAGAAGCAGTGGATAGCCAAACTGCCATCAAAAATTCCAGCTTGAAGTTTAAAAGAAGATCTTGTAAACTTCCAGCTGGATAAAATTACAGTCTTGAAGATTCGCCATAATAGCCACTTTCAAGTAGTAAGGATATTATACACCCGCCGAAAACCCGCGGAACATCGTGTTTGTTGCTGCCTCCCGTTATTGGCCTTGAAGTTTTTAAATTATATAGGGGCACATGGTCACCTACAACCAACTTCAATCAAAGGTCACAGATGTGTTGCCCCTGACGATTAACATGTCTGGCCTCGCTATCAGTAATTAATATATAATTATAAAAATGAATTGCTGTCCGTTAGTCTCGCTAAAACTCGAAAATGGCTTGACTGATTTTGATGAAATTTTTTGTGTGTTTGAGTGGGTCCCTAGATGGTTTAGATTAACAATAGAACGAAATCCAGAAACCACTCGTGCGAAGCCGGGGCGGATAGTTAGTTTTTAATAAAAAAAATAGTCGGTGCTAAAGCATATTGTATACAAGATTTAAAGCCCCGACTTTATAATGTGATTTTATTTTTTAGTTTTTTGAAGTCGGATTAAAGAACATCAAAATCCCAATGTGGTTTAAATAGTTAGTATATTAAAAACTTTCTACTGAAATATGACCTATTTAATAAAAATAATTATCAAAATCGATTCACAATTGACGAAGATATCGCGTCACATAGGTATATACAAAAAAAGCAAAACCCTACAGTCGAATTGGGAACCTCCTCTTTTTTTTGAAGTCGGCTAATATGGATCTCTTGTTCTCGTTACTGAAAATATAAGTTGCAGCAGCATTATTGCATTGTGCGAGTGGCAGCGACATGTCCATCAGCGGAGTACAGGGTGGCCCCTAAAAAACGGAGTGACGAGTGACGACATGAGACATGCACGAAGTCTATGGATGCAGGCGGCTTAGGACCGTGTTTTGTGGCATTTGAAAATATTCTCACAACATTTGTTGCTTTAAATAAATATTAAATCACGCGACCTATCGCGTGAATTCACACCTATAAGAACAAGTTCTAAGAAATACGAAGGTTATTGATACAGGTTCAAAGTCATTTTGATATTTAATGCCCAGTGCCGTTTGAACCTTTATTATCTGGAGTAAATCTAACCTTCAAACAATTTTTCTACCGACTTCATAAAGGAGGAGGTACTCAATTCGATTGTATGTTTTTTTTGTTTTTTTTTATGTGTGTTACCTCATAACTTTTTCCTGTTAACTGATTTCGATGATTCTTTTTATTTGAAAGCTGATGCTTCTCATGTGGTCCCATATAAATTTGATCATGGTTTGACCAATAGTTTTTGAGTTATTCTTAATAAGATAAATTTTTAATTTTAAATTATTTATTCACATTTCTTGATAGCAAAACACTTACAGTAAATCAATTAAACGTTATTTTAGTGCAACCGTCGTCGTTAATACAGACTATCATAGGTCGTTTGCTAATATAGACTAGTAAGCCTCTCCATTTTTAACTACTTCAAAAAGAGGAGGAGGTACTCAATTCAACTGTATGTTTTTTTATGTGTGTTACCTCAGCACTTCTTTTTAAGTAAACCGATTTTGATGATTCTTTTTTTATTTGAAAGCTGGTGCTTCTCATGTGGTTCCACATAAATTTGATCAAGATCTGACCAGTAGTTTTTGAGTTATCCTTAACAATGCGTATTTAGGAATACATTGGTGATGTTCTCATTTTATTTATATTGAAGTCGGTTGTGCAAATTTTTTTTATTTTACTTTCGCTATTGTAGAAAACTGATTCTTGGTTAAAGATTTCATTATGAAGAGAAAATAATGAGCTTAGCTATCATGATGGAATGCTATGGAGTGCCAATAAACAATTTTGAGCTTCATGAGAACTGTTTTTACAACATATGTGCGGAATTTAATAGCAATCTACAAATTATGACTGTATCAATTGAATTCGTGATATACAATAACTTTTAATAGCACCGACTTTAGAATGTGAAATTATTTTAAGTCGGCTTTTACCTTTTATTAAAAGATTTTTTTACCCCTCCCTTATCACAATCTCTATGTCGTCTAAATAATTGCATTAAAAGGTTTATTCTGTATTTTGATGTCCTTAGGAGTAGAATTTTTCTCCAAATTTATATAGGACCACCTCAAAAGTAGTTAATAAATAAAGAATCATCAAAATCATGATGACAATTTGTTTACTATTAACGCAGATATCGCGTAACATGCAAACCAAAAAAGAAAAAGAATCAGAATATTCATTGCCAATAAACTGTGTATGTATAATTTGCGGGTGACATTGCAATTAAACAAACAGTTCAATTGTTAACCTACTCCTTTTTTTTGAAGTCGTCTTAAACAGGCTATAAGGCATTTATTGGAAACTTGAAAGCTTCGGTCCTGCCTAACGGGAGCCGCAGATATAGGTACTTTAATTATCCTTATTTAGGTAATTTTAGAAAGATTTTTAAAGTAGTCAGATTAGTTCGAGAAATAAAGATAAATCATACGTTCAATTAACATATTATTAATAACAATAATAATAACAATAACGTCCTCCAGACCGAATTTCGATCACGGCGGCCAGTCTCAACGGAGACTAGCCATTTGCGTGGGACAGGATAATAGTGCCCGAGTGCATGTGCAAGCACAGGTGCACTCCATACTCCTTCCCTATCATAGTCTAATGTGTTAGAGCCACGCTGCAGCTATAAGAATTATGGTTGTAGCACTAATGGGTCGGCTCGACAGGGGTAGGACCACGCTCTTACAGAATACCATCGTAAATAGCGGCTTGATGCTGCTGTGTTTCGTATGGCGAGTGTAGAGAACCGGAGACCCTTTTTACTGGAAACGATTCATTCCATCCTAGTCCTCAGGGATAGCAACGCATCTGCATTTTGAATCTTAATCAAGGATAAAAATGTAGATGTCTATGGGTCTCAGCGTCCACTTACCATCAGGTGGACTGTGTGCTCGTTCGTCACCCATATTCTATTTAAAAAAAGTCCGATGGAACTGTACTTTGACACGACCAGAGAGAGATGAGGTGCAAAACCAACGGTTTTATGTGCTTTCCCAGGCATGGGGGTGAAACACTGCTAACTTCCTGTCTCCGGTTGCTGCTAAGAATTTTTTGACAGAAACGCCCAATAACCGCCCGATTTTTGGACCGACCCGGGATTCGAGTCCACGATCTCATGATCAGCAATCGCGTTCACGACCACTAGACCAACGACATATTATTGTAAAATTAATTTGGACTCGCATTTATGAAATCATCGGAAACGAACTTGAAATTATAACACGAAGGTCGCATATCAGAATAATAATTACATTTCGTAATTTATCTAGGCCAAACAAACATCTAAAATTAAACATTTGTGATGTTTATCATTTGTTTAGCTTTTTGTAAGTCAGCTTTTAAGAACAATTAATGTAATCCAAAATAATAACAGAATATTTACTAAAGGTACGAGGTTATATATTATGTGTACGTAATCATACGAAACCAAGTTGCCAAATATAAATAATTGTAATTTTGCGGTTTACTATTTTTATATAAAATACATTTTTAAATTTAATTTATTAGCGTATTATTATATTTAAAGCTCTTGAAGCTGTTTATGATAGTGTCTCCGATATAAAGCAGTATAACCATCTCATATAAATAGGTACCAAATATATTACCTAAAACAACCTACCAAGCGTGGCAATTAAGGCAAATCCTTTCAATAGTTCCTGTTACTGGCTGATGAAGAAGATAAAGAAAACAGAAAGATAAGGCAAACCAAATTTTACCAAGTTTCGTGCAATAGAAAAATTTTGAAGCGAATTTATATACAATTTTAAATGGACAGCACAACTTTGTATATTCAATTTTAAATTTTAATTCTTGTTCATTAGACACAAAAAAAAATTTAAGGCCCTACAAAGGAAAAAGCCTCTTGTCACAAAACACATTAAGTATAACTAACTCGAATACATTAGCAATAAATAAAATTTGTAAATAACTAAATTACTTACAAATTTTGTTTTAATTTTCTATACCTATAATTTTTGTTTTAATTTTTGTTTAACCTTTTTGTAACAAAAAAGGTTAAACTTCTGGTGTTTAGATAAGGTGTATAGAAGAATCAATTCCCCCCTTCAGAATGTGAAATTATATTATTCTTTTTAATTATTTTGAAGTCGGCTCCAACGGTTTACTAAAAGATTAATTATTTTGATTTTTTGATGCTTTTAGATGGACAAAAAATATCACAAACTCGAGGTAACAACTAGAATGTAGTAATTTTTTTTTATATTACTGAAGTAACAATCGAACTTAAAGATCACCTGATGGTAAGTGGCTACTGGAACCTATGGACACCTGCAACCAACTTCTAACAAAGAGGGCTACATATGAGTTGTCACCTCTGAGAACTAACATGGAATGCCTTACAGCCTGTAGTTATACCGGCTGCTTATACCCTTCAGACCGGAACACAACAGTGCACGTCTATTTAGCGGATGAAATAAGTAAGAGTCCGTCTGGAAAGATACGGGCGGTGGACACCTAGGCAGAAAAGGAGTCCTACTACTTTTTTTTATATTGAATGGGGTGAAAAACGAGCACACTCCACCTGATGGTAAGTGGATGCTGAAGCCCATAGACATCTACATTATCTTCGATTAAAAATCAAAATACAGATGCGATGTAACCCCTGAGGACTACGATGAAATGCCTCGTTTCCAGTTAAAAGGGCTTCGGTACTCTACATTCACCATACGAAACACAGAAGCATTTTGCTGCTATTTTGTGCTAGTATTCTGTGAAAGCGTGGTCGACCGGGGGAGCCGACCCATTCGTACTACTACCAAAATATAGCTGCTCCGTGGCTCTACCACATACTTAGTAAGTTAGTTAAATAGTGACATTAAAAACTTCATCCCCTATGTTTCCCACTCTTAGGGGTGTAACTTTTTACTTTTAATTTATACTAGACCACCCCTAAATTATACTTCTAACTAGCCAGGCAGACATTGTTCTGCCCTTTCCGACAACGTTTGCCTTTCGCATAAAAAATTGAGGGTCACTTATCGGGATAAATACTATTCTATCTCTCAAGTTGGAGCAAGCAATACACATTTACAAAATTTCATTAAAATCGGTTGACCGGTTTCAGAGATTAGCGTTTTAATTATGAAGATTTATTAAAAAGAGGATAATCTTCACGATTTGCGAAGATATCGCGTAACATATAAAAAAGAACATACAGTAGAATTTCTATTCCATTTTTGAAGTCGGTTAAAAATGAAAGACTCATATATACCTTTTATTTTATCAAAGCCTTTACACTTCATGACAAAGAAATTCAAATATTCAATCCAGGTACTTGTTTATTGGGGAAAATAGTCTCTATCAAATAAGATTATCTTATCTGTCAGTCAATTGAAAGCTGCTCGACTCGAGCCACTTGAATATATAGATAAGTTCAATATCAGTAGAGTACCTACGTCTTTAAGAACTTTATAAAGTAAGAGTGAGACCAGCAAAGTGATTTTCAAATAAAACACCCTTAAAATGAATAACTCTACTTTTTTATAGAATAACGGTGACGAACGAGCACACAGCCCACCTGATAGTAAGTGGTACACACACGGAAACCTTTAATCAACTTCCAATAATAAAGGCCATATTCAATAAATAGGCAATAAACCTTAATTAGTAGACACTTTAGCGGCTCCTCATCTCAGGGTACCACGTTTAGAGCCGGGTCGGCATCAGATGCAGCAGAACCGATTAAGTGACGCAAGTATGAGTCTCTGAGAGATGACTACATATTTGTGCCATTTGCTGTAGAGACTATCGGTCCGTGGGGTCCACGTGCGGTGAAGTTCCTAAAGGAACTCTATCCGCGACTGGTCGTTGCTGCTGGTGATAAGAGGGCTGGTTCTTTTCTCGCTCAAAGGCTAAGTATAGCCATTCAGCGGCGAAACGCAGCCGGCATTCTTGGCACGATACTGTGTCGTTGCTGCTGGTGATAAGAGGGCTGGTTCTTTTCTCGCTCAAAGGCTAAGTATAGCCATTCAGCGGCGAAACGCAGCCGGCGTTCTTGGCACGATACCTCGGGGATCAGGACTGTATTATTAAGTTACTAGTTTTAGATTTTTTAATTACAGTTTTAAATATTGTATATAATAAAATATTGTATATTATGTTATGTAAATAAATATTCTAGAAAAATTCGAATTTGTTCCTAAGAAGCCGTAATTTGTTCGATGGCTGCTGAAATGCGTAGTAGTTACAAATGTATCTTTTAATTATAGAATATTAATAATTAAACCATTCCATAAAACTAGTTTTACGGATTTTAGCGCGTTTAATTTTACTTATTTTTATATCCCGACGTCTCGAGTGCTTTGCAGCACCCATTGTCACTGGGTGACTGAGTTGCTTGTCATCCCTGTGTCAAAATTAACACGGAGTGCCTGCAGCTATTTAATTATTAATTTTGTTGAATTATATGAATGATGATATGCTTGAGTTTAATAATTAGCTTGAGATTCTGTAATACTTAATTTTAATAATTACAGGATCTCATTGGTGGTAGTACCCAGCCTACTTCTCAATTGAACTGAGGTATTTTTTTATTTCAATAGCCTCACGTGTCATATTTAGTAGGAATCGATGTACTTTCGCGAGGATATGTGGTGAGATGATGCAAATCTAATGAAATAGCAAGGGCCGTCTTGGATATGATCACAGACTGCAAACTGGGGCGTTGGTGTTCCACGTCAGCTAGCTTTTATATTTGACGAGTGTATATATGTATGTTGTGATGGATTATCTTACGCCGCGCAACATACATAAATTACCTACAAATGACTATCTTTGTGTTTGTAATGTTATGCTAATGATTTTGTTTTGTTTTTTCAGATGTCTGTTATAAGAGCAATCGCGGTATTCCTCTGCGGGTTCTTGTCGTTGAAACTTTGCGGAGCTCAGGTTGTGTCTGTTGGAAAATGTCCTGAAGTTAAAGCTATGAGTAATTTTGACGCTAAACGGGTAAGGTCATTTAACAGGTTGGGGTATATCGCCGTATGTAGTTGCATTAATTATCTTTGTTTCTACTGTTTTAACCTGTCCGGTTACTATACTTAAGTTGTGTATGTTATTATACTTAAGTTGTCAATCTGCAAAAAAATGCATAATTTTTCAACTGTGTTTGTTTCACTCTGAATATAATTTTATTTAAGATTCTTAGAATGACCCATACGTTTTTATGGACTAAAACCTGCTATTTGTTCAGCCGTATTCCTCGGTTTAGTCCATGGTTATTGAAATTAGAGCAAATTATATTTTTACTACACGACCTACCGCTACCACTGCCATGTTCATAGGTTTATTTTTCATAAATTAATTACTTTAAAATCTAGGAACTAAAAACACTAAAACTGCCCAGTTATAACGCCCTTATAAAACATCCAGGAAATAAAAAAAAAAGAAAATTATCTAGACATAGCCACTGTCCTTCTTATATTGTTCTCGAAAAAATGGTCCAGTTTTGGAGGAAAACAAGTTAATAGGGAATTATTATTTCGTCAATTTTCCATAGGTACAATCAGTCTGTTATTGTTTGTATATTGTTTAACCCGGTCGTTAGGACGAAGCGCGATAGCAAGAGATCGTTATAAACCTGAATTTACTTCAAATTTTTGCACCCCAGATATCCATTAAAAAAAATCATACACTTTGATATTTTATTATATAAGGGCGACCGGCGTCACAAGGTGCAATTTTTTATGTTCTTATTACGCTGTTAGAACTAAAGTATATTATTTCTATCAAAAAACATAACGACCACAGAAGTCAGATTTTAGTGGTAACAAAATTAATAATAAGCTAAGTATTCATCATTTGCTATTTTTACTAATATGGAAATGTCTTGATATACGAAAATGCCCGATATTTGGACTTCACGTATACCAATTAAAAAAGATTTTCTTGGCCGTGTTTTCATCTGCAATTTTTAATTCTTCTTTTTCTTTTTGTAAGAGCTTCTAATTAAATTTTGCTCTTTAAAGTAATAACTAACAAGCCATGTACTAAAACGGAAGGCCAAGTATAGGTTACACATAGACACATACATCATCGAGCACAGGCTACATATTATCACATATTTATTCATATATCTATTAATATATTGTAACTAAACAAAAGAACACATTATAAATGCTAGTATATAAATATGTATCTGCTTGCCAAGCATGGTGATTGCAGTAAATTCTCTACTACGAATGAAGCGCATGTCTTTTAGTGGTGGGTTTACGGGCTAATAGGGATACACAATAGGTATATACAAAACAAAAACCTTGAATTTGTATTGAAAAAAAACTAATGTTACGGATTTTATCGCGTTAAATTATAACTTATTTTTAAATGCCGAGGGGGTGGGGGTGATTGATGACCAGTTCTCATAGTTTATCAGAGTTATCTTTAGTTTCTAATACCTATTAGTTTTGGTCCGATTATGCAGAATGAGCGTACATTATCTTGAAGTATTTAAGTGGTATACTTACTTAAGTTTAGGTTCAATTTTATTAATTATGGGATCCCACACAGATGGTAGGTAGAACCTATAGCCATCTTCTCTATAAAAATTTCGATGATTTTTAATATAAAAATCTCGCAAAACATCTTAGATAAGGATCGGTATACTTTTGCAAGGATTTGTGTTTTATCAAATCTGACGTATTAGTGGGGACGATTCTCATGTTCACAGATTGCAGATTTCCCGGAGCGTCGGTGCTTTATGTCTACTATATTATGTTCCGTTACGTAGGTTTCTTGATCTTTTGTTTGTCCTATGTTATGAAAATTAAGTATTCATTAAATTACATGGATTAACAAGATTAAATATGGTTTAACAGTATCGTAGCATTAAGAGTAGGGCGACATCTAACTCGATAGAATGGTGATTTGATTGTGAAAAACAAATGTGTTAGTATCTCAGGACTTACGGAGGTTCTTTCTGACAATCTTTGAGGTCATGATTCAACAGTGGACTTGTTATGAACTTAATTATTATAATGCTTAATTCTTTCTTGGCGTATTATTCTTTCTTACGTATTATGTATGGTGGCGACGAAAGAAAATCTATCAAACTAGGTGTCCATATACGTAGGTTGGGTGTCGTAAGCGGCGATTATAGGAAATGCGAGAAAGTTTTAGGGATCCCCGATAGAGGGCGGTGTAACAATTTCGTATATTACACCAGGCGTAAATTACCCTCATAGGCGAGGAGGAGCAACGTCAACGTGCGAGGAGACGTCGGGTTCTACGATCACCAGTCACTCTGGCAAGCATGGCGATTATGATTTCTATGAACTATGTCTATGCCTACTATGGGCGAGGCTCATGTCGAATAGCAGTCTGTTACTATTATGTAAATAAGAAGATAAAATGTTTATTTTGATTAATATAACAAGTACATATTTGCTTTTTTTATTTTTAACAGTACTTAGGCAGGTGGTACGAAGCGGAAAAATATTTTGCATTTTTCGAATTGGGTGGCCGATGCATCACAGCAGATTATGGTGAAAAGGACGGCGTTATTACTGTTAGTAACAAGCAAATTAATAATATGTAAGTATATTTTTCTGTCTGATTAAAAAAACTACTTCTGTTTTGAAATAGTTTTCTTGAAAAGAACTGTTTAAAGCTTAATACAGAAAATATTTAACTTTAAAAAGTTACTAATGTTTAAACTTCCATCGGCCATGACGACCACCGCCATCTATTGGTAAGAAATGCAAGCAAAGAATTATATATGGCCCACATGCCTACATTCTTTTACGCTTGTAAGTCTCTGTAGTAATGAGGGCTAATAATCTTCTGCTCATCAGATGTCGCTAGTTGACACTGAGGTAAAGTTTTTGTTACACAAGGTCATTTAATCGAGAAGTTAGTTTTAAATAAAAGTTTATCACATTCTAGAGTATTATATTAATACACAAAACAATACCTCAGTGTGTTTGCTCTTAAATTTTTTGCGCACTTTTAAAACTCTTCTTTTAATTTTTCTATCTTTATGATCATCTGTGGTTTGGTTTATTTATTTTTAATCTAAGTAATATAAAATATAACTAATAGTACAGAAAGAAACATTAACTTTTACATTTTTCGAACAAATTAACTTTTCCGCTATGAAATTTGTCAAATACTATACTATTTTAAGTGGCGCCGCCCTGGTGGCCGAAAAAGTCGTGGATGCCCTCATTGCCAACCAATCCAAAATAACGTTCGTCGCACCATGTGATAAATTAATCAGTACAAATAAATAAAATTAAAATGTCTGTTTGTAATGTCAAAATAACTGCAAAAAAATGCATATGAAAGTATAAAACAAAAAAATAATTTTTAAAATTTTTGTCTGTCTGTCTGTTTGTTCCGGCTTATCTCCGAAATGGCTGGACCCTGGACCGATTTTGACGGTACTTTCACTGACAGATAGCTGATGTTATAAGGAGTAACTTTTATTTTAGGTAAAAAGAATTAGGGTTCCACGCAAAAAAAATTAAAACCCATGAAATCCAATCGTAATAAATTCCACGCGGACGAAGTTGCGGGGAACAGCTAGTAAATAATAAAAGTAATGATTATCAATATTTTTGAGTTTGTCACGGTATCTATAAATAATTAAACATAATAATTTGAAAAATAATGTTCGATTATGCAATTAATAATAAGTATTTTCCTTAGAGTATACATAAGCATAGCTTGCTTATGTATACTCTAAGATATTTTCTTATTAAAGAAACGTACTAAATAATTATTAACTAATGTCCTGTATCGCTATAACCTAATAAAGTTTGTAATTGGTTACTTGTGTAAAAAACTACATATATTACGTAACAACAATCAAACAACAGCGGAAATCGAACCTACGGCCCGCAACCACTACGCAATAAAGACATAATTAATGTATTAATGTTACGTAACTTTACGTTAATATATTTCAGCACTGGAAAAAGGACGGGAATCGAAGGTTACGCTACTCTTGACAGTAATACGGGGGAGGCTAAACTCTTGGTGACCTTTCCGAAAATGCCGGTCAGCATCCCGGCGCCATATTGGGTCATCGACACGGACTACGACAACTATGCCGTCGTGTGGGGCTGTATTGGATTTGGAAATGTCATTCATGGAAGTTTGTATAATTTACAGATAATTTTTCTTTGTTTTATAACACTTTTTTTACATGCCGAGTGATGGCAGCGATAGAGAATCCATGACCTCGGTTCGTTTTCATTTAATAAATATGAAAATAAGCTGAGTAGCCCTTGGGCCTATTATATTTGAAGGTTCTTGCAGCCGTCCGTGGAAGGCAGTAACCACTTACCATCAAGGACTATCAGTTAGTCGCTTCAGTTAATTTTTTTTTAATAACCGTAACCGACATAGCCTAACGGATCAGTAAACTGAAGTGACAATGGACCGGCCAAATAGTTCTAAGATCCGACACCCAATGGGGAAAAAAGTTCTCGAGTGGCAGCCTCGTACTGTTAAGCAAAGTGTAGAGCCACTAGATGGAGTGATTATCTTGAATGACATGCAGGGAATGGATGGATACTGCAGCTATGATAATATGGTTGTGGAACGAATGTGTAAGTGTAGAGAACCGGGGACCCTTTATTACTGGATGTGGGGAATTCAATCTTAGTCCTTAAGGGTGACAACGCATCTGCATTTTGATTCTTAAAAGATAGATAGATAGATGTCTATGGGCCACAGCATCCACTTACCATCAGGTGGACTGTGTGCTCGTTTGTCACCCTTATTCTATAAAAAACGCCCTTGTTTTGTAACAAGGCTGTGATGATGAATCTTGATGATGAATTTACGGGAATTGATAGAACATAATTATACAAATAGCCTCATCAATCTCCCACTCATGATATTGTTCTGTTTTTTAGGAAACGCATGGATACTTACGAGGCAACGAAACCCACCAGCGAGCGTCTTAAAGAAAGCGTATGAAGCTATAAAAGATAACAATATCGATCAATCTCATTTCTTAAAAACAGATCAGACCAACTGTATAATTGAAGACAGTCAATAGCTTAGCAATTTATGTAAAAATTATTTAAAAGGTATTGAAGCATTTAATGTTTGATAAGGTGAAATATTACAGCGCCTAATTTATCTACTTATCTGGCCTAATTATGTTATAAAAGATAAATAAGCAAAAAATTAATATTATTATAGGATATAATAGGAGGACATGTCGTTTTCTTTACCAAAAATTGTATTATTTGGAGATTATATTCAAAATAATGGTGAAATACAGTTACAATTGTTACAAAGAGAATTAAATATAGTATTGTTAAAGTTCCTGACTTTTAATTATTTTAGCCAAGTAGTCCAATGATTTAGTTGCAGGGCACCTTTTCCGTCTGGGTCTTAAGCAGGGTCACAGTCTAGTAAACCACAACTAGACTGTAGTACCATCCTCATGCCTATTTTTGCTATGCGCCTACTGTTATTAGGGTGTAAAGAGGCTCTTAAGAGATCTTAGTCATCAGCGGTAACAACCTTTTATATATATTTTATTGGCTGCAGTGATCTCATGCCATTAAGTGGACTTCACCATAATGTTATGAAAATTTGAATTTAGTACAACCTATCGCCATAAATATTTTTGGATTTTACTTGTGCTTAGTATATTGTTAATTAATAAAAAAATCGTTATATTATAAAACAGTATCTAGGCTACGGAGCATTGCTCGGTGTTAGAAAAATACAAAATTTAATCAAAATCGTAAGAGCCGTTTATAGAAGATTTGCTCACTAAAAGTATAGGACACTAAACTTATGTATACATTAAATTATTTAAATGCAAAATTAAATGAACTTTAAATGCATAATTTATAATTGCGTCTGTGGTTGCTATTTCCTCGATTAAAAATCAAAATGATACAGATAATTTGTACTAAAATAGAATACCTAATTGTCATTAAATAGGGTCTCCAGTTCTCAACGCTCACTATACAAAAGAACAAAACATTGCAGCATAATGCTGCAAATTTTCTAAATAAATTAAATAGGAGATTACGTTGACCGGTGGCTAGTTGACCTATTTTTAACCACCATAAGATTTAAAGATTCTGAATTATATTTTTTTGAAGTACGAAGAGAAAGACTGTTTGAGTGGTTTTCACTATTCGAAAGGTCTTAGTCTAACATAAAATCTGCGATCATTATCACTTCGAAATATGAGAAAGTTTCCATGTGATAGCTTGAGCTCTCCGTATTATGCGATCTCATAATAAGCGTGGGTCATGATTGTCATCAGTGTACATGGACGGGGTGAAAAGCTGGTCATGAAATAAAAATCAAATATCTTTTTAATATTTTTCATCAATGAAACAATGTCTATGTTATTTGTAAAGTCAAGTTACTGTAAAAGCGTTTCTACTTTGTTAAGAAATGTAAATTTCATTATTAGACAAACATGATAAGAGTATCTTTCAAAAATCTGATACAAAATATATAAATAATAACATTGCAAAAGTCTTAAAATACGTATATATGGTACATTATTTTATTTAGAAAACATTTATAGACTTAGTAAAACGAACTAACATAATTATAATCTGTTTTAAGGAATATTTACTAATAGGTATTATTACATAACAAAAATCGTTACCACAAAAACTTGTACATTGAAAATTTCTGAAGCTAATTTTACTTTGCCAACGTAAAAATAATTGTTTTTGATTTTTTTCGTATTTTCCACGTCACAAATCTAGAATCGCGTTACACTTCAATTTCTGTAACATTTTATGTTTAAATAACATTAGAATATAAAAAATATAACCATTTTTATGACAACAGCCTAAACAATGCCCATAATATGACTAAATATGCTATGTAGGAGTACTATCATCAGAATGCCAACTTTTTCTATGTTCTTTGGTAGCCTCGTCGTAAGTCGGTGGAGGAGGCAAGTGGTCACTTTTGGTCTTTGCTGGCAGCTTTGCCGCGGCAGCCAGGCGATCTTCTTCCGCCTCTTCAGGTATGGAGTCACGACGACGTGCGTCGAATTCAGCGAGTGCTGGTTGAGATATGTTATTGCGTTGTGTGAGCTTCGGAGCGCTGTTGGCCAACTGAATCGTAAAAAAAGGAAGTTACAGTCGACTTATTACGTGATTGATAAAACTAAAGAAAAGATTACAAGACTTACATAAAAATAATTTCACCGATTGTGGTGATTCTAGCAACATAAATTGTATTTGTACCTAAACAGCTTCTGTATTTCCCTTTGGTTTTTCTTATTGCGTTTTTTAATATTGCGGATTCACACTGTAACGGTTTGTTTAATTCGGGTTTCTAATACAGTTTAGCCGTATACGTTAATAAATATAAAGGCATTTAAAAGTTTTGTGTGTCGGTTTTATGATACACTTGCGCGCAGCGTGTTGTACAAAAACCGAACCGTGTGAATTCTTCGTGATATTGTAACATATACCGCTCGCGGTTTTTATTAATTTATTATTATTACTATAATTTATTATTCAGTTTCAAGTTACATAGACTCATATTTTTTTAGTAAAGAGGTGCTACTAGCATTTAAACGAATAAAAATAATATTATGTAAATTTAACTATGCATTAACTGCTGGGCATATGCTTTTACAGCAGTTAAGAATAAAGGCGATTTTCTTTGTTCCCTATTAATCTCAGAATGTTGTTGGGGCTCGCACTGCGCACCAAGGATGCACATCTCTAACGTAAAATCGCTGGGTTTAGTAAATATATCCTTCCTACACGCTGCAGCGGCGGGACAGTCAGTTTACACTTTTGTACCCAACATACTTACGACAGAGCCCTTCGTTCCCTTTCTATCAGCCGTGGGTGTCGTAAGAGGTAAAAGGCGACAAATGGATATAGGATATAAGAAGCAGCACTTTCCTGAAAGTAGCTAAAAATAATTAAAACTGCGATACCCAACCTGCATGCCAAGCGTGCCAACTATCTCACTTCTATTAGACGATTTATAATCTATTAAATATTATAAAGTTTTAAAGTTCACATAAGCATGAGGAATGGCGAATATACCGATGCCTGAGCCTCAGATTTTTTATTTTAAATATTACCGTTTTTGTCCATAAAAAATTGGGTAGGTAATATGTTTAATTTGACTAATTCTGTTAGAACTTGTTTTTCTAAGCATTCATTTGTTATGCCTTTTTAAACATTTTCGATGTCATTAAATAATACATACAAATGAAATATCCTCCCATGACACGACAATTTAAAAATCTTTTAGAAAAAAAAACAATAGTTGTAAGTCCATATTTGTCGAAGTTATATATTTTACGAGGTAGACCCATGCTGCTGTTATATCATTAGTATAGTTGCAGCACGAATGGGTCAGCTCGACCGTGGAAGGACCACGCTCTCACAGAATACCAGCGTAAAATAGCAGCTTAACGCTGCTGTGTTTCGTATGGTGAGTGTAGAGAACCGGAGACCCGTTTTACTGGAAACGAGGCATTCCATCTTAGTCCTCACGGGTGACAACGCATCTGCATTTTGTTTCGTCATCAAGGATAGATGTAGATGTCTATGGGCTACAGCAACCACTTACCATCAGGTGGACTGTGTGCTCGTTTGTCACCCTTATCTTATAAAAAAAATGAAGTGGTTTTGAAGGTTTGCTTATAATTTAAACAAATGAAAACTGGTATATCGTCTCAGTAGCATACCTAGCATGGTATAATGCGACCCCGGGACCGGGCCGAGTTATTCCGTTTATCTACTCTAAAAAAGCGAAATTCTATGAAATTTAAATTAAAAAAATACCTTCTCGATTCTCGAACAGTTTTAGGTGCCAATGCACGGAAACAAATGCTCTATTTACTCAACAAAAGCCAACACAAATAAGGCGGAACCTTGCTTACGAATTTAGTCGTAATTTATATTTGCCGTCTTTATCTGTGACTTATTAATGCAAATTTATTGCGTTAATTTAAAACTGTTCGTTATCTAATAACGTATATAATACATCAATTGTAGGTACAATATAATTAGAAGCACAATTTATAATACTACATTTGTTGTACCATAAAATGTCCGTTTTGTATGTTCAATAAAAAAGGCTAAAATAACATTTTAACAACGAGAGAGAAAAAAAAGAGGGTGCTTATATTTTAAAACTTGAGACTGTGATAAGTACACAAAGATTTAATATATGGTAATATGGTATGAAGTTTCAAGGTTTTAAAATATATAATTATGATATGGTATGGGTTGATTTTGATATAGACGAACGATAATGAAGTATCGTTTAAAGGTTAAGAAATATGGTTTATTTCCAATCTTAACAAAATCAATTTTAACTTTTTAGTTCTTTTTTATTAACAACTAATAGAAGCTTGTTTTTAAAATAAAATTTTCGTTTATTTATTTACCTTGTAAGGATTATGCGTTGGTCTATTTGAAGTAGACAATACTGGGTTAGATATGTGACCCCTTCCTTGTTGATGGGTGATCTCTAGCGCCGACCGAAGTAAATCAACCTTCGACGCCGAGCCTTGCGGGGTCTTTAGCAGAATTTCAATGTTGCTGCAGCGTCTCTGACTGTTACTGCCACTACGGCTTCTGCACAACTCGTTGATATCCCCTTGTGATAGCTGGAAGGGCGTAATAACGTAAAGTAACGTGCTACAACATACGTCCCGCGGCTAAGTTCTTGAAACGAGGGGCCTTCGCTTCAAAATAGGCTGAACAAAGAAAGATATAGCTACGTTAAACTGGCGAAAGGTTGGTAACATTATAATCATCACAGCTCAATGTCCTCTACTGAACATATGCTTATCCAATAGACTGCCACAAAGCGTGGTAGCGTGGTTTTTACATGGTAGAGCCATGCTGCAGCTATTTATGGTTGTAGCACGAATGGGCCGGCTCGACCGGGGTGGGACCACGCTCTCACAAAATACCAGCGTAAACGAGTTGGAGTCGCGGGGGAAAAGGAGTGTTGGTATGGCGATGCGCCACTCGCCCTATCCTCCGCGACTCTGACGGGGCCCCACCGTTGATGCGGTGGAGGTGGGGCCGCGGGGGGAGAGGAGTGTCGGTATTGCGAGGCGCCGCTCTCCCTGCCCTCTGGGGTTAGGAAAGCGGGTGCTACCGAGCGCTCGATTTTCCTAGCCCCATGGCCTCCGCGTATCGGACTCGGGAGGGCCCGTTACGCAGGTGGAGTTGTAGGCCGTGGAGGAAGGCGTGCCTTGTGTTCCTGGTGCGCCTTGTCTGAGAAGGAGGATGGGGAGGAGAAGTCCTCCCCGATGAGGGGCTGCTATGGGGCGGCCAGCGCTGGTGGTGCCGCGATTCGAAAGCGTTCCCGTGGCCCTGCCAATATGCGGCGAAGGTGGAACACCATGGGGTTTTAGTCGGTGCAAGTCCGACATAACCCGTCCTTGCCCCCGCGAGGCGGGTATGCGTAGGCATTTCCACTACATTGCGCTTACCGTTACGAGGCTGACAACATTTCCTCCACCAAGTGTCAGCAGTATATTAGAGCTCCTGTCTTTCGGATACTACGAGATGACATTTTCTTTATCAACTTTAAAGACAACATCGAGATGAAATATAGGCACAAGAATACGTTTTGCAACAACATTGGTTATGATTAAATCATGGACATCTGCATCTAACTTCCAACAAAGTTGGCTACAGATGCGTTGTCACCTCTAAGAACTAAGGTTAAATGCCTCACAGCTTGTAACTATGCTGGCCCTATATACCCTTCAGACCGGAACACAGCAGTGCACAAACTTCTGCTTGGCGGCAGACAATTCAATTTTATAAAACAAATATTTTTACTAAATTCTCGATGTTTCGAGTGCTTTGTAGCACCCAGAGATACGATAAGATCTTTGTCTTGTATTTATAAGAAATCCTTGTATTAGTACTGATTTCAGTTGTGAGCTGCTTACTTACGAAATGGATGTACCTTGGATAAACATAAAACATAAACATAAACACTCACGCCTGTCACCCAGAGGGGTAGGCAGAGACTATGGACTTCCATTTGGCATGATCCTGACACACCTCTCTCGCCTCCTCCGCATCCATATACCTACGCATACACGCTCGTCGGTTAAGGGTACTCTTAATTTGGCCCATTTTCAATATATTGCCAATTTGGTCGATAAATTTTCGCCTAGGGCGGCCCTTCCCGACTCTACCGTTCACCTCTGCCACATAAATTTGCTTTGTCACTCTTTCCTCATTCATTCTTTCTACATGATCAAACCACCGAAGCATTCCTTTCTTAATCCTGGTCACAACATCATCTTGCAAACCACACTCTTCTCTTATCACACAATTTCTCACTCTGTCATTCAGATTCAGCCCTAACATACTCCATAATGACCGCATTTCTACAGCATTTATTCTACTCTCGTGCTTCTTCTGCAACACCCAACTTTCACTACCATACACTAAAGTAGGGACTAACACAGCATTGTGAATTGCCATACGTGCCTTTTTGGACACATTCTGACTTTCCACAACAGAGTGTAGAGCCCCATTTACTTTATTTCCTGCGTTCACTCGTCGTTCTATATCCTTATAATATCTACCATCCCTGCTAAATACACATCCCTACTAATCTACTTGTCACTCTCATTACTTGTCATCTCTTAACACTCATCTACTTGCTCGACCAATTCCCCTTCTATTCTTATTTCACATATCGTTTTACATTCTTCTCTTTCAAAAACCATAACTTTCGTCTTACTTGCGTTCACTTTCATTCCCCTTTATTTTAATGAACTGTTCATTAATGTAACCATCATGTGCAACTTGGCCACCGACGACGCGAGAATGAACTTGATCATCGGCGTACAAAAGGCATTTGACAGTTAACTCACCTATTCTTAACCCGCATTCTTCAACTTTCAAATTTTCCAAACAACTGTCCATAAATAGGTTGAACAGCCACGGGGAAGCCACACAGCCCTGTCTGACCCCTTTATGGATGCCAAGCCAGTCCGAGTAGGCCCCGTTGATCCTGACACAAGCACTGGAGTCCCTATACAGAGACTTCAATGCCTGTATCAACCCAGCGCTCAACCCAAATGAGTTCAGTGTTTGCCATAACACATCCCCATCCACCCTGTCATAAGCCTTTTCCAAGTTCACGAACGCACAAAAAACTTTTTGGTTATTGGCCAAAAACTTCTCCGCGATCATGCGCATGGAAAAGACCTGATCCATACATCCCATTCCCTTTCTAAATCCCGCTTGCACATTCCAAATTTTTCCATCAGTATCTTTCACAACTCTTTCAATTAGTACCTTAGCATACAGTTTTCCCACAATGCTAAAAAGGCTGATACCACGGTAGTTTTTACAGTCCTGCTGCGAACCTTTTCCTTTATATAGTGGGACTACCACGGTTTTGCACCAGTCTCCCGGTACCCGCATAAGTTCCCAACACAAATTAAACAAGGTGTACAGCAGGTCTGCCAGCACTCCCTCTCCAGCCCTTAGCATCTCGAGTGATACTCTATCATATCCGGCTGCCTTACCTGCTTTCATACTTTTCATTGCTTTCATTATTTCACCTATACTTATCTCTCTATCTCTTTCCTCTTCTTTCGGAATTTCTATTTCATTTAATTCAAACGTCTCATCACTCATAAACACGCTTTCAAAGTATTCCTTCCATCTCCTTAAACTCGACACTTCGTCATTCAGAATACAGCCATTCTGGTCTCGTATAGCATTCATTCTAGGCTGTTTTGAATGTCCCCTGGCAGTTCTTACGAGTTTCCAGAACATTTTAATATTTGCCTGGAAGTTATCCGATATTCTTCTATCATTTTTATCCGTTCTTTCTTGCTTTTTCCTTTCAACTACTTCTCTTATTAAGATGTCTAAAGACTGCCTTTTTTCTTTCAATATCATCATTCATACCGCTAGAATAACTAGACTTGGTTGCTAGTAAATCTAGTCATGCTCTCTTCTTTGCTTCTACTTCCATCCGAACCTCATCATCCCACCATAAAGTGTTATTTTTCCTTTCATTCGTTCTCTTACTTACACCACATACTTCGGTAGCTGCATCCACCAAACCTTTCTTGACATTATACCACACAGCCTCCAAGTCTAAATCATTGATACACAATTCATCTATACCCCTTATATTTTCTCTCAGTCTACATTTGAACTTCTCTTTCGCACCTTCATCTTGTAACCTCTCTGTTCTTATACGCTGTAACGCAGTGGTAGACACAGATGTCCGATGCCGCCAACGCCTCAATAGACGATTATTTCGGCATAAGACCAAGTAATGATCCGTCCCTACATTGGACCCCCCGGTAAACCCTTGTATCTGCCACTGCGCTCCTCATTCTTTCATCCACAATTATGAAATCTATCATGCTTCTATCACCACCTCTTTCCCATGTATACATGTGAATCCTCTTATGGCGAAAGAAAGTGTTTGTCACAAAAATATTCTTTTCCACACATACGGTGAGGAGGCTTTCACCATTCTCATTTATACTTTCATCACCAAACATTCCAAATTTCTTAACCAAGCCTCTTCACGCCAACCCTTCCATTAAAATCTCCTAATATAACAATATTTTCATTACCCTTGCATTTCATTAGCACCATTCTGACCATCTCTCAAAACTGCTCTCGGATATAAGTGGGCTTAGACATGTCCGTGGCGTAGACCCCTAGCACAAACAACTTCTTTAAGCCCACTTTCATTCGTATCCATAGCAGTCTCGGGCTTACACATTCATACTCTTTCACACAATGACCCATTCTTTCTGAAAGGATGATACCGACTCCCTGGCATGCCCGCTCGGTCTCGTCTACACCAGACCAGTACGCGGTATACATGCCATGTGTAGTGGGATCCTTTCCCTTCCGTTTCGTATCATTTACACATAACACATCTATTCCTCTATCATACATCATATCGCATACTTCATCCATCTTATCATTCATTGCTCCACATACATTCAGCGTAGCCAGACGGGCTTCCGCAATCCACTTTTCGCCCCTCCGGGAGACAGAACGTGACGGGTGGCGAACCTCGTCGCCGGTTTTCCTCCCGAAGATTCATCGCACCCCTGCACCATTAAAGGGGCGCCGGGAACTCGGGGCCACTTCTTTTATTTTGTGCCTCATGGTGCGAAAGTAGGGGGTGGTATTTTTTACGCCGTTACCACACGGCGAGGAGCCAAGTCGGTTCTTTCGGCTTTGTCGCTTGTTTAGCACCACCCGGGGGACACGTGTAGGGTGAGCCTAGGATTAGGTGGTCGAAGCCTACGGACGCGAGCGACTCATCCTCATGTACCTTGGATGTTAAAATATATTTAATTATTATATTTATTATATTTTTGGCTTGATAGCGGAGTAAGCCTTTGTGTCCATGGGGCCGTGGGATTGATTTCAAAGTTTTTTTATAGGTCACATAAATACTATAGACGTCGCATGTAAGTCTGGGACTTATAATACTTACAATACAATAAAAAAAGTTTCGCCGAAAGAAAGAAAGAAAGAAACACAACATTGAAGAAGAAAATCGTTCAAATTAGAAGTAAAATTTAACGTACTTAATTGTGTGGTGTCAAAAAGTATCACACAGGTTTTCATTCGAGACCTTAATTGACTCCATGATCAACCGGACATAATATTATACGTACTAAATATTAATAAACAAGTTTTGAAAAATTCCAATAAAAATTGAAATTGAAATAAAAAAAGTAGAACATACTAAATTGATCGGAATTAGGAATGTATTATTTAAATTTTACTTACTCTAGCGCGTGAACTTCTACGCAAGGAGTGTAATGAACCTAAAGGGTTAAAACGAGTGATAATATGCAGTCTCTCAAGTGAAATCATTGTTTCGGCATCCTTCCTCAGCGGTTCCCCGTTCAATTTGTCACCTTCTCCGCTTTCTAAAAAGATGTGTGGTAATTAATTACTACTTTCAGATAACCTAATTAGATTGTTGAATACTTTCTTCTTCTTCATCAATCCTAAGTCCACCACTTTATCCCGTTCCCGTTCTAGACATTTGTCCAAATCGTCACGCTTGTTAGGTGGATTGAAGATTGCTGTACCTTGTTTTTAACCGACTTTAAAAGGGAAGGTTCTCAATACGAGTGTATGTTTAATCTGATATCTTCGCAGATTGTGAACCAATTTTGATGATTCTTTTTTTTATTAAATAGGTTATACTTTAAGGGTGATCCCATATAAATTTGGAGAAAAAATTCGACCCCTAAGGGTGGCAAATAAATAACTTCTTTTTTAGCATTTTGAAGACGGTTTTTACTTTTTGTTTAAAGTTATAATTATGAAAGTCTAAGTATTTTACATAAGTTATTAATATTTTACATATAAGATAATATTTTCAGAAGCCATAAGATTTTTCTGACATTTCCCATAGTTGCATGTACACCCACGTGATGAAAGGTTATTAAAGTCACAATAATGCCTATACTAGCGTTGTTCCTATCGCTCCGCAAGGTTTGCTGTGGCCCGTTAATTTCCATCCCCATTTAATCGTTATTTCTGAAATATTTATGTGTTAAAAATCAAAAGTTTAAATTATTAAAACATGTTGGGTAAAATCTTTTTTTTTAAATAATAATAATCTCACCTGTATCCGGTTCACAAATATCGCGCATACTAGACATGTTGATTTTTCTCAACCAGAAGTAATGCAAAATACCGTATAAGATGCCACCTAAGAAAGCAATCAGGCCCATGTAACGAAAGGCTTCCCTAGTACCAAGGGACGCTATGAGCAGACCACCTCCGAAACTGCCACTGCCTCTTCCTGTGAATATTACGGAATATTTAAACTTGAATAATTTTGTGATTTTTAAAAAGGAGAACGTTTTTAATTCCCTTGTATGTTTTTTTATAGTACTTATAAAGTGTTTGTTTGTCACAAACGAGCACACAGTCCACATGATGCTAAGTGAATTCTGTAGCCCACAGACATGTGTCTATGTCACATCTATCTAAATATCTGACCTCGATTAAGAATCAAAATGCAAATGCGTGAGGACTAGATGAAATATCTCGTTTCCAGCAAAAATATTCTCCGGTTCTCTACACTCACCATACGAAACCTAGCAGCATCAAGCTGTTAATTCACGCTGTTATTCTGTGAGAAAACGGTCCTTTCATAGTCGGGCGCGACCCATTCTTGCTGGAAACATAATATAATGGCTCTACCACATATAAATGTTGATATTGTAACGCAATACTTCGAGGTTAATTAACCAATCCTCCTCCTTTTATCGCCAGTACCGTTTACATAAGCTACATTAATTTAAAAATAATACATTCCACTTCCACATCAATCAGTCCATTAAATTAATATTGTTACAATTATTTAATTTATATATATTTTAAATATTTCACTTTTTTAAAAGGTATTTAATAAATAAGTGCGGGGCAACACCCCACTAGATGGAGTGAGGACCTTGTAAGACATGCAGGAAGTCGATGGATGCAGGTGACTCAGGATCGTGCTTTGTGGCGTTCCTTGGTGGAGACCTATGTTCGGCAGTGGACTTGTGAAGGGCTGTAATGATGATGATGATGATGATGATTTAATAAATTACAGTTAACAGGTAACAGTTTTACTATCATAAATTATTTTAACGAAATTTTCTTAAATAATTTTAAAATTTCCTTATGGAAACTTTTGTAACTAAAAGAAATAAACAACTGCCGAACGAGGCGACGAATCTTTCGGTTATCAATCGAAACTTAACTGCGCAGTATTATAGTGCCGCGTTTGTATTACGTTATGTACTTGATGTAAGGTCATACTCTGTGAGCACTATAAGCGCTAATAATAAAGAAATCTTTCAATACACTGTCCGATAAATAAAGAAGTAAGTGCATACACAAAATAGCAAAACATTCAGACCTAAAAACTATTTTCATAATGTTTTTGTAACAGAATCCGCCTCGGCTGAGATTCAAACCAGAGACTGAGAATAAAGGTACGTTGCGTTCGTCACTTCGTTTTTAAACAATGTAATAACTGATAATACTGACGATGATAATAATTTATACTTTATACTTACACAATGTTATAATAACACTGGTAAACAGTGATTTTGTTGCCCCTCATATTTGAGTGGTTTTAGAAAGATTTGATGTCAACGACCCCTAAGAATAGGCATAGATTTTCAAAACTGGCTCTAGTTATTTGTTTCATATGCATTTAATACAATATACAAAAGCAATCTTTGAATTTTTTTACAGTGATTCTGCGTCTTATCTTTAGCAATATCAAATTAATCTTTAGTGATTTTCTGTCCTATATGATTTAACGCTATTGGTTTTGGTATATCTTTATTGATTGCAAAACTTGTTATTTTGTTGTTGGTATTTTTTCTGTGGGTCTTTAGTAAATTTTGAGCAACAATTTTTTTTGTTAAGCTATGTAAAAATCATCATCATTACAAACTCTCACAGAATCATAGTTGATAATATGCCTCTCCAAACAATCGCTATGAAACACAGTCTTGATCCACCTGTATCCAGCGACTTCATTTATGTCTTGCTAGGCTGTCACTGTTATCTAGTGAATATAATATTATACTCTATATCTATAGGTACCGCTTACCCAAACTAAAATGTGCCATCCCTAACACGCCAATGAGTGTTGCCAACAGGCTTTTCGGAGCCAGCATGGCGCAGTAAGTAGCTGCCGCGACCCACATTAAGTGCACCGACAATGATTCCATGGCTTCAAACGGAAAACACCACCAGGAGTTTCTGAAAATTAATTCAACCTTAAAATTGTTGGAATAAAACAGCCAAGATAACCAATCTTAAGTTGATTACAAGAATTTATTCCTAGTAAGAAACAAACAATTCAGAGAAGATTAATATTTATATAGTTAATAAATATTAATATAATTCGCCGTAACGACAAAAGAAACTGAAATAGGAGATGGGTAGCAGCATCCTCCTGATAGCAACTCAAAATAATAAAAAACTGCGGTTGTCAACCGCCTGTCAAACTTGGTAACTATGGCAGAGACAACTATGGGGGAGGCCTCTGTACAGCAGTGGGCTTTGATAGGTTCTAATGATGATGATAAAGCTCATTAATAGAATGACAAGACAATCTGGTAGATATATTTCATTTCACTACAATCATCAACATGATTATAATTACAGCCTCGACCTAAAGAGGCCTCTGCCAAACCCAGGCGCCGAAAACATATAGCTTCAAAGCACCGCCCTACGCTGCGCTTGAAGATTCAAGACTGCCATTCAAAAAAAAACATGCACTATAGCCGTTTTTCTTTTGCGGTTAGAATTTTAATTTTAGAGTTAATGAAAAACTAATGCAATATTATTATTATAGAAACAATGATGTTAATAGACCTATACGAGTATTATTTCTTTTTATGTAGATTTTTATAATGGTTAATTCATTATTCATGCATTCATTCGTTCAGTTATCACAACTCCTTGAAACTCCACTGCTGAACATAAGCCTTCTTATATTAATAAAATATAAAAAAATACATTTTCCAGTCGAAAAGACGTGAAATTAAATGAGCTGAATAATACGCTAATGTAATGAAAAAATGTAATGTAATGTGAGTATACGAGTATAATTGACACGAGTGTAATGACAAAAATTACACAAACAAACACAAATTAATATAGATGTTCTTTTCGGCTTTCAGTCTTAGTAAATTTTTTCAAGATAACATTATAGCTGACACCATACGCTCAGCTTCAATTGATAGAACTGATAACTCAGATAGCTCATCTTACTTTTCAAGGTTTTAATCAATTTTAACTTGAAGAAGCTTCTCATAGCAGAAGCTGTACTCATTTGAACTGAGAGCATGATTCTGATTGTTATATAAACATTTGAATATACTTCTTTCAAATTATTTTCCAAAATGTACTGGATAAGTTGTTTTACGTCAGATTATATGTATAGTTTTTTGATTGTATTCTTTTTTCTTTTAATTGGGACTCAATTTCGTAACTGATTTTTTACAAACCATCAAGCTTCTGCATCGCTTTATTAAATAGTGTATTACGGAATTCTTAAATCCAGCTACAAAATTAACACATTTCCGTAGTTTAATTATATTGTTTACACGTTGTAAAATCTCGTACCGCACGTGTATTGCAACAACAAACTCAAAAGTTACATTTCGTCCAAATTGCTTCCCAGTCACTTAGAGTTTCGGAATCATCAGTTTTATTTTTCAAGTCATTCACGGATTCGATAACGTCAGCGATTCTACTCTCAGACAGAGATTATCTCATTAAAAAAAAACTTTAACGTTAAACAGGAGGAAATGGAGGCAGTTCATATATATAAATTGTACAAGGACAAGGACAAGTAGTAAGTATAAGTTGTACAGTGCGGAACTGAACCCTCGGTCCTGCAGTGCCGCAGCCAAACGCTAAGCCTCTGCGCTACGGAGTCGTCATTAATTTTTTACTTAATCGATATAATTGTGCACTTTTTGTTTTTATTCATATTTTGACCTAATAATCGTTGATATAATAATTGTAGAAATTCGCTTCGCTTCACACACACAAACGAGCACACACCGTTCACCTGATGGTAAGTGGATGCAGTGGCCCATAGACATCTACATTTATCCTCAATTAATAATCAAAATGCAGATGCGTTTGTTACCCCTGAGGACTAAGATGGAATGCCTCGTTTCCAGTAAAAGGGTCTCCGGTTCTCTACACTCACCATACGAAAGACAGCAGCATTAAGCTGCTATTTTACGCTGGTATTCTGTAAGAGCGTGGTCCTTACCCAGTTGAGCCGACCCATTCGTGCTACAACCATAATATAGCTGCAGCGTGGCTCTACTACGTATGAAAACGTGGTGATTAATATTGTATGTTAATATAGGTAATGGCTATTTTTTACACATTTTAAAGATATCTACTTATATTTCAACATAATTTGACAGACCATACAACATAACCTTTTAAAACCATACACTGAATTGTGCCACAGGATATTTTTAAATAGATACGGGAACAAATCGCGAAGTAGTCCGGCGCAAATGTTTAGATGCGAGGGTCCGCCCACGGCGTATCATTGTACTCATAAACTTGACAATGCATTATCGCTACAAGTTGATACATTCATTACCACGCTAGTAGAGTTTAACGTAAAAAGTTAAAATTATTTACCTTCCGGCCAATACAACTGACTTATGATATTTACTATAAAATATTGTTATAAAATTTTGCAGTATGACGATTATTATTAACCTTTATGGGATGTAAATTCAGCGAGATATAGGGCTTTCCCAGGCAAGGCTAAGTTAACACAATAAGCAAGTTTTGATTTTTGACAGCTCGGTAGCGCAGTCTCGTTGCAGGACCACGAGTTCAAAACTCGCACGGAGTAAGTGTTTGTATGGCCTACAAATAATTGTTAAGTGCCTGGATGTATGTCGATCTGCAAAAGCCTATAGGTGCCCATATTAAGACGTTTAAAAGAGATTAATGAAAAAAATTAGTAAAAGTGTATGCTAGCTTGAACAGAACCTCGATAGTGATAGAACAGTAAATAACAGTACATAAATTAAACCAAAGTTATATTAATATTATATCCGATATTAAAACCCCACAAAATATTGTCAGCGAATTATATGAATTTGTTAAATAATATTTATTTTATTACTAATAAAAAATATTTAGTTCACAGATAGATATCGAGAATTTATTGTTGCTAATTTTATTTGATAGACTACGAACAGAAGTGTATCGACGCTCTAAAGTAAATTATTTATTTGTAACAATGGACAAAGAAAACATCCCTAAAGTAAATATCCACATGACAAGATCATATTCCAATTGTTGTTATTTTCAGAGAACACGTTGTCTCTCATATCTGATAAGTGTGCTATTGTAATGTCATTAATCGTTATATGATCGTCTTCATTGCAATATTTGTAAGATAGTGTAGACTGTGACACTGATATTATTGTGATACTAATTTAGTTTTTATTGCTTTTGTTTTAAATATAGTTTCGAATAATTTTTCCACAAAATTTCAATATTAGGTACTTACTCGATAAAGGAGTAGCCAACAAGCCTAGCAGCGTGGGAAAAGAACGCGACAATGATGACGTTGACGTGGCCGATGCGGGCGGTGATGGCATCCGCCCCGTAAAGGAACGGGATGCTGCTCAGTGTGCCCACGGTCACGGTTATTCCTGGACATTAGTTGCTCTTGAGACAATAAACAGGTTACAATCAAAGTAATGAACATATAATGTCACTTTACTTAGCGACTATTGTTTGTGCGGTTTCTTTTACTTTTTAAGTTTTTACAAAGGTTATTTTTAAAGAACTACTTGACTGATGTTATCCAAATCAATTTTCAGTAATAACTAACTACTTACCAAGTAAAAAATTCGGCGCTCCCAATTCCTTTAGATATAAAAATAAGTATGATTCAATGAAACCCCAAAAATTGCCTAAAGCGAATAGGAAGAAGATAAATATAATAATATGCGGCATTTTGATAATGTTTATTAAGTCGCGTAATAAATTATCGGCTGGTAACTTGGCTCCCAGTGGCATTGCAGCTACAGTAACTGCTGATATTAGAAGTAAAATATCGTAGGTATAAAAAGCAGCTGAGTAGTCTGTATAACCTGTAATAAACCGGTGTAAACATTCAGTATGGTATATTGACATTGAAGATAACGATTAAGATATTCGAACACATACCAACTTGTTTACTCCTCATATCTATAAGCATGCCAGTGATAGGTGAAAATATTGCCATTCCAATGCTAGAAAACAATCTTTCCCTGCCAAAGTCACCACCGTATTTCTGAATCATCGTCAAAGCTATCGGATCCATTATCGTGACGCCTGCTGATAGCATAATAGTACCCATGAATCTCAGGAAGAAATAAATGTAGAAAGTTTTGTCATCACTTTCTTTGTAATCAGGTGGACAAATATCTGGACCACCCTTCCTGGAAATATATAAGCACGATTATATTTATAGCCAATATACAAATATAGTAAAATTTTTTAAAATTATATCGTACACTATTACCTAAAATCACATTTTTGAACCATACAATCCGCAGAAAGCGATTCAAGACGTTGCTGCGACAATTTTGTCATATTATGTAACATAACAAGACCTCCGCATCTCAGATCCTCTTTATCTAGAGCAGTTATATTTACCCCTTGCGCTATTAATAACTTCTCGCCAAATCTGGATCGAAAATCCGTTACTGTGTCATTATCATCCTGAAAGAAATTTAATTATAAAGACATTGGTTCTGTAACCTTATGCCTTCTTAAGTAATATCGTAGAATAACTGTACATAATTCGTTTTATTACAAAAAATAGTTTCTAATTTGTCTCAGGCTAAAACAAGAGTCCGTTTAAAAAAAAAGTCCCGTGGAAAATATGCAAACTATAAAACGTATAGTATGGAATTTCACAGCATACGAAAAATTTTACGAAAACTGTGGCGACGCGAGTAAGGAACTTCTTGTGACAAAGACGACTTCCCAAAATTTGTACTAAGAACGAGTATAGTTTTTAAATAAATTTTGTTCATTGAATAATAATAATTGAAATGTCAGATAGATATTATACGTATGTACGTAGTAAGGAATCATTATGATTTCTTTATATTTTAATTTACATTAAACAGAATTTAACATGAGTAAAAGTATAAAAAGCAGAAGAATTTGAAAGTTTAGTAATTTAGAAAGAACAGACACTGATATAAATGTGTATTTAGTACAAACCCGCTCCATTTCGATTCCAAGTTGCTCTTTGGGTTCTCCTAAATCGTCGTGGACTTCTATCAGAAAGAATGCTGCATCGTTGTAATCTTCATCGTTATCTGTCATGTTTAGATAACTAAAAAAATAATCATACTATGTTTAAAGTTCTTAATTTAAATTATTTGTTGTTTTTTTTCATTCAGTACAAGCAACGGAAAATCACATTTCTTTTATCTTTGTTCAAAGTAACAAAAAAGTCTTGCAAAGTATGTGCAAAAGTCTTCTTGGAAGTATTAAAAGTCATAAAATAACTTTTAAAACAGTTGCTTCGCTGCCTCGTTGTTCTAGTGGTCGTAAGCGCGACTGCTGACCTTGAGATCATGGGTTCGGATCCTGGGTCGGACCTAAGTCATTAATTGAATTTTTCTGTCAGGAAATTCTCAGCAGCAGCCTGGAGTCAGAAAGTTGGCAATATTTTACGAGAGTGAGGGAATAGAGAGTGAATCCGTGCTTAAGCACGCTCTCGTGCACTATAATCCTGTCAGATGGCTAGTCTCCGGGGAAACTGGCCGGCGTTGTCGAAATCCGATCTAGAGGACATAAATATTGTAACTACTCACACCATTATGAATAGTCGCGACTTTATCCCAAGTTAGTTTTAGGATGCCTATTATGTCCGTTCTAATTTTTTATATTTTGAGACTAATAATTGCAGCAATCTTCACACTGAATTTGCGAAATATTAGTGACAAATCAGAGCATAGGTTCAGCACTACTTTCAAATAACTTTTAAATAGGTAAATTTGATGTTGTTTTACGTTACCTGCTATTAGATAAGTTCGGAGGTTTTATTTTGTGACTTATATGGAAGTCCAGGTCATCTTTATCGTCAGACGGATCGCTGGTCGGACTCTCCGTAGGACGTAACAGCAGGCAGTGGTCCACGCATCTGTCCAGGACGAAATCCACTTGTTCATCCTCATCAGGACATTCTCTGCTAGGGCATGGACTCCACCAAATCTTCAAATTAGTTTACAGGATATCTATTTATGTGCAGCCAATTGGTGAATTTAAAAATATTAAAAAATTCGGAAAATTTAAAAAGTATGCCTGGCTCAGAGTTTTACCTCTGTTTCTTATACAGCGATTAATTGAATTTTACGATAGTTTAATTTAGTTAGAACAATAAGGCACTATTTTATGATCTTAATATGCATAAATTTCGCTTGATCCTACTAATTCAGAGACTCACGTTATGACACTAGTTAATATGCCCTGAGGCCGGATGAAAACGATTTGCTCAAATTCTTAGAGGACGACTTAATTCACAACTACGAACCGAGGGCCAAATCTTAAATGGTAATTTTGAAACAATTTTATTTATATTTATACCTCAACACTCTGTTTGATGGGATGACGCATAACGTACGCCGACGGTATGATCCCTGGTGTCTCTTGATGCGGTATCAATAACAAAGAATGATGAAAGCCAGCATTTAGTATAAGTGCTGTAATCACAACCGGTTTATATTCTCCAAAGCGATCCACCAGAAATCCTAAAATAATAATTATATAAATAAATTTTCTGTTAAGGCTTTTTTCCATTCCAACCTTAAATTACATACCTGTTATAGGAGGACTTAGAAAGGTGGTGAAGGGCAGTGCTAAATACACAAATGATATTTCAGGCACAGTTAGTCCTATACTTTGCATGTGTATAGTCAAGTAGGGTAGGAGCGACGCTGTAGCTCCGTACATCACAAATAATGTCACTTTTAACATAATTAAGTTGGGATTGATCCGCAACGAAAGTATCAGCCGTCTAAAGCATCCTAAAGATTTCTCGCTGCCTTCGTCCATGTTGTTATCGTCCTCGCAGTATTTTTTCGAAACATTATCCCAAGACTTCGCCATATCAATACGTTTCACATGTTCATTACTAACGAGTTTGTCCGCCGAGAATATCTAATCGACTGTCGCACAGATCGTCGACAGTGGTGCCGGAGGTACAATTATTTACACAAGGATTATGAGCGTCGGTGGCAACGGGAGAGCCAGCAAGGTTCCCGTGCTCCCGAGCAACTGCGGAGCGGCCAGCTCGTGACGGACGCGGCGGGCCAATTTACAAATAATAGCAAATTACCTTCGTTTAAGAAGTGTCACGGCGATTGGTGGGGATGTTGGTTAAATCGGCTGGCGATTCCAAGACCTTGTGGATAATAGCCGGGGACCGTTCGCTGTTGGTTATAGGCTTCTAGTTCCCTCGTTGGTGCCGGTCACGAATTAGCACGACTTTGCCTAGAGACTCGTTTCATGTAAGTATTTTAATTTTATTTAACTGGTATTTTATATTTATTAAAATATTCAAGTCAAATTTTTTATTTATTTTAATATCAATTACTAATTTCAAAAATTAATATGTATAAAAATAATATCTATAAATTAAAATCCTAAGAAATGATCAGTGTGTTTAATGTTATTTTCTTATTTAAGAATATTAAAACAATTTTTATTTATATAGTACCTACACTGTATTGGCAAAACCTTGTTAAAACCGCTAGATAAATTACTATATGAAATAAAACTTGCCGAGCTTCATAACAAAAGCTTACTGCATACTGACGATTACGGTAATTACAATTATTTAGAATTAAATATAATATAATTATAATTTTTATTTAATAACAATATATTATTATGATTTGGCGAGTAGTGGCGGACACAAGCCCATATCATCACGCAGCAGTGGACGTGTGATGGTCTCTAACGAAGAAAGAATGAATGCTAGACGGTAGGACTCCATTTCTGCACTCCACGTCTGTCTGGGTAGGTACCACCCTCATCCTATTTCTGCCACCAATTAACAGTGTCTTGACTGTTGTGTTACGGTACGGGTATAAAAATCCTGTATAATATAATCATATTTTACCTCGTAGAGACACGCAGCAGCTATATATAGCTGCGGCATGAATGATTCGGCTCGACCGGGGTAGAATCACGTTCTCACAAAATACCAGCGTGAAACTGCAGAATAAGCTGTTTATCGTATGGGTAGTGTACAAAACTGGAGACTCTTTTACTGAAAACTTAGTCCTCCGGGGTGAGAACGCGTCTGTCCTTTGATTACGAATCTAGGATAAATGCAGATGTCTGTAGACCGCAGTATTCACTTAACGTCAGGTGGACTCACTTGTCACCCTCATGATATAAATTAATTACTGGTTGTGAGGAATTACATTTTAGTTCTCAAAGGTGACATCGCATATTATGTAGCCTCCGTTTGAAGTTGGCTGTAGGTGTACCATGGACAGCAGTAGCCGCTTACCATCGGGTGGACTGTAGTTCGTTGGTCACTTCGATATTATAAAAAATATAACGTATGAATGATTTTTTTAGGTAATAATATTTTATACTACACGTTTAAAGTATTTTGACACATCTTTTGAGCAAACTTTAGCAAGCTTATAATTAGGAACAGCTATAGAATGACTTCGGTTTCCGTCCGTCCGTCACAGCCACAGGCGATTTTCTCTATTTTATCTATTTTTCTCTATTTATTCGACGAATTATGTGATGTAAAGCTGAATTTTGATTATGGGAGCTTACATAGTAAATTTAGAAAAAACTTTTTCCATCATGTCAAAGCATAACGAAGCAGGAATTTTAACAATTTGCGGAATTTAAGTTGTTCTTAGGTATTATTTTTCAAACCTATTTCAGAAAAACGAATTTAAAATAATCAAATGGCTCAAATTCACGGTATACTATCTTTGTTTGATGCCAAAAATATCACAAAATTTGAAACCCCGATAGGTGACGCTGTAGTCGAGCTTTTAATAAATTTTATAAATTTTATGAATAACGTGAATTCGGAGTGAAACTACCACCACCACCTACCGGAACAGGTCAGCTAATTTCATATAAATGTCTATAAGTATCTTTTCTAAAATGAAAATATTAAAGTATAATTCGTGATAAAGATATCCGCCAGCGGTAACTGACATAGCCCAACTGAACAGATAGCTGAAGAGGCAATGGTCCGGTCATATAGTTCGAAGAAACGATGTTGAAGAGAGTTTCTCAAGTCTATTAGCAGTCTATTGGCAGCCTCGTACCGGTAAGCCAAGTGTAGCGCCCCCTACTAGATGGAGTGACGACCTGGTAAGGCATGCAGGTGGCTCAGGACCTTATTTTGTTTTGTCAGTTTTCTGTCACGAATATTTTTAAAACGTTTTTCGGTTACTCGAAATACATGTGTATTGTGATGTGTTTATGCAAAAGATGTAGCTCCTTTAATCCATTATACTCGTATCTGTACTTAAAATGTTTAAACATATAAATATAAAATATTTTTAGCTAATAGAAAAAAGAAAGAAAGATAATGACTGAAACAAATGCATTTTAAAAGTAATGTAGGTACAAGGATTTTTGGTATATTTCATTAAACCACTTTTCCGCGAATCAGTGACGCTAAACTTAAAAAAGGAATTTTCGTACGCTCCCAAGTAAGTTGCGTAGCTATAACTTTCAAAATTAAATTAAATGAAGTTTGTTACTTTTTTTTTCTTTGATAACAAGAAGTCCGAAAACAACATTTTCCATTCAAAAGTCCTTTCTTCCTTTGAAGCTCTAAAAATCTAAAATACGAGTACCCGTACTACATATCCCTAAAACTGCATTTTCTTGGCACAAATTTTAATTTTTCCCAAAATCTTTGTGCACAATCAAATAAATATAGAAAGAAAATAATAATCTTTCTTCCCAAATCTTTGTGCACTACCAAATAAACATAGGAATAAATATAACGAAGAATGTTTTTTTTTTTATTTAAAGCTTTTTAAGAACAAAAGTATTTCTCCATTTTTTGGTTTATAATCATTCATAATGTTTGTGATGTTTTACCTTTAAGAAGAGAGATTTTTTTCGCAAACCAGTGGTGTTTATATATTTAACTGAGAGACTGCCTGCAGTGAGAGATTCACATGCTCAACCATAGCTTATTTTTCAGACTGGATTTGATCCCAACTGGCCCGAGCATTCGGCTGGTACCTCTCCACAACTGTGCTGTCGTCTGCATACCCATAGATACCGGGAATAAACAGATCATAAAAATGCAGCAGAAAGAAAGTTGCGGAGAGAACAGACCCCTGAGGAACTCCGGCGTCGCAATAGGATTGGACGAGATCCATCGACGACGACACGGAGAGATCATTCACTCAGAAAGTCCTTCACCCAGTCAATCAGTCTAGGGGATAAGCCGTACGCTGGAAGCTTGCCCAAAAGGCTAGCGTGCCAAACCCTGTCAAAGGCCTCGAGACATCAAGGGAAATAGCAAGTGCTTCCCAACTCTTATCGAGGGCTTCGCCCCATATGTGAGTGGCATACGCCAGAAGGTCCCAAGTTGATCGATTTCGGTGAAACCCGTACTGGCGGTCACTGAGGAGATCATTCTGCTCTAGGTATGCCATGAGGTGGGCGTTCAATATACCATTATTTTGGATTCCATTATTTTGGAGAACAAGGGGGTGATGGCGATAAGCCTGTAGCTGAACAAGTCTAAGCGGTAGCCTTATTAGGAATCGGGTGCACTAAAGCTGTCATCCTTTGAGTATCGGAAAAGACGCGTTAGAACCGGTGCTAACTCCGGAGCACAAGTCTTCAGCACAATAGGAGGGACTCCATCAGGCCCACTCGACGTTGACGACGTCAAGGGAGGGAAGTGCTTTGCGCACTGAGCGCTGTGTAAACCGCACACACGGCATGGAGCACTTACATCGCGTGATAGTCGGCAACGAAAGACGACATCATTCAAATCTTATTTTTACAATCTATTTATTTCTTTTGTACCAAAAATATACAAAGAGTTACAAGTAAGATGCTTGCGGCACTTACTCTTTTATTTATAGAGAATATTATACCAAATTTTATTCTGTAAGTGGTGCTTGCAAAGTCAAGCTCAGCGCCCCTTCGGATCTTGCGCCCTAGACTTCAGCCTGTGTGTAAGTCAGGCCCTGCTTATTATATATGTATACCGTCTCCGTACGTTAAAGCCTATCAAAAGTCCACTGTTGAACATAGGCCTCCCCTATAGATTAGTAGTACTTTTCTACTCGTTGTTTCATATTACTTATTAAATCTTATTTCATATGATCATAATCTAAATATTTCGGATTGCCGTCCAACGTTTTAAAGCTCCATCAGATTCAATCTAAGAAAATATAAGAGGTTACAAATATATTTCTGTAACCTCTTATATTTTCTAAGACACAGTTCAACTTCTAAGTAATAATAATAATAGAATATTGAACTATTACGCTAAATTGCTGAATCCTCTTACACTTAAAAAAATCCTATAAAATTCCGATTATGAGGAATTATCAGGAAGACCGGAACTTGACCGCCGCCGCGCCGGCGGATTGTTACTCCTGTTTTTAGTTTAAATAATGCTTTGAAGTGGATTTTGATACGTTAGTGATGTGATTTTGTGTAAACTATTGGTGGAAACAACGAAATAAGTGCTTCGATGTTAGTATAAAATAAATCTCAAGTTATTTTGCTTACTGTCGTCATCGACATCGGCTCCGCAATATGTTGCGTCAACATTTATGGCGGAGAAGTGTTTGAATCTTTATCTCTACCTAGTATAAAACAATGTCGCTTCGCGCCGTCTGACCGCTTAGATCTTTTAAACTACGCAACGGATTTTGATGTGGTGTTCATCAATAGACAAAATGATTCAAGAGGAAGATTTGTATGTATAATACATGCGTATTATTAATATATATAAAAATCAATTGCTGTGCGTCTTGCTAAAACTCAAAAACGGCTCGAAAGATTTTGATGAATTTTTTTGTGTGTTTGAATGGATCCCAAATGGTTTAGATTCGCATTTGGACCCGGTAAGTGGCGCTGTTGTCGAAATCCAGAAATCACCCGTGCGACGCCGGGGTGGATCGCTAGTAAATTATAAAGGATAATTTCCTGGAATAAGTACACATGGCATACTTATGACACTGGCAAAAGTACAACCTAACGAGTCCATTACCAAAGAAAAAAACTTTGATTATAAATGTCTCCTATGTTTAAATTCTTAGCGTAATGAGGGATAATAATTTATCGCTTACTAGATGGCGCCAGTTGACTAAGGTGAAGTTATTTGTTACACAGTATCACCATAAGCGAAAAGTGCGATTCAAATAAAAGTTTTCGGTTTCTAGTGTTTAACACAAAAGAATGCCTTAGTGGTTGCTCTTTAATTTTTTGCATATTTTTAACTCTCTTTTTAATTATTCTACTTTTAGCAATATTTATAGTATGGTTTATCCGTTTCAATGTTATTAATTTAAAATATAACTAATATTTTAGAAAGGAACATTAAATTTTATATTTTTCTAATAATTTAAATTCCCGTCCATGAAATCTGACCAATATTTCACCTTGTCCCAAAGTGGCGCCGTCCTGGTGGCAGAAATCGTGTATAATCGTGTATAAAATAATCATTACAGTAACGGGGGCTAATAATCGTCCGCTCACCAGATGTCGCTAGTTGGGACTGAGATAAAGTTTTTTGTTACATAATTCATTTAATTAAGGCATCTACGACATTTTCTGCCACCAGGGCGACGCCATTTAAAAATGAGGTGTAGGTAATATTTGACAGATTTCATAGTTTTAGATTTTTGTTCGAAAAATGTAAAGGTTAATGTTTCTTTCTGTACTATTAGTTATATTTTATATTAATTAGATTGAAAACAAATAAACCAAACTACAAATTTAATATGCATAAAAGTAGAAAAAAAAAAATAGTAAAAATGTATAAAAAATTAAAGAGCAAACCAAACAAGTGCGATTTACTATCTATGGCTGCATCACCACTTACCACTAGGTGGGATTGTAGTCAAGCACTGGCTTATAATAAGTAAAAAAAAAAAAACTTAACATTATAACTAACTCTAGAAACTGATAAACTTTTAATTAAAACTAACTTCTTAATTAAATGACATTGTGTAACAATAAACTTCACCTCAGTGTCAACTAGTGACATCTAGTGAGCGGAAGATTATTAGCCCTCATTGAGAAGTTAGTTTTAAATAAAAGTTTATCAATTTCTAGAGTATTATATTATTAATACACAAAACAAAGCCTCAGTGATGTGCTCTTTAATTTTTTGTACATTTTTAACTCTTTTTTAATTTCTTCCACATAAAGGAATATCCGTAGTTAGGTTTATTAATTTCTTACCTAATTGACATAAAATATAACTAAAAATTACGCAAAGAAACATTAACACTTTCATTTTCCTAACAAATTAACTATCCGGCTATGAAATGTTTCAAATATTCTTCCTCGTTCCAAAGTGGCGTTGTATGTAATGGATGCCCTCATTACATACAAATTATGTAAATTCTAAATAATCAAAGAAAGAAACTGCGATCATTCAAAATGAGTAGATATTTATATAAACAATAAGTAGACTCATACTTAATATAAATCTGGATAAATTTAAATTAATCACATCATTATCGACTATTGAACCCAGTAAATTTAATAGCATAAATTCCATTTAAACAAATTCGAAACATTGCCATCTATGTCAAATATAATTAAAAAAACATGCGTGAGTGTCCTGGAACACTCGGTGGGAACAAAGTTCCTTTCGTAGTATATTATTATTGATAAACGTTTTATATTATTGATTAACAAATACAAATAAATGAATTACTAGCGTCTATTAAAATGAAGCGTCATTTAAAATAATATAATATTTCATTCATGGCAAGATAAGAAAAAGTGCGAGGGAGATGGATATTATTCCATCTCGCTTCCTTATAGCCGCCAAGGCCGTCTACACTACGTCTGAAGGGGTCGTGACGGAAAAATCTACACCTTTTGTCGCCTAGCCAAATCCGTACCGTCCGATAAAGAACTTCGTTCCAAAAACTATCTTATCATGTGTAATACAAACCGTAAATAATGACGACAGATGACAACATATTTCTGCCATTTGCTGTAGAGACTAAAGAGTATAGTAATAATAATATATAAGGGAAGTAGGGACTATCGGTCCGTGTAGTCCACGTGCGGTGAAGTTCCTCAAGGAATTGTACCCGCGACTGGTCACCACTGATGATGATAAGAGGGCTGGTTCTTTTCTCGCTCAAAGGCTAAATAAAGTCATTCAGCGAGGACTGTATGATAATGTAAGTTTTAATTTAGTATTATGTAATATTTTTTTATTATAGTTTAATAATATTGTATAAATAAATGTTAAATGTAAATCAGTTCTTACATTCTATGATATTAAACATTTTACTACGCCATCTATTGTAGAATAGCCGATTATTTGAGTTTTTTAAATATTTTATGCTGGCTTTAGATAAATGGCCTTCAGCCAGCGTTCAAAGGTGTGATAGATATGAATTGTAAACAGATATTAAATTAAATAATAATGATAATATTAAAATAATAATTTTTCCTTGAATTTAAACCAAGTAATATATATTCCTTTACAAAAATTAATAATTAAGTAAAGTAGATTATTATTAAAATGAATGATGACCATTTATGTATTGAAGGTAAAATTCATTTTTTTTTTCGATTTTAAAATATATTAATATTTTTGCTTTTACTTGTTTATATGATATAATTACATACAAAAACATTAAGCTTAACCCTTCTAATTTTATAAAGAAATACAGCTTTAATATATTAAACTAATACATATTTCTTTACCAAATTAAGAAAATGTCAATAATCGTTTGTAAACATTTGTCTAAATGAGATTAAAACTAAGGCAAAATGTTAAAAGCCAAATTACTAAAAAATTAATCAGTTAAAAAGCCATTTCATCATCTTTAAAACATAGCTAGTGACACCTGGCGACCATAGATATGTACTAATCAAATGTAGGTCTACAGCGTCTATAGTCTACTGCAAATTGTCAACCATAATGCATTGCGCATAAATGGCCGCCATGTTGCTGCCGTCTGAAAGATGTTCACATCTGTGTGTGTTTACTAATGATTTTTAAGAACGTTCGTTGTTAAATTACTGTGTTTGTGAAATTGTGAGTGTACAATGATTTCATACTAAATTTGTTTTCGTAATTGAAAAGTCTATCAGATGTCTCTGATGCCAATAAACAGTGAAATTTTCTTTAGGTAGTCATTCGAGTCGGACAGCATAATGGCTGACAATCTGATTCAAAAGTCACATAAAACTAGTGAAAAAAACAAGTATAACAACGTTATTCATCGTACGACAAGCGAATCTCTTCGGCTTAACGAGTCAGAGAAAGGAGTGAGTCACCCGACAAGTCTTCAATCTAGCCATAACCCAAGGAAAATATCTTCCTTTCAGATCACCAGTGTGACGGTTGGGTCTCGAGTGAGCACTGATGCAGGGGAGGACTCCGCGGACGATCTGGACGAATCTCACACCGATGACATTTCAAGGGTGACCGATATAGAGAATGAAACACCGAGTTACTCCGAAGATACATTCTCAAAAGACGATGTGTTTTACAACGCGTCGAGTGCTTCGCTAGGTTGTGCGCCTGTCATACCGACGAGTTCGCAGTACGGTCTCGCTATTGTCGGTCAGGACAACAATACAAATCAAATAGGTGCAGTGCCAAATAGTAATAACACAGAAGTTAATGACATGCATGTCAGTGTCACTAACGCAGGAGCGGGTAGTATTATCAACCTTATAGGTAATGCAAAACCCCAAGAAGGCATGAAAGAAATACAGGAACATGTGAGAAATGAGAGATTTAAAGTTGTAAAAATAGAAAGCACTGAACCCTTTCGACGAGGCCGATGGATGTGTATGGATTATTTGGATCATACTACCACTCAACAAAATGCTCCAATTACCTTGAACAACAACTTGGATGTAACAGAAAATAACACATTGCAAGCACCAGATAGTGGAGTTGTTATAAATGATAGTCAGCATGATGATATGTGTAATGACCTAGCAAGCAAAGGCACTAAAGACCTCCAAGCGAGTGCTCCGGCTGTACAGCAGATAGAACAAAGTGTGCAAAAACAATTTCCTATTGCTTCCCCTGGGCAATCTCTTACTCAACCTATTAATGTTGTGCAACAACAAATACCTGTGAACCATGTGTCAGTGCAGTCACCACCATTGGAAATGCCCCAACAAATGCCTCCTCAGAATATGGCTAATCAACAAGTTGGGCAGCAACATCCTCAAAGTATGGCACACATAACAATGCAGGGTGCTCAACAAGGCCATGCACAATCTGCACCACAGCAACAAGTACAGCATATCCCGCAAAGCTTTCCTCAGCATCAGTTGCAACAAGTGATTGCCCAATCACAGGGCATTTCTATGCAACAAATTCCTATGCATCAACAAATGCCTCAGCAGATGCAGCAAATACCAAATCAACAAATGCAACAAATCAATCAACATATTCCTCAAGCCCAATTATCCAATATGCAGCAAATTCAACAACAAATACCACAGATGCAGGGCTTGCCAAATCAAGGCCAAATGACCCAAGTGGCCAGTCAACAGCCACAGATTCAACAAATACAAATGCAGCCTATGCAGGGCCAGCCGAACCCACAACAATTACATCAGATGCAACAAGCACAGATGACTAATATGGGAGCAGGTCATCATTTGCAAGGACAGCAATCTATGGGTCCGCAACAGACTCAACTACAGCATTTGCCTAGCCAGGCACAAATTCAAGCTTTGCAAAATCAGCAAATACCGAACCATATTCAACAGATGCAATTACCAACACAACTGAGTGCTCCCAATCAACAAATACAACAAATGCAACCACAAATTCATCAAATCCCTGCACAACCTCAGCAATCTGTGGTCACAGGAATTCATCCACAGATGCAACAACAAGCTATGTCTGGTGTTCAGCCACAGTACAACCAAGCGGTTAACCAGCAATCTAATGCACAGAATATGATTACGGCCAGTATGCCACCTTCACAGCAACCAATGGTTCAAACTCAACACAGTGTTCCACAATATCACACACAACAGTCGCAGATGAGTCAGCAGGGACAGACTATGCCTCAAGAGGTGCTCACAAGTATTGTTACATCACAACAAGGTGCAACCCTACCATCTAACCTCCAGTCGATGGCCTCTCAACCTCAAGGATCAACATTGCCAGCAAATCTTCAAAGTCTGGCCAACCAGCAGCAACCTGCCACAGTGCATGCAATGGCACCACAACAAGGAACAGTGCCACAAGGAAATATTCAAATGATGACGGCTCCGCCACAGAATATACAAATGACAATGGACGGGAATCAGCCCAGCATGCAGTTACCAGCCTCAGATCCTATATTCATGCAACCCGCCAACGTCGGCCAGCAAATGCCTGTAAACCAACATATTGCTCAGCAACAGAACATGTTGCAGCAGCAAGTCGGGGGTGGACAAGGACAGATGGGCGGTGTACAGTACGTTTCTAACCAGGCCGTGCAACAAGTGTCGATGCCGCACCAGAACATTCCAATGTCGATGCAGCAGGCGATGCCAGTTGGAATTGGGGGCGGAGTACACGCGAACGTGGTGCAGTCCCAAACGAATATGGGGCTCGGTTACGGTGGTGTTGTGCCTGTTATGTCGCAAAGTAGTGTTGCGCCAGTTGAGGCGACCGTTTCGGGAACTAATTCACCGGTAGTGTCTCTGCCGGCGAGTTCGGCCGCGTACGTCGCCAACACGGCCCAAGGGGGTCACGATAGTCAGGGCTTTGGAAGCCCTGTGAGTGCAGTAGTGTCTCATTCGGTCAGTGGTGCGGTTATGAGCAGTGTCAATGTCAATGCGTGTGACAGTGGTGCTTCGGAAGCGGCCCCGGAAGGCTTGCAGGCCGGCGACACCGGCGACGGCAAGGAGGAGCCGCAGCCCGCACCACCGCCCGAGGATGAAAGGTCAGTTAATTACACTTTCCTATCAAATATTCTCATTACTATATTATTCAGTCAGTTTTTTGTAACACGCAATTATTATAAGAAATATACACTTTTACTCATGATTACTCTTTTTTTAACTGTTAAAGTTTTTTGGGTGTTGAAAAATTAATTACTGGTGTTTGTAAAGCTTTGTGTTTTTTTTGTATTTTATTTAACCAAGTAAAGTTTTATATTTTTTCACATTATTAAAAAAACAAGTAATGTGGGTATTTTTGGGTGTTGCTTACTGCTGGGAAGTGTATTCAAATTTTAGCGTATTATATGCCATAGCCATATCTAATGAGGAGGGTTAAATTTCGACTATTTTTTTGTATGTAGCTTACGCGATAACTTTGTCAAAGGTCACCCGGTTACTTCCCACTGCTGGGCACAGGCCTCCTTTTAGAGCAAGGAAATGTCCGCCGCGCTGCCCCAATGCGTGTTGGCGAATTTCACGCCTTTGAAATATTTTTTTTCTTATTTCTCAGACGTGCAGGTTTCTTCAAGATGTTTTCATTCACCGCCTAGCACGTGGTAAATCAGCACTTAAAATTGCAATTAACAATTTCATTGGTGCCGGCGGGGTTCGAACCCGGGTTGCTCGCGTACTGTGACAATTTATGTGAGCTACCACGGCTCTATATCTTTGTCAACTTACAACAATTAAGACCCATGATAATGAACAAATATTACGATTCTTTTGGCCATATGTAACAAATGTTATTGAAATGTATGCTTATAGTAAATGTTGAATCGTTTCAGTTTCGAAAATAAATGTTGTAGGTTTTGATTCGGAAGAAACGTTGAAAGTTCTTTAAGTTCAAATTCGTATAGCATCAGGCCCACTAACTTTAGCGAAACAATCCGCGAAAATAACCCATCCGTAGACAATGGAGGTTGTTTTCTTCGCTTTATACCGCGTCTCTTGCCACCAGGCGGAATTCAGCTTCCCTTTGATGCTGTTTATTTGCGCTTCGTCCTGCGACGTAAATAGGCGGTTGACATGCGCGGTGCATGCTGACTCACGCGCGACGCGCTCTTAAACTTCGGCTAAAAAGTTCGACTCTGATTCGTTCGTTCTTCTGTCGTCCGAAAGCTAAAACTTCATATGATAAAGTTCAGCTCGACATTTATGTATATCCTCTTCTACACTAGTACTACGATTTACGAAGTTGATAATTTATCTTGGTTTATTAATATTTTTGTTTCTTTTTTGGTGTTTTGTATGAAAAAAAGTATTATTTTAGTTTTGAATAATTATTAAGTATTAAATTACCAATTTTATAATTTAATCCATCATATAATCCCGTGGTTGTCTTGCGACAGAGGGAAAAGAAACAGTAATATCTTCCTGATAACAATTCAAACTAATAAAAACCTGCGGTGATCAGCCTGCCTGCCAACTATGGCATATATCGCGCTATATATGTATTGGAGGCCTATATTCACCTCTCGCAACAGTTTCGTGATTTAACTTAGGAATAATTTTTAACGATCTCTTTCTAACTATTCTTACTAAGTTCTTACTTACTATCTTACTCATTTAATTACAGCTTTTGAAATAGGCTGGTTGTTTTCTGCAAAATAAAAAGTGTATTTAAAATTCAGATATTTTTTAGATTATCTGTGGTTAGAATGTGCAAGTAGTGTGTGAAAAGTAAATTATCGGCCTCGAATGAACATTCAGAGAATAAAATGTTGGATTTCATTAACCATCATTTAATGTATCTCTTTGGTAATCAAGTCACGATGTCCTAACATGAGAGAGCCCAAGACGGCGCCAGAGCAACGTCACCGGCGTCGTCGGTAATCGAGTCGAGAACGGAAGGCCGTGAAACTTGAGCCCTCCATTCCCTCCTGATCACTGTATGCATCACACTGCACGATCGTGCGATATACAGATTAAAGTTATATGATTAGCAGGTCGTAGTGAGATAACCAATTGAGCGTGACAATTGCCATACTTATATATGCGTGTCGCTTGAATAGGGGTGAAGGCGTTTTATTCGTGAGTAGAAAATTTATTTCCTTTTTTATATAATCCTTGATCAAAATATTAATCGATATAAAGTTGAAATGTGTTTCAAGAAGAAAATATTATTTAATGATGAAATCCACTATCCAATATTATGCTGTAGGTGTCGTAAGAGGCGACAGAGGGAAATGAAACAGGACATGGCAGCAGCGTCTTTCTGATAAAAACTGAATAACAATAAAAAAACTGCAGTTACAACCCGCCTACCAAGCGTGGCAACTATGGCAAATATTCTCTCTATGTGGACCTATGAGGATGGCCTATCTATGTTAAGCAGTCGACTTTTGAAAGGGTGTAATGAATAAATGATAAATTTGATGATCTTATGATCCCTATCGAATCATCCTCAGTAGGTACATTACCACCAGAACATTTGTTATAAATTCTTCATCATCTCTACATCTAATGCATCTATATGCTTACATGTTAAAAAAATTAAGTGTTTCTCTGTAATATCGACATAACTGTCTTCTATTAAGCTCAGTGGGCTCCTGCCGACCTACACAGCATGAGCATGCCGTATCTTGAAATCTTGCAGTGCCTATATGCGCAGTGGTGAATGCATGTGCTTGAGTTTAATTTAATCGTATTAATTACAGGATCCCAATTGGATGGTACTCCAGTACCCATCTGCCTTTTCTATTGAAGTTAGGATGTTTTTTAATTTCCAAGCAAAGCACCCGAAACGTCGTCAGTTAAAAACAAGTTAAATTAAACGCGATAAAATCCGTAAAAATTTTATATTCAAAATGGGCATAGAATACACCTTCAAGGAAATTTCTTCTCGTTGTAAAATAGCGTATTTTTTATCGATTATTTAGTCTTTAATCTACAATATTATAATTAAACACTGAACACGAAAGCGGAGAGTTCTCAGACTCATCAGCGCGTTAGTTTCTATCCGATGCATCTATTAGCGCACTTATATCGGTGAAAGTTGTTGTACAAAACCCCTAGTCATAGATTTCGTTTTTAATAACTTAACATCTGTCAGTTGAAACTCGTGAAACCAATTAGCGCTGTACATTCGGTAGCATGTCAATATAATATCAAATTTTATAGGGTTGGTACGGGAACATGTTCCTACACCCGTTAAGATGTCCATTATTTTGGTAGGAATCTATGTCCACATCTGATAATAAATACAAGCACGATGCAGTGACAAGGCGATAGCTGCCTCCTTGTTTTCAAAACATGGAACATGTTTAATTTACCTGGATTGTGAGTTTTGGAAATCTCTATCGCCATTTTCTTCTTCGGTCGGAAGAACCACATTTTAAAATGGTTGTAGTTTTAATAATTGACTTTTTAATGATTGAAATTTAATTATTGAATTGATTTTTTATGTATATCATAATAGGCGATAGAGAGAAATGAAGCAGGAGATATGTAGCAGCTTCTTCCAATAATAAAAAAGCTGCCTTTTCCAACCCGCCTGCCAAGCGTTGCAACTATGGCAAAAATATCCCTTCTATGAGCCAATCTATGGAGGAGGCCTACGGCACTAGGTTTTTGATAATCTCTAATGAATGATAAAAGTTACGTCGAAAAATTATAGATAGGTTTTGTAGACAAACCTGATTATTATTTAACAACAAAAATCAGCTATAGGTAATGCTGCTTAATTAATTGCATTTCTATCCAATAAAGAATGCAGAGTTATGTCACACCTCAAGGAACAATTTGTTCCAAGCCAGAGCATCTAATTATCCGATTTCAATTAATCGATGCATTGTTATATCGTTTGGAACAATCGTCATTAGGCTCGTAACGTTCGAAGTCATTGACGGAAAGCGCAGTTTTATGAATTGGTATGTGGACGTCAATGCACTCTCCACGTAAACTATGTTGGTGACGTATAAAGTCGTTGTAAATGCGAGGTGAGCGTATGAAATATTTTATTGCTATTACATTCTTAGTTAACTACATGTATTAAATAAATATATAAATAGCCTGTTGGTTTTACTTTAGGATAAGTGTATTTCTATATAAAATGAAAGATATGAATTAATAACAATAATAGGAGCTGTGGGGGCTAAGGGGCAGGGCAGTCAATTTATATTTTATAGTAAACCTAAATCATCGGAGTTTTGTTCATGATGGCGGCATCGTGAAAATTAATAGGTATTAAGTTTTATTAAAACTAATTTTACGGATTTGTATTCTTCTACTATTTATCGAATCGAGTTTCCACTACAAAGGAAAAAAACATGAGAAATCTTTCATAATTTTGCAGTCTGTCAACCCGTGCTAAAGCAACATAGTGGTTGGTAGTTCCATACCGTCTCAGAAATAAGAGTTCTGTTTTTTTAAAGTAAAGTTATATTATGCATACGTTCCACTTCTAGCACAGATTTCTCATTCCTGGGAGGATTTTTGTAATTGGACGTTACAATCTTCGAAATGTTATTATTTCCTTAGAAATGCATCATACGATAGATAAATTAACACATAAAAGTGCAGTTAATCATTTCAGTGGTACTGGCGGGAGTTATATTCGAATTTCTCACGTACTAACTGTTGGAATAACATGATTTATATTTATATAAATTATTATTATTTTCCATAGGTTAATGATGACGATGTTGATAAACAATACCTTTATATAATTATCTAAGTACTATTGTGAGAGCCGTGGTAGCTCAGATGGTTAGTGATCGCTGTAAATTTCACAGTAAGCGAGCATCCCGGGTTTGATCCCCGCCGGCACCAATGAAACTATTAATTGCAATTTTAAGTGGTGATTTACCAAGTGCTCGGCGGTGAAGGAAAACACCGTGAGGAAACCTGCATGTCTGAGAAATAGCAGCTTAATGCTTAATAGTTTCCCCGTGGCTGTTTAAACTATTTATGGACAGTTTTTTACGTGGTAGAGCCATGCTGCAGCTATATTAGTAGTATAGTTGTAGCACGAATGGGTCGGCTCGACCGGGGAAGGACCACTCTCTCACGCTATCACAGAATACCAGCGTAAAGTAGCAGCTTAACGCTGCTGTGTTTCGTATGGTAAGTGTAGAGAACCGGAGACCCTTTTTACTGGAAATGAGGCATTCCATCTTAGTCCTCACGGGTGACAACGCATCTGCATTTTGATTCTTTATTGAGGGTATACGCATATAAGCGTCTTTGGACTACAGCATCTACTTACCATTGGGTGTACTGTGTACTCGTTTTTTTACCCTATTTTTTTTAATATAGAATAAGGGTGACAAACGGGCACGTGGCCCACCTGATGGTAGTGATATAGTGGCCCATAGACATCTACATCTATCCTGGATTAAGAATCAAAATGCAGATGTTGTCACCTGTGAGGACTAAGATGAATGTTTCTAAAGTGGTCTGACTTCACACTCATCATACGAAACACTGCATGTTAAGCTGCTATTTTACGCTGGACACGACGCATTCCATCGTAGTCCTCAGGGGTGACAACGCATTTGCATTTTGATTCTTAATCGAGGATAAATGTAAATGTCTATGGGTCACAGTAACCACTTACCATCAGGTGAACTGTGTGCTCGTTTGTTACCCTATCCTATAAAAAAGAAACATCCACCACACTAGTGATATTTAGTAAATTTTTAAATATAAAATTATAATAATGTCTAATTCACATGTCAGACAAAAGGGAAATCTCCGCGCTGTGTCCGCGCAATCCCTTGAGGGCGCGTTCCGTTTTGCGAAAAAAATATAGTTAAATTAAATAATAAAATCAAAAAATCAAAAAAATCGTGATTAATTGGGATTTTTTAAAAAAATCGTGCTTTATTCGATTTTTTTAAAAAATCATGATTTTTTCCAACCCTGATTGTGAGAGCCGTGGTAGCTCAGATGGTTAGTGATCGCTGTAAATTTCACAGTAAGCGAGCATCCCGGGTTTGATCCCCGCCGGCACCAATGAAACTATTAATTGCAATTTTAAGTGGTGATTTACCAAGTGCCCGGCGGTGAAGGAAAACACCGTGAGGAAACCTGCATGTCTGAGAAATAGCAGCTTAATGCTTAATAGTTTCCCCGTGGCTGTTTAAACTATTTATGGACAGTTTTTTACGTGGTAGAGCCATGCTGCAGCTATATTAGTAGTATAGTTGTAGCACGAATGGGTCAGCTCGACCAGGGAAGGACCACGCTCTCACAGAATACTAGCGTAAAATGGCAGCTTGACACTGCTGTGTTTCGTATGGTGAGTGTAGAGAACTGGAGACCCTTTTTACTGGAAAAGAGGCATTCTATCTTAGTCCTCACGGCTGACTACGCATCTGCATTTAAATTCGCAAACGAAGATAGATGTAGATGTCTATGGGCCACTGCAACCACTTACCATCAGGTGGACTGTGTGCTCGTTTGTCACCCTTATTCTATAAAAAATAATAATAAGAAATTTTTTTTTTCGAAGACATATGAAGTTCGCCAACACGCATTGGGGCAGCGCGGCGGACATTTCCTTGTCCTAAAACCCTCTCAGGAATGAGAGGAGGCCTGTGCCCTACAGTGGGACTTATACATAATAGGCTGTAACTCTAAGTACTATATTGTACCTACGTAAATGACGAAAAATTATACTAAAAGAGATTCAGTAAATTTGCGGGTTACATTTTATAACTGCACTAGGAAACCATTTCTGATTGAGTTTTTAGGGTGCCCTTAGTAAAACCCTTAACATCAGGTGAACCGCATGCTCGTTTGCCCCCTCTCCTATAAAAAAAAAACCTAATGTGTCACAGTAACAAAGCTTCTATTTTTTTTTAAATTAAAATCACTTAAAGCTGAGAAATAACTCTGCCTAATACTTTCCACTATTACACCACCACACTAGTGGACACTAGCATTTAAATCTGTACAGCGGAAACCCACTTTATGAGTCTTTTGAGTAATATCTACTTAAAACTTTCAGTTTAACAGAAATATTACCTCGAAAAAATGGTGATCGTTGTATTAGTAATATTGACTGCAAGTCTGTTGTCCAACAAATGTTGGCGGTTTGACGGTGCGTGACTATGCGGCGCCGGGCAAGGAAGTCATCTGGTCTAAAAGCGTTTAGATTATCCAGAAATACTTTTTTATTCGGATAATCCTTACTCTTACCGTCCAGATTTAAAAATGGTTTTGAAATGTCAATAAAGTACTGCACAATCTGCTATCTCCAGCAAAAGATCTTAAAAATTAATACTGGTTCGAGTGAACAACAAGACGACTAATAAACTCGAACAATTTCAACAAAATAGTATTTGGTCACCCAAAAATGTGGAAGTATTATTTTTTCTGAACTTAGGTGTTAACTTAATTAACTGTATTGATTTGCAATTTAAAACTTGTTTCATAGATCACATACTGTGAGCAACAATGTTATGCTTACGTATAGACACTGATTTCTACGGCGCAGTAGCGGCCGGATATATTTTCGTTGAAGGATATTTTATAACTGTTGTATCACACAACTGCTTTTTAAATTAATGTGGATCTAGTATAAGGAATTTTAATTAGCTTTTTGTTTAAAAAATATCCAAAGCTAATTTGGCGAAGTAGAATTTGCATCCGAGGGACAGTTACGCTTTATCATTACGATTAAAGACATTTTCGTTTGTGGTTGCCATGTTTTATTTATTGCGCAATTTTTATTCATCATCATTACAGTCCATCACAAGTCTACCACTGAACGTAGGTTTCCTTGAGGGAAGCCTACGTTGCAGAAGATGCAGGTGGCTCAGGACCTCATTAAAATAAGCCCAGCTGGGTTTCTTCCTTGTTCTTCCCAGGACAGAGGTTTTATGCGAACCAGTGGTAAAGCTTAAATTAATTAGTATTTTTGTAATCTATGTTGAATAAAAATTATTCTTTTCCATTCTAATCTATTCTTACGCTACCACTCAATATAGTGTATGCTTCGTTTAAACTGCTTACGCAGCGCAGTAGCAAAATTTTCATTTTACGTTATAGTACCAGAAAGTTTTGCTGGAATGTTCTGGAACTGCAACACGCAAACATTTTAGGAGTTTTTCCTTAATTGAGCTTCGTGTAACAATTTCGTGCGAATAATGATCTTGTTAATAAGACGATTAGCCGGTGGATCTCTCGTAAATTCCGCACATGCTTCCACGCCACTAATTAGATTGCGACCTTCGCTTCGCTCGAACTGTCTACACGTACCTTACGTATTTATATGCATTTGTAAAATTTGGCGCAAACAATAGCTGGTGTTTAGTTTGCTGTGTGACGTGATGTCTCGTCTTCGCGAGTGGTGTTTCTTTTGTAAGTTTAAATAGCCTTTGGTTAAATCTACAGACAAGTGTGAAATTTGCGAACAAACTTATAATGATTGCTTTAATAGCAATAAATCGATATATCGGTTCGTTAACTGATAATGCAAAGAAGTTATCAGCCATTATCCTTATTGCGTTTCATATCTTCATTCTTTCGTTTAACTTAATCATATCGTGTATAATAAAAAGTTTCGTAGGTATAATATTTCCACTGACCAAACACACAGTCAGAACCAGGGATGGAAAAATCATGATTTTTTTAATTTTAATCAAATCATGCTGATTTTTTTTTAAAAAACATGATTTTTTGATTTTTTTAAGATATTTTTTGTATATTTTGAAATTCACGAGTTGGTAATACTTTTTGACATTATAGAATTAAAAGTTTATGAATACATAATATATATGAGACTGATTAAGACTAAAATAATTAATACTTTATTAATTACAGTTCATATCTTAAGTGTGGATTTCTTAAAAACTCTTTGGTGGATTTTACTAAGTTTACGTGACCGACAGACCTCATCGCTACAGTCATTGTTGATTTTCCAAAGTTTATGAGACTATTGTAGTAGAATAATAAGAATGACATAAACAATAAAAGATTTTACATAAACAATAAAAGATTTTACATAAACAATAAAAGATTTTACCTTATTTTAAGCCAGTTTTATTTAATTTATTGCCTATTACATTCATTGATACATGTTGATTTAAATCAATGATTTTTAAATCAAAATCAAGCGATTTAAATCGTGATTTAAATCAGTCTGATTTAAATCAGCCAACCCTGGTCAGAACATTAAAAATACTTTAAGACTTATAAATAACCCTTGCCCGACAGTTTATACAGACTTAAACGCGTTAAATGCGTTATCGGGCCAGCCGAGAATAAGACTTATGATTCATTAATTAAATAACAGTACATAATTAGAGTACAAAGAACAGATCTATTGGTTGCAGTGCTGCTACGCGCATTGACCTCTGTACTCGTGATGTATCTAATAATATATCCTTTATCGTCCTTTGTCCTGTCGTTCGCAGTTAGAAACAGAGATACTTAAATCTATTTCCATACTTTAATTTTGAATTTACGAATCGGTAGCATTATAAATCGAGCAATATTATTCTAAATTGAATCGTGCTTCGTGGTATAGAAGTGACATTATGTCCAGCATTGAACTCTTAAATTAAAAGTTAAACAAATTATAAAGTATCTACATATTATGTCCTGCTGCAGAGCTTAGGCTTCCTCTTATTTCTGAGAGGGTTTTTGGAATAGGGAAGTTTCCGCTGCCTCCATGCGTTCTGGCGGACTTTGAATTCTCAGACTTGCAGGTTTCCTCTCGATGTTTTCCTTCACCGCTTGTATTCAAAATAGACTACCTACTAATATACATGCATGTACCTAAATACATATCCATGTTGTAAGAATATCCACTACCCATATTTTCCTAACAGGTGTCATAAGAGGCGACATAGGGAAACTGAAACAGGAGGTACGTAGCAACATCTACCTGATACCAGCCCAAAATTATGTAAAACTACAGTTGACAACCCGCCTGCCTAGCGTGATAACTATAGCGAAATCCTCTTATGAGGCAATCTATGGGGGAGACTTATGTTCAGCAGTAGATTTTTATAGGATGTAATGAAATGGATGGATCGATGAATGGATGGATGGATACATACATATATACACTTCCACGATTTAATTACATACATATTTGTGTGTACCTTGAAATGGAGGAGATCGAGCATTCTATTTAAAATAAAAGCGTATTATAAATTGTTGTAAAATAAAGTTAATTATAGTTAAGTAATATAAAGTCGTGTTTGAAATTCTAAGTGATATCTTCACTTAACCCCGTTCTATTTACGGATCACGTACACATTTGTATTTAACGTTTTCGAAATGATTTAATTTTCCTGTTGCTTACATTTTCCTTAATATTTCTTCTTTATTTATAATTAAATTAATTTACGTAGATGAGACCTTATCCAGCCAATTAAACTGAATGTATTTACGCGAATAGTTACTAGTGAAACTATGTTTTATAACTATTTGTCTACTATATAGAAACGTTGCAATGTCTCATGAGATTGTAGAATTTAAAAAATACTTTGTATTTATTATTATTATACCATGAACCTTTCTCACCATGCTGCTACTAGTTAAACGTGTTGGTGAGCTACTTTTGCACTGGTATTGTTCTCCCTGTAATGTAGAAGCTCTTTCGTTAGTAGCCGACATTAAAATAGGTTTATAATTCGACTGTATGTTCTTTTGTTGGTTGTATGTTACGCGATATTGATAATTCTTTTTATTATAAATAGGTTAAACTTTAGGGGTGGTCCTTTTATTTGGAGAAAAAATTCCACTGCTTAGGTTGACTGTATAGGGGATGAAGTTTTTGTATTAACTCTTTAGACGCTGCAGCTATAATATGGTTGTAGCACGAATGGGTCGGCCCGACCGGGGTAGGACCACGCTCTCACAGAATACCAGCGTAAAATAGCAGCTTAATGCTGCTGTATTTCGTATCGTGAGTGTAGAGAACCGAAGACCTTTTTTAATGGAAACGAGGCATTCCATCTCAGTCCTCAGGGGTGATAACGCATCTGCATTTTGATTCTTAATTGAGTGAATGTAGATGTCATCCACTAACCACGTTCTATAAAAAGACAATGAGATCGTGATATTACCTATTTAATCCACTCATAAGGGTAAATAAATATTTTATTGTTTTTAGTTCTTTTAAGTCTGATTTTACTTTTTAATCAAAAGGTTATTTATAACTAAAAATATCAAGCAGTGGATTGAAGAAACCTTGATAAGATAGTATTTACAATGGTTCAAATATAGTTACAAATATCATCAGTATCTTTTGTTTTCCATAAACGCGAACGTTTATATAATACAGGGTGTCCGCCGGCAGATTTTACACTTTATAAAATAAAATAAAATAAAAGTATTTACATAATCTAAATTATTTATTTGTTTTCTTACAAAAGGATAGTGCGGAAATCACTTCTTAAAAATTACTCCACTCAAATGACGTCCTTCTAGTCGCAAACATTCTTGCAGTCTTTCCTTCATATTAGTGAAAACTCTTTTGCAAAGTGCTGGACTGATAGCCTGAACTTCGCGGCGGATATTTTCTTGTAAGGCGTTTATTGTTGATGGAGAATTATTGTAAACGCGAGACTTGAGATATCCCCAGAGGAAAAAGTCGCAAGGGGTCAGATCTGGAGATCTAGGGGGCCAGGCTACGTCGCCGAATCGACTTATTAATTTTCAGGAAAAAGCTCTCACTTTAAACATTGACTCCCGGGCGGTGTGTGCTGTGGCCCCATCCTGCTGAAAGTGAGTTCTGTTATTGTAGCCGACGACGATGCAGCTCGGGTATAAAAAATATCCAACATATCACGGTACCGCTCTGCGGTAACAGTTTCACCTCTGTTAAAAAAATACGGGCCAATTATGCCATTTCCAGAAATGGCGCACCAAACCGTGGTCTTCGGGCTGTGAAGAGGTTTTTGATGGACTTCGTATGGGTTGCTCTCACTCCAATATCGCATGTTCTGTTTATTGACATACCTCCGAGGTGAAAATGCGCCTCGTCACTAAAAAAGATGTTAAACATACGCGTAGGCGTAGAAAATCGTTCCAAAAACACTCTTGCGTAAGTCTGCCTCTTTGTGTAGTCATCTTCTTTTAATTGCTGGATAATTTGAAGCTTGTATGGATGGAACTTCATCTTTTTTCGAATTATTTTGTGAACTGACGTCTTTTTCACACCGGTTGCAGCTGCAATCTTCCGGATAGATTTGCGAGGATTTCGCAAAATTTCCCTTCTCACAAGCTCTGTGTTTTCAGGCGTAGTTACAGACGTTGAAGGTCCAGGCCGAGGCTCATTTATAACTGATCAGTTTCTCTGAACTTTGACCCACGCCCATCAGTTGATTCGACGGACCATCCTTTAATCGGCGGATACCGAAGTGAAATTAAAGAACGCCTCGCCACATTGATCGAATAGTTGTTCGCAAAATAGCTTCGACAGCGAAAGCGCGATGCGCTCCCGTCCACTGACTCATGGCTACTAAACAACCCGCAACACTCCCGCGTCGAACGATACCCCGTACCCCCCGCCACCGCCTTGCTGCACGCTGTGAGCTCGATGCAAAGTGTAAAATCTGCCGGCGGACACCCTTTATATATTTTTTATAGTTGTTGAATGCTGTTTAAACAGTCTAACTGCCGGTTTATTGATTACTTAAATACCTCATAAATGTATGTTTTCTAAAATAATATATTTATATATTTTTTTAATCCTTTAACACAAGCATCTTTAAAACTGCTGTTTTAAATTCTGGAATAAAATATATTAGAGAAATGGAAGGCGTAGTGTTTTGATAAGGTCTAAACGGAGCGTGGTTCCAGTTTAGATAATATCGGCGCTAGAGTTCGAACTAAACAAGTACGTCGCTTGATAAAGCACCAAGTTTGTTGACCTACAACATTGCTAGGGTAAGAGCAATATTGTTCGCTTTATATTTCAATTAAAAGGTCCACAATTGGCGCCTAAATTATAAGTACGTAACATGTATTTATTTATTTATTATATTTAATTATTTTCGTTATGTGTATTTGATTTGTGCGTAATTCGAGTAATAATAGAAAAAAATAAAAAACTATGTAAATGTCCAAAAATGGCAAATATCCCCCTATGACGCAATCTATGGGGGAGGCCATGTTCAGCAGTGGACTTTTAAATAGGCGGTATGTGCGGTAACAGTATATGCGGAGCATGTTGTGCGTAGGCGCGTACTTGACAAGTGTGCATAGGCCCGTGAGGGCGTAATTACGTGTGAGTGCTTGTGTATTTACTGAGAAGTAGAAACCGATTTAATCGCTTATTGTACATTGAATCCTGAATTTTACATTTAACGCTTTTTATTTATTTTTATTCGCGATACAAATACATTTTTACTTTGATACATCAAGCAAATGTAAGTGAAGTAAACCAATCGATAACTCGATATTTTATACGTCTGTTTTGGAAGTTTTACAGAGCCAGCTTCGCTTACACATATTCGTATCATTTGCTTAATAAGACTTTCCTTTAAATTTAAGATAAACTTTATGATATAATTACAAAAACGCCTGAACCGGTGTTTTCAATGTTTACTTAAGTGCATGCTTTTTTCCAAAGTATTATCAACCATCTTGTAAATTTAAATAAATTACGTGCCGGAAGTGATGCAGTTTGTGATAGCCTTATTCGTAATAATTGCGCCAGATGCCGAGATGTCAACGATTTGAATCTTTAACTAAATACTTAATGGCCTAACTGTACTGTTAACAACAACAAATTACAGTGGTTTTTTTTTATATTTACGGCTAGTCGCAGAATTTTTAACAACCTTTGTTAATTCGCTACTGGAGCAACACCTTTATAAAAATGCAACAATTGGACTGCATTACCTGAAAATTTCGCAACATAAACACCTTGCTGGGCACGCGTGTTGGTGAAAGCAAAACATATGTTTTTGTTCTGGTGATGCTGATTCCAATCACTGGCATTAGAAGAAATTGGTACTTTTCTCTTATACCCTTAATAAAAATTATCTATAAAAGCTGAAGTTAACGCCTGAAAAGTCCTATTCAATATATTATATAGCATTAAAGCGTATCTCAATTACCTTTAGTAAGTGTTGGCGGATCTTACATATCCTCGAAATATTTTTTTCTCAGATAGGTATGCAGGGTTTTAAAGAATCGAACCTTAAATTAATTGCAATTAAGAACTTTAATGGTGCCGGCGTCAGTGGTAATTTACGACGAACGTTTGGCTCCTGAACTGCCACGGCTCCGACCTTTAGTAATAATATTGATATTCGTAGCGTTGTTAAAAAATTAATGACGATATAAATTGGCATTTTCCAAGATCTGAAAATCGTCAGAGGGGAAAGTGAAATTATCATGCTTGACAAGGATAGGATTAGGATAGATTATTATATAAATTTTCATTTATTCATTAATTATGTAAACTGTGTACCAAATATATATTATATTACTAGCTGTTCCCCGCGTATCTGCTATTATCTTCAAAAAAGAGCCTAGTAGTTGACTAAAAGCCGGTAACGCTTCTGCGATTTTACAAGTGTTATAATTATGTTCACAGCCGGCAGTGGTCACTTACCACCAAATGAACCGCATGGTCGTTTGTCCCCTCTTCTACAAAGAAAACATAAGCAGCATTCATACCCCTTTTTTTCATTTTTTTTTTTTATAGGATAGGGTGACAAACGAGCACACAGTCTACCTGATGGTAAGTGGTTGCTGTGGCCCATATATTACTAATTACCCAGAGATTACTAGAAGTAAAACAATGATAAATATAGATAAAAAACCACTCAATTTTTATTGCAATTGGACATTTTACTATCAACTAATTAAACGTGCTAGATATGTAAATCACATGTCACCAGTGACACGTTTCCAACTAACGAGAGTAAAGTAAGTGACGTCGAAGCCGTAGAAATTGCGTTCTGGTGTATTAGTTGACGCACGCCACAGCCGTCCACTGTGACATCTGATTACAGTTGCACTCTACATTGAATATGAAACATTCAAAACCGGGAGTTTGAATCGACTTTTCTGTGGCGATTTGCCAATCATAGAATGTAATAACATTCAGGCAGTTATTTACATTGTGATGGCGTTGTAAGAGAATCCTCACTATTTTGTCCCCTGGACGTCGTAAGAGGCGACTATAGGAAATGGGACAAAAATATTATGGCATCCGATAGATGCCGGTATACCATCTCAGAATTATAATTTTGTTGCGGTTGCAGCACGAATGGGTCGGCTCGACCGGGGTAGGATCACGCTCTCACAGAATACTTTATTGTGTTTCGTATGGTGAGTGCAGAGAACCGGAGACCCTTTTTACTGGAAACGAGGTATTAAATCTCAGTTCTCAGGGGTAACAACGCATCTGCATTTTGATTTTTAATTGAGGATAAATGTAGATGTCTATGGGCCACAGCATCCACTTACCATCAGGTGGACTGTGAGCTCGTTTGTCACCCTTATTCTATAAAAAAAAAATACTCAGATGGGCGACGGCAGCGGCGTCATTTGTTCTACAACGGCAAAGGCTCATGTCCATCTGCGTACTGTTATTGGTTGTTTGAAGAAGAAGAAATACTTAGAGAAAGAAGGTAGTAGGTATTCCTTTCCTTGGCTTTTGTAAGTATTATCGAGTACGAGAATTCCGTATTTAGTTCATACATTTTTTTTTACACATTTTTGTCTGTGTTATACGTTGCGGCTACCTACATTCATCGAACGAAAAAACCGGTAACCAGCAAATATCGGGGATTGAATTTTAGATATGTAATAATTTCACAGTACGCAAGCAACACGCGTTAGATCCCCGTCGGTACGAATAAAATTGTGAATTGCAATTTTAAGTGTTGATTTACCACGTGCTCGGCGGTGGGGAACACGTCGTGAGTAAAACTGCATGTCTGAAAAATAAAAATTTTCGACGTGGTAGACCCATGCTGCAGCTATATGAATTGTATAGTTGTAGCACGAATAGGTCGCTCCACCGGGGAAGGACCACGCTTAAACAGAATACCAACGTAAATTAGTAGCTTAATGCTGCTGTGTTTCGTATGGTGAGTGTAGAGAACCGGAGACCCCTTTTACTGGAAAAGAGGCATTCCATCTTAGTCCTCACGGCTCAAAACGCATCTGCATTTTGATTCGCAAACGAGGATAGATGTAGATGTCTATGAGCCACAGCAACCACTTACCACCAGGTGGATAGTGTGCTCGCTTGTCACTCTTATCCTATTCGAAGTCGTGAAGACCGAAAATATTTTCCTCCACCGGTGAAGGGATATATTTCAAGGATATGTGTAGTCGGCCAACGCTATATAAGCTGTAACTTAACTTTTTTAAATTAATTTACTGAAGGAAATGGAATACTACATTCCAACCCTATCCTTTCCATCACGAGAGATTGCTGTTAGTCCGTTTGATTTTTGTTAGCACTTTTATGAAACCCACGCAGGAAAATGGTGTAAATGGGTACGCAATTGCTTTCGCTATTTGAAATCGACCATAACTGTCCTAGACAATTTGCTTCGCTCACAATGGCCATATTATATCGCCGCAATCTAGCTTATTGCGGTGCAAACAGATTCGTATATTGTACGGAAAGGAATAGACGTGGAAACGCTCCTTAATTAAATATATTTGTGAATACATTTGCAATTCAAACCATAAGTCCAATTAACGAACCTTATGTAGATAGTTCATATGCCTTTAAAATATTTTAATTGCTCAGAAATGAAGGTTTCCTCATTGATGTTTTCCTTCAATCTCTGCGTTGAAGGAAAGCATCAAAGTGGTAAGTTAGTACTTTACATAGCGTAGTATTTATTTCGGCGGGAATCGAACACCGGTGCACACGTACTATAAAACTTAAGGCACTCGCCCAGCCCCTGAGCTTCTGCGGTGCTGGTAAAGTGTTAAATATATACTATACCTCTATATCTATACATAAAAATAAATAAATAGTATTATCCCTTTACTAAAAAACCATGGGGGCGAGAATCAATAAACTCTTTGAAGGCGGTTTGGACTGCCGCATCGGAGTTGAATTTTTTTATTTGTAAGAAGTTGTCCAAATTCCGGAAAAATGGTAATCTGTTGGAGCAAGGTCCGGGGAGTACGGTGGATGTCGCAGACATTCCAATTGTAGCTCATCTAACTTAGTGGTTGTTTGTTGTGCAGTGTGTGGTCTTGCGTTGTCGTGAAGCAGCAGTGGCCTAGAGCGATTGACCAGTCTCGGTTGTTTAGCAGCTAGTTCTTCCTTCATGGTTTGCAGTTGCTGACAATAGATATCTGCCGTAATCGTTTCGCCAGATTTTAGAAAGCTGTAGTGAACGACACCGGCGCTAGTCCACCAAACACTCACAAGTAACTTTTTCTGACTCAATTTTCGTTTAGGGCAGGATTTGGCTGGGTCTCCAGGGTTCAGCCATTGCGACGAGCGCTTCCGATTATCGTATAGTATCCACTTTTCATCACAAGTAATGATTCGATTTAAAATCCCTTCATTATTGTCTCGGTTGAGCAAATTAACACAGCAGTCGACGCGTGTTTGTAAGATCGATTCACTCAATTCATGAGGTACCCATCGTTCAAGTTTTATTACTTTCCCGATTTACTTCAAGTGGATTAATACAGTTTTATCACTTACCCCGAAGCCTGCAGCTATCTCTGAAGTGCTTGGTGACGGATCCGCTTCCACATTAGCCTTTAATTCTTCATTTTCCACTTTGGTCTCCGGCCGTCCACGGGGTTGGTTCTGAAGGTCGAAATTTCCAGAACGAAAACGTTGAAACCAAAAACGTACCGTGCTTTCTTTTGCGACACCAGCGCCGTACACATCATTAATCCTTCGAGCTGTTTCTGCAGCACGTGCCACGGTAGAACTCGTACTTATAAATATACCGATATTTCATGTTTTCCACTGTGCGGTAATAAGCGACACCAAAGAATAAAATAATGAGGAAAAAACAAATGAGTGGCTGTTTTCAAAACTCAAATGTACCAGCTAAATGAATTTATAAATTTGAATTTGGAATTCTTAACGAAAGAGGAGATATTTCAGATCAAAGTGGTCAGTACGACAAAACGCTAATTTCATATGTAAGGACCTAATAAATGGTCTTTGATTATCTTAAATCCAAATACCGTCAGATTAATAGATCCTATCTACGCGAACTCATGGCAGGTCGGTAGTCGTCAATAAAAGCTAAACTGTCATAAACCCAACTATCAGCGTATTAATATCATAAATAATTTCAATAAGCCCTTTCTCGACAAATTGGCATAAAATTTAATTTAATGAACATAAATGTCAGGATCAATTTTAGAGTTGTAAAGAAATATATCGTACCTTAATAACATAACTTTTAATCATCTGTGTGACCCAGTGCATGCAGTGTGCCTTTTGCTTTCCTGGCTGAGCGCCAAGTTCATTGCTCTCCTCCCTCCACTTCACCTTACCGCCAAACCTAAAAACTGACATGATATTATTCTCGGTAAATAGAAAGTGCTCAGTTCGCTATTGATATCTATTTTGGCCGATCAAATTATCAGCACCTACACCGCTAGGTCAAAAAAAAGGCTATCTAAATGAAATCGGTACAACGTGAACGCGGCAGCAGTTATCGGATTTTAAATTTTAATCATTCGTTCTGATCGGAATTATGGAGTTTTGCTGGTACTCTGAAACTACGGACTAGCCATTATAGACTTCTTGTTACGGTGTCAGCTTTCCAAAAGTTTAGTACATTCATTTTAAAGTCTATGTAAGATACGTTGGTAATTTCATTTAAATAATACAATTATTTCAATTACGACTCAAAATCTATGCATCTATACATATAAATAAAATTGAAGCTACTGTCTGTGATATACAAATAACTGGCTTCATTTAAGCTCAGGGGGTTATTTACATGCTATTAAGACAAGAATTAAAAAAAAAAAGTTTTTATCTGTTTGTCTGGGCTAATCCTCGAAATGGCTGGGTTTTCCCTTTACGTAGATAGGGTATTGGATACTTGATGAGGCTTCTCCACAAAAGGAACAGTCTGTTACTTTTTTTTTAAATTTAAATTAGACAAATAGCCGGAACAGAAGCATCACGAATAAATAAAAAGAAATTGGTGGAAAAATGCTATGCATTATTAGGTTGAACAATAAGTTTTAGAAAAATGAAACTCTAGGATAAATATATGTAAATTGTATTTATTATTCAACGTAATCGCCTTATAAGCTAATACATCTTGAATAGAGTTTTGCAAGTTGGTTAATTTCCTTGAAAAAAGGCTTGATTCTGGGACTCGAAAAAGGCCTCTACAACACACTCACCTCATCGTCGCCGTCGAATTTTATACCACGCAAGTGCTTCTTTAGGTGAGTAAAAATGTGAAAATTACACGGAGCTAGGTGCTGCATTAACTGAAACCCAGCAGTGCAGATGGCAGCGCCTGCAAAATTAGATTGAAGGGCGGGACAATATCATGTTGAAAATCGCTCCAGCACGCAATTTTCCTGGACGTTTATTCTTTAGTTCTTCGCGTAGTTTTTTGATTAATGATGCGTAATAATAATCTCCAGTTATTGTCTCTTCTTTACTTAAATAATCGATCATTATTATATCTTCGGCATTCCAGATGACAGAGGCCATTATTTTTACAGTGGACGCAGACACCTTGAATCTCTTGACTGGCGGGAAAGACGGTCTTTTCCACACCTTGCTTTGGTTTTTCGTCTTCGGGTCAAAATGGTGTATCCACGTTTCATCCACGGCTACGAAACGAGCGCAAAAAGAATCTGGATCTTCTGCTTTCTTTTGGGCGTCTGTTCACATTCGAGGAACCCAGCGTGCGGCCACCATTTTGAATTTTAAGGCTCATACCTTTAAATAAACTCAATTTTCTCAAACGAAAGCTTTAGAATCTAAGCTAAATAACGGATGGTCACACGTCGATCTACCTTAACAATTTCTTCGATTTTTTTTAACGTTTTCTTGCGCAGCGGCCGTTGTTGGCCACGCGGAGCGAGTCACGTCATTGCAGGCGCTTCTGCCGAGTTTAAATTCAGCGCACCATTATGCCATTGTAGAATAAGACGGAGCATTGTCTGCCAAAGTAGACTGCAGTTCTTCATAAACACTTTTTGTAGAAAAAAATCATCAGACAGAAATATTTAATAACCCCACGAAGTTCGAGTTTCTCAATTTTACATACGAATTAAATTCAAAGTTTGAAAAAATAAAATTGGGTATAGTTTTTAATTTAGTTTTTTCTGGCCTTGGCTACTGACGAATTTAAGATTCAAAAAAAATTTTAATTTTTTTAATTTAATATTTATTCGCGTATAATGATCTCTTCGTGAATTAAGTCTTATTGTTCTTATAACGTTGTTTATATTATCAATTACTCTCTTTCTCTAGTTTATGTTACGGCGTAATAGCGCAAATCTATAAGACCATCTAAATTTTGGGTGACATCGAAAATAGCAGGAATAATTTCTCACTGAATCATCAGCTAGGCACATGGCACATCTTATTATCTCCACGGTTAGATGCAATAAGAGCCAATTTGCAATGAATGAAGATTAACATAAACCAAGGCACCATCGGATGTCTCGTTGGCCCTGTGCATGCAAAATGAACGTGTCATTTGCATCCGACATGGTTATATTACCTTTTTTGGTGTTTAATGCAACGGCAGGCAGTGCACAGTGTCAACCTACATTGTTGTTGTGTGACTGGTTCGATTAATAGCCTATTGTTTTAGTTTTGGAGTAGTCTCAACTTGTTTATATCCACCGCCGTATAACTTATTCTTTAAATACAAGCGAGTTATTTTATAATAACGTATACCAATGCATATTACAGCAATCTGCAAACAGCGGGATTCATGTTATTTTTTTAATCTTTCCCTTCGAGCCATGGTAGCGCTTTCTGATGTAATAATTGGTTTAACTTTAATGCATCAGCTGTTGCTCAGGAGTAGGAATCTTGCGAGCGCGAGTAAAGGTTTCCTACTGAATTTTCCACCTTATATGTTCTTTTTAATCACAGAATGTGTTCTTAACTTAAATGATAAAGTAGAACTGCCAAAAAAAAACCCTCATCAACTTGTATTTTTTAAACATTGGAAGAAAAACTTAAAGTTGGAAAAATTTACTTTGCCAATATCCGCTCAATAAAATAAAATGATGTGTCTTACCTAGTTTGAAGAGCACCTCCCGCCCTTCTTCAATTGCGTGCACTATTCCCGCCACCACTAATCCCAGCACCACTACTCCCACCACCACTACACTAGGAAAGACACACCACCGACGGCAATACGACACGTGTTTCGCCTCTACACGAGGCACACACACGAGTCATCATTTGTATAGTACACTACAGTATAGAGCAATTGAGGGAGGGCGGGAGGTGCTCTTCAAACTAGGTGAGACACATCATTTTATTTTATTGAGCGGATATTGGCAAAGTAAATTTTTCCAACTTTAATATAATGGATTTCCGCAAAGTAACGCCTGATTCTATTAAAAAAAAACTTACTTATAATACAGTGTATCATTAAAGATAATAAAGATTATGATAATAAATATAGCAATTGGAGGCAATTTTCTTAACAGTAGTTTTTAAGCAGTCGGTTCTATTTTTATAAATAACATCGATTAGGTTAACGTTCTTTAGCATTCGCTTGCAAGGTCATGGCATCGCACCAGTTGGTACCACGCAAATTTCTTTACCTTTACTTAGTAAATCATATTTGACGTTCATAAGGAACACAATCGTAGCACCAAAGGAAGCTAAGTTTCAGTTTGACTTGACGCCTTTGTCATTGCCTGAATGCCATTTCCTCAGAGACCGCCGTGCAATTTTTCTTTGAATAGCTTGTTCATTATTCTAAGAAAAATTTTCACTGAACGCGTAAGAAATTTCATAAATTTCTTCACACTACGCTATTTTACTTTTTAATGCGCTCTGATGCAAAAGCAATACAAATGTTTGGTTTTATTATCTGAATATCATAAAAATTAAAAACAGGTTCCTCTAATTAAAATGCTTGACAAAAATTCCAAATATGGTTTAAACCATTATTATGAAACAATTTTAGCCATGAAACTTAATTTGTTATAAAGCCATAAGTTTTTTCCGTCTAAAAAGTAAAAGTAAAAAAAAAAAGTTAAAATCTATTTTTTGAAGGTCTGTCAGTAGTTCTGATAATGTTTCCTAAGCCAGAAACGATCATAACATTTTGGATTACTAAAAAAAGCACGTGGGAATAGTACTTACAGTAATCACAATAATTTATGTCTCTTATAAAGTGGTGTTGATTTGCCAGATAAATAATGTTTAAACCATTATTGAAGCGAGATGGTGACTTCTTTCCACACACAAAATGTTTCTCGAGAGGAATCTACATTCCTCTGTCTGTAGTTGACTGACTGTCATTTCACTGAAAAATAATTTCTCGTTATCTCCTTACCGTGTCTAATGTTACTTTATTGGTATACAGAGGTGTTATCTAGCGACGCTCTGTTCTACGCGACCGTAAGCTCGCCATTTTAGGTCTTGTTTGATAATACATTATTTGTCGCGATCGGTCGCTTTTTAGTTCCTAATAGACAGAAGACATCTCGTCGATATACTGCTTAATCGATCGGTAAACAATTTTTTAGTTTTATAATATATTGGTTTAAGTAAATTAAAGAGACGTACAGCGGGTATTTACTCTTAACATTTTGTGCTCACGTAAATAATCCGACACGTACGGAGTGATCCATTCTCTTACACCGCCACCTAACGTTGCATGATTTTCGTTTGTAGATTTTTTTTTTAAAACGATGTAACTTTTTTTTTAAAGGATTTTCTCTTGTATCGTGGGGCAGTTTACATACATAAATTTCACAAGCACAAACATCAAGACTCGGATCAATTATTTGTAGGCCATATAAATACTTGTTGCTTGCGAAATTCAAACCCACGGCCCTCAGCGGCGCAACTCACTGCTAAGCCACTGCGGCACAAAGCCGTCAAATATTATATCTATTATATTTGAATTAAATACCGCGCCGATATTTTGATCTGACGCGGTATTTCATTCAAATAAACACCATTTTTTATTTTTTACATTTTAATTAAGCTTTTTTTTTAAGACTCCTTTGTTGATTAACTTGATCCTTATATATCATTATATTTCCTAACGTCGTTATGTAAACTAGTCTAATAGCTCTTACCTTAATGAGAAACACGCCATGAACTGCACCTTAAGAAATAATTTCCACTCATGTAATCTCTAGATATCGTCGATCGCACTAAAAATATCGATACAGGAATTTTCATCGTCGAAGTATGCGGTACGGTCATATGTACAAGACATGCTTTGACGTTTATGCGCATGTAATAAAGCTTACAGTTCGTGAAACGTTCGTCATCTCCTTTCGTATCGGGTATCGGTCGGTTTTTGTTAGTCCGTGTGCCTATTTTCTTTTAATAATAACTCTAATAACGCAAAGCGCAAGGCAATTTGACCATGACTTTTATTGTGATAGCGCCTACATACTTACCACTGCCGTGCACATGAATTCTCTATAGTTTTTAACCCCCGACGAAAACACAGGGGTGTTATAAGTTTAACGTCTGTAGTATCTGTGTCTCTGTGGCATCGTTGCGCTCAAACTGATTTTGATTTAGTTGTTTTTGATTGCAAAGTGACTTGATCGAGTGTTCTTAGCTATGATTCAAGAAAATAATCTGTTCAGCCGTTTGAAGATCATCAACTCTTAGTTTCGAGGGTTTTTTTAATTTTAATTTATGTAGAAGGTTATTGAACATGTAAGAGTCCTACGAACCACCCCAGTGCGGATTGGCGGATTTTCGATCCTCGATTCGAGATAAGTTGCTTGCATACTAAGACTTAGAAGCTCCACTTCGCGACAGACTTGGCCTGGTTAATGAATTAATTTAAAATTCGAACACTAGCATTATTCCAATACTAATAATTGTGCTGGGTATTTAAATACCTAATTCCTGACTGGCTCATGTTTACAATACCCATGTTAACCTGATTTTGTCCCAACTTAAAACAGGTTGGAAATAAGAATTAAAAACTAAAGAATATTGAATTAAATTTGTTATAATTTAAAGAAAAGCTAGAGCCGTAGTAGCTTAGGGCGTGACTGCTCGCTGTAAATTTCACAGTACGCGAGTAACCCGGATACGATCACCGCCGGCACCAACAAAATTGTTAATTGCACTTTTAAGTGCTGATTTACCCATGTGCTCGGCAATGAAAGAAAACATCGTAAGAAAACCTGCATGTCTGTAAAAAATATATATTGAAAACATTCGAATTGCGCCAACACGCAAAGGAGCCCCCCTTCACACGGGAGACACTTTCTCGCCTTAAAATCCTATCAGAAATTAGAGGAGACCTGCGCCCAGAAGTGGGACGTGTAGTATATAACTTTGGTTATAAATGTTGTTTCTTTACGCATATCCAGACTACACTTGTGGTGTTCGTATGGTGACAACCAGTGGCCTTATTATAAACGTTGCGTGACTTGAATCACATCTAAATTTTTCATAGAATAAATAACTTTTGATTGAACCAAAATTTTGGAAATATCTAGCCTACTAAAATAATGACATCGAATACATATACCTGACACACACATATAGATGACGTGAAACACCAATGCTTCGGGAAGTGTGCAGTTTGTGATAATATCCTAGACGGCCCCCGCCATTACATCAGACTTGATAGACCACATATCCTCGCGAAAGAAGATCGATTCCTACCAAGGATGATACGTAAGGCTATTGAAATTAAAAAACATCCTAATTTCAAAAGAGGAGGCTGGGTACTACCACCTGCTTGGAATCCTGTGATTAACAAAATTAAACTAAACCCAGGCATACCACAGCAAGACTTTAAGACACAATAAGTTCATTCTGCGTAGATCCGACCAAGAGTAATAATTAAACAGGTTAAGGTACTCCGGGTTAACTTTGACATCGGGACGTCAATCACCTCAGTCCCCCCGTGATCATGGGTGCTGCAAAGCACCCGAAACGTCGGGAATTAACAATAAGTAAAATTAAACGCGATAAAATCCGTGAAATAGTTTTATTCAATGTGTAGTTTTCGCGTAAATATAAGAAATCATTATTTAAATTGTAAATTATAGTTAATATTATGTTCATAAATGTAATTTAAGTAATTATTTCAAAAAAGTCATTGGTGTTTTTAATTAAATAAAAGAGCGTTATAACTGACACTTAATTCAGACTAAGAACAGCCAATGTTTAAAAATTAATCTCAAAAATATTAACCTCTTTACACACTAGGTCACTGTTTAATCATTGTATGGTTTTTTTCTGTCAGTAAAAAGTATTCACGAAACAGAATCACTCTCACTGGCATCTCTTTTGTTCGATGATGGTACAGAAGTCGGCTATAATTTCCTGTCCGAAATCACGAACTCGCACGGGCGTGCTACTGACGGGTCATTTATCTTGAGTTAGAGATTTTTTTGCTTCTATTATAAAACCACATTCTACATTAGATCGCATCCATTTGACTCGTTTATTTTTACTTAATCTTTTGGCGTTTTAAATTTCGATGATCGACAAAATGATATTATCTTAAACCCCTTTTATAGTTTTTTTTTTATTCACTGTTTGATTTTTGATATTGTTGTGTGATAAGAGCATAATATTAAATAGCTGTATAAAGATGTTTTGTTTTTTATTTATCGTTTACCTGCCACTTAAAAATAAAAAGATAATTTCGTAGACAGTGCTTGTGCTTTGCGTCCAGATGCTTTAAAAACAAAGAGTTTTTTAAGTTTACCTGTATCAACATTAGTTAAATGACTTTTTTGAATTTTGTGGAAAGAGTAACCTGCTTTGGCAGTGGTAATTTAAATTTGCTTCATCATCATCGTCATCATATAAGAATGTACCACATGTATCATGTACCATTGATGACTTTTTACGATATTGGCTTCCTTGCAAATTGCATAAAATTTGACAATCTAATCTCAATGTTATCTCGTTGTTTTAATGGTTGCTTTGTTATAAATGAAAACATGTTTCTACATGTTGGTTCGACGGTCCACCCGATATTAATAAAGATATTGAATTCCTTTCATTAAAACATAATCTTGTTATTACTCTGGGTTGACCTCGTTGTTGGTGACGCTTTAATCTTTGCACATAGACCTATAGTTTTGCTTTTATCAACATAAATTAAATTTTTGAAGAACGGCACTTTTTCTAATAAGGTCAAATTGCTGCTTTTTTGTAAATATATAAGGTGGGAGAAAAAGTTTCTTCGTATTTTATATACAAATTCAAGACTTTTTTCTTTCAAAGTTTAATTACATTTAATTATAATATATTATGTGCCATTTTGTTCGATAACTTGCTGCCATCTTTTAGGTAACTTAAAACCAGCCAGATTACAGATACAAACAGTACAACCAAAGAGATTTTTCTTCAATTTTATACAAACAAAATACGAAGAAACTTTTTCCCCGACTTATTATTTAATACAAATTAATAATTTATCAGTTTGTCGCATAATTTTTTTAAAGTAGATATGGAATTCTCGTCGGGAAAAGTTCATATATTTGTTATTAAAACAATTAATGCATTCTGCATTCTCTTTTTTTTTGTATTTAGGCCACATACTCAAAATTATTGTTATAATGAATCAGTAAGTACGCGATAGATGTTCGCAATTAATAGGCCGGTCTCGTGAATTATGCCGGTCATCGGCCTCATAGTCGAATCTACGACTTTCTAATGGGATTAAACTTTGTTACACGGCGCTGACGCGCAAGATGACGCGCTGCTGGAATGCATGCGCCGCGCTTGCAGCGTAATTGCATCCGTTGGCTTTAATTATTATATCCGATACAATATAATACCGCGAATATTTTCGTTAACGTTGCTTTTTTTTTTTTTCAATTTATTCTGGACAGACTTTTTTTTAAAGATGAATTGACGACGTACTCACCATCTTTAAGTTCGTCGCCACTTCACCTTTAAGTTTGTGATTACGTCTCCACTTCACGCATACTTCGCATCCATTGCATGCATATTATATATATGCTGACTTTATTTCAGCGGCGGCAAGTCCGCACTCTCGTATAGCAATACAGCTATTAAATCCACTTGATCACCATTATAATTTTCGATCATCACAGTATCAACAATCCATGAACACCGAAAGGCAACTTCAAAAATGAAGGCTACAGATGAGTTTTCACTTGTCACCTCTGAGGACTAAGATGGAATGCATCAGCCTGTAATTATACCGGCTCTCTACACCCTTCAGAGCGGAACCCAGCAGTGTAAGCACTGCTATTTGGCGGCAGAAATATGTAAGGGGGTGGTACCCACCCCGACTAACTCCTAGGCAGAAAGGTAGTCCTACCATCTAGTACTTCATCGAATACCTTGTGTTCGAAGTAAAAATGTAACAATCTATTGCAACTGTCCAGTTGTTTTCACGCTTCTCAACTTACATCTCGAAAGCATATTACATAGTAATGCCACAGAATAAAAAATAGAACGTACTCGTAGTAATGCTCAAAAATATTCTAGATCAATTCCAAAGAATTGTTCCTTCAATTTTTTCTTTTTCCACAGTAGAGATTACTTTATCGACTACGTATCAATAACTCGTTGATCTGTTACAGTTATTGATTCATTGAATCGTTTAAGCGAGCATGTGGAATTACGTTCTTGTGTAGGTATCTCGAGTCGCAAGGGCAGACGGGCTTTCACCGTCTTGTCTCGCCGACAACGTAATTTAAAGAAAACCGATGACTAACTACGCCTTCCTGTTAAGGCAGTATACACTGCCGGCCAAAAGTTTAAGACCACCTTAATTAAAGTAGGAAAATTAAATAAAACTCCAATAAAATATTAAATGTTTAATTAAACTGTTAAATCATCCAATAAAACACTTTTTGACAATCAATATACTTGAAAAGCGTAAAGAAATATTAAAAGTCCATGCTAAAAAAGGCTATAGTTAGCTAAACTGATTTCTCATCAAAAAATCCTCCTCTGCATTCTATGACTTTTTTCACAAGTCTCGGCATACGGGCAATCAATTTGTTGATAGTGTCTTGTGATATATTGCTCCAAATTTCGCACAAAGCATTCCACATTTCTTCTCGCGAGGATGGACCACAATTACAGACGTTCCTATCAAGCTCTTCCTACAAAAGTTCAATGGGATTGAGATCCGGGCTCTGAGGAGGCCAAACCATGTTTATTAACACCCCTTGTGCCTCTTTCTCTTCCAAATATCCTCTACATAATTTTGAGCTATGCTTAGGATCATTGTCCTGTTGGAAAATGAATCCATCTCCAATTAATCGCAACCCCGAAGGAACGGCATTTTGTTCTAATTTTTTTTGTACTCTTCCTTTTTCATAATTCCGTCAATTTTGATCAAATCCTTCCTTGGCTAGAAAAGCAACCCCAGACCATAATTGAGCCACCACCATGCTTGATTGTTGGGACTACACAGTCTGGCATCATCTTTTCTTGGTCACTGCGTCGAACATAAATTCTTCGTTTTTAACCGAACGGCGACACGACCATACAATTTCACATCTCTCAAGCGACGTTTTACTGTAGTCAATGATAAAGGTTTATCTCGGGTTTTGTTTACTTCAACGCCGATTTCCGGTGCTATTAAGCGTCTATCGCGCTTGCTGGTAACAACAATTAAATGATCTTCACTTGAAGTGGTAGCTCTCGGCCTTCCCGAGCGTGGACGATCTTGAAAAGTGCCTGTCTCCCTGTATCGAGTTATTGTGCCATGAACACAAATCTTCGATAACTTCAATTGTAAAGCATTCTCACGTTCGGATTTGCCTTCATTATGTAAACCAACGATGGCAGAACGCGCTTCACCGCTAATTTCACGTGCTTTTCCCATTTTAAGACGTCTTCACTGTAGAAACCACAAGTTTAGTCTAATTGAGATTGTTTGTGGACAAACCCATGTAAACTCAGGTAATATTATTCGGAAACACGTGTTTTTAGAAGCTAAATAATCCTAATTATTGACCAATGGCAAACAAAAGCAAAGCAATTAGTTATTAGCCCATCATAAAAATATTATTACGACTCTACCACCTGGCTCTGACGCAGTGTTTGTCGGTGTTTGAAAACAATACATGTTTATTGTCCAATAACTTGAAAGTAAATAAAAGAATGACTTCTTTAGATATTCGATATTAACAATAGAATATACGGTGAACATTTTATTTATAGATGGTGTACATTTCTTTTATTTATGTTATGGGATTTCGTTACAATTTATAGATAATTATGTTGTTTAAGTGTGGTCTTAAACTTTTGGCCGGCAGTGTATTCTTTGTGCATTCAATAACTACCTATAGAAGTTATCGATATTTCTTACGAGCTTAGCACACCTTTGGCAGATTATTTGCTTTCTTGTTTATAAGGATATAATAAGGAGTAAGGATAAAGTAAAATTAAACGTGGTAGAGTCATGATGCAGCTATATTAATTGTATAGTTGTATCGGCTCGATTGGGGAAGGACCACGCTCTCACAGAATACCAGGGTAAAATAGCAGCTTAATGCTGCTGTGTTTCGTATGGTCAGTGTAGAGAACCGGAGACCCTTTTTACTGGAAAAGAGGCATTCCATCTTAATCCTCACGGCTGACAATGCATCTGCATTTTGATTCGCAAACGAGGATAGATGTAGATGTCTATGGGCCACAGCAACCAGTTACCATCAGGTGAACTGTGTACTCGCTTGTCACCCTTATCTTATAAAAAAATGAGAGCACTGTGATCTGAAATATAGATATACGAGTATGTAGAAATATAGATATACGAAAAGCACTTTAAGTTGGTATTATATTTAACACACTAACTATTTTTTTTTGGAATATAAGGGTGGTTGAACATTATACATCATACGAGTAAATAACGTTATTCTTTCACTACATGTGGACAAATACGCAGGTACCTATATGAAAAATAGCGAGTCGTCATTTCATTTCAGGACAGTGTAATTTATTTTCGAAGCATGGTCATGTTCGTGTAAAAGGTTATACTTTGAGTTATGTAGACGAGAAAATTGCTTCGTTTGAATTTTATTGAAAAAATATGAAATGTTCTCACGATATTAATATTCAATTTCCTGCTTGCACGTAAAACGTATTAAAAGAAATAACCGATGAGGTTGTGTGAAGTAAAGTGTTAATAATAAGCGGAATGATCTGAAATTTGTACGCTTTTATCGAATAACGATTTCGACTCGCGATTTTATTTTGGCAATGGATTATTTTATCTGAGTACGTCATAACATCTTTTTTATCATTACATTAGTTGGCGGCGATTACGGGGGCAACCACTTAAATTTTATCACATTAAGCTAAGTAAAATCATACAGTATGCATTTTACATGTTGGGTTGTTATGAAAACGGTACTAAATGTGTAAAGCGTAGGTATTTGCATGCGACACACAAATTTGTTAATTTTTGGTGTATTATATTTGGGTGATGCTCGGTTATTAAATTTGAAGGTGGATCTTCACTCTAGAGTCAAAGTCTTGTTGGTTCTTTAGCGATTTAAAGAGCAATACGAGCGTGTATTTCTAACACAACATATATAACATATGTTATTAGAAATATATAACATAATATGTTATTAGAAATATATAAACATATCATATATAACATAATGTTATATATTTTTTGTTTGTATTTCTAACATAACACAACACAAGCATCTCTTTGTTTAAAAGGTGATCTCCAAATCCTGTACGTTAAGCATCATGTAATTGAAATAAACATTTAATTATTATTTAATTTTTTATATATAATACTGAAAATAGTTACATGAATCATGATCGTTTGGAGGGTCTCTTTACTAATTTAGCTTATAAATCTCTAGGATTCATTAATTGATTACATCGAGGATTTGTATTCAATAACAATAAATGTACGGAGCTGTAAACGAATAAAGATTCTCGACTGGCAGAAAGCGAAGTGTAGGTAACCCCCACCCCCTCCCCTCCCCCTCCCCCCACTCACCAGGCCGATTTTCAGCATTGCTCTTGTGATGGGCTTTAATGATGATGATGATGATGCACAGTTATTGCCATAAAATTATATTCATCAATAGTAGTGGTAAATTTAATTGTACAACGAAGTAATGGTTTTCTCATCTCTGTATATAAAAATCAATTGCTCTCCGTTAGTCACACAAAAACTTGAAAATGGGTTGACCGATTTTGATGCATTTTTTGTGTGTTTTGAGTGGGTCCCTGAATGGTTTTAAAACTCAGTTGGACCCGGTAAGTAGCGCTGTTGTTGAGATCCAGAAATCACCTGTGCAAAGCCGGGGCGAATTGCTAGTATCTAATAAAATCAAAGGTCTTATGCTCAAATACTCAAACGCTGCTCAATTTTAACACGCCGTCAAGTCTCATGCTGTCACTATCACTTTAACTCAAAGTAACTGTGACACCACGAGACTTAACGACATCTTAAAACTGAGTAGCGTTTAAGTATTTGAAAGTTTGAAACATTAGAAACATGTATTCTAAGTTTTAAGATGGTTTATTTTCTGCATCTTTTTGTAAATACAACGTAGCGACATTTGTAAACAGATAGATAACAATTAAAATAAATATTGTGTAAGCTTGCATGTTAAAATTTCTTATTGACATTTGTATTGTAAAAGCTTACTAGTTTTTGATTAATTAATAAATAAATTATATAAAAAGATTGATATGCAGATGCGCTAATCTAAAGAAAAAAAACAGTGTTTGTGAAGAAAAGCTTGTTTATCAAGCGATTTTGACAGGTGCGGACCGTTCTCTTCCGGCGCCTCCAATGCCATATATATTTAAACGTTCGAGTATTTGTGTTTATCAAGCGACTTAAAATAGCTCTTATCTCGTTGACTGTGGGGCCAGCGCAAGCACAATCATTAACAGCACCGATTATAACCCCTTCATTTCTGCGTGGTAGTTTTTATAAAATAACAGACATCAATAATCAGTACTCGCAAATTTACGCGTTTTTTTTTTTGAGTATTAAATATTTTATTAATAACAAGAAACATGCTCGGTTACAACCGGAAAAGGGAATCGATCTACCGCTCAAAACTACCTAGCATTTTAACTAAGGGACACCCTTTTCTATTGTGTCTCAATATAAGTTATGTTTTCACATTAAAACGTATAACAAGTAAAATTATAGCCTATAACGTCCCAAAGCTGGGCACGGGCTTTCTCTTATTTCTGTGAGGGTTGTGGACTTGTGGCGCCAAAAGTTCGCCGTGCTGCCTTGTTGCGTGTAGGCGTTCTTCACATGCCCTCGAAATAATATATGAGACATACGGATTTCTCACGATAAATTCCTTCACCGCCGAGCCTGTGGTAAATCAGCACTTTAAATTACAATTAACAATTTCATTGGTGTCGGCGGGGATCAAACTCGGGTTATTCGCATCTAAGAAATTTACGGCAATTATTAGTTTTTTTACGTTATTTGTTACGTTAAACGTGGAAAATTATTCCATAAATGTCAGAAAATATTGAGACAATTTGTTTTAAGGAATATGAATTAAAGCTCCTAGACGCACCATATACATTTTATAGTGCCTTATATTGTTAGTTATAAGATTTCTTTTTACATAGACCCATTTCATATCACAACGATAGAACGCATTTACGATGGCAGTAAAATTTTAAGTGTGCCCCCTCTAAGGAAGCTGTAAATTTTCTATGAGAATGGCCATAGTAACAGTAACTTCTCACAGTTAACGAGCCATTCGAACCGGGAGAAAGATGTGTATTTACATAGCTTAAAGTCAGTGAAATGTAAAGTAAGTTTTTTTTAAATCATTATTTTTATATTTTACATAGTTGTTTATACGCATTGTGTTCAGATTTTTTATAATTAGTTCCTTGGAAGGTTGCAGAGTCATTATGGTGGAAATATTGCTTTTTTTCATTCAAAATTTATGGCAATGATACACACATATACAAATATTGAGTAATTTACTTTTCCTATTTTATTTTTTACTCTTGTTAGACCTTTTCAACAGTATTCGACTCCAGTTCCTCATATCTGGAATCTGTAAAGTTGTAAATGAATTAAGTTGTGATATTAACTTTGACTCACCTAAAAGTTTCGCGAAACCATCATAGATCATTTACTGTAACAATTATAACACATTCTTATCACTATGAATAATTGCTAATTTACATTGTCACTTATTGTTTGCTTTTTTATTGGTATCTCCAATCTATATGTTTTATGTACCTGTAAGTATTTGTTACATTTAATTAATAGTTTAAGCATGATTTTAATGTCAATTACTTTAACAGCATATCAACGACATTTAACGCACTAACAATAGAGACTACATTCACACATGGAAGCAGTGAACAGTGTTCCTTTGCCTGTGCAGATATGCACCATTAGGGTTGTAAAATTTAAATTATATAAATTAGTATAGCTCTAGTAATCTGGATACATTATATTTAAACATTGAAAAGAGTCGCGAAAGATGGTCAATATGGAATATAAGCAAACGTTGGTAAATCAAATAAATAAAAAAATAAATAAAGCTTCATTGACTACAAAATGATAGAAACTTTGTAGTACATTGCGAATTCTATATAACTTTTCTATAAGAGTTAATACGGCCCATAAAACATACGACGCAATGTACTATGAAGTTACTATAATTTTGATTTCAACAAAGTTAGCGAAATGGTCTGCGAGACATTATAATACAACAGCGTATTTTCATCATTCACGCCGAACCGCCCTACCCGATTTGCGCTTGTCACTGGGTTTCAGGCAATAATATAAATTAATTTAATTATACCATATACATCATCGGTGCGTAAAAACCGTTTGATATTAATGAAAATAAAAAATAGACGCTATTTATCGTCGATACATAGCTTTGAAGATTGATAATAAACGAAAATGATTAATAGTGGGTAACAAACTTAAAAAAAAACATTACAGCAATTTGTTATACTTGCTTTCGGTTCTGAAACCTATTATTTTTAGACTCGGCACTTTCTCCTTTCGATTTTTAACGTCGCCTTCAGCGTCTTTTCTCGATTACAGTTGCATAATAAACAAGTAGTGTTATTACGAAATCCGTATTGTATCAGGCAGCTTTGTTTAAGACTGTAGAAACAAAAACTATTTCAGCGGATAATCGAATAGGTACATAAAAATGTTCTATTCCTGATTTTTCTACGAAGCGTGACGTCCTGTGTCTATTTATAAGCAGTCATCCGCGAATGCTGTGGAGTAAATTTTAATTAAAAAATCTTGTTTTTGAAATAGATACAATATAAGATTTATCAAATGCATGTAATAGAACAAAGATAGAGAATAGTAAAGAAAATACTAAAGTATTTACTGATTTACATTAAATACCTTTTATACAGATTATAAAAAGAATCAACAAAGATTTGACATACGATGATAAATGGTTAGAATGGTTAGAATATTAATCTATTCCATAATTTTTCCCACTTTTTTGCACCTTTATCGTTCGCGTTTAATTCGCTGCTGGATAATTCTTTTGAAGATTGTTTCACTGGATTATTCATAAGATTTGCCCCATACTCACCACAAGGGAATGCTGGATTAGTGCACGCAGAGCCGACACCCACGCACTTATGATAGTACTCCCCATTTTAGAAAATGTGGTATTCGGAATGTTTTTACTGCTATTATTTGGTAGCTAAGAGAATCTTCTACCACATATCATCATGTGGATGTTGTAAGAAGAGCACTCAAAAAAGCAGATTGCCACCCAACCGTGGCAGCTATGGCAAAAATCTTTCTTATTTTAAGTAATCTATGAGAGAAGCCTATGTTCAGCAAAGCAACTTTTGAAATGCTGTAATGATGATGATGATGTGATCGCTAGAGACTCATTTGTTGATTATCAGGAATTACCACGAACAGGTGAGGATGTCAAATAGAGAAGTTGTGCATCCTTCTCCGTATACTGATTTAAATTATAAATTGTTAATCTATCTTGTTTGTCATTCAAAATTAACTTATAGGTATTAAGATTGTAAACATAAGACGGGCATCACTCGCTATCTCATACCGTATCATGTTTTTTGAAAACAAGTAAAGCGAATCAATTTACTTCTTACACTATTACTATTTAGTAGATTACTGTTGGATCCTTGTTTGTTTTCCACAAAACATTTAGAATCGTCTAGGAATATAAATATGCAATTAGCAGTGTCCAGTCAAAGGTTTTTAAATTATTATAACTGACATTATAATTACATTTTACAGTTCGCATAAAGCAAATAAATAACCCCTAAACGAATTCAAAAATATGTTTATGTATGACGAAAAGTATAACGCAGTAAATATAAAATATTAGGTTGAAAACTAGACGCACTGTAAGCTTCATGGCAAACTTGTAAAATTTATCTAGCTCAAGACTTATGAGCTCATCAATAGAAAAACATGTTTTAAGAAAATAATTATTTATTCTTTAATGCATTCTCTTCATCAAAAAAGGGACACAGCGGACCATGGGATACATAACTTTGTTTTTACTTAAATACAATGTAATTAAAAAAAAATTAACATTATAAATCGAGTCACTTTATAGCCTAAAATTAATTTCTCCTTAAATATTACATAATATATATGACCTTGCGGAGGTCGTCCCTGTCTATTCGCAAGTGCCAAACAATAAAGCAACCTCTCAATGAATTAGACCGATTAAAAAGCACCATTGGCATGTTTCCAGTCCGCATCCGTATAAACATCGCGAATTTAAAAAAAAATGTCATTACGTAAGCCGGTCGAGATGGCGTCTTGAACTCCGAAACGAACCTCGCACACACTTTACATCCAAGTAGGACGAGAGGCATGTTAGGGATTTTTTTTTTAAATTATGAAGTAAAGCTCCCAGTACGCAATTAAACTCACTACCGAATATGGAACTTGCAACGTTAAACTTTTTCTAAACGCTAGTTTTTCAGTATTTCTGATACTTATTTTTAGTTTACTATAATTAAATGTAAGAGATTCTATTGTTATCTTAATAGACTTTAATACGTTGTTATCCATGGTTGTGTGTTCTAATTTTCTAATCTCATTGATGTCACAAATTTTTCATACACTATTCACTTATGTCAATTACAATTCTACAATATAAATTAATATTTCATGACTACTTTGGTAACTCCTTTTCAGTTTTTAAAACGGTTTTGTCCATTTTGTATTTTGTTTCCTCGATGCAGATCTTCAGAGGATAACTAAGTAACTTTTCTTTATTGCTAATAATAATAATTGCTAAGCTACATTGCTGCTTTTGCAAGAAAATGAAATTTGAACAGAAAATCTTGGGATTCATACAGCAATGAGGAGATACTTTTATAAATGTCGTTTCTTTACCCATTTCTATGTAGGATAAATAAATAATATGAAAAAATTAAGATGTTCTTATTTGTTAAAATTCCACGTTTTGTTTTTCTTCCTCTAGCGTTGTAGAAGGTAATTGTCACGCTTGGTATGCAAAATGACAATTGTTGTTTTAAAACTATTTAAAAGAATTGTTATTTATTATTAAACATTTTTTTTAAATATCGAAAAATACTCTTAACTTACATGAAAATAAGTTGTTTATTGTTCATTCCGCAGTTACTTTCAGACATTGATGACAACAAGGAAAGTTCTGGAACATGCAGTTTCCACTTCTGAAGGCAGATACAATTCGCTCGCTACGCCCACGGGAATACTGTAAATCACATCTCGCCCGCGACTCATTCCATTCCATGACTAAGTTAGCGAGCGACGCGGCCGGCGTTAGCATTAGCAAAGAAATTTGTATTAAAAACCACCTTTATACGCCATCTGTTTCTATTTTGGCTTTTAGGTATTTTATCAATGTGTGCTATTTTTGTCTATCCATTGAAATTAGGATACTATTGTACTTGCATCACCATTCTTGCTAGTAAGCGTAGTACAGCTCGACCGGGGAAATTCTACGCTTGCATAGATTACTGCAGCGTAAAATAGCAGCATTATTATGCTGTGTTATGTATGATGAGTGAGACGTGTACCCTTTTAAATGGTAACGGGGCATTCCTTCTTGGTAATCAGGGTTGATTATTTTTGTTAGTTGCTGTATGAATCCCAAGATTTTCTGTTTAAATTTCATTTTCTTGCAAAAGCAGCAATTTAGCTTAGGAATTATTATTATTAGCAATAAAGAAAACTTACTTAGTTATCCTCTGAAGATCTACATCGAGATCGCTCTTACTATTTTAAAATATTGTCTTCTTGTGCCTAGATTAACATTCTAATTCCGCTCGAGTCTAATCTGGAAAGGTTTAGATATTTTATAAGATATTGACACTAATCTTGAAATAGCTATAGAAAAAATTCTTAATTTATCTTTAAATACAACGGGACTAAAGCTATTTATCAATAAAATTTGGAGGTTCGGTGTAAGAAATCTTTCTTGCGTTACCATTACCCGCCTTCCTCGCCTCCGTGCCAGTGATTTACGTAACAAATTTTTAAATAATAAAGTAGACTTGAATGTTGCTGTGGAAGTAAGGCAGACATAGTAAACACTTTGTCTCAGCGAGAATGTTTCACTGGAAGTTAACCAACAGAAACAGTAGAATGCCCCGTTGGTATTGAGCAAAAGGTAGTGAGCAGAAAGATTTATTTTACTAAAGCGATCGAAAGCAGGCCTTCCTTCTAGCTATATAGACTTGAGAAATCATAATATTTAAACTAAGAATCTAGTCAGGCCTCTAGAATCTCCTTATAGGTGATGATACAAAATGGACAAAACCGTTTTAAAAACTGAAAAGGAGTTACCAAAGTAGTCATGAAATATTAATTTATATTGTAGAATTGTAATTGACATAAGTGAATAGTGTATGAAAAATTTGTGACATCAATGAGATTAGAAAATTAGAACACACAACCATGGATAACAACGTATTAAAGTCTATTAAGATAACAATAGAATCTCTTACATTTAATTATAGTAAACTAAAAATAAGTATCAGAAATACTGAAAAACTAGCGTTTAGAAAAAGTTTAACGTTGCAAGTTCCATATTCGGTAGTGAGTTTAATTGCGAACTGGGAGCTTTACTTCGTAATTTAATTAAAAATCCCTAACATGCCTCTCGTCCTACTTGGATGTAAAGTGTGTGCGAGGTTCGTTTCGGAGTTAAAGACGCCATCTCGACCGGCTTACGTAACGACATTTTTTTAAATTCGCGATGTTTATACGGATGCGGACTGGAAACATGCCAATGGTGCTTTTTAATCGGTCTAATTCATTGAGAGGTTGCTTTATCGTTTGGCACTTGCGAATAGACAAGGACGACCTCCGCAAGGTCACATATTATGTAATATTTAAGGAGAAATTAATTATAGGCTATAAAGTGACTCGATTTATAATGTTAACATTTTTTTAATTACATTGTATTTAAGTAAAAACAAAGTTATGTATCCCATGGTCCGCTGTGTCCCTTTTTTGATGAAGAGAATGCATTAAAGAATAAATAATTATTTTCTTAAAACATGTTTTTCTATTGATGAGCTCATAAGTCTTGAGCTAGATAAATTTTGCCATGAAGCTTACAGTGCGTCTAGTTTTCAACCTAATATTTTATATTTACTGCGTTATACTTTTCGTCATACATCAACATATTTTTGAATTCGTTTAGGGCTTATTTATTTGCTTTATGCGAACTGTAAAATGTAATAATAATGTCAGTTATAATAATTTAAAAACCTTTGACTGGACATTGCTTATTGCATAGTTATATTCCTAGACGATTCTAAATGTTTTGTGGAAAACAAACAAGGATCCAACAGTAATCTACTAAATAGTAATAGTGTAAGAAGTAAATTGATTCGCTTTACTTGTTTTCAAAAAACATGATACGGTATGAGATAGCGAGTGATGCCCGTCTTATGTTTACAATTTTAATACCTAAAAGTTAATTTTAAATGACAAACAAGATTGATTAACAATTTATAATTTAAATCAGTATACGGATGCACAACTTCTCTATTTGACATCCTCACCTGCTGGTGGTAATTCCTAATAATCAACAAATGAGTCTCTAGCGATCACATCATCATCATCATTACAGCATTTCAAAAGTTGCTTTGCTGAACATAGGCCCCGCTATTCCTGGCTACGGTGGCGACCATGGTAACGGCGGGGCAGGGAGTGCTAAGAATCTCCGGTGGAGGTTCGGTTGCCACCTAAGACGACTCGACCTGGCAACATATAACGCACGCAACCTGAGGACTGACGAGAAGATCCTGGAGCTGGAAGAAGAGATAGACAAGTTGCGCTGGAATATTATAGGATTATCCGAGGTCCGAAGAGAGGGGGAGGACGTGGTAATCTTCGAATCCGGCAACTTGTTCTATCACCAGGAGGGCGACCATCTGTCCCAACGAGGTGTCGGATTTATCGTCCACAAGTCTCTCGTTAACAACGTTGTAAAGATTGAGAGTGTGTCAACGAGAGTTGCGTACCTTATACTCAGAATTACCAAACGGTATTCGCTGAAGGTCATACAGGTTTACGCACCAACCTCGGCATATCCCGATGAGGAGGTGGAGAAAATGTATGAGGATATATATAGAGCCATGCATTCCTCCAAAACTGTGTTAATGGGAGACTTCAACGCAAAACTAGGCACAAGAGAGAACGGTGAGTTGAAGGTAGGGCAATTTGGAATAGGGCAACGGAACCCAAGGGGCCAGCAGCTGGCCGATTTCATGGAGAAAGAGGGACTCTTTTTGATGAACTCTTTCTTCCAGAAGCGGCCCCACAGGAAGTGGACCTGGTAGAGCCCCGACGGTTCGACAAAAAATGAGATTGACTTCATTATGACGACCAGACGACAACTGTTCAGTGATGTCTCAGTGATCGCGAGGGTGAAAACTGGTAGCGATCACCGAATGGTTAGAGGCACACTGAACCTAAACGTTAAGTTGGAGAGGTCTCGTCTAATTAAGTCAACGCTCCGTCCTCCTCGTGCTCTAATCCAGAGTCCCGAAACCTTTCAGCTCGAGCTACAAAACCGTTTTCAGTGCCTAGAAGATTGCAATGCAGTGGACGATATGAATGACAAGCTCGTGGAAACTGTCCTTGCGGTCGGAGCTAAGTTCTGTAAGACCCGCCGCAGAAGAACACAAAAACTCTCCGATCACACTCTTAATCTCATGGCTGTTAGACGGGAAATGAAGCTGCAGTCTTCAGCAGATTTGACAGCGTACAGGCAACTGAACAGACAGATCTCCAAATGCATGGGGCGGGACTTACGCAACTTCAATACAGCTCGTATTGAAGAAGCGATCGAGCGGAACCAGGGCTCCAAAGTCTTTGCTAGAGATCTGTCTGCCAGACAGAGCCAACTGTCGAAGCTGAAGACCGAGTGTGGCAGCGTCGTTTCCGGGACACCTGAAATTTTGAGTGAGATTGAGAGGTTCTACGGGCAACTGTACACATCATCGTTGGAGCCACATGCAAGTGTGAGTAACGAGCAAGTCTTATCCGACATTATTCCGATGATATTCCGAACGTCAGTCTGAGCGAGATTAGAATGGCTCTCCAGCACCTTAAAAACGGCAAGGCCCCAGGCGAGGATGGAATTACAGCGGAGCTTCTGAAAGCGGGTGGAAGACCGGTACTTGAAGTCCTTCAGAAGCTCTTTAATTCCGTCCTCCGAAGTGCGGTGGTCTTGTTCTTCAAGAAAGGCGACAACGCTCTCCTGAAGAAATACAGACCGATTTCCCTTCTGAGCCGCGTCTACGTACTGTTTTCGAGAGTCATTACGAATCGTCTCGCACGCAGACTCGACGACTTCCAGCCTCCTGAACAAGCCGGTTTCCGAAAAGGCTTTAGCACCATAGACCATATACATACCCTTCGGCAAATTTTACAGAAGTCCGAGGAGTACAATTTGCTACTATGACTTGCCTTGCGTATGTGGACTATGAGAAAGCCTTTGATTCCGTTGAAATTTGGGCGGTGCTGCAGTCCCTTCAGCGGTGCCAAGTTGACTGTCGGTATATCGAAGTGCTGAATTGTTTGTACAGTAGAGCTACGATGGCTATCCGAGTACAGACCCAGAGTACGAAACCTATCCAACTGCAGAGAGGTACACCTCAGACAGACAGGGTGACGTTATATCCCCGAAACTCTTCACCGCTGCATTGGAAGACGTTTTCAAGCTACTGGACTGGAAAGGATACGGTATTAACGTCAATGGCGAGTACATCACTCACCTTCGATTTGCCGACGATATAGTCCTTATGGCAGAATCGCTGGAGGACCTAAGCACTGTGCTCAATGACCTCAATAGTGTCTCCCAACGGATAGGTCTTAAGATGAACATGGACAAAACAAAAGTCATGTGTAACCTCCATGTCACACCTATGCCGGTAGTTGTTGGGAGCACTAAGCTCGAAGTTGTTGACGAGTATGTTTACCTGGGACAAATAGTCCGACTAGGTAAGCCCAACTTCGACCGAGAGGTCAATCGACGGATTCAACTCGGCTGGGCAGCGTTCGGGAAATTACGGCATATCTTCTTGTCAGGTATACCTCAAAACTTAAAAACTAGACTGTACAGCCAGTGCGTGTTCCCAGTGATGACCTATGGAACTGAGACGTGGTCCTTCACTGCTCAAGGTCGCTCAGCGAGCTATGGAGAGCTATGGCTATACTCGAGATTTCTCTGCGTGATAAACTTAGAAATGAGGATATCCGCAGTAGAACCAGAGTCACCGACATAGCCCAACGGATTAGTAAGCTGAAGTGGCAATGGAAGCTCGAAGAACCGACAACCGATGGGGAAAAAAGGTTCTCGAGTGGCGGCCTCGTACCGGCGGACGAAGTGTAGGACGTCCCCCCCACTAGATGGAGTGAGGACCAGGTAAGACATGCAGGAAGTCGATGGATGCAGGTGGCTCAGGACCGTACTTTTTGGCATTCCTTGGGGGAGGCCTATGTTCAGCAGTGGACTTGTGAAGGGCTGTTATGATGATGATGATGAATCAAGGTTGACGACGTATCTGTATTTTGATTCTCTAAAATAGATGTATGTAGTTGTCTATGGGTCACAGAATCTAGTTATTTAGTGAGCTCGTTAGTCGCCTTGCTTCGATTAAAAGACAATTTTCCTTCTTTACTGACAGTATTTTACATTGTTCAATATGCCCTACTTTTATTCCCATTTACTAAGCGTAGAAACTGAGTGATGAGCGTGTGTTAGGGGGTGGGTTCGTGGGTACGTTCAGCTTACATGAAAAACATGATCTTGTATTAAAGTGTTGCCAAATGCGTCGTTACATTTTCAAAAAATGGAATTTCTTAAATTCCATTTTAACGGATAACTTATGCTAAACCTGTTATCTCAAAGTGGAAAGAAGCCTCGTCATACAGGAATATTTGTAAGGAATGCGCAACAAGTTCCGTAGCGGAGCGGCTTTGTTTGTGGCGCGTCAAGGCCGCAGGTTCGAATCCGCCATGGAGCAGTACATTTTTAGTTTGTATGGCCTACAATCAGAAATGATGTTCTTGTGCAATTTATGTATGTAAACCGCATCCACGATGCTTAGAAAATCCTACTGTAAGCGTAGTGTTTTTTTAAAGAAGTAAATTTGTAACCCATATTATAAGTCTTACTGCTGGCACAGGCGTCTTCTCATTTCTATTTAATTTAGGCAGATAACCCCTGGCCAAAGATCATATATAACAGCATTAGTCGCAATAATTATTATTCATAGTTATTGGCGACTGAGACAGGTGGCGTCCTGTTCTGTACGTTGACTCTGCGACCTTGGCGGCCACCCGTCTCAATGGCACGCTATAGCTCTGTTATGGTATCGATGCGATTTTTTTTTCACAGCCAAGGCCACCGACTCTACGGCGGTTATGTTAAAATTAACGCTGGCGTTTTGTTAAATGCGGCTTGACAACTTTTTTCTCGGCTTTCGAATTCCACAAATACCGGTCTCGATTTCGTTAACATTAACTTTTTTACCTTTGACATTGTTGCGTTAAGTCTAATTAGATTTTTTTATTTAGAATAATGGTGACAAGCGAGTACACAGTCCACCTTATGGTAATAGTATGCTGCAGCTCATAACACGTACATCCTCGATTAAGAATTAAAACATATAGATGCCTTGTCACTAACTTGTCACCCCTTCGAAGGACGAAGGTAGAATGTCTCCTTACCAATAAAGAGAGTCTCCGGTTTTCTAAACTCATCATAAGAAACGCAGCAGCATTAAGTTGCTATTTTATGTTGGTCTTCTGAAAGAGCGTGGTGTTTCCCCGGTCAAACCGACTCATTCGTGCTGCAGCTATATATAGCTGCAGCCATGTATTCAACCTTTTTTATATCAGCTAATCATTTTATTATTTACCAATTTATTTTCATATTATCAGCTATTCGGCATTAAAAATAAAAACAATATACGTTTGAAAAAAAAACGTTTTACTGAAAATGGATTTGTTTGCTCCAATGCTCGTAACTGTGCAATTAATTCGCATTCAAATTTCTAGTCGCGGAGAAAGCTCGATAACGGACGGAGTAATATTCATTCCTTATGAACTCATCTAAAGAACTCATATTACGGTAACTTGCTTTAATATTTTTATTACATTGTATTTACAATTTAAGTATAATTTAAGACACTTTTACAGTGGTGTGTTAAGTTTAAGCCATTGAACGTGATATATTTTTCTATTATTTATAACATACTAGTGTACAACGTTGTAATGGAAAAATACTTTATTATGGACACAACCATGTGCAAGGATTTATAGTATGTTACTCAATGCTTACAATTGTCCTGGTTGTAATATAATTTTATATTGAATTATGTTCGTGATATTATAAAACTTACTTACGTTATCTACTTCACAAAGTTCAGTTTCCTGTTATACGGCCGTGGACGGTGGGTACACCGTCCGGTGGTCGACCGCAATGCTTCCCCGTGGCAACGCACTCCGCTACTAATTTTGTACTTGACTCGTTCACACCTACAGGAGCAAGTCGTCTTACTTGTCTCTTGTATTTTATACCGCAACTATGATTTGCTCTCGACTATTACTTTTTTTTTACTTCATATTAGAATGAAATATATAATGAAATCATTTTTAAGCATTTCTTTTGAAATTTATATATTTCAACTTATCCTCTTGTTATGACAATAATTATCATGTTTATATGTATATAATGTCTTGGTAATATTTTAAATTACATAATACTATGGTAGACATTTATTTTTATATGTTTTTTTTAAGATAAGGGTGACAAACGAGCACACAGTCCACCTGATGGTAAGTGGTTGCTGTGGCCCATAGACATCTACGTCTATCCTCAATTACGAATCAAAATGCAGATTCGTTGTCACCCGTGAGGACTAAGATGGAATGCCTCGTTTCCATTAAAAAGGGTCTCCGGTTCTCTACACTCACCATACGAAACACAGCAGCATTAAGCTGCTATTTTACGCTGGTATTCTGTGAGAGCGTGGTCCTTCCCCGGACGAGCCGACCCATTCGTGCTACAACTGTACTTACCAATATATAGCTGCAACATGGCTCTACCACGTAAAATGTAACTACAACGAAATAAATTACTACTACTAGTATAAATTACTACCCCATAGTATTATTTAATTTAAAATGTAGTTCAGAAATGAGAGAAAGCCTGTGCCCAGGAGTGAGACGTACACTCATTGTAGGCTTACATTATATAAACTTACTTTTTTACATTTTATGATTATTTGTGGTAATTTAAGATTTTTAGTATTCCGCCGTTATTCTAGGAACCCTTATAATTTTAAAGTTTATCGTAATTTGTAGATTTTTCACCGAATCAAATAAACATTTAAGAATATAACGCCGGCCATGCGTCTTCCTTCGCCGTGTGGTGGCAGCGTAAGGTAATCCATCACCGCACTTCGGCCCGTGAGTGTTGTAAGAGGCGACTATAGTGCCAGTGAAATATCACGCTTACGCCAAAAGTATAATATCTAGACTGGCAACGGCGAGCAATTCAAAAGTACGTGACGTCTGGTACTGCGATTGTCAATCCGCCTGCCAAGCGTGAATCTATACAGTAGGATTTGCCTTTATTTTCGCACTTGACCATGTCCAGGGAGAACCTCATGTTCAAGAATTAACTTTTACTTGCTGATGAAGAAGAAGAGTATCACTTTACCTCTTTAAATATTGCGACTAAGAGTTAAAAAAAATATAGGAAAAATTGTCGCTTTATGGATAGTTTTGATAAAGTTTCATTTAAGCTGAACTCTACGCTTATATATCACACTAACGTATACATGCGTTTCCATAAGTCTTTGACTTTTGTTGTATTTTTTAAAGCAAGTCTAATATAATGGCTCCTAAGGATTTTATATATCTAACTACTCGTATTATCTAAGAATGTGTTACTCTAAATTAAGGCCATTTAGTAGTACACTATGTAGGCATAAAAATGTAACCTCGCTCTCTCAATTGTCGAGAGAATTTTTAATTATTACTACAGCAGGGAAAATTTTTGAAAAAACAACGTACGGCCAGCCTCAAAAATGTCTCAGCGGGCACTTGCCGAGGCGGTTGCGGGCACTTAAACTTTTCGATTTCAATTTGGTTTAAATTGAAAACTATTTTCTAGCATGTGTGTTCTTTACAACACCTAAAAACAATAATTATATTAATTTGTTAAAAGTTTTACACGGATTCATTATGAAATCTTTGCAAGGTAAACGTTTGATTAGCAATTGAGTATCATCTATATATATATGTGAGTTATTTTAATTATCTATATGTGATATCTTTATAGAGCTAATTATTATGTGTGGCGTTTCTGTCTTCACAACATTTCTTCGTATGTTCAATTTTATAAAATGGTTTTGTTTTTGTGCATTTGAATAGATGTAAAGAGGTTAGAAAATGTTAAAAAGTACTGCAACGTCGCTTTAAACCTTAAAATTTATAGCCAACATTTTATCCCACAAAAGATCTAAAAGTTACCACAGTTATAATGGAATATTTGTAAAAGTGACTCCAAAGCACAATAAATTGACTAACAAAGAGCTTTAAGCCGGCTATTCACTTGCCTGTCGTAGGGGCAATCTAGGGTGTAGGAGTGGGGATGACCCTTAAGCCGGCTACTCACTTGCCAGCCGCAGGGGCAATTTATGGTGTAGGAGTGGGGATGACCCTTAATTGCCTCCTTAATTGTGATGTGTGTATGCAAGCAGGGGCAATTTTCTAAGTCGGCCCTGCGGCAGGGCGACAGGGGCGCAAGACATTCCTTGCTCCCTAGATCGTAGCTGCCGCTGCCACGTGTGTAGCGCAATTGGGGCAATTTCAATCAGTTCGTTGCTACTTACGCGCGGAGCACACGTGTGAGTACAAGTCACAATGGATACCAATAAAGAATGTGAAATTTGGACACTGGTGGTAGAAGTGTATAAAGAGCGGCTTTTTCACCCAGTATCTCCTTTTTGCCTTTTTTTAGAAAGAACGTTATTTGAACGTGGTAACGTTTTTAAACTATCTGGCTATCAAATTGCCATCAATACCAAAATCCCTATTAATATCGCATAACGTGGATTCCATGAAATACATCCGAGAGAAAGTTTATATATATCATTTTTAAGACATTGTACATATCAAAAACTGACATACACAAAAATAACCAGATCATAACAAAAGTGTCACAAAACTGCTCATGCAGTATTATAATTGCTGGAATATAAATAAAATGTGATTAACTAAATAATTAAATAATAATACAAATTTTAGTAATTAAAATTATTAAAAGTCATCATTAGAAAACTATCCTGGCTATTTGTAACACTAGTTAAAATTATAGTTACTAAGCACAAGTTAGTTAAGTTATATCACAGAATTAATTGGTTATATTAAATTATGACGAGTGAAGTTAGTCACATTTAATTATCTTTGATAGCCTAAAATAGCGTGGCAGAGCTATGCTGCAGCTTATAAGCACTATATTATGGTTGTAATTATTAATTAATTAGTTGTTTTATTGAAAAATGTGGGTGTCTATGGGCCACAGTGTCCACTTACCATCAGGTGGACTGTGCTCATTTGTCACCCTTATTCTATATAAAAAGAGCCCAGGCTATATATACCGATTCATTGATATTTTGATAAAACTGGCGCCATTCTCAACGCGTGTGTCCAGCGAGACGTACACTCTCATACTGAATGGCAGGCATGTGTGTAGAGACAGTTCAGATATTGCCCCGATCGCTGTACACCCTAGATTGCCCCTGCGGCAGGCATGTGAGTAGCCGCCTTTAACGTGATAGACCCGCTGCCCCAATTGGCGGATCGCGGTGTGACGTCATCTACGTCTGCGCCTCGTCTGCGGTCGCTTCCCGGAACCGTTGGCCGCACTGCCTTCCTGCAGCGCTGTCATTATCACTCGTATAATGAACTCATTATAACACAGCTAAACAATGTGTTTACAACTAAACAATTGCTGTCGAAACCTATTCTGATCGTCGTCTATAAAATATAGACCAGAAGTAGTAATTGTTTTAGACCTATTGGTATTTTAATTTAGCTTTATATCAGCTTTCCTTTTGGGTAAATTCACTTATACACAATAAAAGTATGTATCACGTTAGTCGACTCCCATAGTTCATATTCAAAAAATCGGGACTTGTCATCAAAAAATTATAGTTGCGCAAGCGTAATATTCGCAAATACTAAGGCTTGCTCTGTACAGGCGACTCGTCACACACGTTTATGTTTTTTCGTTTATACAACAGAAATGATTGAATACAATATATCAAAATACACTGAAGCCCAAAAAAGTCTAGTAATAGCGCATTGTGTTTTTTCAAAATTAGTTCCAAAATAGTCAAAAAAATAATAAATAAAAATAACATCTGGTCGCGGCGTAAGAGAACCGATCACTCCATTTCGTCCAATGGATGTCTTAAGAAGAGAGTATGTGTCAGAATATGGCTTCCGATTGATAGCGGTGTAACCATTTCTTTTAAGCCAAGGGCAGCAGCGTTAATGGTGCAAAACATCAGGTACTGCGATTGTTAAATCATCTGCCAAACGTGACGAATAAGGTAAATCCTCCCTACAACGAGAGAGGCCTATATCCATTAGTGGACTATTGAGGCCTAATAATGAAGAAGGACTCACCATACCGAACACATCAGCATTGAGCTGCTATTTCGCGCTGGTATTCTGTGAGGGCGTGGTCTTTCCCCGTCGAGCCGAACCATTATTGCTGCAAACATAATATAGCTGCAGCGTGGTTCTGTCATGTTAAAATCAACACCTAGTTACCAACCACGGTAAAAACATCTACAAGCTTTCTGGAATGTCGTACCATTTCGTCCATGCATTCACTTTATCTAGTGGGATTCACTTGCCGATAAGAAGCTGCCCTTCAAAAAGTTTCTTGCCCGTGCCCTTGTAAGATCTCCGAGCCATGTGTGCTTACTAGGTACTTCAGTTTATTGTACACCTAATTTTAATATGAGTTTACATAGGCCATAAATAGACACGAAGAAATTGAAGCCGCTCGTTCTAATTTACTTTTTACACGGTGACGTCAACCGCGACTGTCATACGTCCACTATTGTTTCTGACAAGCAGCCCGACACACTACTGATCTAACTGTAGAGTTTGATGAATGGGTTTCACTATCCAAGTGCATTGAACTTTGTTCTGGTTTCGTTGCGTTCGTGTAGGTGGCAAATATAGTTAAATAACTATACGATAAGTTCCGCTCGTGTTTCTTTTATAACTGCTTAGTCTAGTTGCCCGGTGTTAACCTATCTTATTTCTAAGCTTTTATATTGTCTAGTCCTGTGTACTGATTATCTGTGTTAAGGCCAGTTAACAATAACATACGCATAGATGTATTTGTGTTTATAATATGTGCATATGTGTGCATGCAAACCGAGGGATTTTTGTTGCTTCTAATAAAATAAGTGGCGAGCTTATGCATGTATAATGTCCGTTAAAACCTTGAAATAAATCTGGTTTTTCTTAAGAAGCGTTATTTTTCATAATATTTTGCTGCATCTTGTAAATGTCACATTAGTCATTAAGAACCTAGACGTGTAGTTATTCTTTCCACTTCTAAATTAACTGTCAACATTCTCACAAAATGAAGGTAAAAAGTATGCTAGTTCCACTAGAGAACTCTTAGTATTCTTAACCTTCGAATAAGTTTGTGTGCCAATTTGCTTCACAAGCAATAGTTTCTAATGTTTGAGGCCGCGTTTAGTATTCGCTTAATGTCCATCGGCCAGGAAGCGGTATACCGTTTACCTCACATTACGTTAGCTTATTGTGTTTACGGTGTATTGTTAAGCGAGTGACTCTTTGCATTAAAATCAAACGAACCCGTCTACGGTATCGGACTGTGCACATTCCTTTCCATCTTGGCTATGCGCGCCAGAAAATATAACAGTGAGTTTGTAAGTTAATTTACAAATGTTTTTTTCGGTCAAAAATCACTATCACTAAGGGTAATACCATGTCATTCTTTTTTGTCTTTACGTTTATTACATGCATACATATTCCATATTTATTTTGATGTTGCTAAGGGGACAAACGAGCTAACAAACCCTCTGAGGATTAACTTAAATGCCTCACAGTCTGTAATTATACCTTCTCTCTGACCATTATATATCAACCAGAATACTGCAGTGAGTGAACTCCTGTTTTGCAGCAGAAGTAGGTAAGAGAGAGAAAGTAAACCCTAACAAAGTAGAAAAAATAAGCTAAAATGATTTGATTAGATTTAAAACATATTTAAGCGTTTGAATATCAATATTAAATATATCGCACTGCAGATAGCTAGAGATATTGGTACACCCCGCATTTATCGGAGAAAGCAGTTGTTGAACTATTTAAATAGAGGATTTTTACTATCTCGATAGGAAATGAATTAGACGATTTTTTTGTGCTGTTAATTTTTTGTTTTTGTTTTAGTAAATGCACTACAAAACGATTGTAGGAAAAGTTAACTTTTATAATTCAACGTCTGAAAGACAAAAAATGTTTGTTAGGTATATTTTGAACATTGATCTGAACTTACGTAAACACTAGGTAGAAATTAAAGAAAGCGCACTCGTCGTAAGTATTGATTCTGGGCATTTTGCTAACCTGTCGCAAACTTAGTGCATTAACATTAGTTTTCTTTATGCTTGACTGTGGCATGAAGTTTGTAAAGTAACCTTACGTGCATAGATTTGATTGACATCCCATTAGTGGGATGAAAATGGATTCGTCTTTGTGACGCAGTTAGTTAGCGAAAGCTACAAAGATATTTAAAAAACTGATAGTAGTTTTATTGAATAAAACTACTTTTACGGATATATCGTTTAATTAACTTATTTTTATTAATTCCCGACGTTTCGGGTGCTTTACAGCACCCATGGTCACGGGGGACGAAACGTCGGGAATTAATAAAAATAAGTTAATTAAACGCGATATAATCCGTAAAAGTAGTTTTATTCAATGTGTAGTGTTCGCGTAAATATAAGAAATCATTAAGTAGTTTTATTATTACATGATATATAATTTATAAATAATTATAAGACATATTATTATTATTAATATGTATGATATTCTATATTTTTATATAACGTATTCTGTTTTATAATATCTTATATCACTCGGATCACTGCGGTCAGGTTCTGTTTTTAATAATTTACTTGGCTACCACACGAATTATGCGTTTTTAGTCTTGTAACAAAGCTTTTACGCCCGTAATTACGAATGAGTTGTGGCTACAATATTAATTTAGAGCTGTGCCAAGATCGAATCTCGACGAGTGCCTTCGGCGATGGGCGCTGTTGTCTTCAATTAACCCAGTTCTTGTTCGGTCATTGTATGTTGTCTGCGCGGTGTCTGCTTTCTTCCCTCTATCGTAATGACTATAAGTATAGTGAGCCTCGTGATAGAGGCTTTGATAGGCAGTTAAGCGAGCGCTGACCACACCTGTGTAAGTACTGTTGTTCTTATGTTACGTACATTGAATTTTATGTTAATTGTTAACGTTTAAGCGATAAAAATATCTTTTAATTTTTATTTGAAACTTAACCCTCATAGTAATTTCTCCTATATCGTGGACATGGAGGCGTTTTACATACATGTATTTCACATGAACCAACATCTACTCCCAAACTAATAATTTGTTTACAATACGACGTGGTAGAGCCACACTGCAGCTATATTATGGTTATTGCACGAATAGGTCGGCTCGACCAGGTAAAGGTCACGCTGTTATTGTATTGTATGTATTTCGTGTGGTGAGTATAGAGAACCACAGACGATTTTCACTGGAAACTAGGCATTGAATCTTAAGTCCTCAGGGGTGACAACGCATTTGCATTTTGATTATTAATTGAGGATCGATATATATGTCTATGGGCCACAGCATGCATTTACCATCAGGTGGACTGTGTGCACGTTTGTCACCCTTATTCTATGAAAAATACAAACAATTGTGTACAATTTTAATTTACAAACGTTAATAAGTAATAGAGTAGACGCTTTTTTACGCGCCGTTCATCTTTAGGGGTGACAACACATTTGCATTTGATTTGCAATCGATGGTGGATGTAGGTGTTCATGGATAACAGTATATAGTTACCCTCAGATAGATTATGTGCTCGTCTTCTTCATTCACTCATAACTTCTCTACATTTATATAAAACCGTGCAATGGCGGCGTTAGAATATACACTACTCTATATCATCTTGTGTGCCGTAAGAGGTGACAGAGATAAGTGAAACAAGAGATGGGCAGCAGCATTTTCCTGATAACAACTGAAAATAAGCTTGGCAACTATAGTAAATATCCCTCCTGCGAGGCGATCTATGGGGGAGACCTATGTTTAGCAGTGGCCTTTCTATAGGCTGTAATGTTTTACACAGTAACTTTTAATTATGGTCGAAAAAAAACATTTTCAGTCGGACTCCGAACTCGAATTGCTTTTGTTTTTGCATTTTCGCGATTTGCAGGAACACGCTTATTCCATGACCAACCGCAGCTCAGAGCGTCGCGTAGATGAGACATTTTGTGTAAATGATGCAATAATTAAATTATTGAAAAATATTTTATGTTGAACTTGAATATGACCCTATCATAAAACCTTAAGGGTCAGAGATGCATATGAATATTAATTATCATCCATTCGTCCCTTACAGCCTATAAAAGTCCACTGCTGAACATTGAACTCCCATGGATTGCCTCATAGAGGGAATTTTGCCATAGTTGCCACGCTTGCTAGGCGGGTTGGCAACCGCAGTTTTTTATTATTATTTTGCGTTGTTATCAGGAAGATGCTGCTGCCCATCTCCTGTTTCAGTTTCCCTCTGTCGCCTCTTACGACACTCATGCGACGATATGGTCTTACACCGCCACTAAATGTTTTCTCGTTCGTTCTCGTCCTCTGAAATATCATACAAAGTAATTGCAGGTACCTAACGTGCCCCTTGACTGGTTGTTCAGACGACTGACCCAATTGGCACCTGGACATTTTTAAATACGATTATTTCTCCTTGGCTTTACGTTGTATTTTTTTGTGTATTCATATTAGTGATGAGTAACACTAATAACGTAATAGTTTAAAGAACTGGCTCATTTTAAAAAGACGAACGTCAATTTTTTTTATTATGTTTGGTAGAAATATGTTCATGGTTTTAATAGTTATTGACCAGGATTTTTGAACTTCTTTAACACTATGCATGACAGTGTAGTAGCTATATAAATGTTAATAGATTTTTTACAGTTCCTAAAGAAATAATTAGTTTTTTTTTTTAAATATCAATAAGTTTTTATACGTAGTAGAACCACCAGCTATATTAGTTGTAGCGCGGATGGCACCCATCTGCATTTTGATACTTAATCGAGAATAAATGTAGATGTCTTTGGGCCACAGCATCCCCTTACCATCAGGTGGACTGTGTGCTCGTTTGTCATCCTTATTCTATAAAAAAGAGATAGCATGCAGGACTAGATCTCGGTAAGCTTTTAAATAATAAGAACGGTCTCATACATTCCAGTCTTTAAATATCAATTACTCAACGTGCGCCAACGTCTAAATTATCTATTTATAAGCAGCGTTGACTTGTAAAATGCGTACACTAATCTTCTGCCTCGACTTCATAATGGTGTCGTACATTATTATTGGCACACAGAGAATTTGTGCGAAGCGAAATTGTTACAGAACTATTATATATTATTTGGAGAAAACATAATACCACTATTCCCGTATATTACATACTGTTATTTCATTAGCTATTTCATGTCTTAGTACGACGCGCATGTGTGTTACAGAAATTTGTCCGTATGTGTTGTATAATGTATGCCCAGACCCTTAACATATATTTGATATATCCTATGGCTTTTTCATTTCTTTTAATTGTAAAAATATTGACTATCTGTATATCATTAAAGTTTCGTATAATTTAATTTAAGCGCTGTGCCATTAATAACGCATTAAAGGTTATTAACCAGTTTAATGCTATAACGTTCTATTTAATACTCGTTTAACACCGCTCTTTATATGCAATGGTGATAAGCAAGCTCACATTCTACTCAATGTTAAGTGGCTTTAGCAGCTCTTGGTCAGTTGCAACCAATGTCTAAAGTTGGCCACAAAAGCGTTATCGCAGATGAAATATCTTAATGTCTCAGGTCTTGCACTTCTCTTCCGTGATTATTTTTAAGTTGCTTTAAATCTTTCAACTTACAAGCAGTAATCACAGGAACGAATTAATAACTGTATTTCATACAGACGTACTAAACATTATAAGAAAAATCCTGAAGTTAATTGTGAAGACGCTTAATATTAGGTCCTTACATATGAAATTAGCGTTTTGTCGTACTGACCACTTTGATCTGAAATATCTCCTCTTTCGTTAAGAATTCCAAATTCAAATTTATAAATTCATTTAGCTGGTACATTTGAGTTTTGAAAACAGTCATTCATTTGTTTTTTCCTCATTATTTTTTTTTGGCGTCGCTTATTACCGCACAATGGAAAACATGAAATATCGGTATATTTACGAGTACGAGTTCTACCGTGGCACCAGTGCTGCAGAAACAGCTCGAAGGATTAATGATGTGTACGGCGCTGGTGTCGCAAAAGAAAGGACGGTACGTTTTTGGTTTCAACGTTTTCGTTCTGGAAATTTCGACCTTCAGAACCAACCCCGTGGACGGCCGGAGACCAAAGTGGAAAATGAAGAATTAAAGGCTATTGTGGAAGCGGATCCGTCACAAAGCACTTCAAAGATAGCTGCAGGCTTCGGTGTAAGTGATAAAACTGTATTAACCAGACCAAATCCTGCCCTAAACGAAAATTGACTCAGAAAAAGTTACTTGTGAGTGTTTGGTGGACTAGCGCCGGTGTCGTTCACTACAGCTTTCTAAAATCTGGCCAAACGATTACGGCAGATATCTATTGTCAGCAACTGCAAACCATGAAGGAAGAACTAGCTGCTAAACAACCGAGATTGGTCAATCGCTCTAGGCCACTGCTGCTTCACGAGAACGCAAGACCACACACTGTACAACATACAACCACTAAGTTAGATGAGCTACAATTGGAATGTCTGCGACATCCACCGTACTCCCCGGACCTTGCTTCGACAGATTACCATTTTTTCCGGAATTTGGCCAACTTCTTACAAGGAAAAAAATTCAACTCCGATGCGGCAGTCCAAACCGCCTTCAAAGAGTTAATTGATTCTCGCCCCCATTGTTTTTTTAGTAAAGGGATCAATGAACTACCTATCAGATGGCAAAAGTGCATAGATAACAACGGTGCATACTTTGATTAATTAAATATATTTTACAAAAAAAAATGACTATATTCCTCCTGTACAAAACGCTAATTTCATATGTAAGGACCTAATATTAACTAAAAGGTAATAAACTAATCATACGGCTAACTTTTTTTTTGAATTTTTCGGTTGTTTCAATATTAAAAGAGAAGTATATTTTCCTATTTGATTAACTAAAACTCATGGTCACGTTCACGTGCGGTGACGTTTCAATAAGCACGCGCAGTTGCATGTCTCTTGGCATTAGTGCGCAAAATGTTTCATCCCAAGGCGCTTCACGTGGAAGCAGCCGGCGCTAGACCAAGTAGATTACATTTAAAGGAAGTTTATGAAATATTTTTGAAAATAATCATATATAGCTTAGAATCTCTGTTTACTATATAAATTGCAATTCAATACAGAGAAACTCCATAGGTCGGTGAGCGACCTTGACCTTCCTCATACGGCCAGCAGTGTGTGTGTGTGTGTGTGTGTGCGTGCGTGCGTGCGTGTGTGTGTGTGTGTGTGTGTGTGCGTGCGTGTGTGTGTATGTTTGCGTGTGTGCTTGTGTGTGTGTGAGATCTACGGTACTAAACTTGTTCGGTGATATGTAACGTCAATCGTCACCATTTACATAATTGTCTCGAAAGGTATAATTAGTAGGCTGTTTCTAAGTCTAAATCTTTATAATACTTTTTATTTTGAAACGGTTGTATATTTCCCATAATCGTCTCTTATGATATCCAAGGGCTGAAATGCGGTGATGCTCTTTTGCCGCCACTGCTTATAGTCATACCACGGAAATACGTGGTATGACTATGAAATTTGTTCTTTAGATCTTTTGAAAATTGTCAACTTTAAAAGATATAGCAATGAAAAGCATGAAAGCAGGTAAGGCAGCCGGATATGATAGAGTATCACTCGAAATGCTAAGAGCTGGAGAGGGAGTGGTGGCAGGCCTGCTGTACACCTTGTTTAATTTATCTTGGGAACTGAAGCGGGTACCGGAAGACCGGTGCAAAGCCGTTATAGTTCCAATATATAAGGAAAAAGGGTCGCAGCAGGACTGTAAAAACTACCGTGGTATCAGCTTGCTTAGTATTGTGGGTAAACTGTATGCTAAGGTGTTAATTGAAAGAGTTATGGAAGAAACTGATGGAAAAATTTGGGATGTGCAAGCTGGATTTAGAAAGGGGATGGGGTGTACGGATCAAGTATTTTCCATGCGCATGATTGCGGAGAAGATTTTGGCCAAAAACCCAGAAAGTTTTTTGTACGTTCATGGACTTGGACATTGACTTGGCTTATGACAGAGTGGACAGGAATGTGTTATGGCAAACACTGAACTCATTTGGGTTGAACACAGGCATTAAGGTCTCTTTATAGGGACTCTAGTGCTTGTGTCAGGATCAACGGGGTCTACTCGGACTGGTTTGGCATCTAAAAAGGTGTCAGACAGGGCTGTGTAACTTCCCCGTGGCTATTTAACCTATTTATGGACAGTTTTTTGCAAACTTTGAAAGTTGAAGAATGTGGGTTGAGAATGGGTGAGTTAACCGTCAAATGCCTTTTGTACGCCGATAATCAAGTCATATTTGCATCGTCGGCGGCCGAGTTGCAAATGATGGTTACTTTAATGAACTGGTCATTAAAAGAAAGGGGTATGAAAGTGAACGCAAGTAAGACGAAAGTGATGCTTTTTGAAAGAGAACAAAGTAAAACGTTATGTAAAATATAAGAATAGAAGGGGAGTTGATTGAGCAAGTGGATGAGTTTGTATATTTGGGATGTTTATTTAGCAGGGATGGTAGATATGATAAGGATATAGAACGACGAGTGAACAACAAATAGAGTGAATGGGGCTCAGTCCCTACTTTAATGTATGGTAGTGAAAGTTGGGTCTGGCATAAGAAGCATGAGAGTAGAATAAATGTTGTAGAAATGCGGTCATTAAGGAGTATGCTAGGGCTGAATCTGAATGACAGGGTGAGAAATAGTGTGATAAGAGAAAAGTGTCGTTTGCAAGATGACGTTGTGACCAGGATTAAGAATGGAATGCTTCGGTGGTTTGGTCATGTAGAAAGAATGAACGAGGAAAGAGTTACAAAGCAAATTTATGTTGCAGAAGTGAACGGCAGAGTCGGGAAGGGACGCCCTAGACGAAGGTTCATCAACCAAATTGGCGTTATATTGAAAAAAGGCCAGACTAGGAGTACCCTTAACCGACGAGCGTGTATGCATAGATATATGGATGTAAAGGAGGCGAGAGAGGTGTGCCAGGATCGTGCCAAATGGAAGTCCGTAGTCTCTGCCTACCCCTCTGGGTGACAGGCGTGAGTGTTTATGTATGTATGTATACTGGAGATGTTCTAGTTAATAACGTAAAGTTTAAACCAACGACAGACACACAAAGCCATAACAGAGCTTTATGCTTAATCATCCTTCATATACCCACTAATCACTAAAATATGCTTAGTAGCTCAGGGCGCATTGGTGCAGTTACACAGTTAATTAAAGAGTGACGAACGTACTTTTATAATCCACCTGATAGTAAGTGACCGCTGTTAAGTGACTTATGGTTTGCAGCAAACTGCAAACTGCAAATCTTATGCCACTTAAACTTAAACGGCTCAAATCAAGGTGTTTTATGCACAATTATACATTAAAATACAGATAAAACTACTTGTATATTGTGCAAATATTCGATTGGGTTTTTAAATATTAAAAAAATACACTTTGAATGCTATTTTGATACTAACAATTCGTTGGAATTTTTCGGTTGTGTCAATATTTCGATTTTGCTCTATAAAAGTATATTTTCCTATTTGATAATAGAGCGTTTTCCAATTTTGTTATGCAATCGGATGAAACTATAACCGGTATAGATTTTCGAGAAGCATTAGGAAATATATTGAAATGCAAGTTCTAACATTTGCGTTTTCAATTTGAGGATGATACATCACTGTTGTTCTGAAAAGTGTATGAAATACGGAAATACTTTAATAAGTAGATACATCGAGCCCAGTGCGGCAATATTAGAAAAAGAAACAGTATGAGTATTCCTTTTTAAACAAAAAATCAAGTAGTATACAAACTATTTGAACACTTCGGTCTCTATTCAGCAATTTAAATTAACCATTTTTATTTAGTATTTAACATTAAGGACTTAACATAAAAGTTCCCTTATTTGACCATTGAAACCAAGTTTATACTAAATCTATGATTGAAACATTATTGAAAAAAACACACAGATTAAAATTAAAAAGATTAATTATACTAATACTGTAACACGAATGGGCCGGCTCAACCGGGGAAGGACCGCACCTAATACCAATGTAGTATAGCAACACAGTGCAATAATATGTTTCGTAAGGTAAGAGACGAGAACGAGAGACCGTTTTTACTGCTGACGTGGCATTTTATTTCTGCCATCAGGGGTCACAAGACATTTGCATTTTGATTCTTAATCGAGGATAGATGAAGTTATCTAGTCCTCTTACCGCTAACTGGATAGAGTTAACTATGCGCTATGCGGTTGTTACCCTTACTTAAAAAAAGGGTTTTACAAAATATAATATTAGGTCCTTACATATGAAATTAGCGTTTTGTACGGGAGGAATATAAAGTAATTTTTTTTTTATAAAAAATATATTTAATTAATCAAAGTATGCACCGTTGTTATCTATGCGCTTTTGCCATCTCATAGGTAGTTCATTGATCCCTTTACTAAAAAAATTCCGGAAAAAATGGTAATCTGTTGGAGCAAGGTCCGGGGAGTACGGTGGATGTCGCAAACATTCCAATTGTAGCTCATCTAACTTAGTGGTTGTTTGTTGTGCAGTGTGTGGTCTTGCGTTGTCGTGAAGCAGCAGTGGCCTAGAGCGATTGACCAATCTCGGTTGTTTAGCAGCTAGTTCTTCCTTCATGGTTTGCAGTTGCTGACAATAGATATCTGCCGTAATCGTTTGGCCAGATTTTAGAAAGCTGCAGTGAACGACACCGGCGCTAGTCCACCAAACACTGTGAGTGTTTGGTGGACTAGCGCCTTTACTAGTAACTTTTTCTGAGTCAATTTTCGTTTAGGGCAGGATTTGGGTGGGTCTCCAGGGTTCAGCCATTGCGACGAGCGCTTCCGATTATCTTACAATATCCATTATTGTGTCGGTTGAGCAAAGTAACACAGCAGTCGACGCGTGTTTGCAAGTTCGATGCACTCAATTCATGAGGTACCCATCGTTCAAGTTTTTTTACTTTCCCGATTTGCTTTAAGTAGATTAATACAGTTTTATCACTTATCCCGAAGCCTGCAGCTATCTCTGAAGTGCTTTGTCCATGGGTTGGTTTTGAAGGTCGAAATTTCCAGAAAGAAAACGTTGGAACCAAAACGTACCGTACTTTCTTTTGCGACACCAGCGTCGTACACATCATTAATCCTTCGAGCTGTTTCTGCAGCACTGGTGCCACGGTAGAACTCGTACTTGTAAATATACCGATATTTCAAATTTTCCATTGTGCGGTAATAAGCGACGCCAAAGAAAAAAATAATGAGGAAATAACAAATGAATGACTGTTTTCAAAACTCAAATGTACCAGCTAAATGAATTTATAAATTTGAATTTGGAGTTCTTAACCAAAGAGGAGATATTTCAGATCAAACTGGTCAGTACGACAAAACGCTAATTTCATATGTAAGGACCTAATAGTTACAATGCGATTACGAATACGATTGCAGTAAATTATGTTGACTTGATAGGCAAAAGTTCTTCAAGGATACTAAATACTAAAAGTTATATGAAATAAAAAATTGTTTTATACTTACGTTTAAAGTTGTTTATGGTGTACTGCTAGTACACATACTCTAATTTCTTCTTTTTACAAGATAGTTAATTGTTGGTCCAATCATTTTCATATCCGTGTAGTCTTCGCTTAGTACATATTTTAGTCAATTTTGAAGAGATTACATCATAGCAGCTTGTCTCGTGGAAAATAACAGGAATAGAGCGTCCAATTGATGACGGAACCAATTCTTTTAGAATTGCAACAAGCGGGTCGTTTAATGAGATATGTCGCAAAAAATAGTAGTCACTGACTACATTATACTAATTTACGTTTTAAACTTTGTACGTAAACTTGTTAATATAATTTTCAGATGTTCTTGGACTTATTGCCGTTATTAAGTATAGAAAATACATGATAAGAGATAACACTGCTAATCTTTTTACGTCCGACATCGGCACACCTTTTAGCCGTCAGTCCTTCGCAAAACTTGAGTTAACTGGCCACCTTAACTCATAATTTCTGGTGTTAGAAAATAATATCTAGGAGATTTGCAAAAGCAACGAAATCAATCGTGTCCCTAAAGCTAAACTTTTGAAAACAATTCTACTATAACTTCTTCCAGTGTACAGTCATTAGGCTCGAGTAAAAATATTCCACATCCATATCCACCGAGCAAGAACCGTCCACACCATGCCATAACTTTATTCCAACTATTGTTATTCGAAGAACCAACACAATGGTACGTAGAGCTAACGCATTTCCGAGCATTGTTTTTTTAAGTCTCGAAGAGATTTTGTAGTAATGGTTTCTACCTATTATCGAAACTATCGAAACACGTATGCGAATAGTTTTTACTATAATGTTATTATCCTGTCGCGCCTTATCATATTTATAATATAATAAAATGATATAAAATGAATCCATAAAGAGTGTTGATAAGAAAATTTTACATATTTGAAATGTAACAAAATTCTTTTTTGAAAATAAAAATAAAAATTGCAATAAAAGTTTTCAATGGTGCCGGCGGGTTTGAACCCGGGTTGCTGAAATATGTAAATTTACGGCGAGCGATAAAGCCCCTAGCTAGCACGGCTGCTCATAGAAGGTTATTAATTTATCTTCGTTCGGCAGTGAAGGAAAACCATAGTGAGGAAATTTGCATGTTTAAGAAATTAAAAAAATATTTCGAAAACATGTGAAGTGAACATAAGTAACCCGTATTGCTGCTGCGAGACGGGCACTTCCTTATCCTAAAACCCTCTTAAAAATGAGATGGGGTCTGTGCCAGTTGTAGGACGCGTATAGGCTGTAACTGTACTTTTTTATTTGTTTAGTTCTAAAGGACTGTTAACAAAACATATATCGAGTAGGTATACTAAGTCTGACATTCGCTCACAAGTTATTTTTTTATGGAATAAGGGAGGCAAACGAGCACACAGTCCACCTGATGGTAAGTTGATGCTGTGGCTCATAGACGTCTACATCTATCCTCGAATAAGAATCAAATTGCAGATGCGTTGTCACCCGTGAGGGCTAAGATGGAATGCCTCGTTTCCAGTAAAAGGGTTTATAGTTCTCTACACTCACCATACGAAACACAGCAGCATTAAGCTGCAATTTCACGCTGTAAGAGTCTTTCGCCGGTCGAGTTGACCCATTCGTGCTACAACCATAATATTAGCCGCAGCGTGACTACCAGGAATCTACGAAGTTAGATGCATTTAAATAATTCTCGCCAGTTACACCGCAGTAAGTATACATAAAAAAACGACACGCTACCTGTCCATGCGACAACGCGAAAGGTTTTCTCTGTAGTGAAATACCTATCTTAACAATAAACATGTCTTGAGTATTTACACCCGCATTGCCTATCGATGAAACCAGTTTTCAGCGTACTTGGCATGTCGAGAAAAATACACCTTGTCGTACGAAAAGCCACCTCATGGGCAACACACAACATGTCCGTAAGTTATGAACGTTTATCAGTAGCTAGATATTTTTATATATAAAGATAAATGCCAATTATGTTTACGTTACATGCACGAAAATCTCTATGTTAACATTTAATTTTGCAAATCCTACCTTTTTAACATTTATTTTTTGTATAGTCTCTATAAATCAATATCTGGTGAAAGGTTATATAAGAAAACTTGCTTTGAGAAATCCCTTTTCGTATATTAAACTTATACTAGTATATAATATGTCTATGCGTCACAAAGACAGTTAGTAACTCCAAGTAATGTTGGCGAACTTAACTGTTAAAACGACTAACACTTCCTCTTAACTTAAGATATTTAGGCCCGCCACATACATACGGAATTCCGTTTCGGAATTCCGAACGGGTCGGCCACAAACATACGGAATCCCGTTTTGCCCGCAAAATTTCGAACGGAAAACTACCGTACGTGTGTGACGGGTCATAGCTTTTATATGAACTTGCTGCGTTCGGAATCTCGAATCGGAATATCGAAACGGAATCCCGAAACGGAATTCCGTATGTATATGGCAGGCCTTAGCAGTTACGAGGGGTGGTCAAAAAGTTCGCGAAATGGCGGGGTTGGCGAGGGTGAGTTTACTCATCCAGGTAGGTGCTAGTTGAGTGACTCATTGTTAGTATATATACCAAGTTTCAGCCTAATCAGGTCATTAGCTTTTGAGTTATCAACGAGTAAACAAGTCAATCGGGAAGAAACTAGCCACTATGCAGAAAATTGAATATCGCGCCGTCATTAACTTTCTCACCAAACAAGGAAAGGCACCTCAAACCATTTTTCGAGAGATTTCAGCTGTTTATGGGGACTCCGCTCCTGGGAAAACCATGATTTATAAATGGCACGCCCTTTTTCAAACAAGGGAGGGACTCCATTGAAGACGACCCCCGACCTGGACGGCCGATTGAGGCTACCACCCCAGAAATAATCGAAAAATTTTGAATAACTTGTTTCGGAAGATGCCCGGCTAAAGAAAAAACAGCTTGCAGCATTAGTTGGAGTATCAGAAACAACCATTTTAAACATCCTACATCAACACCTTGCCATAACTAAAGTCTGTGCAAGATGGGTTCCGAGAATGCTTTCTGCGCATCAAAAACACGAGCGCGTCGAAAGTTGTCGCGAGTTTTTGGACCGCTGTGAATGGTTCACCAATATGAACCTGAGTCAAAGCAAGAGTCGATGCAGTGGCATAAAAAAGGCACACCCCCTCCTAAGAAGTATAAGGTGTCTCAATCGGCCGGAAAGATCATGGCGACGATCTTTTCGGATACAGAAGGTATCCTTTTGATTGATTATAAGGAACGTGGTGTTTCCATAACGAGAGAATACTACGCTTCTTTACTAGATCAATTAAAAGAAGCTATTAACGAAAAAGGCGAGGAAAGCTTACAAAAGGCGTGCTCCTTTTGCACGACAATGCGCCCGTGCACACAAGCCATGTTGCGACGACTGCCATTCACCGGTGCGGTTTTGAACAACTGCGCTACCCACTCTACAGCCCAGACCTGGCCCAAGGCGACTATTATTTGTTTCCAAAAATGAAGAAAGAACTGCGTGGGAAAAAATTTGGCGACGATGATGAAGTGATGTCGGCGATTTCGGCCTATTTTGACGCCCAAGACAAGTCTTTTTTTTTAGACGGTATTAATAAGTTATTTGACAGATCTAATAAATGTATTAGGGTTAAGGGAGAATACATTGGAAAGGAAAAATAGTTTAATGTTTCATTTCATTATCCTTCCCTGTCATTCCGCGAACTTTTTGACCTCCGTCGTCGTAATTAATACCGCATTATTTTGAAATGGAATGGTACTGTTAAATAAGATGTGTTTTATTTTACAAGATAGAAGCGATACAGTTCTGGTTATAATATAATTTAGGAGGTTAAGATTAAGAGGTGTTTTCGAGAATCATTACTATTATTATGTTGATATATATATATATACAGTTATGTATGCAGGTTAAAATAAAATTATGAGTTTAACTTTTCACACTCCTGTTGTATCAATTTAATTACAGTTTTGTCAGCGTCAAGTGCTTTTTACTTTTAATTGAAAGCTTAAACCAATTAAGATTAATAAAAATTATTCGATAATTATACAATTTGAAATTGCGAATAGGATTTTTTTACATTATACATATTATATAAAATGCAAAATCTTATTGTTGTTGAATATATTTTAATTTTAATAATTGTTCTTCATTTAACAAAAATAATGCTTTAAAAGAAAAATTCTTCCTGGATTGAGTTTTTGTCCGTGTGCAATTTTTTTTAATATAAAACGCCTCCACGAAAAATTCCTAGTTTGTAACGTTACTATAAAATAAAGATGACGTATAACAAAAATAATACATGTCTTAACTTCTTTCTATCCCCGATAGAACATTTCATAACTTTCGTGGAGACAAAATCAGTCTACCATGAGACTGTCATAATTCGGTTGTTAAAGCTGCATTATTGATTAGTCAGAATTTATAGTATTTGAGTGACTCTTGAAGAGAATTTTATGGTTATCCAAAATTTGAGCTCAAGACTAATTCTAGAATAATCTCCATGCTGAGGGTAGTGAACCGCACAGCTGAAAGCGCTGTAAAGTAGGTACGACATCATTTGATTACAGTTGAGGAAAAACAAAAACAATTTCATTGTGTTTTAACAATACCACCGTGAAATAGCGTGTTGGATATTTTGAATCGTCTGTATGGTGAGTGAAGAGAATCGTAGACCCTTTTTATGGTAATTGAGGCATTGCATACGGGTGACAACTCATCATTTAAATCCTTCATAGAGGATAGACGTACGTGTCTACACACGCCAGTTACAGTATTTACTTCCCATCATTTGGGATGGGTATTCGCTTGTCATGCCTACTCCATAAAAAATGTAAAGTTGTAATTTTAGTTGTATTTTATGCCCTTTCGAACGCACAGGTAGAAAAAGAAAGAGAGGATATTTTTAACTTTTAAACGAATATTATATATATACAATAGTGAAAATTTCGAATTATATTATTAATTAGAATTATATATAGTATTACTAGATAAATATGTTTAAGTTTTTATTTGTATATATAATATATAAATAATAAAAATGTCCGGTCATACAAAATTTGGAAGCTACTGGTTTATAATATGTGTTTCTTATCTTCCCACAAGTCGTTATTCAAGAACATTCTACGCCTTAATTATTCATTAAGAGACGATATGCGACTTAATCACAATTAATTAAACAACCAAATTGCTTTACCAAATACATTACTAGGTTTTTGTAAATTGTTAAATATTGAGGCTAATACATGAGAATCTTAGAATATTATCTAGGTTCGTTGACCACATTACGCCTAACCGTAGTTGCACTCACAAAGAGGAAACCATTAAGCGCTTTTTAACAGACTTCAAATAAGATTAGGTTGTCGATTGCACTGTTTTAATGTATTTAACACAATATATCCAAGGTCAGTTTACAGATTTTGCTTTTTTTCAAGATAGTCCTTTTCCGTGGACCTTTCTAAAAATTCAACCAGATCCGGATATAAGTTTGAATCGAGAACTGACTCTAATTTATTAATTAATCCAATTATTGCAAGTCATCTTCAGCGTCCTTTCATATCTAAAGCAAATTAGATTAAATTTTACATGCCAAAAGTAGTTAATCTAACGAAATTAACCTTATGCGAAACCCTATCATATCTAAGCTCCCGGCAGTGTGCCGGGCAGTTCTCAAATATCAGCCGTAAGCATGACTTGTACTATTTTTACAAATACTTTCGATGTACTAAGGTACGTTTTCGTAGGTGAACGAATTTCTTCTTGTTAAATTGATTAAGACAGTGATTTGATTTTTTAGGTTTCACACTTATGCCTGAGATATTTAGCTTGGGCTTGGGACGGTTTGAAGTCGGAAAAGTACAAAATGTTTATATCCTTCTATAGTGTTCTTTTTTGTATAGAATAAGGGTGAGGACTAAGATGGATAGCCTCGTTTCCAGTAAAAAGGGACTCCGGTTCTTTTTTTGTGAGAGCGTGGTCCATCCCCGGTCGAACCAACCCATTCATGTTACAAACATATCATAGCTGCAGCATGGCTCATGGAAAAATAAATGATGATGTAACTTTGTCCATGTTCTTTGATAACAGATTTTTAGCGGTATTATATCCTTTTAACGCGTAAAAATTTCTGAACCGAATTGAAATATAAAGTGAACAATCCAATAATAATTTTAAAGACATTTGATCCTGATCGATAGGAATATCACAAAAGAGGAAAATTTAGTTAAATTTTAAATGTGGCTTCGCGTAAAATTCGGGATTAGGTATAACAAAATTAGTTGTTCCTAGTCTTCTTCTTTTTCATGGAGAAATGCCTGCGCACACCCGCCTCGCGGGGGCAATGACAAGTTGTCAGACTCGCACCGACTAAACTCCCATGGTGTTCTAACCTAGCACGCAGTCCCACCAGCGCCGACCGCCCTTTGGCGGTGTCTCCTCCGGAGAAAGTAACTCCTCCCCCTGTTTCCACCTGCCTCAGTCCACCCACTCAAGTGAGTCAAGTCAAGCCCACTTGGATTCGCCAAGCTAGCTACGTCAGATTCCGGCTGTTACTTTGTTTAATTTTATATCGAATCATTAGTTTTAATTTTATATCGAAATATTAGCTAGCGGACGTTTATATTCTTATATCCTCAGGCACAATTTTTATGAATATGTACACTGATTTCATTCTGAAAACAATTATTATCACAAAAATACATGGCTTATGTTACTCGGGTAATGAGTGTAGTTTTCTATTAATGAAACAATTTTCTGAATCGGATCGGCAGTTTCAGAGATACAACCGAACAACTTTACCTCTTTTTAATATTATAAGTAAAGTATAGATAAACACGATAATATTTAATGCAGAAAGCGAGCAGTCAAATTCAATTAAATTTTTTACTCGTGATTACATTGTTAAAATATTTTTCTTTTTCGTAATATCTCAAAAATCATGTTTTGTTTTAATATTGAAATGACTGAATGAAAAAAAAATCTTTAAGTATTAATAATTAATTTCTTACTCTTTGTAAAAACTCTAGCTAGGATAATGTGACAACTCCCGTTTTCCGAAAAAAGTTAAATGATGCTTTTTATTAGTAATTATTTCAACAACGGTTGTCTAAAAATCGCGAAGCAACGCTGAACATTTATTGGACTTGCGTGACAATATGTGGTCCGATTGCACGTTACAAACGCTTCCTGTATTAATACAATCTAGTTGGCCGTTTGGCAACTGCGCGGCGGCTAGTGATTTAGTAAACCGTTTCTGTTTCTCAGTTTTTCTGCAAATAATATTTGATAAGTGCGATACAGTCCGCCATTATGCTATCGCGTTGAAGTCGCTTTCGGATTCGCTTGAACAAACAATATGTTGTAAAACATTTAGAAAAAAAAATGTTTTACAACGAAGCAGTAGCAAGATAGCTTAATTTTTTAAAAGTTTTTTAGTTTCTCTAAATGTTTATAATTGCGGCTAAACTTAACTTTTTTATGTTAGGTATTCGACTTACTAACTAAAACATCAAATAGCATATAACATTAGACCATTATTAAATGTGCAATATAAAGCTGGTGGAAGTGATTTAAGTTGAATGAATCGCGATTTTTTGATTTGGTGACAATAGAGCACTACAAGTACACATATTTCACATAAAGGAGGAATAGCTCTTTTTAGGGTTCCGTACCTGAAGGGATTATTACTAAGCCTCCACTGTCCGTCAGTCTGTCAGCGGACTGTATCTCATGATGCGTAATAGGTAGACAGTTGAAATTTTCACAGAATGTGTATTTTTGTTGCCGCTATAACAACAAATAATAAAAATTAAAGGGGGCTCCCTTGCTAGAAACGTGTTTTACGGTGGTACGGAACCTTTCATGCGCGAGTCCGACTCGTACTTAGCCGGTTTTTTACTTGTCTTGTAATTAAAAAGATTTGTTTTATTAGGCTAGGGTAAGTACAAACAGTAGTGGCATCATTTTTGATAATCAATTATGAATCAAAATCATTATAACCTAATGGATTTTTATTATTACTAGATAAACATTAAATTATAAATTATAAGTTAGTATTATCTGTGTTTACTTCTGTTGCAAATGCTAAATATAAAATAATTATTTCATATTTTCATGTTTATAGACCTTGATTTCATATTGACCTTTACCAAACAATTAAGAACATCATGATGCGTATAATGTATTTGCCTACAATAGCTTTGTAATGCCGTTACAGTTTCTTCTGAACTTTTTCGATATGTTAAACACATGCGAAGTTTGTTTATATTTTAATCAATATTTGATTTGTGTTTCTTAATATTTTTCTTAAAATTTTAGAATATTGCGTTTTAACACAAAAAAAAACAGTCTTTAATTTAAGCCAAGAAAATGTCCAAAACCATGCATTTTGCAGTGATAATAACTTGACAACAGAACATACGAATATAATATAATAATTGATATTATTTGAAACCAAAATCAGTAATACAAAAACTGCCGAGAAATTGAATAAAACTAATTTTACGGATTTTATCGCGTTTAATTTATGATCTAGTCTAAGAGTTCAATTTAGTAAAACTTAATCGCATTGATAAGATAAGATTAATAGTCGCATTGATAAGAAAATACTAGGAAGCTTTTCTTGTGTGGTTTAAATAGCATGATGAGTTGTAGGTACGAATCGATCGAAATTATTATATAAACGAATAATTTTCGTAATTATTACAAGTTTTGTATTTTGATTTATAATTTCATCATCATCATCACAGCTTATCTTAGTACAGATATTTGTCATATATGCCTATTCACAAAAAGAAATTATTAAAATTTATAAAATATATCATATTTGCTAAGCTTAGCAGGCGCAGGCACCCCAGTCTTTTTATTATATGAGTTGTCTTTTTATTACATCAGGAAGATGCTGCAGCCTATCTCTTGTTCCAGTTTCCCTGTGTCGCCTTTTACGACACTCGCAGGGATGACATGACAATGACGAGACTACACAGCGATATTTAGATTTATATGTACTAAGAAATCTGATTAAAAGTATTATAATGTCCACCAGACCGAATGTCGGTTACGGCGGCCTGTGTCAACGGTCACACTAGCCACGGGACAGACTAGCCATCTGTTCAGGACAGGATCATAGTGCTCATGAGTTTGCGCAAGTGGACTCTATTCCCTCGTTTTCATAGTCCGATGGGACGGCAACCCAACACGATTGGAGAGAAATTAAGTGAAGGACTAACGGTTATACGTGCTTTCCGAGGCACGGAGGTGAAATAAAATATTACCTACTTTCTGACTTCGGGATGTTGCTGAGAATTTCTCTATGACCACTAGACCAACGAGCCAGTCAGCTGTAAGTATAAGAAATTATAGAAATTACGACGTGCTTTATTTAGTTTTTTAGTTTCTCTAAATGTTTATAATTGCGGCTAAACTTAACTTTTTATGTTAGGTATTCGACTTACTAACTAAAACATCAAATAGCATATAACATAGACCATTATTAAATGTGCAATATAAAGCTGGTGGAAGTGATTTAAGTTGAATGAATCGCGATTTTTGATTTGGTGACAATAGAGCACTACAAGTACACATATTTCACATAAAGGAGAAATAGCTCTTTTTAGGGTTCCGTACCTGAAGGGATTATTACTAAGCCTCCACTGTCCGTCAGTCTGTCAGCGGGCTGTATCTCATGATGCGTAATAGGTAGACAGTTGAAATTTTCACAGAATGTGTATTTTATATAAAAATTAAAGGGCTCCCCTGCTAGAAACGTGTTTTACGATGGTACGGAACCTTTCATGCGCGAGTCCGACTCGTACTTAGCCAGTTTTTACTTGTCTTGTAATTAAAAGATTTGTTTTATTAGGCTAGGGTAAGTACAAACAGTAGTGGCATCATTTTGATAGTCAATTATGAATCAAAATCATTATAACCTAATGGATTTTATTATTACTATCATCATCATCATCATCATTACAGCCCTTCACAAGTCCACTGCTGAACATAGGCCTCCCAAGGAATGCCACAAAGCACGGTCCTGAGCCACCCGCATCCATCGACTTCCTGCATGTCTTACCAGGTCGTCACTCCATCTAGTGGGGACGCCCTACACTTCGTCCGCCGGTACGAGGCCGCCACTCGAGAACCTTTTTCCCCATCGGTTGTCGGTTCTTCGAGCTATATGGCCGGCCCATTGCCACTTCAGCTTACTAATCTGTTCTGTTGGGCTATGTCGGTCACTCTGGTTCTACTGCGGATATCCTCATTTCTAAGTTTATCACGCAGTGAGACTCGAGCATAGCCCTCTCCATAGCTCGCTGAGCGACCTTGAGCTTCCTCATCCGGCCAGCAGTGAAGGACCACGTCTCAGTTCAGTAGGTCATCACTGGCAACACGCACTGGTTGTACAGCCTCGTTTTCAAGTTTTGAGGTATACCTGACGAGAAGATGTGCCGTAATTTCCCGAACGCTGCCCAGCCGAGTTGAATCCGTCGATTGACCTCTCGGTCGAAGTTGGACTTACCTAGTCGGACTATTTGTCCCAGATAAACATATTCGTCAACAACTTCGAGCTTAGTGCTCCCAACAACTACCGGCATAGGTGTGACATGGACATTAAACATGATCTTTGTTTTGTCCATGTTCATCTTAAGACCTATCCGTTGGGAGGCACTATTGAGGTCATTGAGCATAGTGCTTAGGTCCTCCAGCGATTCTGCCATAAGGACTATATCGTCGGCAAATCGAAGGTGAGTGATGTACTCGCCATTGATGTTAATGCCGTATCCTTTCCAGTCCAGAAGCTTGAAAACGTCTTCCAATGCAGCGGTGAAGAGTTTCGGGATATAACGTCACCCTGTCTTACACGTCAGTACAGTCAATGGCTGAAATTCACAACTGTGGCTTTGAACTGTTACCGCATCCGCCGTATTCACCTGATCTGGCACCATCAGACTTCTTTCTGTTCCCTAACCTAAAAAGCACTTGGGAGGTCAAAGATTTTCGACAAACGACGAGGTCAAAGCAGCTGTAGACGCATATTTTGACTCTAAGGAAGAATCATTTTTCAACGGTCTAAATGCTTGGAAGGGAGGTGGCAAAAGTGTATTGAACTTGATGGTGATTATGTAGAAAAATAAAAATATTACTGATTTAGTATGTGTTTATTTTCTTGGTTAGGCCGAGTACTTTTCAATCCACCCTCGTATATTATTTTTGATTTGTTTAACGTGCATTTTACATAGGATTGCATTAATGATAACAAGTTATTTGCAACAAAATTAGCACCTGCACGCAAACGCTTAAATGCATGGATTATTTACGATGTCGAAACATTTAATACGAGTGTAGACGATAACATTTAGTCTTCTTGTAACAAGGAGCATAAGTAAGTATGTTATCGTCACACACCAGTGTCGTAATAATTAGACGTTATTAACCTTGCTAACGCAACATAGGATACAAGGTGAACATTTCGGACATGACTTATTGAATTTGAAATCCACGAAGAAAAGTTATAAAGTTACCCTTGTCCAATACAAATGAAACTTGCGAAGGTTGAAAATTTTCAATGATACTTTTTGCTCGTGTTTGTTTTGCAACAAAAAGCGAGTAACCAAACATAATTTTTATACAAACATTTTAAAGTATTTTTAGTTTTAAGCCATTACCGCCTACTCCTTGCAGGGTGGTCATTATATAAAGTTAAAAAAAAAACTTTCTTGTTGTACGTTGAAACGTCATAGTATGATTTGGATTATTTATGCTTTCTTCAGTCAGCTTATAAAAAAATATACTATTGATTTAGCAAGACATTCGGCGATTTTTTTTTTAGTATTTTAATTTCTTTTTTTAATTTAGAATTGATTCATAGATCATGTGTAGTGACTGTGTAAGAATATCCACTATTCCATATTGTCCCGTAGGTGTCGTAAGAGGCGACATAGGAAAGCAGGAGACAGGCAACAGCGTCTTCCTAATATCAAGATAATGAATGAAGAATGATTCCTAATTAAGTTTAGTTTAGGCTATAGTCCAGTATTTATCTTTTACCCACTAACACGCGTGTTAAGTAAATATTGTATATTCTATATTTAATAATATATGTTTTTTTCACTTTCATTTAGATAAATTACAGACTAGTGTTGAAATGGCCTGCTAGTCTAGTTTGATTTAATTATAGCATAACATTATGTTGTATGAAATTTTGCTAGGATTAACTACCATAGATGCTATATTTGTTTTGAAACCTAAATTCTACTCCGTTCAGAATGAAAGTAAAAAAAATATATAAGATGCATTCTTTGATCCTCTAATTATGTATATTTCTGGGAATGTTATTTATAATGTTTATAAAATCAAATTACCCTCAATAAGTGTAAACATACTGTTACTAGAATGTCAAAAACTTGTTTTGTAAATTACTCTACTTTATAAGTTCATTATGGTTGGGTGTTCCTGTTTTTGTCCGTTTTAAAATTGGTTTTGATAGCCAAATTATTACATTTAGAATCTAAAATGAATCTAAAATATATATATTTTAGATTCATTCTTCTCCTTACAATGTAACCTACCCTCCGATCAATACACGATACAATACAATTTTTCGATAGAAAAATTACCGAACTATGTTCGATTTGCAGTTTTTACAAACCAAATTTAATTTTAAACAAGTTTTAATACTCCTTTTTCTATAAAAATATCAATTTGCAGGTAATTCCTTTTTGGAATCAATTCCACTTGATCGTTTTTTCATTACATTTATTAAAAATTATCGATTATTCAATCGATTTTCGATCCGCACGTCGCTTGCCACTAGTGTTGCCGTTTTAGCGACTTAGTCGCTAGATCTAGCGGATTTCATGACTGTTTAGGGAAAAAATCGTTTTAGCGATAAATAAATATTTAGCGACTTCTAGCGTTTTTGAACCGTGTACGGTGGCGACTTTTTCGGAAATAAAAATCATGACATGAATAAATAATTTAAATTAATTTTATGTCTGATTTTCAAGTCTACTGCTGGTATCACTTAAGTAGAATGAGAATAAACAGGAATTCCTTATATAAACGAAACATACCTAGTCAGTCAAGGTTCATTCGTTCATTTTACCTTCTCGTTTACTAATATCACGTATGAGTGAGACAAATATACGGATTGATGTATATAGTCATTTATTCATGCACATTTTTATAACGAGTTAATTAGGTATCAGTGAGATTCTAATTCATTAAGTGAAAACGTGAAAAGACTTGTTTTTTATTGTAAACATGGAAGTTCCGATAAGAAAAAGTTATACGCACAGAATTATAGAAGCGAGTGGGAAAATTATGAAGAATTTAAACATTGGTTGAAACCCGTGCCAGGTAACTCAACTAAAGCATTTTGTAGTTATTGCCACTCTGAAATGTACGCGAAACTTAACGATCTTAAGAAGCATTTGGAAACAAAAAGCATAAAAACAATGCGAAATAATTTCGCAAAATAAACAATTGACATTTTCTCCGACAGCACCGAAAATTTGCAAGCATACTTCAAGAGCTGAATGTACTTTAGCTTTGTTTATTGCTGAACATAATTCAATTCGCCAGATTGACCACTTGACTGACGTATGTAAAAATGCTTCAAAGACTCGAAATCGACCATTGACATGAAATTGCATAGAACGAAATGCAGAAATCATTAATGATATACTGGCACCTCATTTCAAGCAGGAACTCCGAAGTGATATAGGTGATCAAAATATAGTTTACTATTAGATGAATCTACAGATGTAAGCGTCACAAAATATCTTGGGGTCGTCGTCAGGTATTTTAGTTTGAAACGGAACAGAGTAGTTTCTGCGTTTTAGCTCTGCAATCGCTGGAGAGTTCAGATGCTATTGGAATTGTTACCGCTCTGGTAAAGTGTTTAAAAGATCATGATCTGGACCTTAATAATTTGATTGGCATTGGAACTGACAACGCAGCTGTTATGACTGGATCCAGACATAGCGTTTATATGATTCTCAAAACACAGTATAATCTTCCACATCTCATACTGATACCATGTGTCTGCCATTCATTACAATTGGCGGTAACTCGCGCATCAGAAAACACTTTACCAAGAAACATAGAGTTTTTAATTCGTGAAACATACAACTGGTTTTCACACTCAACGAAGCGCCAAATTGAGTATAAGAAGATTTATGAATTAATCAATTGTGGTGAATCCCCGTTAACAATCTTGAAGACCTGTGACACGCGGTGGCTCTCGATTGAACCTGCAATAGTTAAATTTTATATCACTGAACGAGTAGAACAGAAACAATGTAGATTATAAATAACACTTATTGGACGTCAAATCTTATGTTTAATTTACCACTGGTTCGGAAATACCTCTGTCCTGGGAAGAACCAACAAGAAACAGCGAATCCTTTTTTTTTAAGCAAAAAGAACAGATCAGGGCAAGAGTAGAGAGTACCTACCAGAATTTAATGTCACTAGTATAATATATTATTTTTGATTTGTTTAACGTGCATTTTACATAGGATTGCATTAATGATAACAAGTTATTTGCAACAAAATTAGCACCTGCACGCAAACGCTTAAATGCATGGATTATTTACGATGTCGAAACATTTAATACGAGTGTAGACGATAACATTTAGTCTTCTTGTAACAAGGAGCATAAGTAAGTATGTTATCGTCACACACCAGTGTCGTAATAATTAGACGTTATTAACCTTGCTAACGCAACATAGGATACAAGGTGAACATTTCGGACATGACTTATTGAATTTGAAATCCACGAAGAAAAGTTATAAAGTTACCCTTGTCCAATACAAATGAAACTTGCGAAGGTTGAAAATTTTCAATGATACTTTTTGCTCGTGTTTGTTTTGCAACAAAAAGCGAGTAACCAAACATAATTTTTATACAAACATTTTAAAGTATTTTTAGTTTTAAGCCATTACCGCCTACTCCTTGCAGGGTGGTCAGTATATAAAGTTAAAAAAAAAACTTTCTTGTTGTACGTTGAAACGTCATAGTATGATTTGGATTATTTATGCTTTCTTCAGTCAGCTTATAAAAAAATATACTATTGATTTAGCAAGACATTCGGCGATTTTTTTTTTAGTATTTTAATTTCTTTTTTTAATTTAGAATTGATTCATAGATCATGTGTAGTGACTGTGTAAGAATATCCACTATTCCATATTGTCCCGTAGGTGTCGTAAGAGGCGACATAGGGAAAGCAGGAGACGGGCAACAGCGTCTTCCTAATATCAAGATAATGAATGAAGAATGATTCCTAATTAAGTTTAGTTTAGGCTATAGTCCAGTATTTATCTTCTACCCACACTAACACGCGTGTTAAGTAAATATTGTATATTCTATATTTAATAATATATGTTTTTTTCACTTTCATTTAGATAAATTACAGACTAGTGTTGAAATGGCCTGCTAGTCTAGTTTGATTTAATTATAGCATAACATTATGTTGTATGAAATTTTGCTAGGATTAACTACCATAGATGCTATATTAGTTTTGAAACCTAAATTCTACTCCGTTCAGAATGAAAGTAAAAAAAATATATAAGATGCATTCTTTGATCCTCTAATTATGTATATTTCTGGGAATGTTATTTATAATGTTTATAAAATCAAATTACCCTCAATAAGTGTAAACATACTGTTACTAGAATGTCAAAAAACTTGTTTTGGTAAATTACTCTACTTTATAAGTTCATTATGGTTGGGTGTTCCTGTTTTTGTCCGTTTTAAAATTGGTTTTTGATAACCAAATTATTACATTTAGAATCTAAAAATGAATCTAAAATATATATATTTTAGATTCATTCTTTCTCCTTACAATGTAACCTACCCTCCGGTCAATACACGATACAATACAATTTTTTCGATAGAAAAAATTACCGAACTATGTTCGATTTGCAGTTTTTTTTACAAACCAAATTTAATTTTAAACAAGTTTTAATACTCCTTTTTTTCTATAAAAAATATCAATTTGCAGGTAATTCCTTTTTGGAATCAATTCCACTTGATCGTTTTTTTTTTCATTACATTTATTAAAAAAATTATCGATTATTCAATCGATTTTCGATCCGCACGTCGCTTGCCACTTGCCAGTGTCCCGCGGGACGTTGCCGAGGTAAGAACTGTGCCAAATTTTTGCGCGCGCACTTCTCTTCTGCTACGTAAGTAATATGTAGGAAATAAACTAAATTGTAAATAACTGTAGTTTTATGGAACTTATATAGACTATAGTTAAGCTTTTGTTTGTGTTTATTTTTCATTTTGTAAATATTTGTTTATAACTTTAAAACAATGTTTTTGTGAAAATCACGATCATATGCGCGGCCCGACTCGATCTTTGCGACGACCTCTCATAAATACCTAATGCGCTTGGAGCACCCAGCCTTAACAGACTTATACGCTTTTACAACACAGTCCCAGAAAGTGTGAAATCTAATCGTAATGAATTTGAAAAATATTTTTGTAATTTATTTATGATAAAATAAAAATAATGTAAAATGAAATTTAAAAACAGCCTGCTTCTTGCTGGTTCTTCCTATAAGAAATATGCCCATATTTCTAAAAAAATAATCTCAAAAAATAAACAACTGGCCACAAATCACAAAAAAAAACTGAGATGCATTAATATACACTATACTCTTTACTAACAATAATTACTCATTACTCATTACTCTTTACTAACAAATAATATAATATGCATAGAACATAATGAAAATTACATAGATACGTTTCTTGTTGAATAATGATCAATCTTCTGGCATCACGGCACCGTCCGAATATGATGTAAGAAATTTGTCATGAATATTAAATTAGGTAGTTTGTCATAAATATTAAAATTATAGCTTGCGTTGAATATTTATCTTATTTTACTATCTTTTTATAATTACTTTGTTATTAATCGAATCAACCGTATTGATCTTAGAAGTTTCTAGAAGTATGAATATTAGGTATATGCAGTCCACGAATTTATTATGACGTTAATTAGTTAAATTCGTAATTAATATTTGCGTTTAGGTGATCTGAGCCGGCTATATTATAACTAATTCAACTACGCAGCATGAAAAGATGCGATTTTATACTAAACGATCTCAAAAATTGTTTTTTTCAACACTAGTGGATTGCCTTGCAGTTGTGTACTTTTAATGTAATACACAGTAGGGCTACAAGGGTAAATAAACATTTGTGCAAATTTGAAAACTTACTTTACGTGAAAAAGGTAGAAATAAGAAGTTAATAAACCTGTAAGTTGTAGAACATTTGTTTTGTTCGTAGATACGTAAGACGATCCGGCACTATAGTGTTAGGCCGACTAAAAGCTTATTGATTAGTCTGGCCGAACTAGAATATTTGTTAGAATGACTGGAAACGAGGGCTTTTAGACCGCCCTGGGCGCGTCTCTAGGCGTTGGAAAAATTATTTGTATCATAATGGAATAGCCTAATTATTTTCAAGCGACGTTGCGTGTGCGGGCTATGACATCAGACAAACACTGTTCATTCATGTTTTATATGATGTGAACAATACGCAGCACCGTCCATAATGCAATACAAATTGATAATAATTAATTATAATCTGTTTCACACTAGACAACGTTTTTTTCTGCGTATTAATTATCTTTTTCTCAGACTTAATGGGCGGAAATAACTCACACTAGAGCGAATATAAAACATTGAGATTTATACTAAAATTGCCATATTTGCAATGATAAATTATGCAAATTGGATGTAGTTAACGACAACTAAGCTATTAGTCTATTATAATTGAGAATAGTTCTATTTTAATTTGATAAAATGCATGGGTTTCGTTACCCATATTTGTTTTTATTCATTTTTCTTTGAAACCATACAAAACAATTTCATAGTTTTCTAGAATCTTATCTGTACTTCAGTCCTTCGCAGAATAATGATTTGTAATTAAACGATCGAGTGACACGCAATTCGATGACATCGCTACTGAGACGAAATGTGTCACTTATATAAATCACATTTCGCAAGTTTGCTGAATTCTTTTAAATATTAAATAATCTAAATCAAATACTAACGTTAAATAAACATAACATAAACACTCACGCCCGTCACCCAGAGGGGTAGGCATAGACTACGGACTTCCATTTGGCACGATTCTGACACACCTGTCTCGCCTCCGTTACCTACGCATACATGCTTGTCGGTTAGATACACATGTATAATGTATACTTATTGCACAGTGCACACCCCGTCCAGCTGTGGACTTAAAATGGCTTTCAACTTTCAAACCATTTTAAGCCGATTGCTGAACATTATGAATTACGAATTATGAACGAAAATTAATTAGTAGTAGTCGTATCCATTACCGCCCCGGCTTCTCACGGGTGATTTCAGGATTTCGACAACAGTGCTACCTATCGGGTCCAAATGTGAATCTAAACCATCTAGAGACCCATTCAAACATACAAAAAATTTCATCAGAATCGGTCGAGCCATTTCGGAGTTTCAGCGAGACTAACGGACAGCAATTGATTTTTATACGAGATTATACCTAAATCTGAACGCGTTTCCCCTTGTACCTACTTTTAGTAGATTTTAACATGTCAAATATAGGAAAAGTACAAAAATTTAATAAAAAATAAAAGAAAGAGCGCGAAAACTTAGCTTTTATGATACTTAATACGGATAATGAGACTAAATCAACAATATATTCAAGGGACACGCGTACAGTTTTAAATTCCATATTATATATACATACGATATTAAAGTACAATCTCTATATTACAAGAACGCATATGAAATTGGCGTTTTGTACGGGAGGAATATAAAGTCAATTTTTTTTTTTGTAAAATATATTTAATTAATCAAAGTATGCACCGTTGTTATCTATGCACTTTTGCCATCTCATAGGTAGTTCATTGATCCCTTTACTAAAAAAAACATGGAGGCGAGAATCAATAAACTCTTTGAAGGCGGTTTGGACTGCCGCATCGGAGTTGAATTTTTTGCCTTGTAAGAAGTTGGCCAAATTCCGGAAAAAATGGTAATCTGTTGGAGCAAGGTCCGGGGAGTACGGTGGATGTCGCAGACATTCCAATTGTAGCTCATCTAACTTAGTGGTTGTTTGTTGTGCAGTGTGTGGTCTTGCGTTGTCGTGAAGCAGCAGTGGCCTAGAGCGATTGACCAATCTCGGTTGTTTAGCAGCTAGTTCTTCCTTCATGGTTTGCAGTTGCTGACAATAGATATCTGCCGTAATCGTTTGGCCAGATTTTAGAAAGCTGTAGTGAACGACACCGGTGCTAGTCCACCAAACACTCACAAGTAACTTTTTCTGAGTCAATTTTCGTTTAGGGCAAGATTTGGCTGGGTCTCCAGGGTTCAGCCATTGCGACGAGCGCTTCCGATTATCGTACAGTATCCACTTTTCATCACAAGTAATGATTCGATTTAAAATCCCTTCATTATTGTGTCGGTTGAACAAAGTAACACATCGTTCAAGTTTTTTTACTTCCCCGATTTGCTTCAAGTGGATTAATACAGTTTTATCACTTACCCCGAAGCCTGCAGCTATCTCTGAAGTGCTTTGTGATGGATCCGTTTCCACAATAGCCTTTAATTCTTCATTTTCCACTTTGGTCTCCGGCCGTCCACGTGGTTGGTTCTGAAGGTCGAAATTTCCAGAACGAAAACCTTGAAACCAAAAACGTACTGTGCTTTCTTTTGCGACACCAGCGCCGTACACATCATTAATCTTTCGAGCTGTTTCTGCAGCACTGGTGCCACGGTAGAATCCGTACTCGTAAATATACCGATATTTCATGTTTTCCATTGTGCGGTAATAAGCGACGCCAAAGAATAAAATAATGAGGAAAAAACAAATGAATGACTGTTTTCAAAACTCAAATGTACCAGCTAAATGAATTTATAAATTTGGATTTGGAATTCTTAACGAAAGAGGAGATATTTCAGATCAAAGTGCGACAAAACGCTAATTGCATATGTAAGGACCTAATATATATATATACAGGGTGGGGCAGCATAACTTCCTTTTTTTAAAACCTAATAAAACACATTGTATGAATCGGAAAAATTTTATTTGGTTTTTACAATGTAAGTACATACTTAAAGTTTTGTTTTATTTAGTTTTGAAGATCAAATCAGGTAGATGACGTCCCTTATTCTCTATACATTGAGTATACCGATTTCTGGTGTTTGTCATAACTCTTTGAAGCAGAGCAGGCGTTATGTTGGCAATTTCTTCCTGGATGTTGTTCTTTAAATCTTGTAGGGTCCTTGGACGGTTCACATAAACACGGGATTTCAAAAAACCCCATAGAAAAAAGTCACAAGGGGACAAATCGGGAGATCGGGCCGGCCACTGCAAATCGCCCCTGATTGAGATAAGGCGTTCTGGGAAGTGTTCTCTCAAAACAGCCATCGATGCTCTTGCAGTGTGTGCCGTTGCACCGTCTTGTTGGAACCAAATGTCTCCCAAGTCCAACGCATTCAGCCGGGGTAAAAAGAATTCCTGTAACATGTTTACATACCGGCCCGAATTCACTGTTACTGTGACTTCATTTTCCTCAAAGAACCAGGGACCAATAATTGCAGCTGAGGAAATTGCACACCACACTGTGACCTTAGGTGAATGCAAAGGCCTTTCATGCAATTCTCGAGGATTGGTGTCAGCCCAGTAGCGCATGTTTTGTTTGTTCACGGATCCACACAAGTGAAAATGTGCTTCATCACTAAAAAAAACAATAGCGTCCTCAGGAACGACATCCAGAAGAATCTCACATGCGTTCCTGCGAGAATCGTAGTCACGTTTTGACAGTTCCTGTACAGTCGCCATCTTGTATGGATGGAAATGTAAGTCTTCATGGAGAATTCTCCGCACAGAACGACTGGAAAGTCCAAGGGTAGATGCATGTTTGCGCGCAGAACGCCGTGGTGATCGCAACATTGAAGCTCTGACTGCCTCAATGTTCTCAGGTGATCTAATGGGCCGAGGGACTCCAGTTCTTCGTTTTGTCACACTTGCAGTTTGTCTAAACGTAGTGACCCACATAACAATTGATTTTCGGTCTGGAACAGGGGCCAACGGGGCTAAATTAAAGCGATTTCGAAAGGCGCTGAGTTGCAATCACAGAACATCCGCGCGAAAAGTAAGCCTCAACAGCAAACGCACGCTCCTCACTGTTCCAACGCATTATGGCGACTGAGCTGTCTCGACTAAACTTTATAGCCCCCCCTCTCGAACGAGACCACTAGCGCTCCACTACTATGTCACCTGACCGAATGGCGCGCATTACAAATAAGGAAGTTATGCTGCCCCACCTGTATATATATACTCTTTATTGTAAGACATCTCAAAATTAAGGTTACAATGGATTGATTTGATCTTATAACATTCTCTGCTAGTCAACAGCGAACGTAGGAAACATATTTTTAGTAGTGTAATAAAAGAGACGTAATATAAAACTTGCCAGCCCAAATAAGGGCAAGCCGGTGGCTAATAATAACACCGTTTACCGTTACCGCTTGAGCCTTTAATCAACTGCTAAATATAGGCCTCCTCCCACATTGATAGCCTTATATTTGGCGTAGTTGCAGACTACGCGCTTCACAAGCCGCTTACAAATCCTGGTGAGCGATAAATCGAGCAATTGATTAAAAGAGATCGTTAAAAAATAAAAAATAAAATAGTTTCACATAAAATAGACATAGCTCTTTTTAGGGTTCCGTACCCGAAGGGTAACCAACGGAACCCTATTACTAAGCCTCCACTGTCCGTCCGCCTGTCTCTCAGCGGGCTGTATCTCATGATAAATTAAAAATTAAAGGGGGCTCCCCCACTGGAAACGTGCATTACGAATTACGATGGTACGGAACCCTTCATTCAAGTAAAGAATTGAAGGATCATGTGCGGTGTTTCTAATTGGAGTTGTTCACTTAGCTGTGTCGGAAGGGCTTAACCTTTTCTTGATCAAACATCTAAGATGTAGATGCTTTGTCATTACACGCGATATAGGCGGTCAACCGAATCTGCTTTGAGAATATGTAATCCTGGTGGGATTCGTGGCTTACTTTGTTTTTACGTTTGACGTTTGTTAAATGTGTCAGTATCGATTATAAGCCGGTAGGTTAAATATAGTATTAATGTAGGACTCTGTCTCTATATTAATACTATATTTGGGGTTACAAAGTATCGTAATAAAAAAACACAACGCATTTGCGAATCTAAATCAAGATATAGATGCGGTGTCACCACTTCCGATTGATGTGACCTACCTAATCTGCTGTGAGATTGCGTAACTCTCGTGGGAATCGTGGCTTACTTCGTTTTGACGTTTGACGTTTGGTAAATGTATCAATACTTTGTCTGGATAGGATCTATTAATGTGGCGCTATTTAGATTTAAGATAATCAAGGCATTTATTTCGATATTACGGACAGACATTTCAATTTTATTTATTAAATTGTGTTTTAGGTTACAAAGTGTCAAAAATCATAATAAAAAACGCATTTGCGGAGTGATTCCTACCGTCAACGACTCCGACTAGTATAACACAACCGCTCAGCTGGTAATTGTTACTCAAGATATAAAAGAAATCAATGTTTATCTTATTATTTTACGCTGGTATATTGTGAGACCGCAATCGAACTGACCTATTTAAATGTAATTGAGAATTTCTGTTCGGAGCAATGGTGACGTGAGATAATATATCACTCTATTTTATCGTTGGTATCATAAGAGGCGAGTGGGAAATGCTAGACAGATCTCATGGTATCCGATATTGTTAGGTATATCCATCTCGTATAATATGCCAAATATAAAATGACCAGGCCGGCGACGGGAAGCAGCGTCAAAGTTGCAAGATGTCTGGTGATAGTGATTATAACGAATCCTCTCTACTACGGAGGAGGCCTATATCCAGCAGTGGCCTGTTCAAAGGCTTATGAAGGAGATGACAAAGGCAGTGCCTATCTGCAGCTTGTAGTGGCGGCGCTGTATGTTGGCGGCTTACGAGAATCTACTACCCCATATCATCCCGTGGGTGCCCAAAGAGGCGACAGAGCGAAAGGAAAGAGGAAATGGACAACAGAATTTTCCTAAAATAATAAAAACTGCGGTTGCCATCTCGCCTGCCAAGCTTGGTAACTAAAATAATAAAAAAACTGCGGTTGCCATCTCGCCTGCCAAGCTTGGTAACTAAAATAATAAAAAAACTGCGGTTGCCATCTCGCCTGCCAAGCTTGGTAACTAAAATAATAAAAACTGCGGTTGCCATCGCCTGCCAAGCTTGGTAACTAAAATAATAAAAAAACTGCGGTTGCCATCTCGCCTGCCAAGCTTGGTAACTAAAATAAAAAAAAAACTGCGGTTGCCATCTCGCCTGCCAAGCTTGGTAACTATGTCAAAATTCTCCCTATAAAGCAATCAATAAGGGGAGGCCTATGTTCAGCAGTGGACATTTTAAGCTGTAATGGATGCATGATTTGCAGCTCGGGCCAACGACATACATATTTAATTTCACACAAATAGATTAGAATAGACTTGGTAACTATGTCGAAATTCTCCCTATAAGGCAATCAATAAGGGAAGCCTAAGTTCAGCTGTAGACTTTTTAAGCTGTAATGGATGCATGATTTGCAGCTCGGGCCAACCACATACATATTTCATTTCACACAAATAGATTAGAATAGACTTGGTAACTATGTCAAAATTCTCCTATAAGGCAATCAATAAGGGAAGCCTAAGTTCAGCTGTAGACTTTTTAAGCTGTAATGGATGCATGATTTGCAGCTCGGGCCAACCACATACATATTTCATTTCACACAAATAGATTAGAATAGAAAATGTTAGGCATTTTTAGATCTTCAATTGCCAATAACAACCACACCTTTCTAGCAAGTAACAATAAATCGTTAAAAGACACCGCCTTATTACTGTGAAGTCGAGAATGGCCTGCGCTTGCTATTGCTTGTCTCCAAGAATTATGCCAAATAGTTTCCACCGCTGCAAGCGATTCTCGCGTATATTCGATTTAACGTAAATTGGCTTTCACTAAGCTAGAAACAGCGTCAATATCTACGTGAGAAACAGATTGGCATGAGAACTTGGGCTTTTATAGTTCTATAAAAATAAATAAATAATTTACGTAATTTTGAAATTTATTTTTTTGGTGATTATACCATACTCATCCATATTTTAGTTATATTAAATCATAAATTCAATTAAATAACAAATAGTCTTCTACGCAATACTGTATTAGTTGTTCGAACGATAATCATCTGACCAAGTTTACTTTTGTTTACAGGTACTATGACAGTCTGCGACGCACACAGTGAGTCAAACACCGATAACATGTCGCTGGTTGACAAAATACACAAAATGATCAAATTCAACTGATAGGATCGGAACGTAGTATTGTAAATACCGAATATAGTTGCTTTTTCTGATTAATATTTCCAGAGTATCCGATTTTATCAACCAGCGTCATTTTATGTACAGCAAAGTAATTGTATTACACAATGTCATCAATGTCTCCTTTATAGACTTAAAGAATGAAGAAAAACGCAATATTGACGACGCACTATTATAATATTGTTGCGCGCCACTATTAATGTCTTTACATGGCAACACTAGCCACTAGCGCCCTCTAGTATCGAGTAGCAGAACTAGGAGAGTCAAGATCTTTCTAGAAATTTCGGGACCGATATGTACTGAACATTCTAGATGTTTCCACAGTAGAAGGTTCTGGAAAGTATCGGAGGCGCTATATAAGGCCGGTATAAACCACGACCGAGGAGTATTGAATTGGCGATACAAGCGAAGACTTCGAAGCGATACAACTACGAACTTAAGCGATCTGTAGTAAAATTGTGTTTTGTTATTAGGGTGGTTTAAAGTGTAATTAGTGTTGTGTAATTAAAGAGTCAATTTTGGTAATTCAATCGGCAGTTTTAATTGTCTCGAACCCCAAGCTCGTAACAATTGTGTCAGAAGTGGATAAGATCATGCCGATTTTACCAAAGGATGACACGGAGGGTATCCGTACCCGAAGTCAACGCCAGCAAGAGACGGACCAGAGACGATTTAGTAATGCAACGCTGCAAACGTCGGGGGGCCAGCTGCCGACCACGGAGGCCGGCCCGTCAGCAGCTCCTGCATCTGCAGCACCTGACTTAGGTGCTCTGATGATGATGCTGCAGGAGCAGGCTCGCCGACAGGAGGAACAAGCCCGCCGACAGGAGGAACAGGCCCGCCGACAGGAGGAACAGGCCCGCCGACAGGAGGAACAGGCCCGCCGACAGGAGGAACAGGCCCGTCGGTTGGAAGAGCAGCTGCAGCGTGGACAGGAGGAACAGGCCCGCCAACAGGAAGAGCAGATGCTCCTCATGAAGGACCTTCACGCTACCTTCGGGAAAGAGATAAGGGAGGTGAAGGATAGGGTTGCTCAACATGACAACCGCCTGTCGGAAGCTGAAACCCGAATCGACCAAGTGAACAATCGGGTTGACAACGTGATTGCTGACGTGAAGAAAACGCTGGACGACCTCAAACTTGGGGATGGAGTTACAGCCCCCGTGGTAGCTACAATACCTTCGCTACGTGGATTCAAAGTGCCGCCGTTCGACGGGACTACTTCCTGGCCGGCGTACAGAATCCAGTTCGAGGCTGTCATGAAGGCGAACGGCTGGAATAAAAGTCAGGCCATGACTGCTCTCACCCTAGGCTTGCGCGACCAGGCCTTAACTGTTCTGGAAGCTCTCGGTAAGGAAGTGACTTACGAGCAGCCCTTGAGGCGTTGGAGGCGAGATATGGCGACGCTCACCTGGAACACGTCTTTCGTGCGCAGCTCAAAGATCGCGTGCAACGCAGCAACGAAAACCTGCAGCAGTGGGCCCTGAGGTGGAAAAGCTGGTTCGAAAAGCATACCAGTCTGTACCTGCGCTCATTGTAGGGAATCTGGTGCAGACATTCATCGACGGCATCCGCGACCTTGAAGTCAGAGCTGCTGTGAGGCTCGGGCACCACGAGACGCTTAAGGACGCGTTAGCCCATGCACTGGAGGTGGAAGCCGTACGGCAGGATCATCGATCCCATCGCGTCAGGGAGGTTGCAGCAGCTGCAGTTCGCGACTGCAATAAAGGATACAGCCCTAGGTGCTACGGCTGTGGGAAAGGGCCATCGTCGATCCAGCTGCCCTAAGCGAACTGTAGAAAGGGAGGTGATCGATCTCGAGAGGGTAGTGCGGCTAACAGCACCGCTCAGCAGCAGCAGGAAACGAGTAAAAGCCAGAACTGTGGGGCGGTGCTGGCTGATGTTAAAAGAGCCCCAAGGATTTCGATCTCACAAACCCATGATGGGAACAGCCTAATCATCAAAGGCGAGGTCAACGGAACGCCGTGTAAACTGACCATAGACACTGGAGCCTCTCGCACGGTTGTCAGTTCCCAACTTATAAGTCAGTTCCTTGGGGACTCCGCATACAACCGAGCGCATTAATTTGGTAACAGCCACCGGTCAGCGCATACCCGTCCGTGGAGAGAAGGAGATGGAGTTGAAGCTAGGCAACATGATCTACCTGCATAATGTCATCGTGGCTGATATAATGGACGACTGCATCCTGGGCCTAGACTTCATGAGGAAGAATTGTTGTGAGATCGATGTTAAGCAAGGTGTTTTGAAATGTGGACATGAGGAACTTTTCGTGGAAGGAGCGATACCGGGGAATGTGTACAGCCTTAAGAAGATTGTTCTGCCGCCGAGATCGGAAACGATTGTGCCGGTTAGTCTTCCTCGGAATCCTGGGCAAGCTCATCGTTGTGTACTCGTGGAAAGGGTGGACAATGACCTTCCGTGGAAAGTGGCTCGAACTTTGGTCAGAACCACCGACATCTCAGGAGTACGTGTGCTGAACCTTTGTGATCAGGAACAGATTATGGAAAAAGGCACACTGGTTGGTACTTGTGAGAAGTGGATTGGTTGCGTAGGTGCCAATACCCATCGACTGGGACCCCAGCAAGGATGCACAAACGAGGTGACCACACTTTTAGAAGACTGTCGCAGCGTTCTCTCCCCGAATGAAGTGGTCAAGGCGAAGAAGTTGTTACTCAAGTACGCCGATGTTTTCTCGTCAAACGATGCTGACATAGGAAAGACTGACTTAGTTCAACACAAAATAAACACAGGAAGAATTGCCTATCCGTCAGCGCCCAAGAAGATTGCCGGTAGCACGTGAAAGGAAGTGGAAACCATGATTGAGGAATGGTGAAGAATGGTGTTATTGAACCTTCATCTAGTCCATGGTGTTCACCTGTGGTGCTGGTAAAGAAGAAGGACGGTAGCATGCGGTTTTGTGTTGACTACCGCCGTCTGAACGACGTTACGAAGAAGGACAGCTATCCCTTGCCAGAATTGATGACACGCTGGACATGCTTACAGGCGTAAAGTGGTTTAGTACGCTGGACCTGAAAAGTGGCTACTGGCAGGTTGAAATAGACCCTAAGGACAAGGAAAACTGCATTCTCCACAGGAAAGGGTCTGTGGCAATTAAAGTCATGCCGTTTGGATTGTGCAATGCTCAGCAACGTTTGAAAGGTTGATGGAGCTTGTACTACCAGGCTAATTGGCGACGCCTGTCTGGTCTACTTGGATGACATCATCATCGTAGGCCGTACGTTTGAGGAACACCTTCAAAACCTGGAACGCGTGCTCATGAAGATCCAGAGTGCCAACCTCAAGTTGAGTCGAAGAAATGCTCACTATTCAAACGGCAAGTTAGCTTTTGGGGTATGTAGTGTCGGAAGAAGGTATCCGCACGGATCCAGAGAAAATTGCCGCTGTCAAGGATTGGCCGGTTCCAAAAGACAAGACACAGGTTAGAGCATTTTGGGTTTGTGCTCCTATTATCGGCGATTTGTAAAGAACTTTGCAGATATAGCCAAACCTCTGCACAAGCTAACCGAGGAGAAGCGACATTTCTGCTGGGATGAAAGTTGCGATATCGCATTCCAGGAGCTCAAGGACCGTCTGTGCAAAACACCTATTTTGGGGTACCCTGATGCGAGCAAGGAATTTATAGTTGACACAGACGCAAGTGATATAGGACTTGGCGGTGTGTTGTCTCAAAGGAATGGTGATCAAGAGGTTGTGATAGCGTACTTCAGCAAGTCTTTGTCAAAGCCGGAAAGGAACTATTGTGTCACAAGACGGAATTGCTTGCTGTGGTAAAGTCCTTGCAGCATTTTAGCAAATATCTTCTGGGGCGGAAATTTCTCTTACGAACTGACCATGCTGCACTGAAATGGCTATTGCAGTTCAAAATCCAGAAGGACAAGTTGCGAGATGGATTGAGCTACTACAGGAATACGACTTTGTGATCGAACATCGCAGCGGAAATCTCATGGCAACGCAGATGCATTGTCAAGAAGACCTTGTCCTGAAGATTGCAAGCATTGTACTAGGCAAGAGGGTAAGGAAGTGGTATCTGTGAGGATGCTCAGGACAGACCAGCTCAGCAATGAGTGGAAGGACAGCCTACAACATGCACAGCAGGAAGATTCAGACATCAAGCCGATTCTGAATGGATGAAGGCCAGTGCTCCTAAGCCGAAGTGGAGCGACGTCTCAGCGATGAGTTCGACCACGAAAGCTATTGGGCCCAATGGGACAGCTTGCTGATTCAGGATGGAGTCCTGTGCCGTAAATGGGAAAATGGCCGGGAGACAGTTGTCATTTGCAAATGGTTGTGCCTAAAGCTAAAGTACCGGATGTTCTACAGCTGTACCATAATGGTTGTTCAGGAGGTCACCTGGGAGTTAAACGAACTCTACTGAAGATCCGAGAACGGTTTTACTGGGTCCACTGTCGTAACGATGTCGAGGACTGGTGTCGCAAATGTACAAGTTGTGCGGCTGTAAGGGACCTCAAACTCGTAGTAGAGGTGCATTGAAATTGTACAATGTTGGTGCACCATGGGAGAGGATAGCCGTTGACGTTGCGGGGCCGTTTCCGGAAAGTGAAAGTGGTAACAAGTATTTCATGGTTGTGATGGATTACTTCACTAAGTGGCCAGAAGTCTTCGCCATTCCAAATCAAGAAGCTTCAACAGTTGCAGATAAACTAGTTCATGAAGTCTTCTGTCGTTTTGGAGTACCTTTAGAGATTCACAGCGATCAAGGAAGGAATTTTGAGTCTCAAATATTCCAGGAAACTTGCCGAGTTATGGGTACTCATAAAACAAGAACAACTTCTTACCACCCACAATCTGATGGAATGGTAGAACGATTTAATCAGACATTGAGAGGTACCTAGCAAAGTTGTGGAAAAACGGCAACGAGACTGGGACAGGCATACAACCGTTTTGTTGTCATATCGAAGCGCTGTTCACGAAAGTACATCAGTGACACCAGCTTTAGCAAATTTTGGGAGAGAATTACGGCTGCCTGCAGACCTGATCACCGGAATACCACCTGATGCCCCACGCAGTATAACCGATTATGCAAATGACTTGCGGAACAAAATGAATGACATTTATGAGCACGTCAGACAATCGGGACAGCAAACGTCTGAAAAGATGAAACACGGTATGACCGCAAAATGAACAACAAAGGGTTTGACGAAGGTTCACTAGTGTGGTTACACAATCCAGTTCGCAGCAAAGGGAAATCTCCTAAGCTTCAAGCTAAATGGGATGGACCGTACCGGATTGTGACAAGGATCAATGACGTAACCTACCGGATACAGAAAGGTGCAAGAGGTACCCTAAGATCGTCCATGTGGATCGACTGGCGCGTTATTATAATAATAATGCTCGGGACGAGCATGTCTTAGGAGGGGCAGTGTTGCGCCACTATTAATGTCTTTACATGGCAACACTAGCCACTAGCGCCCTCTAGTATCGAGTAGCAGAACTAGGAGAGTCAAGATCTTTCTAGAAATTTCGTGACCGATATGTACTCGAACATTCTAGATGTTTCCACAGTAGAAGGTTCTGGAAAGTATCGGAGGCGCTATATAAGGCCGGTATAGACCACGACCGAGGAGTATTGAATTGGCGATACAAGCGAAGACTTCGAAGGATACAACTACGAACTTAAGCGATCTGTAGTAAAATTGTGTTTTGTTATTAGTGTGGTTTAAAGTGTAATTAGTGTTGTGTAATTAAAGAGTCAATTTTGGTAATTCAATCGGCAGTTTTTAATTGTCTCGAACCCCAAGCTCGTAACAATATGTTCATTGCAGCTATCCCTAATGAAGTCCATACACGGCTAGCAAAGAGTTATACTCGAACTTAGGAAAAATACACACATAAGTAGGTTCCAACTATGCATATAATATAAAATCAAAACTAATAATTAATAATACAGAGATCATCGCAATAGCTAGTTTACAAGTTGCAGAATTCGGTACTTGATACCTATAGGCGTAATAAAATTAGTATAGTCTAGTCTAGTCTTCTATGTCTAAATAAATAAATAAAATTCATTTATATTGTAACACCATTCATGTACTAACGAAATAAAACTAAGTGCCCGAATTGCAAGTCAAAATCAAATTCCTGTTAAACACGATTGACGGCGTAAATCTTAAATAAATAAATATTAATTTTGGATGTTTTATATCATACATAATTAATTCATTTGAAGCAGAAAATTAGTAGTCAAATATAAATGTATTTTTATGTGACTACCTGACTAACTGACTAACTACCATTGCAATAATAAGTTCAATCATTTTAGACTGTTTAAACTTCAATTCATAGTTATTTCTATTCTAAAGCATAAATTTGCAATCCGGGTCACAAATTTTCGTTGTTTCCTATAATAGAAAACATGAATGGTATTACGCTCATAAATCACAGGTAGATCTCGTCAATGCCCCTGCTAAGTGGGAGCAGATCGTCCTCAGGGTTTGAAGTTTTACGTGGTATGTTGGCAAGGCTATAGTTGGTTTTTTTTTCCGTATTGTGTTTCTTCATATCTTCATCCGCCATATAATCAATAACTATAATATATAGTCGTTAAATAACTATTGTACCTAATACTAATTGTCGATAACCAACATGAATCATAATTGCTATTTTGTATTTATAACATCAATGCTGCCATCTAGTGACAAGTAGCGAAACTGGACTAGAAAATGTGTTCTCGCTGTTACAACACAGATGACGCTAGTTGTAAAATAAAATGGTAGGCATTAGTTTTTGAGTTTAATTTTTGCACTCATGCCTCTTATTCTGAAGTTAAAGAATATATTTTCGAAATGTTTTTACAATGAATGTTTAAAACGTTGTAAATATGTTCGCTTAGAATTTTTTTTACATGTGATTTTAGAATAATGGGGTAATATGTACTTGAGTTTTCGAAGATATTATATCAAAGTTATAATATTTTATTAAAAATCGTTAGAGATTAATTTACTGCAGCATTGGATAAAAACTTTTACGAGTATCGACATGAGCCCGGATAGCTCAGTCGGTAGAGCATTGGACTTTTAATCCAAGGGTCCAGGGTTCAAGTCCCTGTTCGGGCGGCCTCTTTTTAATGTTTCAAAAATTATTTAATTTTATTTATAATACTTTGCTATTTTTTAAGGATTTTTTATTGTTTGGTAATTCTTACATTATCATTTTCATAAAAAAATAATTACGTCCATGATGTTTATGGCCTTACCGTTGATAAGATAAATGGAAATATTTTCTCTTTACGCAATGGCAGACTCAGAGCATCTTCAATCCCATCACGTTCTGTGAATGTCGTAAGATTCGAGTTTGAGATAAAAACGTGACTTTTAAATAAAATATCCAAGCCGGCAAAGCAGCATTGAAGATGCAAGGCATCATTATCTAGTATTTCACCACTACCACAACCATCATCATCATCACCACCACCATCGTCACCACCACCACCATCATCATCATCATCATCATCATCATCATCATCATCATTGCAGCCCTTCGCAAGTCCACTGCTGAGCATAGACCTCCCCCAAGGAACGCTACAAAGCACGGTCCCGAGTACAGTAACCGGCATCTATTACATTAACCGCCAAAATGCTGGCTTGGCGTGGCGATTGCAATAATCCTTCTTAAGTGTGAATGTAAATTTTTTTAGGTACCTAAATATAACTTTAATTTTACTACAGCGCCATCTAGTACACATTGTCTTACTTTATGTTACTGATCCGGCTTAACATAATACCTAACGTTTGCGATAGATGGCAGCGCATCCATGTTTTTAACATATCAATTTTTCTTAATTATATTATATATAATAGTTAACAGATGGCGGTAGTCTTTGCTTTACGATACACAAAATTTGTTTTACTTTGTCTATGTTGATTTTTACTTACCATAGAGTGATCATAGAACATAGCTAAAATATTTAATTTACATAATATTAATATGTTATTGACCAATGGATAATTTACTTTATTACCTCAATTATTAAAATAATAAATAAGATTTTCTGTCTTCGGGATATCATTGCAAGATTGCCATGCAAATATTATTTGTTGAATTTTATTTTAGTTTAAGTTAAATTCATAGAATAATGAAAACCGCTGTGCAGTAACGGCATTAGATTATCCGATACCCCGTCTCATTCCATTGTTTTTTGTGCGTCGAAAGAGGTGACTGGAAAAGTCGAGATTTTGTAGTCTCCGATAAATAGCGAAATAACCATTTCATATTTATACCAAATTGTAATATACCCACTAATGTATGCCTATAAGCAGCGTAAGATTTTATTAACAGAATAAGGGTGACTAGCACACAGTCCACCTGATGGCAAATGGATGCCGTGGCCCACGGACATCACCGACCAAGAATCAAAATGCAGATGCGTTGTCACTCTCTACACTCACCATACAAAACACAGCATCATTAAGCTGCCATTTCACGTTGATATACTGTGAGAGCGTGATCTTTCCCAGTCGAACCGAGCCCTTACGTGCTACAACCATAAAATAGCTGCAGCATGGCTCTACCACGTATAAACCAAGGCGTCTGGTACTGCGATAGCCTTATTCGTCTTATGAGCTTGGCGATTTAGTGAATTCTATATAACGTGGGAAAGGTCCGGGGTCGTGGCGCCGACAGATAATCCAATATCATCGCGTGGGTGTCATAAAAGGCCACAGAGGAAAATAAAATAGGAGATGCACATAAGTACCTAATTTCCTAATAACAGCTAAAAATAATAAAAGACTGTGCTTGCCAACCCGCCTGCCAAACATAGCTAAATATCCTCCGTATGAGGCAAGTTACGGTGGAGGCCTTTCTTCGGCAGTGAACTTTTAACTAGCTGAAATGATGATAATGATGTCGGAAAGGATCATGTCTCCTTGTGCTATAGTGACAGTCTATTTAAAGGCTAATCAGAATGATGAATCATAAAATTAAGTATTCTATTCAATGGTGACAGCATTTATACATTTTTTTTAATAAAAATTAAGTGATATACATACTTACAGTCCACCTACTGCAGCCATGAACACTTGCAGTCAACTTCAAACAAAGAAGCCTACAGATGTGTTGTCACTTCTGAGGACTAAGATGGAATGCATCAGCCTGTAATTATACTGGCTCTCTATACCCTTCAGACCGGAACCCAGCAGTGCAAGCACTGCTATTTGGCGGCAGAAATATCTACTCAGACGGACTCGGTAGTACTCTAACACTTAGTGATATAAGCTTAAAAATTAAATTAAAAAATTCACTAATATTAAAATTAGACTGATCGCACTTTGCAAAAATCATTAGTAATAATCATGGTGATAATAATCATGATAATGATGATTAATATTACTGCATTTCTTTATATAAATATGTCAAAGGATTTATTTAAATTATTACGTGTTCGTGGAGGATGAGATGGGAATGATAATATTTTTATCTTATAGTTCTCTCTAAATTATACCCTGAGTTTAAAAATTTAATATATTTAATAATTGCAGTTTTTAAAGAACCGATAGGTACTACTTATATATTAGTAAAGGTAACTTAATGAAAATCTAGTATACTTGTCTTTTGAAAATATATTACAGACAAAAGATAGGTACCTACGTTATGTCATATTTTAAAACGAATATTTCCCTCAAAATTATTTTCTTGGTAAAACACAACACTTCGTGCTATGTGGTATTCTGACTGCATGGCAGTAGCCACGCTTAATCGACTTATCGTTTGAAACCTCGCCTACTAACAAGCATTAATTTAATGCCTAGAGGAGAATGCAACATTGTAATGATGATTTTCATAGCGGAAGTTTTCGTTGATATAAATATACCTACGGTCTTTAATTTATATTCATCGTTCATCGATTTCTCGGAAACGGCTGAAGTGATTTAAATGTTTCTGTTTATTTATTTATTAGGCTATGTTATCTCAAGGGCATGAAAATTTAAAGAAAAATTATACCCCTAATGTCCAAATACTCAAATGCTGCAATTTTATGATGCCGTTATATCTCAAGCTGACTATCATTTAAAGTAAAAGTGACTGTGACACCACGAGACAAAACGATGTCATAAAATTAAGTAGCGTTTGAGTATTTGGTCATAAGGGTGGCAAAATAGAGAATGAACTTTTATTGTAACCATTCAGACGACATTCTTGTTGTTACCTTGACCTTGTGATATTACTTACTCCAATCAAATGGATGAAAAGATATATCTAATATATAAAAATTAACACAATTATTACTTCTGCGGCAGCAACGCAACGCGCCGGCTACTAGCTAGTTTTCAATAAAAAAAATTATACTGACTACAAAAACCAAAACGAATAAAATAATTTTCACATAAGAGCTTTTGAAGTCTGGGCTTTAAATTTTCGATACACTATGATTTAACACCGACTTCAGAGGCTGTGCAAATTATTTTATTTCTTTTAATTTTTGAAGTCGAATTATGCCCAGTACTCAAATGTTACTCAATTTTAAGATGCCGTTAAGTCCCGTGCTGTCTCTATTACTTTAAGTCAAAATGACTGTGACACCATGAGATTTAACGGCATCTGAAAATTGAGTAGCGTTTGAGTATTTGGGCATTAGTCGTTTAATACAAAGTAAAAACACTTTATTAAAAGTTTAATTTTTGTTTTGCAAACCACCCAGATAATTCCCGTAAAAATGTATATCTTTCGTAATAAATCTTTATAGTTATATTTATATAGTACATAGTATACCCCATATTATGTAACATAGAGAAGTCGTAGAGAAGATGGTGGCGGCGTAAGATAACCTAACGTCAAAGAGCAAGACGTCTTGAATAGCTATCAACAACCCGCCTGCCTTGCGTGGTAATTACGGCATATTGTCTTCGCCTCTTATCTTCTTTAATGGCCTGTAAAAGTCCACTGCTAGATATAGGCCTTTCATAGTTTGCCCTTGTCGGTACGCTTTCTAGGCTTATTGCTGAACGCAGTACCAAACGTATCGCTCCTTTGACGCTGCCGCCCGTCGCCGTTCTGATTGTTTTGCGTCTGGCGTAAACGAAATTTTTGTATCGTCACCTTTTTTTTTATAGGAGAGGGGCAAACGAGCATGCGGCTCACCTGATGGTAGTGACTACCGCCGCCCATGAACAACCGCAACACCAGGGAATTGCAGATGCGTTGCCGGCCTTTTAGAAAGGGTAGGCTCTTTTCTTGAAGGTCCCTAAGTCGTATCGGTCCGGAAAAATCGCTGGTGGTAATCGATTCCACAAGGAAGTTGTACGAGGAAGAAACTTCTTCTAAATCGCACAGTGGTGGACCGCCAATCATCCAGGTGGTATGGATGGTATCGTGAGTTTTGTCGCAATGTGCGATGGTGAAATTGAGCGGCTGGAATTAGTCCGAACAATTCCTCAGAGCACTCCCGTGGTACATGCGATAAAATACGCAAAGAGATGCAACATCTCTACGCAGTGGCAGTGAGTCAAGCCGATCGGAAGAACTCGGTTGTCGACGATTCGTACGCTCTGCGCTGGATGCGGTCAAGTGGAAGGAGCTGGCACTGGGGCCCCTGCCCAGAGATGGGAACAGTATTCCATGTGGGGCCGAACCTGCGCGTTGTAAAGTTGCAAGCGGTGTACCGGCATGAAATACTGTCCCGCTCTGCTGAGCACGCCAAACTTCTTAGAGGCCAATTTGACCTTCTCTTCCAAATGACCACGAAACTGCATCACTCGATATGTCGACACCGAGGATTCAATACTGGCTGAAGCAACAAAGTGCCTTGAAACTGAGGAGATACGACAAAGGGGTTCTTTTTAGCGGTAAACGCGCAAAATTGTGTCTTCTGGGGATTGAACTGGACTAAATTTAGTCGCCCCCAATCCGAGACTTTGTTCAGCAAAGACTCGACTTCAGACTTCAGTTTGTCCCGGTACTCGGCGACGTTTTCCGAGAAACATTGGCACTGCCGGTATATAAGGCATCACCAGTGCTGTCGTCTGCATAGCAATGAATGTTACCAGTATGCAACATATCATTGATATGCAGGAGAAACAGCGTTGGTGATAGCACGCAGCCTTGTGGAACACCAGCGTTGATAGGCTTGTAATCAGAGCATGCACCGTCTACTACGACCTTGATGCTCCGATCAGCAAGGAAACTGGTGATCTAATTGCACAATTTCTCGGAAAGCCTATAGGAAGGGAGCTTCGAAAGAAGCGCTTTGTGCCAGACCCGATCGAAGGCCTTCGCTATATCCAAACTAACGGCCAATGCCTCCCCCTTGGACTCTACTGCGTCCGCCCATCTATAAGTCAGGTAGACCAGAAGATCACCAGCTGATCGACCACGACGAAAACCGTATTGGCGGTCACTAATCAGCTGGTGATCCTCAAGGTACCTCATGAGCTGGCAGTTTATAATAGACTCCATTATTTTGGAGAACAAGGAGATGATGGCGATAGGCCTGTAGTTGGACGGGTCTGAGCGGTCGCCTTTTTAGGATCGGTGACCAAAGCTGTCTTCCATGAATTCGGGACTACGCCTTGGGAGTAGGAGTACCGGAAAAGACGCGTTAAAACCGGGGCCAACTCCGGAGCACACGTCTTCAGCACAATGGGAAGGAGTCCATCAGCCCACTCGACTTGCTGACGTCCAGGGAGAGGAGTGCTTTGCGAACCGAGCGCTGTGTAAACCGCACGTCCGGCATGGAGCACTCACACCGCGGGATAGTCAGTGGTGTGTTCCCCGTCATTCAGAGTCGAGTTGGACGCAAAGAGAACCTAACAGATCGGCTTTCTCCTTTGCGGCATGGGCCAGTGAGTCGTCCTCTGTGCAGAGATGGTAGATGGCTGACAGAAGTTCCTTGGACAGCCTTGGCGAGACCAGAATGCACGGGTTCCCGAAGAAAGGTGAACTAGCTTCTCGCCAATTCAGCCAATGAGTTCAGACCTTGCCTTGGCAATGACTCTTTTGAAGGACCTGGAGGCGGAATTATACTTCTTTAAAGAGCGCTGGTGTTTACATCCCGAGACGTTGATGCGTCAGCCCAGGCCCGGTAGCGCTCCTGCTTATAGCGTGATGCTATTTTACAGGAGCGACCAAACCATGGCTGGGATCTGCCTCCGATGGGCACCACAGAGGATGGAATAAAAATACCTGATTCCATACCCTGAAGTACCACATCAGCAACAACGCTGGGATCTTCCGGCAAAAAGCAAACCCGCCCCAAGGTAGGATGCAAAAGACCGCATCTATCCCAATCGGCCGACCTATAGTGCCAAACACGGCGGTAGCCTGCAGAATGCAACCGCGACGTTAGTGTGGTGGCACCACTCCGGACAAGACAATGGTCCGACGAGCCTAAAGGAGCGTCGACGGAAATCTGATATCTGTCCGGATGAGAGGTCAGCAGAAGGTCCAACAGGAAGGTTCATGATCTTCCACATCTGGAATCCGCGTAGGCGAAGTAACCAGCTGTGTAAAACCATATGCCAAAGCAAAGTCATAAACAGATCTCCCCGCATGATCGGTTGAACGTGAACCGAGCCATTCGGCGTGGTGGGCGTTAAAATCGCCAAGGATCACGATCTCTGCGGATGGGATCTGCTGTAACAAGGAATCTGTAGCCATTTGGACGTGGTCGATGAGTCGGTCTGTTTCGGCATTACCGCTATGGGACCTATAGAGGCACCCGTAGACGCGCGGATGGTCGTCGCTGTCTACGCGCAGCCATAGGATGGACAGGTCCGTACCTTCAAGACTGCCGAGGCGTCGAAAACAGATGTCCTCTCTGACGTATACGCAAACTCCAGCCCGGGGCACAAAGGAGTATTCTAATTTGTACCCCGGGTAGGAGAGATATGAAGTATCAGCCGGAGAGGAAACCTGAGTCTCGGTTAAAAAGAGCAAGGCCGGCTTCGCCGTCTCTAGATGGAGTGGACAGCGTTAGGTTGGAATGAAGTCCCTGATGTTGCAAAATTCACGGATAGCGTGACAAGGGTCGCCTTGGTCATATTGCTCCGCTTGCCCCGAGCAGTATTAGTCGCGAGCGGAATTTTGCCCAGAATACGCGGGGCAGCCTGAGCACCCACGCTCAAGTGGACTAGCGGTCGTGGATGCTCAGCGAGGATTCTTCAGGGTGCTGGTACCCTCCTGGGGTAGTATTTCGTTTAATTCCGCTACCATGTTGATGGGGGTGGGCCTCCGGCAGCCTGCACTCACCAAGCGAAACGCAGAGGTAAACCTCTACTTCACGCTGGTATTCTGTGAGGTCGTGGTACCAACCCGGTTCGAGCCGGCCCATCCGTGCGACAGCACAAGCTGTCAGAAATTATTAGCTTTTTCTGGAATTTCCCATTGTCGCCTCTTACCATCCCATTCCCATTGTTACTCTTACACTCACGAGACGAAATGGGGTGATGCTGTAGCATCTCTAGTTAGTAAGTATGTTATTGGATCCAAATGAAAAGAGAAAACGTTATAAAGCCATTAACCATATGTTCACAGGAATTTTATTAAATACTCCAAATAAGTAATAACAACACATAAAGTGTCTTGAGAGAAATTAATTACATATCTCTATATTAGGAAATGTTTATATACGCTTATAAATAGTTCTAAGTCCAGTGCACAAGTGCAGTCTTTTTTTACAATAACCAGATATTGTTATTTATTTATATTAGTAATTTTCAAATAATTTATTTGTTTTCATTATTGGGTTTCACATACCATTAGTTTTGTATCATATACCCTCGTACGTCTCGCACTTCTGACGCTGTTTTAAGTTACTTTGTATCAAATGCGGGATTAATTACCTACTTATAATGATAATAGTGCCATAAATTATAATAAAATTATCACGCCATGTTATGTCGGAGATATTTTAGACAAGACATTTTGGCTTTCCCGATGACTTCCATGATTAAAGAGCAATTAATTTTTAGTTGTATTTGTAAGAATGACCGTGTAGCAACGAAAACCGTGTAGTGGCGGTGTAAAAATATCCCGTGAGTCCCGTGGGTGTCGTAAGCTACGACTAAGGGAAACGGAAACCAGAGGTGGTCAGTAGCATCTTCCTGACAACAACGCAAAATAATAAACTGCTGCGGTTGCCATACCAACCCGCCTGCCACGTGGCACTATGGCAAAATCCTATGAGGCAGGCCTTTGTTCAGCATTGGACTTTTATAGGATGTAATGGATGGACGTGAAAAAGCTTATTCGTATATATGTATGGCACACAGATATCAAATCCTTTTTCTGTTTTCTCGTGATCGATAAAATTGACGTGGTAAAATGTTGTCTGTTTTTTGGTATCAGACAAATAACTAGACTAAGTTATAAAAACTAAACTAAGTTATTAAAACTAGCAATACATTAAGCCTCCGGCTTAATAACTAGTTTTTTTTTTATAGAATAAGGGTGACAAACGAGCACACACCACGTCCACCTGATGATAAGTGGTTGCTGTAGCCCATAGACATCTACATCTATCTTCGTTTGCGAATTTAAATGCAGATGCGTTGTCAGCCGTGAGGACTAAGATGGAATGCCTCGTTTCCAGTAAAAAGGGTCTCCGGTTCTCTACACTCAACATACGAAACACGGCAGCATTAAGCTGCTATTTTACGCTGGTATTCTGTGAGAGCGTGGTCCTACCCCGGTCGAGCCGACCCATTCGTGCTGCAACCACAATATAGCTGCAGCATGGCTCTACCACGTAAAAAAATTATTTACGTGGTAGAGCACATATCTTATACACAAAATATAAAATAAAGGCTTTTTTGTCTTAACATACACTCCACTGACTATTGATAAAGGAACATTAGAAATCTCACAAAATTCACAGCTCTTTCATTCAGTCAATCTGCCAGTAATTATTTTGTTGGCAACATTTTAAAATTATTTGGCGAAAATCTCCACTCTGTGCGACTTTTTGAACATTGACTATTATTAAAAGGTAATGATTATAAAATATTCTTTGACTATTACTATGAATGATTTATTTTATGTATTTGTAACATATACATATGTCTAATAAATTATAGCTTTCTGCACTCATTCTCCACATAAACTTCTATGCAAAATCTCATACACCTTCGTGCGCGCATATACTTAAAAAATAATACAATGTTTTTTATTCACGTATTAATATATGGATAATAATATTTTATTGATGAATATTTATATTTTTTTGTTACATATATGTGATGCACTGCAATATGTATAATAACAGCACTTTTGTGATCGTATACCATTAATTGCCGCAATGGCACTACGCAACTAATTTGGCAACGAGTCAAGGTTCGTGTGTGCCACGCTTTATTTGTCCACTGATTTTGTTACCAGAAGATTCTATCTGTATTAAGTAAGACCTAGAATTGTTTCCTCAATCCAAATGGCAATTATCTCAAACATAATTAACCATACGCAACATAAGTTATGTAACGATGTGCGAATATGTACTTTACTCATATTATTTACGTCAATCAATATCTAGAATTAAATTGTAGGTTCTACTCCATGTTTTAAATTAGGATTTCAAAAAAAATGCGACAGCAAAATATAAAGAAAACTAACTTTTGCTCGCGGTTCTGCCCACAAGGAAACAGAAACGCCTTCATCTTCATTTTCCGTGGTAACTTTTATTTCCTTGGAGTAAATATTTATACATGTGTTAATTCAGAACATAGTGTATCTGCGTAACTGAGTAACAAATATCTCAAAATCTTCACAAACTTAGATTTTAATTACGGTGTCGATGCAGGCCGCGGATGCGAATCCCGCACGTAACAAGTATGGCCAAATAATTGTTCCGGGCCTGGATGTAGTGTGTGCTATTTATGTATGTAAAACGCCTACACAATACAGCAACACAGTACAACATAGTACAACACAGTACACAGTACTACAAGGAGTTTTATAAAACTGAGGTGACAACGAACTGGCAGACTAATTGATGGTATGTGGCTACTGCAGTCTATGGACACCTGCAGCCAACTTCAAACAAAAAGCCTACAAACTTAACTGAGACTTTGGACTAAGGACAGCCTCACAGCCTGTAATTACAGACTGGCTCTCTATACCCTCTAGAGCGGAACACACCCAGACCATATAGACTTACCCAGACTGACTCATATGGCAAAAAAGAAGTTTTACCACCTGTTAACTTATTTTTAACAGAAGATAATAATATAAAGTATAAATATAGCAATTCCTATTGTTATATAAACATTTATTAAGATATCTTGACAGGAGATAATATGACCAGACATCTATCCAGTCCTGTGTCTGGAGTAGCATGGTATGGATGCTAGCGAAGCGGTCGAGTCGACAATCCGTCGTGACAACAAATTATAAATCCTTTCAGACTGAGAAACCCATGGTGGATTCGTCACCTAATGGTGGATATTTTTTTTATAGAATAAGGGTGACAAACGAGCACACAGTCCACCTGATGGAAAGTGGATGCTGTGGCCCATAGAGATATACATTTATTCTCGATTAAGAATCAAAATGCAGATGCGTTGTCACCCTTGAGGACTAATATGAAATGCCTCGTTTCCAGTAAAAAGGATCTCCGGTTCTCTAACAGCAACATTGAGCTGCTATTTTACGCTGGTATTCTGTGAGAGCGTGGTACTACCCCGGTCGAGCCGACCCATTCGTGCTACAACCATAATATAGCTGCAACATAGCTCTACCACGTACACATGGATAAGATTTGGATTTCTATTTGGATATGATAAACATATCGAACTAAAAGAGATTTTTTCCCGTACAAAAAGTTGTTAGTTATCTACAGATTCGATAAATGAAAACGAAGATTCATATGTTGTATTTCCTCATATCGTTCCACATGCTTCCCGAAGCATTCATTATTAAGTAAATCATGTCAATAGGAGCTATCGTTAACCCGTGCTCGCATGTAATTAATTCTGTGGTCTGTTGTTGACGTGAATAAACATGTTAGCAATTTATTGCACTATAAAGTTGGTAGAATGCTGCATACCACGTTCTGCAGTGCGATATTTTTAACCACCGCTAACCTATTTTTAGATGATTGATTTTGATTGGTGCATCGCACGCGAAGCGTATCCAAAGTTATTAAAATACGTGTTCGTTATATGTTATGTATACAGCTAATTTCCCTTTTAATCAATTTAGTATCCGTTATAAAAATGCAGAGTACTACTTCATTCATAATTCATCATTGTTAGCCCATCAAAAGTCCACTGCTGAACACTATTTTTGCATTACATTGGGGAAATATTTTCCATAGGTGTCACGCTTGACAGGCTTAGCTACCGCAATTTTTTTATTGTTTAGTTCCGTTCTTTGGGAGTTTCTGCCGCCCATCTCCTGGCTCAGTTTCCATCTGTCGCCTCTTACTACACCCACTGTATGATATGGGATATCGGATTCTCTTACGCCGTCATTAGCTTTACACGTGGTAGAGCCACCATATTATGGTTGTAGCACGAACGGCCGACCAGGAAACCGGATAAATTTAAACGAATTGAAAATGAAAGTATTTTTAGCTTATACGTACCACTGCTGGGTAGGCCTCTCATTTATGAGGTTATGAAACAAATTAATCCATCGCGCTGCTGCAATCCGTGTTTGCGGACTTCACAAGTCAGCAAAATATTTTATTTCTCTGTTATAAAAGATTTCCTCACGATGTTTACCTTCACCGCAGAAAATGTGTTAAATCAGAACTTAAAATTGCAATTAACCATTTCATTGGTGTCGATAGGCATCGAACTCAGACGGTACTTACTACGTACTCTTTATTACTCTTACATTACTTAGGTCTCATTGTTTTTGAGAGCTTTGGCGCAAGAAAGAGACTGCCGCGAAGCGTTAACGTGATCTCGAAATATACAAAATAAATATATAAAAAATAAAAATAAATTTCTTATTTATCTTATTTTTTATATATTTATTTTGTATATTTCGAGATCACGTTAACGCTTCGCGGCAGTCTCTTTCTTGCGCCAAAGCTCTCAAAAACAATGAGACCTAAGTAATGTAAGAGTAATAAAGAGTACGTAGTAAGTACCGTCTGAGTTCGATGCCTATCGACACCAATGAAATGGTTAATTGCAATTTTAAGTTCTGATTTAACACATTTTCTGCGGTGAAGGTAAACATCGTGAGGAAATCTTTAATAACAGAGAAATAAAATATTTTGCTGACTTGTGAAGTCCGCAAACACGGATTGCAGCAGCGCGATGGATTAATTTGTTTCATAACCTCATAAATGAGAGGCCTACCATTCCTCTTCGATTTTTAAATTTAAAAAGAAAATTTTTGTACCAAAACGTTTAATTAATTACCAAAACTGTTCCCTGCATTGAACTTACTTTTCTATAGGTTGATTTTGATTATTGAAATCGAGGTCAAAACCGTTTTATTTCGGATGTGTTCTATCGACGCCGTGGACAGATATAAACAAGTTATGCCACTTTAAAGGAGCCATCTCTTTGTATAGTGACGACGAAGACTTCTTCCACGCCTCGTTTGAAATAATCGAATGCTTCCGTTCTAAGAACATTAATAATGAGTTCGAGAAAACTTTGTTTGTGCGTCCAATCTTAGATTTTCTTTCCAGGATGTGATATTTGTTTTGTGATTTATTTTGAATGAGCTTTTACTGTCGTCTTTCATTTTTATGTCGTAAGCCATGTTTATTTTGTTTCTTCTGGCCTAAGACTGATGCTAGGGTCAAAGCAAAGAAATTGGAATAATATTTGGCTAACGGCTATGTAGCTATAATTATATATAATTATCGTTTCCTAACATTTTCCATTGAAATTATGTGAACAAGTTGCGTGTTAATTGAGACAGTGTGTAACTATTTTAAACCGTAACCGACATTTGAAATGAGTATCATATTTCACTTAAGTGCAATCGTTTTATGTAATGAAATTCATTTCTTACGTATACTGTAGTTCTTAATTAACTAATAGAGTTTTTCCTTTCGACCGAGAAAACGATGCGTATCACTCTAATTAGTTTTAACAGCGATAACTGGTTTAACATTTTTAATATCAATTTTTGTATCGGCTTTCCTGCTAATTTAGTTTAGTTTTTATAACACATATATCTGGCACGAAATATCTAAAAACTAATTTTCATGACTATTGATTTTATCAGTGTAAACATTATACTTCGGGTATGTAAATGGCGGTAAACCGACATTAAAATATATTTAAGCGACTGTCGAAAAATGCTCTTGAATTTGTCGTCCTCAGTCTAAAAAAGTATCAGATTGCAACTGCATTAAACATAGATATTTAAGACTAAGCTGAGAAAAGTTATATTTTTAAAATTCGCCTAATAAAATGACAACAACTGCCTTCGCGTCTATTGCAGATGATTTAAGCAGTATGTAGCTGGTGACACTTCTTTCTTCTTTGTACAGTCACAGAATACATAATAATACAGGCAGTACAGTTCTAATTAAAGTCTTAGAAAACATACGTGTAATTACTATAGAACATTTCGACGCGTGTTTTGTTATGTACGACTGATTTCTCGGAAACGGCTGAAGCTAGGGATGCCCGATCTGAATCGATTTTCTGGAAGATCGATTCAGATCGTATGACCGTGAATCGATATTCCAGAAAATCGATTCACGGCCATACGATCTACCGATTTTTGAATCGATTCAAGGGAATGCGATCTTCACCCAGATCGAATCGTATGCCTGTAAGATCGTATGAAAAAATCGTATCAACTAAAACCTAAATATCAACCGAACCGTAACGTACTAACCGATCTTTGCATGTCTATCGTATTGCCGGGAGGGGACAGAATAACTAAAACAAAGTAAAATTACCTGCCTACACATTGAATGAGAGTAGCTTCGAGTTACATCAAAAACGGTAATGTATGAAATATGAAGGTAGGTATGATAATTCATTCATTCATTCATTCATTCATTACAGCCCTTCACAAGTCCACTGCTGAACATAGGCCTCCCCCACGGAATGCCACAAAGCACGGTCCCGAGCCACCTGCATCCATTGACTTCCTGCATGTCTTACCAGGTCGTCACTCCATCTAGTGGGGGGACGCCCTACACTTCGCCTGCCGGTACGAGGCTGCCACTCGAGAACCTTTTTTCCCCATCGGTTGTCGGTTCTTCGAGCTATATGGCCGGCCCATTGCCACTTCAGCTTACTAATCCTTTGGGCTATGTCGGTTACTCTGGTTCTACTGCGGATATCCTCATTTCTAAGTTTATCACGCAGAGAAAACCCCGAGCATAGCCCTCTCCATAGCTCGCTGAGCGACCTTGAGCTTCCTCATACGGCCAGCAGTGAAGGACCACGTCTCAGTTCCGTATGTCATCACTGGCAACACGCACTGGTTGTACAATTTAGATTTGAGGTTTTGAGGTATGCCTGACGAGAAGATGGGTCGTAATCTCCCGAACGCTGCCCAGCCGAGTTGAATCCGTCGATTGACCTCTCGGTCGAAGTTGGACTTACCTAGTCGGACTATTTGTCCCAGGTAAACATATTCGTCAACAACTCGAGCTTAGTGCTCCCAACAACTACCGGCATAGGTGTGACATGGACATTAAACATGATTTTGTTTTGTCCATGTTCAACTTGAGACCTATCCGTTGGGAGACACTATTGAGGTCATTGAGCATAGTGCTTAGGTCCTCCAGCGATTCTGCCATAAGGACTATATCGTCGGCAAATCGAAGGTGAGTGATGTACTCGCCATTGATGTTAATACCGTATCCTTTCCAGTCCAGTAGCTTGAAAACGTCTTCCAATGCAGCGGTGAAGAGTTTCGGGGATATTACGTCACCCTGTCTTACACCTCTCTGCAGTTGGATAGGTTTCGTACTCTGGTTCTGTACTCGGATAGCCATCGTAGCCCTACTGTACAAACACTTCAGCACCTCGATATACCGACAGTCCACTTGGCACCGCTGAAGGGACTGCAGCACCGCCCAAATTTCGACGGAATCAAAGGCTTTCTCATAGTCCACATACGCAAGGCAAAGTGGCAGATTGTACTCGTCGGTCTTCTGTACAATTTGCCGAAGAGTATGTATGTGGTCTATGGTGCTAAAGCCTTTTCGGAAACCGGCTTGTTCGGGAGGCTGGAAGTCGTCGAGTCTAAAAGTCTTCAAAAATCGGTATGATAATATTTTGTTAAATAAAACTAGTTTTACGGATTTTATCCGTAAAACTAGTTTATATATATTTTTGGATTTTATCGCGTATATTAACTTATTTTATATTCCCGACGTTTCGAGTACTTTACAGCACCCATGGTCACGGGGGGGACTGAGGTATTTGACGTCCTCATGTCATAGTTCACCACGGTTACCTCCAGATTAAAAATTATTAATTTTGTTCCGATCTACGCAGTATGAACTTACAGTATCTTGAAGTCTTGCAGTTGTATGCTTGGGTTGGGATTTAATTTTATTAATTATAAGATCCCAAGCAGATGGTAGCACCCAGCCATCTTCTCTATTGAATATCAATATAAAATAAGTTAATATACGCGATAAAATCCGTAAAACTAGTTTTATTTAAATGTGTAGTGTTCGCGTAAATATAAGAAATCAATATTTTGTTTATTTAATTATCGGGTACCTATGTTAGTGTTCTATGATCTCTCATTCTTTGTATTATTGCGATAGAAAAGTTGAGCTGTTCTGTGAACGTAAACTATTATTTAAAATACTTTTTAATATGGCCCCTCCAACCAAATCAACTGTTTGGCATTGAAGTATCTGACAATTGTTGCAACATCGGCCCCTTCAGAACGGCTGTTTTCCCTAGCTGGAAATACATTAACACTTTAACAGATAGCCGTAATAGGTTAGATCCAGTGCGGCTGTCAAAATTATTATTTTTGAAGAGTTTAAATGTAGATAGCTGGAATTTATAATGTAAAACCTGTTTTATACTTTTCAAAAATAATAATTTGGAAGAACTCACTCGATACCGTAATAGGCATTGTTAAAATAAATAATTTTGCATGCATACTGTGCTTTTCTTTATTTTTATAAAATGACGACAAGATTTTCCGAGATCGAATAAGATCGCTTCAATGCAATATGATTAAATCGTGAATCGATTCACGAGGTTACGATCCAGAAGATCGATTCAAAACAAAAAATCGGGCATCCCTGGTCTGAACTGGTTCAAATGATTATTTTTTATTAATTAGGCTGTAAATGTGAATGCAAAATGTGGAAAATAGGGTTTATTGTAACCATTGAAATTATATTCTAGTCGTGATATTGCTTAGTCCACTCAAAAGGGTAATTTTTTTAACTTTTAATAAAAATAAATGTGAAAACCGGCTACAAAAACAAAAAATAAATATTTTTCACAATTTTTTATACAAAATTTCCACATATTTTGTGATGTCAGTAATAAAATTATTATTGTCATTTTATTATTAATGTTTGGTCACACATAAGTAATATAAGTAGAACAGAGCGTCTCGATTGTATTGCATTTTATATTCTGATTCTTAGACTTTAGCAAAAACAGCAAAAACACATAGCAAAATTTTTAAACTACATTGCATAATAATTAATATATTGTAGTTAAGTTAAGCACTGACTTATAATAAGTTAAAAATATACTTAGTGTTATCCGTAGTTGTTTTTGTGTGAAAAAGAAAATATTTAATGTTCATTTTTCCTTCCTGTGTTAAACCTAAATAATATAGTCTTCTTTCTCCATTAGCACGCAAAAGTTCTTTTCTAATCTTGGGCCTCTTCCGTTATTGGGAGGATTAGCCTTATTCGCCAAGCTTGGCAGGCATTTTCTATCTCGTCTCGCATCTTTGATGCTGCTTCTCGCCGGTCAGCGTATTTTACGTCCGGCGTAAACGAGACGGTTAAATACGCCATATAATGGAATCCATTATGAAACCTTTGTGGCATAGCCCATAGTCGCAGCATTTTATGTACAGTACATGTACAGTTGCAGTACGTATTTACAAAAAAATTATGTATGTACACAGAAACAAAATTAGTTTTATTAAAAATAGTGAGGTACATTCTGTAAATACTAGGAACAAGCACAAGCCAGTAATACAAATTACTCGACTTCAAATACTAATTAATTCCTTCATAGGACTATCTATACGGTTTTACAACAAATTTTCTGATAATATGTAGCACATCAAACATTTTTTATGAGTATAATTAATTGATCAAAGTAACTTACCTGTAGTGTCCTTCGATCAAAATTATATGAAGTTGACGCCTCTCCTCTGTTTGTATACTATGTAGTCATGAATTGACGGACCGAATCACACAGTTTTAACCCTCCATAGGAAAAATAAGGTTTTTACTGGTATCCCAACCTATAGCAGTTCCTACTGGCAACATTATACGCCTCATGTCATTGTGAATTTTTATCATCTAGAATGGAAATAATTAAAATGCGAGCAAGCACTAAGGTGGGTAAGAATGTAGGGTAGGGTTGTAACAGAGGGAGGCGTCAACTTATAATATTTGATCGAAGGACACTTACAGGTAAGTTACTGATCAATTAATTATATCGTTGACGCCTCCTCTGTTTGTATACTATGTAGATGTTGAAAGATTAGATTGCTTCATTTTAATTATTTATTGTATTAGTTACATCTCAATTAAACACATTTTTAAATCAAACAAATAAAACTTATACATAAACATTTTAGTATACAATCATAAATCTTGACAAAATTGTTTGTTACATAAACATAAATTATTCTTTCCTATATTCTGTATTATCTAAAATGCTAAGGCCGAAGTTATTTTCATTTATTAGTGGCCTGTTATAAAAGTTGGCAAATGTTTTGGATGTACTAGTCCAACCAGCTGTTTTCCTAATATTGTCAATACTAATACCACTTCTCTGAGCATGAGAGGTGGATGCATGTCTTGTGCTATGTGCAGTAAACATTGATGTATATGCCTGCTTCTGTTAACATATTTTAATCCATCTAGCTAATGTCTGACTTAACAGCGGTATGAGGTTTCTGGCTAATGAATAAATTTTCAGACTTTCTTAAATTTTTGTGACACATATGTAATATTTTAAGGTTGTAGCTGGACATATACAAATATTTGGTTTATAGTATGGTATAGTTAATAAAGGTTGAAAGTTGTTTATTTTAGATGTTTTAATTGTATCAGGAATTTAAATCTGAATGCTATCTTCATTATTTATATTCTTAATTTAATTAATGACATAGTCTGAAGCCTATGGGCAGTTACTAAACTTAAAATAATAATTAGCTTTTTGATAAAATATCTGAGAGAAAGTTCCATATTTGGGTAAAATTTAACTATGTAATAAAACTAATTCAGGTTTGATCATATTTCGGTTTATTGGGCCTCATTTATAAATGCCGAAAAGAACCGCTTAACGTCTCTATCTGCCCAAATCATAATCTAATATGTGATAATGATGACCTGATAGAGTTGAGAGCTCCATAGGCAGAACCATTATTAAATTTTCAGTTAGAAATGCTAAAACTTTAGGAATGTTCAATAAAATGGATCAATTTCCATAGTAGCTCCACCATTGTTTTAGACATGAATCGTATTGTTTAATCGTGTTTTCAGACAATGAATTAATTATAACTTTTATGCTTTCATCAGTTATCCCTTTTCTTATATATTCCTGATAGCACTGCGGCAAAGGGTAAGTTTTTGTGCAATGGGTGAAGACTCCTGAAAGGAGATGTTAACAATTGTTTATCTGGGTAAAATTTTAATAAAACAGACTTTTTAAAGACATAAAGTATAGGAACCAGGCTTGAGAGGCCAAAAAGTACCACCATTATCCCTTCTGCCCTATCAATTTCTATCTTTTTAGACATTTTAAATTAAGGAGAATGGTGGAAAGGCATAAAATTTTAGGTTGGTCCAAGAAATAGTAAAAGCATCTACATACATACAGTTGGGTTCCATATGCCAAGAAACAAATTTCTTACATTTAGCATTCTCTCTAGTAACAAATAAATCAACTTTAGGGTATCAAACAAGTGACAATTTTCCAGTAAGCATAAGAATTTAGTTCCCATTCTGTTTCTTCATTAACTTTTCTGGATTCTTTGTCAGCCAGGCAATTATCATTTGATGATATGTAAGAAGCAAATATGAATATATTTCTTTTTACAAAATGCCAAATTTTTCGAGCTAAGTTACTTAGGTGTGGGTATTGTATGCCACCCATTCGGTTTATATACGATATAGCTGTAGTGTTATCACAACGGATTAGTATTTCACAGTCATGGGAGTATTTAGCAAAACATTGTAATCAAGTGTACCGCCTGTAACTCTAAAAATTAATGTGTTGTTTTTGTCTTTTTATTCCAAACCATGCAGTCTTTTTGAGCCACATACAACATCCACTGCGTGAACTATCTGAAAATATTTCCATTTGATAAACCCCTCTTTAATTGGATTACTTGAAATCAATATGTGATTTTTCACAAATAAGATCCTCAAAAACCTCTTTTTGATTTTTAGATTTAATTTAGAATTGAAATTATTATTATTCTTCTTCAAAGATAAATACTTATAACGCCTAAGCTTTTTGTATACATTATTATGGGATAGCAGGACAAATTGATATTAATGTACCTAGGAAGCAAAAGATCTAATTGTTGTGGATTTTAATTTAATAAAACTCTAATTTATAAAATATTTATGCGTTTTCATTCGGTATGGAAATAGTATAATTTTCACAATCTAACATGAAACAAGAAACCTTGTTTTTGAAGGTATCAGATTGCTCTTTAAATTTATAATAAAACCTTACGATTCTAGCACCTTGCGACTCGTATCTATATTTTCTGACATTCTTTTCCGAATTACCTATAAGCAAAAATCATCTAAATAATTAACCGAGCTTAAGCCCTGTTCTCTAAGATAAAACATAATTGGTTTTATCAATTTTGTAAACACATACGGAGCAGAGGAAAGTCCAAAGGTAAAACTTGAAACTCATAAGTTTTATCATCAAACATAAACCTTAAATATTTGACTGCTTGGATGAATGTTTAATAAAATATACATCTTTCAAATCAATGGAACCTAGAAAGGACTGCCACTTATTAATTTCAACGCTGTTCTTCTCCTCCATTTTAAAATGATAGGTTTGGACAAATTTATTAAATGATTTCAAATTTAGAATAAATCTTGAGGACCCATCTGATTTAGGAATTAAGAATATTCTAGATAAATATTGGCCACAATCGGATCACATACTTTTATTACATTTGTCCAAGTCTGTAATACAAGTTTTAATGATAAGCTTTTCTGATTGACTAAAATAATATTTTTGGGAGGATATGGTTGGTACCTCTGATGAACAGAAATTTTATAACCTAATTTGACCCACTGCAAAAACTGTCTTATTTTAATAATATCAACCCATTTAGAGTAAAATAAAGAAGTCGACCAGCAGTTCTCTACCTCTATTCTCTCTCCTCAGCCCACTGCACGGCGTCTGCCTGCGCTGCTCGGTAATATCACTGCTGGGCTATGGCGGGCTCGAGCTGGTTGAGGATCTTGCATGTCTTGTTTGTATCTTCTTTGTTGAGACTTTATCCTGCTCAGGTAGTTGCCTTGCCCGCCTCAGGCTGGTATTGAGTTATCACTGATGGAGACGAGGCCAATAATTTAAAGGGGTCAGTAAATCTTTTAGACCTTTCAAGGTCCTTTGATTTTTAGGACACTACTTATTTCAAATAGGAGTCTGTAACTTGAGTTTCCTCAAGGGCTTCTTTTATATTTTTATTTAAACCTGGTAGAATAACTGCTCTTCTTGTGATAGACTTCATGTTGTGTAAATCACATAGTAGTCTAATGCTGTCACTTATCACATCAATGTTCTCTTTATCTTTTTCTTAATGAGGTCTGACTGTACAATGTTCAAATTTAAATTACAAGGCCAATTTGGTCTTGCTTTCATTAACTATATCTCTGGTTTTAGCATTACTACTTAAAGTAGCAATAATTTCATGGTTTAATTTTGGGAATTCAAGGACAATTTGTTATAAAAGGAATTTTCCCACAATACCCTCTTTGATTCCTTATCTAAGCCCTTGGTTTTAAGAGACTGCCATAGTTCTGCTAGTTTAGGATTGATTTCTAAAGAATTTTTCTTTGGCAGGGTTCACCAATCAAACTAAGAATATCTATATCATTTTCTTGGGTATGGGTGTGCGGAACAGAATCCTGATCTTCCTCATCGCTCGAATATATAATATTGCGTTTCTTTTTGGTTCTGAAATTGAGCGAGATCAGTTGTAAAAGAAAAATATAACCTCTGTACCCGCCAGTGGTACCGCGAGTAGAATATGCCCTGTATTGAAACATTTTTGGTAATAAAATAAAATAAAATAAAATTTCAATTTTATGCCTCGTGTACCCGCTCGTGGCACCGCAAGACAATCTTTAATATTACATGTCTCGTGCACCCCTCGTGGCAGCAGACAATTATTAATTTTAATGCCAAAAGGTTGTAAAATTTTCAAATATGATAAAATTTATATTTATTAAGGTAGTATGTACAGGCTTATTCCTGTCTCATACATATATATTTTTTACGTTTTTAGTTCTGCAGTTATGCCTCTATGGCCATATTATGCATTATATAAAAATTAGATACCTTCGTTGGAATCGTCTAAAGACTAACCAAAGTTTCAATGAGTTTCCTTTTTTACTCATGTTAGTATTCACTAATATAATCACTAATATAATCACTAATATTAAAGAATATCCTTAAAAGCTACAAAACAATTTAAGTTGGAGAGTTCAATTCGCATATTCGGCACGAAAAATTCACAATGACATGAGGCGCTATATTGTTGCCAGTAGGAACTGCTATAGGTTGGGATACCAGTAAAAACCTTATTTTTTCCTATGGAGGTTAAAACTCGTTGATTCGGTCCGTCAATTCATGACTACATAGTATACAAACAGAGGACGTCAACGAAGATATAATATACTATTAAATGAACATTATTGATAATAACCCCTAGGAAGGAGGTGATCGCTGCTACCATATTGTTTCTAAATATTTTCATTTTTAATTGTTCAACGTATTATAATTTATAATGTATATAATATTTAAAAAATCCCACCGGGTTTCTATTGGTTCTTCACAGGATAGAAGTTTTTTCTCTGAACCAGTGGTAAAAGCATAAATGATTTTCAATGAGCATTCTTGTTATCTATATTGAATAAAAATTATCCATTTCTACGCCTCTTACGCCGTAACCCACTGCAAAAAACTGTCTGTCTGTGCCTTAGTAATATCCAAATCCGTGGATTTGGATGAAATTATGTAACAAACATCCACACATGTTTACGAACTGTCACGTAAATAATACATATTATATTTAACAATTCTAATTTATTTCACAGTTGCTCTAATCTATGCCATTATTTAAATTTTATCGTAATTTTTGAAAATATACTTGTTATTTTAATTATTCAGAAAACGAAAGCGTTATCAGTTGAAATAAACAATTACTCTAAGTTAGAGTTTCGAAGTTTTACATAATGCTGGTTATTGAATAAGCCGGGCTACCTGTTGCCAGGCCGCCACGCGCCCACAATAATTATTGCAATCTACGTTGCAAAATGGCCGTCCACTTAGCATCAGTGCTACGGACTGTTGCACTTCACATTTAAATTGACGTTATTATTATGATTGATAGACTAGGAAAAATCCGATATCATATTTCACCCTAGCACCATCCAGTTGCATCGCTCGCGCCGGATACGTATTATCTATCTATCTATACTATAATAAAACTCTAACACGACGTCTGAACACGCATCACGCAAAAACCTGTGAAACGATTTGGATGGGACTTTCTGACAGATAGCTGATGTTATAAGGAGTAACTTAGGCTACTTTTATTTTAGAAAAGAATTAGGATTCCGCGCAAAAAAATATCCCATGAAATCCAATCGTAATAAATTCCACGCGGGTGAAGTCGCGGAGGACAGCCAGTACTTTAATAAAACTCTAACAGGACGTCTGTCTGAACACGCATCACGCAAAAACCTGTGAACCGATTTGGATGGGACTTTCACTGACAGATAGCTGATGTTATAAGGAGTAACTTAGGCTACTTTTATTTTAGAAAAGAATTAGGTTCATAAAAAAAAATCCCATGAAATCCAATCGTAATAAATTCCACGGGGGTGAAGTCGCGGAGGACAGCCAGTACTTTAATAAAACTCTAACACGACGTCTAAACACGCATCACGCAAAAACCTGTGATCCGATTTGGATGGGACTTTCACTGACAGATAGCTGATGTTATAAGGAGTAACTTAGGCTACTTTTATTTTAGAAAAGAATTAGGGTTCCGCGCAAAAAAAAATCCCATGAAATCCAATCGTAATAAATTCCACGGGGGTGAAGTCGCGGAGGACAGCCAGTACTTTAATAAAACTCTAACACGACGTCTGTCTGAACACGCATCACGCAAAAACCTGTGAACCGATTTGATGGGACTTTCACTGACAGATAGCTGATGTTATAAGGAGTAACTTAAGCTACTTTTATTTTAGAAAAATCCGCGCAAAAAACAAACCCTTGAAATCCAATCGCAATAAATTCCACGCGCGGTCGGGGAACAGCTAGTATTAAATATAGTATTACAACTCGCATCAAAATTTAACTAAATCTTATAAGCGAATAGTCGTTAATATTTTCACTTAAAAGGATAATGGCTGAGCCATGCTTGGCAAAAAGATGAGATTATTTCAGACAGATGATTTTTAAAGGTCTCACTGCATCACAGGACATCCCCAGGGACTACTGAGCAAGATTTTATTCCATTTTACTGCATCATCATTTTTACCGTCATATAATTTTTAAAATTGTTATCAATTTCAATTTCAATGGGCCTATAATATAGGTACGTGTCAAAGTATAAACCCCACCCCCACACCTCCACTTCACATCGTGGACAAAAAGGTATCCTGTGGCCTTTTCAACATGTACGTCTATGCCAAATTTCATTAAAATTCCTTCAGCGTTATGATTAAATGCCAAACATCTAAACAGAAATAATTATGAGGATAAATATATATAATATACCTATTAGGATAAGGATTTACCATTCAAAAAGTTGGTATCTTACAGACATTCAAACTCCGTTTTCATATATTTTTTTGTTAAGACTTCCGTCGTACACGTGTTCGGTTATTTTATTTCAAGGTCTCAAGCACCCTTCAAAACAAAGTTATTTTGTATGCTAATGAATATTTCTGTCACAACACAAAGACGGGTAGACATAGAATGAATTCTGCCACAGAACGTTAAAATGTCTCTCTTCATTTAAATATAAACTTCTGGAACATACCGGTTCTACAACGCGCCAACAAATCAATAATTCATTCGCGCGTTAATAGTTTACAAACGTCACCCACATAATAATCGTTTTGTAGCCCTTTGTGCAATATGGAAAATTATGGATAATGAACGCCTAGACGTACCCGTAATGTCAGGTCGCCGTCGTTGGTCATTATGAATGTAGACCGTTACAAAATGTACATTCGTTCAACAAATGGAGGAAACAATTCTAACGATTGCGTAAACCACGCTTGTCCTTCTACCGATCTCTTTCGGCCTTATAATGCCCGCATTCACACTATCACTGCACTATCGACCTTAATAGAACTTGTATCGTTTTATTATCTTAATGCATCAGCCGGTAGCGGTGCGGAAGTCTGCAATTACTAAATACAGCACAGTCTATAGAATAGACCGCTGTATGTATCACATATATTATTCCACGTACTCTGGAGCGTTTGAAGGACTCGAATTAATATATTATGTATAAATACTGCATATTTCTAATCATAAACTTATATTGCGTGTTTTTCGTCGCTGTTTTCTAAGTTGGAAGGTTGCTGGTGATTGCAGGCGGGGCAAATTTAAATCTGTATCCTGTAATTCTATTATACGGTTTTAGGGTTTCCTCATGAAGAAAGTATTTGTATTGAAATGATATACAACACGTTTTACTTGGTGGCAGGGCTACTTTTGTGCCTAGGAGTCTATATGGGTAGGTACTACTCTCTTACCTTCTTTGGTGCCAAATAGCAGTGGCTGACACAAGTCTATGGACGGCAGTAGCCACTTACCATCAGGTGGACTGTAAGTTCGATTGTCACTTCGGTATTATAAAAAAAATCTGCATGCAAATATGCTATGAACGTAAGTGAACAAACCAGTTTATGGTGTATTAGAAACCACTTTCAATTGCCAGTTTTCTTTACTAAGACGTGATTAAAATTCTACACTCATTTATTTGTTAAAGATAGTGTGTTATGTTATATTACAAAACCATACAAAGACCGTAACCTGAAAAAACATCTGCAGAAGATGAGTCATCCATTCAATTTTCACTTGCCTGTTCGGAAATATAGGCAGGGATTAGAAACGATAACATAGAATTACATACAGTTAGTTCAAAATTCGTTCCAAAGCTAAACTTTCAATTATCTTTGTTGAGGCAATCATCGCAACGAAATTACTGTTGAAATTCAATTTCATTCCATTTCCCATCGGAGAGTGCTGGCATGGTTGCGAGATTTCTTACATTATGTAAAATCTAGGTCACCCCTTATCATCACGTATTAAACAGAAACGTGTTAAATTTGGTCTTGACTTGTGTATTTTATGCGCGCAAAGATTATCCATCTAATTTGTCAGTCATGTCATGGAGTGTAATGTGTCTATTTTCATCGAATAGATATTTAAACAACATTACCTACTGATAATGTTATTCTGCAAACACAAAAAGATTTTTTGTTTTTCCTCATAGGGAGCTTCGAACTTTAAATGATAGCTCAGTCCACCATATTAGATAAGGTTCAAAGTTCATAGGTATATAGGATAAAGTACCAAAGGTTATCACTAAGCACGACTTTAATATGGTGTTTGTTGGCGTCCATTCACCATAATATCATCTCGTAGGTGTCAAGAAGCGACAGAGGAAAACTGAAACAGGAGTTTGGCAGCAGCATCTTCCTGAAAACCGAAAATAATACAAAAACTGCGGCTTCCATCCCACCAGCCAAGCGTGGCAACTATGGCAAAATACCTCCTATGAAGCAATCTATGGGAGGCCTATGTTCAGTGGGCAACAGTGATCTACTGTCGATACATTTTACGAGTCCTATTTTGCGTTTTCTAACCTTAATAACTTATCATGGAATATTACTACATAAAATATTAATTATCATTTAATGAAAATAATTTAAAAAAATTATCACGTTTATTTTTCACTTATTATGAAATGCCGACGAAAACATATAGCTGACGTTAAACACCGACACTCCCGTGAGTCTGCAAGATCTATGAACTTGGGGACCGCCGCGCAGTCGCCCGTACGTAAATTTTATTGACCAAATATCCTTAAAAAAATACCTCTTCGACGTTCTACTAACCTAGGATAATTCGTGAGGCTATTGAATAAAATTATCCTGATACCAATAGAGAAGATGGTCGGGTGTTGGCTTTAGATCCTATTTTACTAGACCCAAGCATAGTACTCCAAGGTTTTAAAGTACTGTAAGCTATTCTGCGTAGATCGGACCAAAAATTTACAAACGCAGGAAGCCGGGAACATGCCTGAACGACAGATACTCATGAAACTAGTCTATCAATTATTATATTCCTCCATATTGTAATTTATCGTATTGGTGCGTAAGAGAAGAGAAGAGAGAGCGAAACGACAGAAGCGATACTCGATTGCAGCGTCAATCTGTCTGCTATGCGTGGCAAATCCTTCCTACAATGGCACATTTTAATTTTAATGCCAAAAGGTTGTAAAATTTTCAAAATATGATAAAATTTATATTTATTAAGGTAGTATGTACAGGCTCCCGTCCTGTCTCATACATATATATTTTATTACGTTTTTAGTTTCTACGCAGTTATGCCGTCTATAGCCGCCATTATGCATTATATAAAAATTAGATACCTTCGTTGGAATCGTCTAAAAGACTAACCAAAGTTTCAATGAGTTTCCTTTTTTACTCATGTTAGTATTCACTAATATAATCACTAATATAATCACTAATATTAAAGGAATATCACTTAAAAGCTACAAAAACAATTTAAGTTGGAGTTCAATTCGTATATTCGGCACGAAAATTCACAATGACATGAGGCGTATAATGTTGCCAGTAGGAACTGCTATAGGTTGGGATACCAGTAAAAACCTTATTTTTCCTATGGAGGTTAAAACTCGTGTGATTCGGTCCGTCAATTCATGACTACATAGTATACAAACAGAGGAGGCGTCAACGAATATAATATACTATTAAATGAACATTATTGATAATAACCCCTAGGAAGGAGGTGATCGCTGCTACCATATTGTTTCTAAATATTTTCATTTTTAATTGTTCAACGTATTATAATTTATAATGTATATAATATTTAAAAAATCCCACCGGGTTTCTATTGGTTCTTCACAGGATAGAAGTTTTTTCTCTGAACCAGTGGTAAAAGCATAAATGATTTTCAATGAGCATTCTTGTTATCTATATTGAATAAAAATTATTCCATTTCTACGCCTCTTACGCCGTAACCCACTGCAAAAAACTGTCTGTCTGTGCCTTAGTAATATCCAAATCCGTGGATTTGGATGAAATTATGTAACAAACATCCACACATGTTTACGAACTGTCACGTAAATAATACATATTATATTTAACAATTCTAATTTATTTCACAGTTGCTCTAATCTATGCCATTATTTAAATTTTATCGTAATTTTTGAAAATATACTTGTTATTTTAATTATTCAGAAAACGAAAGCGTTATCAGTTGAAATAAACAATTACTCTAAGTTAGAGTTTCGAAGTTTTACATAATGCTGGTTATTGAATAAGCCGGGCTACCTGTTGCCAGGCCGCCACGCGCCCACAATAATTATTGCAATCTACGTTGCAAAATGGCCGTCCACTTAGCATCAGTGCTACGGACTGTTGCACTTCACATTTAAATTGACGTTATTATTATGATTGATAGACTAGGAAAAATCCGATATCATATTTCACCCTTTTTTTTTTTTTTTGCGGATGGAAAATCATCTAATGACGCCTTTCGCTGTGGGTGGAGCGGAAGGTGTCAGACTTTACTGACTAAAACCATCCGTGTTCCTTCAGTGCCCTTACGTTCCGGGCCGCGGTATCTCTTTCGAACAGCCCGCAGCCATCATATTTCACCCTAGCACCATCCAGTTGCATCGCTCGCGCCGGATACGTATTATCTATCTATCTATACTATAATAAAACTCTAACACGACGTCTGAACACGCATCACGCAAAAACCTGTGAACCGATTTGGATGGGACTTTCTGACAGATAGCTGATGTTATAAGGAGTAACTTAGGCTACTTTTATTTTAGAAAAGAATTAGGGTTCCGCGCAAAAAAATATCCCATGAAATCCAATCGTAATAAATTCCACGCGGGTGAAGTCGCGGAGGACAGCCAGTACTTTAATAAAACTCTAACACGACGTCAAACACGCATCACGCAAAAACCTGTGAACCGATTTGGATGGGACTTTCACTGACAGATAGCTGATGTTATAAGGAGTAACTTAGGCTACTTTTATTTTAGAAAAGAATTAGGGTTCCGCGCAAAAAAAATCATGAAATCCAATCGTAATTAATTCCACGGGGTGAAGTCGCGGAGGACAGCCAGTACCTACTTTAATAAAACTCTAACGACGTCTAAACACGCATCACGCAAAAACCTGTGATCCGATTTGGATGGGACTTTCACTGACAGATAGCTGATGTTATAAGGAGTAACTTAGGCTACTTTTATTTTAGAAAAGAATTAGGGTTCCGCGCAAAAAAAAATCCCATGAAATCCAATCGTAATAAATTCCACGCGGGTGAAGTCGCGGAGGACAGCCAGTACTTTAATAAAACTCTAACACGACGTCTGTCTGAACACGCATCACGCAAAAACCTGTGAACCGATTTGATGGGACTTTCACTGACAGATAGCTGATGTTATAAGGAGTAACTTAAGCTACTTTTATTTTAGAAAAATCCGCGCAAAAAACAAACCCTTGAAATCCAATCGCAATAAATTCCACGCGGGCGCAGTCCCGGGGAACAGCTAGTATTAAATATAGTATTACAACTCGCATCAAAATTTAACTAAATCTTATAAGCGAATAATAGTCGTTAATATTTTTCACTTAAAAGGATAATGGCTGAGCTTGCCATGCTTGGCAAAAGAGTTGGCAACTGTAGTTGTTATTTCAGACAGATGATGTTTTTCAAAAAATAGTCCTCTCTACTGTTACAGACTTAGTTCATCGTCCCCGTGTCGGTAAGAGACTACTATAGAAAAGACCAGAAAGATCTTCCTTCCTTGGTTTTTGATAGATGGCGGTATAACCATCTCTTTATGCCAGGCGTAAAATACTACGATGGAGAGCAGCGTCAACGGTGCGAGATTTCTGGTACTGCGATCGTCATTACACCTGCCATACGTGACGATGAACCCCACCCCACCCCTCCACTTCACATCGTGGACAAAAGGTATCTTGTGGCCTTTTCATCAACATGTACGTCTATGCCAAATTTCATTAAAATTCCTTTAGCATTATGATTAAATGCCAAACATCTAAACAGAAATAATTATGAGGATAAATATATATAATATACCTGTTAGGATAAGGATTTACCATTCAAAAAGTTGGTATCTTACAGACATTCAAACTCCGTTTTCATATATTTTTTTTGTTAAAACTTTCGTCGTACACGTGTTCGGTTATTTTATTTCAAGGTCTCAAGAACCCTTCAAAACAAAGTTATTTTGTATGCTAATGAATATTTCTGTCACAACACGAAGACGGGTAGACATAGAAAGAATTCTGCCACAGAACGTTAAAATATTTCTCTTCATTTAAATATAAACTTCTGGAACATACCTGTTCTACAACGCGCCAACAAATCAATAATTCATTCGCGCGTTAATAGTTTACAAACGTCACCCACATAATAATCGTTTTGTAGCCCTTTGTGCAATATGGAAAATTATGGATAATGAACGCCTAGACGTACCCGTAATGTCAGGTCGCCGTCGTTGGTCATTATGAATGTAGACCGTTACAAAATGTACATTCGTTCAACAAATGGAGGAAACAATTCTAACGATTGCGTAAACCACGCTTGTCCTTCTACCGATCTCTTTCGGCCTTATAATGCCCGCATTCACACTATCACTGCACTATCGACCTTAATAGAACTTGTATCGTTTTATTATCTTAATGCATCAGCCGGTAGCGGTGCGGAAGTCTGCAATTACTAAATACAGCACAGTCTATAGAATAGACCGCTGTATGTATCACATATATTATTCCACGTACTCTGGAGCGTTTGAAGGACTCGAATTAATATATTATGTATAAATACTGCATATTTCTAATCATAAACTTATATTGCGTGTTTTTCGTCGCTGTTTTCTAAGTTGGAAGGTTGCTGGTGATTGCAGGCGGGGCAAATTTAAATCTGTATCCTGTAATTCTATTATACGGTTTTAGGGTTTCCTCATGAAGAAAGTATTTGTATTGAAATGATATACAACACGTTTTACTTGGTGGCAGGGCTACTTTTGTGCCTAGGAGTCTATATGGGTAGGTACTACTCTCTTACCTTGTTTGGTGCCAAATGGCAGTGGCTGCTGGTGTCTATGGACGGCAGTAGCCACTTAACATCAGGTGGACTGTAAGTTCGTTTGTCACTTCGGTATTATAAAAAAAATCTGCATGCAAATATGCTATGAACGTAAGTGAACAAACCAGTTTATGGTGTATTAGAAACCACTTTCAATTGCCAGTTTTCTTTACTAAGACGTGATTAAAATTCTACACTCATTTATTTGTTAAAGATAGTGTGTTGTGTTATCTTACAAAACCATACATAGACCGTAACCTGAAAAAACATCTGCAGAAGATGAGTCATCCATTCAATTTTCACTTGCCTGTTCGGAAATATAGGCAGGGATTAGAAACGATAACATAGAATTACATACAGTTAGTTCAAAATTCGTTCCAAAGCTAAACTTTCAATTATCTTTGTTGAGGCAATCATCGCAACGAAATTACTGTTGAAATTCAATTTCATTCCATTTCCCATCGGAGAGTGCTGGCATGGTTGCGAGATTTCTTACATTATGTAAAATCTAGGTCACCCCTTATCATCACGTATTAAACAGAAACGTGTTAAATTTGGTCTTGACTTGTGTATTTTATGCGCGCAAAGATTATCCATCTAATTTGTCAGTCATGTCATGGAGTGTAATGTGTCTATTTTCATCGAATAGATATTTAAACAACATTACCTACTGATAATGTTATTCTGCAAACACAAAAAGATTTTTTGTTTTTCCTCATAGGGAGCTTCGAACTTTAAATGATAGCTCAGTCCACCATATTAGATAAGGTTCAAAGTTCATAGGTATATAGGATAAAGTACCAAAGGTTATCACTAAGCACGACTTTAATATGGTGTTTAGTTGCAGCGTCCATTCACCATAATATCATCTCGTAGGTGTCGTAAGAAGCGACAGAGGAAAACTGAAACAGGAGTTTGGCAGCAGCATCTTCCTGGTGAAAACCGAAAATAATACAAAAAACTGCGGCTTCCATCCCACCAGCCAAGCGTGGCAACTATGGCAAAATACCTCCTATGAAGCAATCTATGGGGAGGCCTATGTTCAGTGGGCAACAGTGATCTACTGTCGATACATTTTACGAGTCCTATTTTGCGTTTTTCTAACCTTAATAACTTATCATGGAATATTACTACATAAAAATATTAATTATCATTTAATGAAAATAATTAAAAAAAATTATCACGTTTATTTTTCACTTATTATGAAATGCCGACGAAAACATATAGCTGACGTTAAACACCGACACTCCCGTGAGTCTGCAAGATCTATGAACTTGTTGGGGACCGCCGCGCAGTCGCCCGTACGTAAATTTTATTGACCAAATATCCTTACAAAAAAAATACCTCTTCGACGTTCTACTAACCTACCAGGATAATTCGTGAGGCTATTGAATAAAAATTATCCTGATACCAATAGAGAAGATGGTCGGGTGTTGGCTTTAGATCCTATTTTTACTAGACCCAAGCATAGTACTCCAAGGTTTTAAAGTACTGTAAGCTATTCTGCGTAGATCGGACCAAAAAATTTACAAACGCAGGAAGCCGGGAACATGCCTGAACGACAGATACTCATGAAACTAGTCTATCAATTATTATATTCCCTCCATATTGTAATTTATCGTATTGGTGCGTAAGAGAAGAGAAGAGAGAGAGCGAAACGACAAAGAAGCGATACCTCGATTGCAGCGTCAATCTGTCTGCTATGCGTGGCAAATCCTTCCTACAATGGCACATTTCCATGTTCAGCAGTAGACCAATGCGTGCTGATAAAGAAGTGGAAGGAGTGATAATTATGATATGATATCAGGACGTTAATCACCTCATTCCAAAAGAAGAATCCGAGCTAAAACCTCTGATTTCGAAGTTACTTAAAAATAAACACGATGAAATCTGTAATATTATTTTACTGATTATGTAGTATTCTTGTAAATATAAGGAAACATTATCATTTAAAGTTTTTTTTTCTCGTAAAAACAAAACTCCGTTAATACTTAAAGTTTATTTTTTTTACATTAAGTCGGTGTGTTAATAAATTGTAAAAACTCTCGCTTTTAGTTTACGGTAAAACTGGTGTTTCTAAAATTAAACTAGTTCTCATAGACGTTTACTGAAGTAATAAAACTAAATAAAGTTTGATTGAATCTTAAAATCAAGTAGCTTCGCTTTTAAACGCTCCTGCCAACGACCTCGGTTAAATTACAAACCATTTGTTATTGAGCGGACTGTCATTATAAAGTCGGCATTATCTCATCATTCGCTTTGAGCATGACGTCAGCTTACGAACTGAGGTAGAATTATTTTGCACTTCTTTTTTTCTCTTTATTGACGGAAATGCGCGTCTGATAACATAAGTAATGTTTTTAACTTTAACTACTCAGTTATATTTTTTACCAGAATTTAATGATTTTGATAATGTTGTCATACCGGTCTTCATGGACTCGGGGCGATTCGACAAAGATAAATATTAGTGACATTTTTTATTCCACTGACAAATGATGAAAGCATTATCATCCCTAGACCTGTTCTTTAGGTTGTTGCAAAGTACTATAAGCCACCATCATCCTTCGACGCCCTGAAGCCTCATTAGACCGTTAGTCTACTTTTATTACAGTCATAGTATTCGCCGAACAACGCGCTTGTTTGTACTAGATGGCAGAGTAAACAACCGATTAAAACTTTATTATATATAGTGATAAAAAATTGTCAAACATTCAGTTAACCAGTGACAAGAAACATTGCTTAGGGCCTGCACCGTGCACTCTACATATAAAGTGTGTTGATACAGGTGATCTAATTCTTGTCCAAATCATTATGTTTATAAAAGGTCTTTGTACAGTAGTGAACTACCGCATAAATATGATGTATTAAATCATAGAAAGTTGAAAATCTAATTAAATGACTGTCGTCATGTTGCGGGTAACCGCATGAGGATATTACAATAATGGACCTGGTTAATGTCGTTTAACTTTCTTATAGCAACTTCTGCAAAACTGTCGCATCATCCTTTTACATGAGACGAGCTAACAGTACAATATGGCTCGTCGTTATAAAACATCTTATATTTTAGAACGCGCAACTAGAGATTTTGTAACAAAATTTGTATGATTTTGATTGCAGTTCATATAATCTGCCTATTCTAGTCTTTTTAATACGTAACAGCATACACGCAGATGACTCAAAGAGAAACGTGCCTTACGTGGGCCGTTCACAACAGGGAAAGACAGCGGCATGCTACAGATATTTAATATCCTTAGTATATTTTTTATATTTGTAGAATATATTATGTAAAAGATTCCAAAAATTGTATTTAGTTCCACTTTAAAAAAATTATCTACAGAATAGCTATAAGTACGAGTGATGGTTGTTTTGCCAGGCATGGGCCGATAATTTTCGCACAACAGTTTAGTTGAACGTTAAACGGTTTAACTGTAGTGCGGCGAACGTTTGGCATACTGTCGCTAAATTTGACGCCCGCTAAACTCGATATTTATTTACAATTCCGCATTGCCGTCGGTGTGGTCCGAACTTTATCCGTGTTTTACATGTTGTGCGAAATGCTACATAGTTTGGGGGAGCAGCCACTGAGTAAATGTTTTTTCAATAAACGAGCTAATAGAGCAACTGCTGGTAAATTGCTACTCCAGCTTATAGATATTTGTGACTGACTTTAAATAAAGAAATCTAAGCTGCCACCCCTTAAGGAATGATTTAAATTTCCTCATAGCCTGTTATTATACTGGTTTTCTTACGATTTATACCAAGACATTCAGACGGTGATACCAACCCAGAAGGACTCCTAGACAGAAAAGCTTCTTACCAGTACGAGGCCAATACTTATGTTATAACGAATGTTTTTAAGAACTAAAGGATTTGAAATTGAAAGGAAACACGTTGAGTAAATGAATATGTTTTTTTTATTAGTTAAATTGTTTTAATAAGTTCAAAAAATGAAATCAAGTTCTAAAGTATACTAGAAGTATATAATCTTCATATAATTCTAAAACTTATCATGAAATCGTAATAAATACCATGAGCACATTCATCATACACATGTCGTTTAGTAAACTATACATAAATACCATAAATAAATTATTACTAGGGTGCTCATTTGCACCTTTTGTGTCGGAATATATCCAAATTATTTCTAGTAAACATTTGTTTAATATTTTATTTATAAAAATGCTATTTTACGATGAAGAAATTTCTACAAATTTCATGGTCCTGCAAGCAGATAATAATAACAAAATTAAGCTCATACTTGTCGATTAATAAATAAACTAAAAGTCATCGAATATCTAAAGCTACATATTATGGAAAATTATTCACCATCCGGATGTTTGATGGTTGTGGGAACAAAGCAGAGATATGCCGTTCCTGGCGGAAATTATCCATATCGTTATCTGTTATTCAGAGGCGAACATTCTAGTTAATATTAACTCCACCAAGAAGCACCTTACAACGTTAATTCTTTAATGAACGACAATACCTTGTACAAAATTTATGGACAGCCACGAAAATAATATAAAGAAAGAAAATAAATTTCATTAGTATTTAGCTCTTAGTATTTCTTCCCTTTTTCTAGTAAAAAACAAAACTACGAACAATAAATTTATATATTTGCACATAATGCACTCAACTCGTTTCGCCTTCCTCGACGTAAATATCTTTAGCAGGTATTTTATTTATTTTATATATTGGCTTGATGTTTTACTTCACATGTTCAACCCTCATAGATTGCATGTATTGTCCCGGTCGTTGGCCCGTAGTTGAAGGTACGTTGTCGTGCCACGTCAATCATCCCCTCTCACTCGGAAGCGGACAAGGTTCGACGGATGACCTTTGTAAAGACAGCACAGCTCAGTGACCTTGGTTTCATGTTTCATAAGGGTAAGGCCACAAAAATCTAAACAGAGAGAAACCGGTAGTGGCGGTGTAAGAAAATTATATACCCCATATCATCCTGTGACTGTCGTAAGAGGCTTCAGAGGGAAATTAAAATAGACGCAGCATCTTCCTAATAATTACTCAAAATAATAGGAAACTGGTTGTCAACCCGCCTGGCTAGCGTGGCAACTATGGCAGCGAACTTTTTTAGGCTGTAATTGACTAAAAATTTAAAAGGCAAAGAATACAGCAATTTCAAAGGTGCCTTACAGTAACATTTCGTTACCATATAGTGACATTAGTAAATTTAACCATTAAAAAGAAAACATTATTTATTTAAAATTACTTAATTAGTTGCTACGTTTACAGCTGTAGTTCGCAATTAATAAATATTTATGCTCCTACTGACTTCTAGAAAATATCAAGTGTTATATCATGCCTACTTATATCATACAGAGTGCATAACTTTATGAGAAATAAAAATTTACTATTACTGAACATGACCTTAATCGTCCAAGTGTAATATTTCCAAGTATTTATATGTGTTATTTTCTACGCTACGTATTATATTTTTCAAATACTATATTTTTTAATTAACAATGCGCTCAAGACCTTACTATATTTTCTAAAGTATACCTTTTAAGAAAAAAATTAACATCAATTGTGTCATTCTGTGGCGAAGCTAAAAATGTAAGGAAACCAGATTGACGAATATATTATACCTATATTATTCATGCTGAACCCGCCAACCCGCAATTGCAATAACACTTAATACGAGGAGGATGTCTGTGCCGCTGTAAAAAGTCGTGGTAGCTCCAGGGTCTTTGGTTTCATAATATGCGAGTAACCCGAGACTGATCCCCGTGTCCGTTCCACCAAAATATTTAATTGCAGTTTTGAGCACACGCTCGACGATAAATAAATGCTGTCAGTAAAACGTACATAATTCTTAAAAAAATGATTTCAGCATCTTTGAAGTTACGGAAAATGCTTTCAAAATCTCTTGGGTACTATTTTTCTAATGGAAAAATATTTTAAAGTTCGCCTTTTGTTCCTATACATTGTGTTAGGTTCAAAAAAGTTTATTATATAGTTTTTGTTTGTTATTTACTGTCACAAGTGTCCATGGGTTACATTGGCATTTTAAAAGAAGGTAAACTATTAGCTCGGTTAACATCTATTATAAAAATATCATCAACTAAGGTTACAACATTCTATTAAATTGATACGCTATTAAAGTCACTATTAAATAAAATATTACGTCTGAGTTTAAGTACTTACTTTGAATTTAATGTAGTGAAATTAAAACATAATTAAGGTAAAATATAACATTTAATTAATAAATATCTAAAAAGAGAAAAAATCACCATGGGTATATGAGACTGTTACAAATCCAACCACCTATAACGTCACATTTCCCAATTCGATTTAATTATGCGACCTGAAAACAATAACTTTTAAAGGAAACAACGAGCTAGCAATATTTATATGGTCGAGGAAATATCATCATGTAATAAAATTTATAAAATCGAATACAGTTATTTTATTAATATTGTGTCCATTTTAATTAAATCGTGACAAATATGAGGTAACAGACACTGCAAGTCAGTACTAGTTATTGATACTTCGTTATAAGAGCTATTTTAAGACTAGGAAATGAAACCGCGATGAATTAATACATAGAGACAGATCATCTAATTCCATCTCTCTTAGTTCAAATTCTATTAGCGTTTCAGACGCAACCGGTTGTGAAAGACTGTCATTAACTTTTTAATATCTTGCACGGACTACACCCGAAAGGAAACTGGTGGCTGCGTCGCTAACTGTGGTCTTATTTTAAACAACGAATCCAAACTTTGTCGCTGGAGGAGAATTTGTTATAAAATACAAATTTCACATTTTACTCTCTTTATGACATTATCCATTATCCGTCTATATGTATCGAGTATTTTAGAATAAAAAGTAAACACTCAAAGAACTATCTTGCATTGAGTTTTCTATTCGAGAGTTTGCATAAATGAAGCTGGGTCAGAGCATGATATTGACATAATTCTATTTTAGAGTAGCTAAAAATAAGAAGATCAGGCCTGTCTTAAAGAACTATCTCTTTTTTCATAGTGTATGGACGAGGGTTGTCTATACAACAAATAAAACTACCAAATTTGTAACTAATAAATCTCGATTGTGTAATAGCAAATTAGTCTATCATATTTTCAATTCTTGGCAGTGTACTGTGATTGTTTTAACAGAATTCGTAGATTTAAACTCGCTAATGAGCATTAAACGTTGCCGTGTTCGATTTTAAGTTTGTTCACTCTGTTTTACGTACTATCCACCTTTTTCTTTACGATCTGTTTACGCTACGTGCAATGTTTTTACATCAGGGTTATCGGGTAGTGCGCCAGAGCTGACAATGCAATGGAGCACTTGCTTGTCTAGACTCGACGGTCATTGAAATGATTTGACCTTTGAAACAATTGCCTTTCTTTATTAATTCGCATTGCTCCGGAGCTCGAAAACAGTTACGGTTTCAAGGTGGCACATTATAGTTTTGTGTCATTAATTATCATCTTGTTTATAATCCCGGAACTTGGTACGCAGCAATAATGTAGCAGGAAACTTCTCGTTCGTTTCCCTATTGAAATTATTTTCGCTCATGAAATGCATAGATTGACTAATAAAAACAGACCGTAAGTATAACAGCGCTTCGAAAACTTGCTTTTTGTTTTCAACATCAGTAAAACGCGTCTTGACGCTTGATTAGAATAGATTTTACGACTTACTTCGGTTGGATAAGCAAAACTTCATAAACACGTTGATTTAACCCTCTATGTGTACGTTAACCTACCTTAAATGCTGGTCGTGATATTCTATTATCTATCTGTTATAGCCTATCAAAGACCACTTCTGCATAGCCTAGCACCGCCATAGATTGCCTCATAAGGAGGATATTTGCCATAATTGCCACGCTTGGCAGGTAACTTAGCAAACGCAGTTTTTTATTTATTTTCTAGTTGTTATTAAGAAGACGCTGCTTATCTCCATGTTTGTTTTCTTTTCTATGTCGCCTCTTACGACATCCACGAACGATATCTGTCTTCGTGCTATTATGGTATTCATTTTTAACACTAGCGTTTTAAAATGAATACTATAATTTCAAATATGGTGTTTCAAATCATTTTGTGCGGTTATTGTATTGTATACCTTGATTATATGTTTTTTTCATATTATTAATTATCTGGAATAACCTGTTACAACGATCGATAAATTTAGCAACGACAAAAATATCGCTTAGGTATATGGGAATTATCATGTAGGTATTACGTTTAGTCGCCGCTATAAGGGAGGTCTTTGTACTCCATCCTAAGTGCCCCTCGTTTTGTAAATAACATGAAATCAGTCCGGGGGCGGGAAGGTCAGCGTTCATTGGTTCCTCTGTAAACGAAGAGCCTCGGTCAAGGTGTACCTGGCGCCATCGTCAGCGCAGTGAAGAACGAAAATAAACAATCGTGAAAACGTTATTCATTGGCGAAAATCTGTTTTCTGTACAGATGCTGTCACGGATAGTAACTAGATTCTTTAATTAAGATTTTTGTTGCAAAACTAATAATTTTTGAAGATGAAACTTATTAAATTTTTTATTTAAGTTATGCAAAGTATTTATGGTTTACCTAATTTGCATTTTTCTTTTAAGTAAAGTAACCTTAAAATCATAAAATTGATTTTGCTACTAAAATATTATTTCAATTATAAATTAACTTTGATGCATATTATAAAAATATCACAAATTTATTATGATATATTAAAAATAAACCGCATCATGGTAAGCGTCGCGAGCTCGCGAGCTAGCAAAATCCGATATAATCCAGCCTCACTAGGCGTCGCGGAAGTATTAGCCGGAATAATTTATTCACGCGACGGCTCCTCCGGCGCGATTTTAATTTTAAATGCAGCTAAAATTTTTGACGACACATCTGATTCAGCAAAGGATTCACTTTTGTGGCTGTCTGACATTCATGCGCGGCGTAATATTGTATTCGCTTGTGTTTAGTGCTGTAAGTTTTAATTTAAAATACAAGTGATAATCGAACCTTTAGTCCTCCTGATGGTAAGTGGCTAAGTCGTAACTTCAAATAAAAATCCTAGAAGATGCGTTGTCACCTTCGAGGACCAAGACGAAATGCCTCATTGCCTGTACAAATACTGACTATACTCTTCAGACCGAAACATAGTAGTGCAGACGCTGCCGTTTGATGGCAGTAATATATAAAAATTGATAAATTAATTTTAGCACTTTTGTAAACGTATTTTTTGTATTTCGTACTCTATTACAACAGAAAACCAAGTCCTTTAATACAGTGTTTACAAGCTAATGAAGTATTATTATTTACGCCAAATATCATTTTATTTTTAGTCATTTTAGGTCAATATGCGTAAAAATTCTTGAAGCGATAGAAGTGAATTATGTGAGAGTTATAACTTCGATTTCTTAAATTTGATCACTGGTAATACAACGCTTATACATAAGTATGCTAGAATAGGTGGGTAGATTTGAGAAAGCTTACCTTCCCAGAAATGTATTCATTATAGGTAGGTATCGCCATTAATAGATCTGTGGTAGCTTAGATGAAATAGTAAGTTATAGTACTGTAATGTTATAATACTGAATTCGATTTATTCCGAAATTCGAGGGCATGTGAAGTCCGTCAATACGCAATAAGCTAGCACGGCGCGGCGTAGGTACTGTTTGTCGCTCTAAAAATGTCTCTCATAAATGAGAGGAGCTCTGTAAATAGCATTATAATATGCGGTCTTGAATATAGTATACAAGAGCCAAGATAGTTCTGGGCTTTGCATCCATCACTCGAACATTTCTTAGTTCCTTTATTTAATATATGTGAGACCTAAGATAGTTTCGGGTTTGGAATGCATCGTCCGGACATTTCGTAGCTTCTGCATTTAATATAGTATACGAGACTCAACATAGTCCTAAGTTTTGAATTCATAACTTGAACATTTTGTAAGCTCCTGCATTTAAACTGTAGCGAATAATAACCCCCGACGAAAACAGAGGGGTGTTATAAGTTTGTAGTGTGTATCTGAGCATCAGCTCCAGCACGGATAAATCGATTTTGATTAAGTTTTTTTCGTTAGAAAGGTGTCTTAATCGATAGTGTTCTTAGCTATATTTCAAGAAAATCTGTTCAGCCGTTTGAAGATCATCAGCATTTCGGGAGTTTTTAAAATTTTTAATTTAAGTTATACTCTCACAAAAATACTAACTCTAAGAAAAAAAAGGTCGCTCGTTCTATCGGGTGCTGGCCGTCTGGGTCAATACGCCTCATTAAACGTTTTGTTTTCACCGTAAATCATCGTGTTCATATCGGTCAATATATCGTTGTTATGTATTGGCTACAAAAAAATCTGAACTTATGTACATAGCAATTTGTTTCCAACTTTGTTTTGCTGTTTGTTGATAAAAAAATAATAAATGACGTTCTTATAGTTGAAATTGTCAACTATAGTCTCTTCGAGGAACAAAGGCAAACCCGAACGTGATTACGGTAGAAAAGGCGATTGTTCCGTACCATTTATCACCTCTACGGTCTATAGACCAAACAAAAGTTCCGATCGTTACTAACAAAGCAAAATGAGAACTAAGATGTTACAAATTAAGTTTAAATTATGTTGACGCGACACTATCGTCATTATCGCTCTCCGCACGCGCCTCTTACGGCTGTCTGTATGATTTACAGCGTACTCCCTTGAAGGGTACCATTGTTAGCGTAACAACTCCCAACACTATTACACAATCGGCCCGTTTGACGCTTGGTAAAGGTTATCTCGAACTGCACGCATTCTGCACTGTTAAGACGATTATTTATTAGATAAACTACAATCAATAAAGACTTTTTTCTTTAGTATTGTATGTTGACATCTCCGCGGTTTAAGTTTGACTTTAAATCCTTCTTTACCAGCCCGGGTTTAAGTTTGACTTTAAATCCTTCTTTACCAGCCCGTGAAGTTCCACTGTTAGAAATGGGCTTCTCCCGTTGTAGTTGAAAGCAAAATTTCCCCTTTTGCTTTCATCGTCACGCTTGGCAAGCGGATTGACGATCGCAGTACCAGACCCATTTTGTTTATGCCTGGCACACCATATGATATGGTTAAACCGCCATCCATCGGAAGCTATAAAATCTTTCTGGCATATCCCATATAGTCGCTTTTAACGATAGCCACGTGACGAAATGAGGTGATAGATTCTCATATGCCGCCATTTAACGGCAACCTTCAAATATTGATAACATAATTATGCAGGTATTGTGTAAAAAAAATTCATGAAAACATAAAATAATTTTCCGTGTATTATAAACTTACTTTTCCTATTGAAATTCATTTCATCTTATTTTACCTTTCCAAATTCATTTATTTCAAGTTTTGCGTGCATCTCTTCTTTTTTCAATCAAACAAGTATTACTTTCAGTGTGATTTGTTGATAACCTTAAACTTAATTCGAGTTTTTAAATAACACTAGTTTTACGGATTTTATCGCGTATATTAACTTATTTTATATTCCCGACTTTTCGAGCACTTTACAGCACTTCAGTTTATCGATGGTATTTCAAGTTCTCGATCTTTCCGACGATCGTATCGAAGGTGTGCAATTTGCCACTACAGACGTTGAAAGTTTGAAGCTCAATTGATTGGCCCATTTTTGTTATGTTGATCTTATTTTAGAGAGTTTAAACTAATAACTTTTTGTTTATTTATTTATATATTGCAATAGACATGGCAGATCTCAAAAATCGAACCCTATGCGACAGTGGGCTGTTTTCCACTCTAAACTAAATCTTACAATTCTATTAAAATGTACATGTTACTAAAAAAACCAAGATATATATAAACTCAGACCTAAAAAAAATATAAAACTAATATACAAATCTCGGAATAAATAAGAAAGCATTACAAACAAACTAACCAATGATTTTTTTTATGGCGTAAGGGTGACATACGAGCACACAGTCCACCTGATGGTAAGTGGTTGCTTTGGCCCATAAACATCTACATCTATCCTCGATTAAGAATCAAAATACAGATGCGTTATCACCCCTGAGGACTAAGATGGAATGCCTCGTTTCCAGTAAAAAGGGTCTCCGGTTCTTTACACTCACCATACGAAACACAACAGCGTTAAGCTGCTATTTTACGCTGGTATTCTGTGAAAGCGAGTTCCTTCCCCGGTCGAGCCGACCCATTCGTGCTACAACTATACCAGTCATATAGCTGCAGCATGGCTCTACCACGTAAATGAATACATTTCCTTTTCCATAATTTATCGTCATCGTTTGTCCGCATATATATTGATTGTTAATCGATAATGCTATTTTACAAAGATATATAAATTTTATACATATACATTTAAATTCATAATGTAATACATTTAAATACATACACAAAATTACATTTAAATTTTACTTTTGAATTTTGTAAAATATATTTTTTTTAACCAATTATCTTACTATGTCTATGAAAAACAGATTCCATATTTGTCACACTTACTAGTTACTTTAACTATTGTAAGAAAGAAAGTTCTATTTTGTTTCGTGGCTAGTGTTAACAGATGATTTTTTATAAAACCGGAGTGACAAACGAAGTAGTAGCCACTTACTACCAGGTGGACTTTCCACCTGATAGTAAGTGGCTACTACTTCGTTTTCGGTGACTACTGCAGTCCATGGACACTTGCAGCCAACTTCAAACAAAGAAGGCTATATATGCGTTGTCTCCTCTGAGGACTAACATGGATTGCCTCACAGCCTGTAATTATACTGGCTCTCTATATCCACGCACTGCTATGGAAGGCATAAATAGGCAACAGGGTGCAGACCGATTCCTATGCAGAAAAAAGAGTCCTACCGCCTTCTTAGTACATAATTGTACTGAACCCTCTGCATGTTGTTCGGCATGACGACACGCTAAGAAGTAAATTGATGAATTAGTAATATTAGGTTCTTACATATGAAATTAGCGTTTTGTACGGGAGGAATATAAAGTCAATTTTTTTTGTAAAATATATTTAATCAATCAAAGTATGCACCGTTGTTATCTATGCACTTTTGCCATCTCATAGGTAGTTCATTGATCCCTTTACTAAAAAAAACCATGGGGGCGAGAATCAATAAACTCTTTGAAGGCGGTTTGGACTGCCGCATCAGAGTTGAATTTTTTTCCTTGTAAGAAGTTGTCCAAATTCCGGAAAAAATGGTAATCTGTTGGAGCAAGGTCCGGGGAGTACGGTGGATGTCGCAGACATTCCAATTGTAGCTCATCTAACTTAGTGGTTGTTTGTTGTGCAGTGTGTGGTCTTGCGTTGTCGTGAAGCAGCTCTAGTGGCCTAGAGCGATTGACCAATCTCGGTTGTTTAGCAGCTAGTTCTTCCTTCATGGTTTGCAGTTGCTGGCAATAGATGTCTGCCGTAATCGTTTGGCCAGATTTTAGAAAGCTGTAGTGAACGACACCGACGCTAGTCCACCAAACACTAACAAGTAACTTTTTCTGAGTCAATTTTCGTTTGGGCAGGATTTGGCTGGGTCTCCAGGGTTCAGCCATTGCGACGAGCGCTTCCGATTATCGCACAGTATCCACTTTTCATCACAAGTAATGATTCGATTTAAAATCCCTTCATTATTGTGCCGGTTGAGCAAAGTAACACAGCAGTCGACGCGTGTTTGCAAGTTCGATTCACTCAATTCATGAGGTACCCATCGTTCAAGTTTTTTGCTTTCCCGATTTGCTTCAAGTGGATTAATACAGTTTTATCACTTACCCCGAAGCCTGCAGCTATCTCTGAAGTGCTTTGTGATGGATCCGCTTCCACAATAGCCTTTAATTCTTCATTTTCCACTTTGGTCTCCGGCCGTCCACGGGGTTGGTTCTGAAACGTACCGTGCTTTCTTTTGCGACACCAGCGCCTAACACATCATTAATCCTTCGAGCTGTTTCTGCAGCACTGGTGCCACGGTAGAGCTCGTACTCGTAAATATACCGATATTTCATGTTTTCCATTGTGCGGTAATAAGCGACGCCAAAGAAAAAAATAATGAGGAAAAAACAAATGAATGACTGTTTTCAAAACTCAAATGTACCATCTAAATGAATTTATAAATTTGAATTTGGAAATCTTAACCAAAGAGGAGATATTTCAAATCAAAGTGGTCAATACGACAAAACGCTAATTTCATATGTAAGGACCTAATATTTTGGCATATAAGCTTGCAGTGCAGCGTAAAAATTCATATAGCGCTAATGAGTAAGCAGCGTCAAAGGTGCGAGACTTGAACTGTAATCGCCAGTCCGCCAAGCGTGGCGCTTGCGGCATACGTCTGTGTGTGGTATGTCGAAGAGATAGAGATAAATAATTACATCTCTTTTTCTTAAATGTAAAAGAAATCTACTTACGAAATACATTAACTTTTATTATAACATTAGTTACGTCAAATGCTGCCGACTCGGAAAGGGACAAATTAGCAAATGTGAGTGTGAGAGAAAGGACTGTAATGTTTATCAAATTATTCTACAGGTCTAACATGACCTTCCTAAGTAAACAAAACTAAGTTAATAAATTCCTTTGTTAGCATTAAATAGAAAATAAATACTAGGTAACTTTTAGAATGCCCTGACAAGCCATTATCGTCACAGCCTGTGGGCATACCCGTAGTTACCGATAATGTGCGTTTGAAACTGCAATAACAGCATACATAGTGAATAGATACTGCTGCAATAAAATTAACCGTGACAGTAATAACTGCAGCGTTTGTACCACCTGAGTCAAAGAGTGAATTTGACTTTAACGATGCGGGAACGGCCAGCTGCACGTTCGGTTACGCAATTTTAATATTATATAACATTTTTTTTATCTTAAATTCATTTTACCTACCTTTATGATAAACTATTTGTTATATTAAAGTAGTACCAAATCAAACCAGTTTAGTTACTTTTCGTCACATGACGCATTAATAATAATTTATTATATTGCAAAAAAGTTCTAGGTACTACGTAGCAGAGCCACGTAGCTCGAAAATAGGTCAGCTCGGCCGGGTAAAGAACACGCTCGTTCTGAATACGTCCGTGACAAAGCAGCATAATGTTGGTGTTCTTTGTATGCAGACTGACGAGAGCCGGAGACTCTTTTTACTTGTAACGGGGAATTTCATCTTAGCCTCAGGGTGACAACGCATCTGCATTTTGGAACATGGAAGATAGAATTAGGTGTCTATGAGCCAAAACATCTTACCATCTCGATGGATTGTGTGCTCGTGTTTCATAAAAAAAATACCACATTTCGCGCTCTAGCGTTAATGTTGTAAGGGTAATGTGGAATAACTATTGGTTTTCGGCAAAAGGCGGAGTAAACATCTTAATAAAAATAATGATTTCTTATATTTACGCGAACACTACATATTGAATAAAACTTAATAAAAAATCTTTAATGGTGTGAACGGGTTTTCGCTGCGATTCTATATTTGTCTTTGAACGACAAACATTCTGTAAATGCTTTAAGAAACAATTTTTTTGAAGAATTAATTGTTGTTACAAATAATTCAAACACCTTGTGGGTCTCTCTCTCTCTCTCTCTTGACTTTGCTTTCCTAAGCAAAGGTATTTTACTTCTCTCTTCTCTGTCCCGTGAGTCATATACGAATATTTCGATTGTCTAACTTTGTGGGTATCGTAAGAGGCGACAGAGGTAAACTGAAATAGGAGAGGGTCAGAAGCGTGGCAACTATAGCAAATATCCCCCTTATGAGGCAATCTATGGGAGAACATAATATGACAGTAGTAGATTTTTGATAGGCTATAATAATTGAATAAACTTTAGTGTGTATTTTGCGGACAGGGAAAATACTTTTATTTTAATTTAATATAATCTTGTCAAACATTCCGCTATCCGGATTGGTACTTGTGACTTTATTCCTCTGGCCATTATTTTACATATGATTGATATAGCTCTGGTCCCTCCATCGCATTATAATGGATTGCAATAATTACACACTATTCGTGACTAATTCACTACGAACCGCGTAATATTCCGCCTATATTGGTTATTTTCCAGCTGTCTTCGTGTCCATGGCATGCAAGAATTTGACAATGTTACCACGCAAGATGAATAGTTTGGATAAGAGCCTAGAATTTATACTGACGAATGTACACTACTATTGGGCAGACATGAGTTTATTTTGGTTTCGTTGTACAATTTATTTACTATCTGGAAGCAAAAATAAATTGTTAAAGCTGCCAGTGAAGCATTAAACTTTGAAACTTTGATAGTATCTTTATGAAAAATATGCTGAAAGTTTTTACAACACTTACACAGTGTTGGTGTCCTAAAGTATAACTTTATGGTGGTATAGCGTGTCGACACGAAATCCCTTCGTTCTGACTCATTTCATTCGCGCATCTGTATACAGCATGTGTTACGATTTTGCATTTATGAAACAAGTTATTAATTTAATGCTATGAGGCATCGTGACACTACACATTATTTTATCAAAATTGCGGTTCCTTGAGATTTAAAATTTTCCTTGTCAGTCGGTACCCCAAGGATAGTATTTTTGAGATATTTTTTTATAACTACGTCATTTAAATATTCCTCTTAATATTATAGTCTTATTTTGTAAAAAATAAATATACGAATCATTTTTAAAAAACTGTTCGTGTGTAAAAGCATTATATTCCTATATTCAGCTAGCCATAAATCATTTAGGTACTTAATTTTAACGTTGATTTGTTTTTGTTTTATATTATTATATGAAATATTACTTTCTATTTTATTGACATCGTTGTTTTATGAAAACAATAGGACAGCATAATCTAATTAATTGTTGAAAAGAATGCTCATGCTTTTATGTTTAACTTTCTAGTTGATGGAATTTTTGTGTCAGATTTATCAGTTACCGTTTCATATTTACTAGCGCAAATTACTCATTGTGTAAGCTGTCGTGGACATGTAGGTTGATTTGTCTGTAATTATTATTTAACAGAACTACTTCACGTCAGTTCGTAACATAATAATTAATTTCATAATTACAAATTGTAGCCATTGACTTTCCCAACCTTCGTCGATGACCTTGCCGCGTCGGGAGTTCAGATGAAATATAGTTAGAGCGGTATGGTGCAATAGTTAATGTTAAGTTTTAAACAGTTTATTTAAAAACTGCCTTGGTCCCTTATAGTCATAACAAGTACCTTCTTATTATATTTTGGAACGTCATATCAAGACATAACTTCAACACACACAAAAATAACAATTAGTAGAATTTTAATAACCAGATTCGCAGGACCTACACATCCATAATTTATTAATTACGAAGACAATGAAAAATATAATATAAATCTATTATCAATAAAAGTCAAAAATCATACAAATAAACTTTATAATTCATTACAGAGGATTTTTATTTTACTAAAAATTCGCTGATAAGAGATATATGTATATTACCAATTGAGTACTTGTCTAGGAACCCAGGATTGTTATTAAAGATTCTCGTTGGGTATTCCATGCTTACATAAGATTCTTACCCTATTTTAATGCGCAACAAACGACGAAGACCAAATTAAGTTTATTGCTACTGGTTTTAACTAACCTATTTAATAAATTAGCAAAAACTTTGATTTTCTTTCTATAAGAAACTTATGTATGTGTTTATAAAGTCTACTGACGCATAACGAATTATAATTGCGATGATGTCATCCACTTTTGAGTCTCTTACGATCGGTAACACATTGTAGACTTACATGTAACGATGCGTTGTCAAATCAGCTGATGACGTTATTGCACATTTTAACTCAGACGGCCGCGGTTAGGTCACAATGAGGGCTAATAATCTTCCACTCACCAGATGTCGCTAGTTGTAAATGAGTTAGTTTTTGTAACACAGTGTTAGTTAATTAAGAAATATGTTTTAAATAATAGCTTATCAGTTTATAGAGTATTATATTAATACACAAAATAATGCCTCAGTGGCTTGATCTTTAAATTTTTACACTTTTTTGCTCTTTTTTAATTTTTCTACTTTTAGTTATATCCATAGTTTGGTTTATTCATTTATAATCGAATTAATATAAAATATAACTAATAATATTGAAAGAAACATTAACCTTTACATTTTCCTAAGAAATTATCTTTCCCGCTATGAAATCTGTCAAATATTTCACCTTATTGCAAAGTGACGCCGCCCTGGTGACAGAAAATGTTGTGGACCGCCCTCATTGTCTTACTTAAAATTTTCCAATTAGTTTGCTTCACTAAGCTTAGATCTATTAATAGATTTTTAATAATAAAATAAATAAATCCGAAGGTATCCGAAGTAAATGTACCAGAAGCTTCAAAAGATAATTGAAATTAAAAAATTTAAATACCCCCGAAACAAAAGGAGCTAATGACCTTCAAACAACGGAACAAATTTACTTAAAATATAGCTAAGAACACTCTCGATTAAGATACTAATACCTAAATGCCGTGTGATGCTTCACCATCATCGTAAGAGAATCTATCACCCAATCTCATTCTTTGGGTATCGTAAGAATCTGTTTCTGATATCTGGTACTGGGCTCCTCAATCCACCTGCCAAGCGTTACGGCAACTCCTCTCAGCTGTAGGCGATTCATATGTTCAGCTATAGGCATTTTAAAGGTTGATAAAGATGTATTAATTACCCTCTTTTAATAATGAAAATTTAATACGTGGTAGAGCCATGCTGCAGCTGTAATAAATATGGTTGTAGCACGAATGGGTTGGCTCGAAAGGGAAATGACCAGGCTCTCATAGAATACCAGCGTTAAATAGCAGCTTAATGCTGCTGAGTTTCGTGTGGTGAGTGTAGTCAACCGGAGACTGTTCTTATTGAAAACGACTCATTCAATAAAATTCTTGTGTTAAGAGTGGTTCACAACAGTAGTCGAATGATGGATTCGAACCTATTTTGATTCTTAATCGAGGATAGATGAATATGTATATGTCATCCACTTACCATCAGGTGGACTATATCCTACTTTATCACCCTTATTTTATTAAAAATATTATGTAAACATTTAGAAATTTACCAACTTACATCTTAATTAAATAAGTAACAAAAATTTTATATTTCATTTACATTGTACACTTATAATGTTCGTAACTTTTTTTTTTTTAAATACCAATGACAGCATTTTGCGTTTTAACTTTCCGGAATCGATAAAAACTTATTCGAATTTCACTTTGCAGACAAAATACGTGAGCTGATGTTAATATCCTTTGTTGCAATTTCAAACTTCCGCCCAAACTTGGCCTCATACTGAATGACGTCAGCCAACCTCCGTTTTTATGGTTCCGGAAAACTAAGAGTTGCGGAAATTGAATCTTTATCCTCACATACACAAATTATGTTTGAAAATTTTAACTTTGACATTAATAAAACTTTCGGGTGACCCTTTGTTCTGTCTAAAAAATACTTTTTATTTTGTATACATCATCATTCATCTTTAATTTGTTCGTTTTTACAGCAGTACTGTTTTTCGTATGTTTGTTACTTATTTACACTTCTTTTTACGTGTATTTTACAGTTCTTTAATAACAAGAAATGTTATTTCTACACGGATGACTAGTTCTGGAAAACAAAGAACATTACCAAAATGAACGAATTAGCAATAAAACATTCATGTCTAATTTTTAAATAATATTATCAGTATTCCTACTAACCTATAACGGTGGTAGAGCCACGTAGCAGCTTTTGCTGTTGCACGTATGGGCCGGCTCGAGCCGGGTTAGTACCACGACCTCACAGAATACCGGCGTGAAGTGGAGCTCTGCTTTGCGTTTCGTCTGGTGAGTGCAGGTGACCGGAGGCCCAAATTCCCCATCAACATGGTAGCGGAATTAAATCTTAGACTACCCCAGGAGGTACCAGCACCCTGGAGAATCCTCGCTGAGCATCCACGACCATGCTACTCCACTCCTGAGCGTGGGTGCTCAGGCTGCCCCGCGTATTCTGGGGGCAAAATTCCGCTCAAAACAATAACTGCTCAGGGCAAACTGAGCAACATGACCAGGCGACCCCTGCCACGCTATCCGTGGTTTCTGCAACATCAGGGGACTTCACTCGAACCTAAACGCCGTCCACTACCATCTTGAGACGGCGAAGCCGGCCTTGCTCTTTCTGACCGAGACGCAGGTGTCCTCTCCGGCTGATACTTCGTATCTCTCCTACCCGGGGTACAAATTGGAACACCCCTTTGTGCCTCGGGCTGGAGTTTGCGTATACGTCAGAGAGGACATCTGTTCTCGACGCCTCGGCAGTCTTGAAGGTTCGGACCTGTCCATCCTTTGGCTACGCGTAGATAGCGACGACCATCCGCGCGTCTACGGGTGCCTCTATAGGTCCCATAGCGGTAATGCCGAAACAGACCGACTCATCGACCACGTCCAAATGGCTACAGATTCCTTGCTACAACAGGTCCCATCCGCAGAGATCGTGATCCTTGGCGATTTTAACGCCCACCACGCCGAATGGCTCGGTTCACGTTTAACCGATCATGCGGGAGATCTGTTTATGACTTTGCCTTGGCATATGGTCTGACACAGCTGGTTACTTCGCCTACGCGGATTCCAGATGTGAAGGATCATACACCTTCCCTGTTGGACCTTCTGCTGACCTCTCATCCGGACGGATATCAGGTTTCCGTCGATGCCCCTCTCGGCTCTTCGGACCATTGTCTGATCCGGAGTGTGGTGCCACTCACGCTCCCCTCGCGGTTGCGTTCTGCAGGTTGCCGCCGTGTTTGGCATTACAGGTCGGCGGATTGGGACGGAATGTAGTCTTTCTTTGCATCCTACCCATGGGGCGGGTTTGCTTCTCGCCGGATGATCCCAGCGCTGTTGCTGACTGTCACTGATGTGGTGCTACAGGAATGGAACTATTTATTCCATCATCTGTGGTACCCATCGGAGGCAGATCGCAGCCTGGTTTGGTCGCTCCTGTAAGACTGCATTACGCAGTAAGCAGGAGTGCTGTCAGGCCTGGGCTGAGGCTTCGGCGCCTCGGGATGTAAACACCAGCATGCTTAAAAGTATAACTTCGCCTCCAGGTCCTTCAAAGAGTTATTGCCAAGGCAAAGTCAGAGCACATAGGCAGAATTGGCGAGAAACTAGTTCGCCTTCCTTCAGGAACCCGTGCATTCTGGTCTCTCGCCAAGGCTGTCCAAGGAATTTCTGTAAGCCATCACTACCATCTCTGCACAGGAGGACGACTCACTGGCCCACGCCGCAAAAGAGAAAGCCGACCTTTAGGCTCACTTTTGCGTCCAACTCGACTCTTGATGACGGGGAACACCGCCGACCATCCCGCGGTGTGAGTGCTCCATGCCGGATGTGCGATTCTCACAGCGCTCGGTTCGCAAAGCACTCCTCTCCTGGACATCCACAAGTCGAGTGGTCCTGACGGAATCCCCAGTTGTGCTGAGGACGTGTGCTCCGGGTTGGCACCGGTTCTAACGCGTCTTTTCCGGTACTCCTACTCCCTAGGCGTAGTCCCGAAATCATGGAAGACAGCTTTTGTCCAACCGATCCTAAAAAGGCGACCGCTCAGACCCGTCAACTACAGGCCTATCGCCATCACCTTGTTCTCCAAAATAATGGAGTCCGTTATAAACTGCCAGCTCATGCGGTACCTTGAGGATCACCGGCTGATTAGTGACCGCCAATACGGTTTTCGTCGGGGTCGATCAGCCGGTGATCTTCTGGTCTACCTGACTCATAGATGGGCGGAGGCAGTAGAGTCAAGGGAGGCATTGGCCGTTAGTTTGGACATTGCGAAGGCTTTCGATCAGGTTTGGCACAAAGCGCTTCTTTCGAAGCTCTCTTCCTATGGGCTTCCCGAAAATTGTGCAATTGGTTCACCAGCTTTCTTGCAGATCGGAGCATCAAGGTCGTTGTAGACGGTGCATGTTCCGACTACAAGCCTATTAACGCTGGTGTTCCACAAGGCTGCGTGCTATCACCAACGCTGTTTCTTCTGCATATCAATGATATGTTGCAAACCGGTAGCATTCATTGCTATGCGGATAATAGCACTGGTGATGCTCTATACGCCGGCCGTGCGAATATTTCTCGGGAAAACGTCGCCGAATACCGGAACAAACTTGTGTCTGTAGTCGAGTCTTTGCTGAACAAAGTCTCGGATTGGGGCGACTAAATCTAGTCCAGTTTAATCCTCAGAAGACACAAGTTTGCACGTTTACCGCTAAAAGAACCCTTTGTCGTATCTCCTCAGTTTCAAGGCACTCCCCTTGTTGCCTCAGCCAGTATCGGAATCCTCGGCGTCGACATATCGAGTGACGTGCAGTTTCGCGGTTACTTGGAATAGAAAGCCAAATTGGCCTCTAAAAAGCTTGGCGTGCTCAGCAGAGCGGGACAGTATTTCATGCCGGCACAACGCCTGCAACTTTACAAGGCGCAGGTTCGGCCTCACATGGAATACTGTTCCCATCTCTGGGCTGGGGCTCCCCAGTTCCAGCTCCTTCCACTTGACCGCATCCAGCGCAGAGCGGCTCGAATCGTCGACGACCGAGTCCTTTCCGATCGGCTCGATTCATTGGCGCTGCGAAGAGATGTTGCATCTCTTTGCATTTTCTTTCGCATTTACCACGGGGAGTGCTCTGAGGAATTGTTCGGATTAATCCCAGCCGCCAAATTTCACGAACGCACATCGCGGCAGAACTCCCGATACCATCCACACCATCTGGATGATTGGCGGTCCACCACTGTGCGATTTAGAAGATGTTTTCTTCCTCGCACAACTTCCTTGTGGAACCGATTACCACCAGCGATTTTTCCGGACCGATACGACTTAGGGACCTTCAAGAAAAGAGCCTACTCCTTTTTAAAAGGCCGGCAACGCATCTGCAATTCCTCTGGTTCCCCTGGTGTTGCAGTTGTTCATGGGCGGCGGTAGTCACTTACCATCAGGTGAGCCGCATGCTCGTTTGCCCCCTCTCCTATAAAAAAAAAACTTTGAACGTTTTTGTTAGAAAATGTTTTAAGTCACTACTCAAATGGTAGTCTCTACACAAATATTGTGCAGATTTTAAGAGTATGGTTAGGGTGGGCACGCTCTCACACGCTATATGTACATTTGATGGCATTCGGGGCGTCCTAGTTTTTATACAAAAGGTGAATAGGATGGCCATGTCTTGTTGGTTATTTAGCTACTTTTAAAGATAAATATATCTTTAAAAAATATGCGTAAAATGATAAAAATTGTAGAACACCAATTGTACAAATTGTAAGGCATATGTGTATATCAAATCATGAGATAAAATATATTTTTACACATTGTTATCATGGAACTAGATATATAGATTTTATTAAAATGCGCATTTTAGCCGAGAACTGAATCTGGTCAAAAATTGCACCATTACTTATAGTTTTACCAGTACAGGCAAGTCCTGTAATTAATTAATATTTTAAATCATAGGAAATGTCTTATTTATTGTATTTTGTTTAAAAAAATCTTCCTTTAAAAATCATTCATCAAATTCCTTATGGTTTAATTGGAATTAGGTTGGTAAATTAAGATTTAAATGTGCATATTACTCAAGCAATTCAACAATTTCGTAGATTTAGAGCTGCCTAAAAAATCCGGAGTGATTAAAAGACTTCACTACACGCATTTTATTCAATGCCTGCTACGTTCCGCGCAGAACTCTTCATATCTTAGAACTCCTTATTTGTTCCCGTGATTCATTTTTATTACTTTAATTTTACTTTAATGTGGCGTGCCACTCGCCGCCAATTTCCACCGCTGTATTCTCCTAATCTTGAGAGGACAAATTAGTAAGTCACTGTTTTTTCAACGAAGTTCTTTGTTCCTGTTTAAAGATCCCTGTAAAGCTTCACATAGTTCCAGATTATATGGCGAAGGCCGAAATTTGAAGAATATATTTTTATGTACATCTTTGCATGATAGGTCTAAATACTAATCAAGTTTACGTACGCTTGCTTGAGATAACCTCGATTTAACTGACACCTCCGTTGCCTTGCCACTAACTGAACATCACCGCTTATGTATCTCTTCACCCCGCTGAGAATGTTCTGCTTCGCTCGGCTGATTTAGTTCTGTATAATCGGAGTTTTAATAAATGGAAACTTATTTATCCACGGTGGAATATATATATACGTGTTGTGACCATTAGTGACGATGTAGTACACTGGATATAAGAGTAGAAACATTAACTAATCTACGTTAGCGTATCAATCCTAGTTCCATCAAACGGCTTATCTGCTCCAAATATCATTGCAGGAACACGTTTCCATAGAATGTTTTAGCTTATATAGAACCATTGTGTGATTATCTCTTGTGCGCGTATATTTGGAGCAGCTAGGTCATGGATATCTATCGATTGGAGCTCAACGCTAGGGCTGTGGTGACGTGGTGGTGTGTCTTCAGCATCAGCGGGTTGGCGCTGGCGCTCGGCGGAAGCAGCACGGGCAGCCCTGCAACGTCGACGGATGCGCGCGATCACACCGCGACTTCTTCCCGCGCGCCCTCTCCGCCGCCTTCCGAGAGGCAGCAACACTCCAGGTAGAAAGCGCCACGCTAGGAACGTTTGGCTTATCTGTTTATGGTTGTTTTTGTTCTATGATGACGAACGCTAGCTTTTAACTCTTTTTTTTAATTTAATTTTAACCAGAATTTATTAAGAGTTTAAAAAAAAACTTTTAATAAAATGCCGTTAAAATTTGCATTATGCTTTCTGTAAAATGTTCTAAAAGTGCTAGAGAAGTTGATTGTCTCTTACCTCTTTTCGTTGTGCTTTAAGTAACTGTTGTTTTGCAATTGTAACAACAAAGCTAGCGTATCGTTTGTTGGCATACGATAGTTATGGTGCTGGTTGTGTTTTTTGTCATGGTTTTGTTGTGGTTTCGGTTTTTATTTAATTTCTTAATCAATAGTTATCATATTGTTTGCAGATTTAAATGCATGCTTGTCTGTTCAGTGTCTTAAATTCCTTGTTCAGAATTTAGATGTTTCAGCTTTTTTTTGGTTTTGTTTTTCCGAATTAGTATATAAATTAGTCGTATTGTAGAAATAGTGAAATTGATTCGTCAACAAGAAACGCAAGCTTAATCAAATGTTGTCATGCCATCTATCAAGAGTCGCAATTGGTTATATCACGTTGCAGCGGAAGAATATAAAGGGGTTTATAAATAATTCAACATGGGAATTGAGCATAATTAACATTGTAGGGTCGGGCAATGTCAAACTCAAACATTACTGCGATCGATGAGTTGATCATTTTTAACGACCCTTGTAATTGATTGTCTGCTTTAAGCCTTAGTCATTTCTAAACAAGTTATTTTGATCACAAACAATCTAGCTCGCTCGAAGATCAGAAGTACTATTTCGATTCAATATAAAAGCTGCTGCGCTGAAAATGTTGCAATATTTTGATAGAACAACTACTTATGTCATTATCAAAAGCACACTTATCATTTCTAAATTAAATTTCATTACTTACAGTATGTGTAACTAGTTAAATTTCATTACTGTAAGGCATAGAAAGATAAATAATAAGATCGCATTAATTTTGCTTTCCGTCGTCGGTTTCTTATTTTAAGTTATTTAATTCGCCATCTATCAGATGCCACCTTAGAGTATACATAAGCAAGTTATTATGTATACTCTAAGGATACCACTAGCTTTCAATGGCATTTCTGTTAGTGTTAGGACACCGACAGAATGCAAGACAAAAATATTGCGCGTTAAAGTATCAGAGTAATATACAAGAAAAGTTTTATATAAGAAAACCATTACACGATTATTGCTTTTTTGTTAGTACAAAGTTAATAAAAAGTAAATACTCAAGTTGCATTCTAAACATAGGATCATTACACGTGAAGTAATTACTCGACCGAAGTCCACCTCTCTGAACATGCTCTGATCACTCAACATCGCGATTCAGTCGTTGAGTGACGGTTAATTCAATGTTTTACACCCATTAAAGATGATACATATTAAAATAGCATCACTATATTCATTTATTTTTTAATGTTAAGTGGATGCAGTGATCCTTAGATACGTAAATCTATCCTCCATTAGGAAGCAAAATACAGATGTGTTGCTATCCTTGAGGTTTATTTGGAATACCCCGTTAACAGAAAATAAAATCTCGGGTTCTCTACACATACCATACGAAACACAACATCTGTCTTTATGCTGGTACTTGGCGCTGGCATTAGGTGGGAGTGGCTATCCCTCCTCCGCCAGTGGAGCCGACCCACTCGTGCTGCAGCCATAATACCGTGAAGCGAAGCTCTAATACGTATAATACTTAAAATCGTATATTCTTCTTCGTCATCAGCTCGTAATAGTCTACAGCTAATCGTGGACCTTTCTCGTTGTACGGAGGATTTGCCTTAATTGTCATTCGGCAGGCTTGGCAGGCGGACATGACGATGGCAGTACCAGACGTCTTGCATCTTTTACGTTGCTGCCTGTCGCTGATCTGGGTATTTTGTTTTTACATAAAATAAGGGTGATAAGCGGGCACACAGTCCACCAGATGGTAAGTGGATGCTGTGGCCCATAGACACCTATTTTCATCTATTCTCGATTAAGTATCATAATTTAGGTGCGTTCTCACCCCTGACGACAAAGATAGAATGCCTCGTCACCCGTAAAAAAGGTCTCCGGTTCTCTACACGCACCATAAGAAACACAGCAGCATTAAGCTTTTTACGCTGGTATTCAGTGAAGTAAGTATGTATATAAATTGTTTCTCTGTGAATATGGAAAAAATTAAGTTAATAACAAATTATTTGTTGTAAACTGAAAAGCTAATAATACTGCAATTCGGTCCGCCGCAATTTAGATGTATTTAGAACGGGACGGGCATCCTACATCATGTTCCGAAAATAGAATTCGTCGGCTGTCAAATGATGACATGTTATAGGTTTTTTTACAGCGGGTTATTGCCTGAGCCCGCTAGATGTCATTGCAAGGGTACGCTGTAGCGTTGGCGTCGAGGTGGCTCAGTTTTTTTCTTTGTGAGATGTTCCTGTTATGAATTTTGAAGACAACGTGCGTTGTATGTAGCACATAAAATGTTAATGTCAAGTTAATATTTTTATTAATTTTTAAAAGTTCCTACTTTTAACAAAAAACGATACTGATTCTTTACTTTTTATTATTTACTTTTTTAATATGGACCTAACAAATACAAATTTGTAGTAGCTGAAGATACTCCTTTCGTACTGATAGTATTTGTTGGAGGAAAAGTTATAAACGTGAACTAGATTAAAGCAAACCTTGTTACTAGCCAGTTTTTTGTAGCTTACTTCATAAAAATAGTAGATAATAGTCAATTTCCGTCGGAAAGTTGGCTTTTAATACATTTTACCTCCTAATAAATTTACCTAATTCAATGAGGTTTTGAAAAGTTTTCGATTAGTCTAAAAGGTTATTATTAAATATTAACGAAGAAGAAACATTTATCTACTTGGTACTAGCAGCGATAGTGGTTAAGTATTGAAAGTTAAATAAAAGATGTAAAAGTAACAAAAAATGTACATCCGTTTGTATTCGTTACTTAAACACACTCGTTGTAACTGTTATAAACTTATCGTTACTCGTTACTTTCGTTGCAGTCGACTATCGTGAGGGATTGCGCTATGCGTTTGTGTATTCTTCTTACTATTTACACTTCACACTTCGGTGCAGTTACATTATTTGCATCTAACTTTGCGACAATAATGAATAGATTTTAAACTATGTAATAATGAAAATAATGAAATCTGTTAAAATGAATAAAAATGAAAACAATGTTTTAATGAAATGAAAAATCAAAAATTTTTTTTAACTTACAACAACAAAATATGAAATTCTTAAAACATTAAAAATACATGCAATCAAAATAACATATAACAACAATCAGTAAAATTAAAGAAAAATGTACAACGGACTTCAATATAAATAAAATGAGAACATCATTAATGTAGTTGAAGTCAATTACATACGCATTATGAAGAATAACTCATTATATTTAATCAATATGGGACCATATGAGAAGCACCAGCTTTCAAACAAACAAATAATCATCAAAATCGATTCACCTAGAAAAAAGTTCTGAGGTAACACACATAAAAAATACAGTCGAATTGAGTACCTCCTCCTTTTTTGAAGTTGGTTAAAAATAAAGAAACCTTAGGTGCATATCGATCGCGCAATTCATTCAATCGCCGCGTTTCAGGCTTCGCATTCAATGTATTCATTTCGTATATTCATACAGTCTCATATTCATGTTCTAGTACCGACAAAAGCAAGTAAAAAAGGATATTCTTTGTTATTTTTTATTTATACTCACTGCCCCAAGCCATGTTGGTGTTAATATGAAATCATATGACTTCATAGGTGTTAAGGGTGACAAACGAGCACACAGTCCACTTGATGGTAAGCGGATGCGTTGCCCATAGACATCTACACCTATGCAATACAATACAATACAATATACCTATCATCGATTAAGAATCAAAATGCAGATGCGTTATCACCCCTGAGGACTAAGATGGAATGCCTCGTTTCCTTTAAAAAGGGTCTCCGGTTCTCTACACTCACCATACGAAACACAGCTTAAGCTGCTATTTTACGCTGGAATTCTGTGAAAGCGTGGATTTTCCGCGTTCGAGACGACCCATTCGTCCCACAACCATAATAAAGCTGTAGCGTGGCTCTCACGTACAAGTGATATTGTCTGACCTAACACATGTGCAACTTACCTCACAAATTGCACGCTCCACTTGCTACCCCATATTGAGTGCGGAAGTTGGGAACAAATAATGCATAGATATGTATACATACTACACTATTCAAAACACGAGTAGCGTTAATGAGAGGGGTTATGGGGGATCCAACATTCAATAGAAACAATGAAAGCTTTTATAATGTGGTATTACTAAGTCTATATTGTAGTGAAATTTTATATTTTTTATATTAAATTAAAGTTTCATGATATACACTAAAGGAGCTGCATGGGTAGGTACTTTGGCGTTTTTTATTTGCATGGAAACGGTCACTTTGACCCACTTGTATCTTTTTTTTAATCTTAAACTAGCAAAAGGGACCGGCTTCTGCAATGACACAAACAGTTTTTAAAAACAATGTTGCAACTTTAAGCAATGACTTTAAATTCTAATTCTAATTCAAGTTATCGAACTTAAGACTAGTCAGTATTAAAATACATAATATTATCTTTGCAATTGAATAGGTTAGAACCTAAACTATATTAATATAATGTTATAATATAATATAATATATTACATTGTCCTTTTACGTTCGGTTTGTCAGGTAGAAATCGCTTAAAGCGATATGACCACCGTTTGTAGTTCATAAGCTTTCCGTAATTGTAACCACTTTGTATAAATGCAATAAAGAGTAATCTGTCTATCTATCTATCTATCTAAAGTATACTCCTAAAGAGCAACTGATGTTTTCACGTGTGTTTTGATTTCTTTTGCCCGTAATACTTCAAAATGAACCGTTACTTTTGCCTTGTAACGAAAGGCGAAGCGAGTTCGATGCCCGGCGAAAGCCCGACCTCATAGATTCGCCATTCGCGATTTATCATGTTACACTGAAGCCTGTCAATCTGTTGTGTTGAGTTATTGGTGATAAGTAAAACCAAGACCGGATTTTCGTTAGACACTTCGGTCTGTTATTCATTATTCAATAATGTCGTCTGCATTTAACTCTATACGTAGTCCAAAAATTACTAAAAATAAATAAATTTCCACATAATGGCTTCTGAAGTTGGTGATAAGACATATAGTTTATCGAATAATTACAAGTAAAGCCCATTTTTTTAGTTTTTGCAGTTGGTTTCACAAAAGTGTAATTATTTCATCCTTTTGAGTGTCTAAGGAATATCACAAGTTTTAGATAACAACTAGAATGACGTTTAAATAGACGTCATTCTAGTTGTTGTGTACGTCATTCTAGTTGTTGTGTGTAGCGTGTAGAACGTGGTAGAGCCATGCTGCAGCTACATTTAATAGTATAGTTGTAGCACGAATGGGTCGGCTCGACCGGGGAAGGACCACGCTCTCACAGAATACCAGCGTAAAATAGCAACTTAACACTGCTGTGTTTCGTATGGTGAGTGTAGAGAACCGGAGACCCTTTTTACTGGAAAAGAGGCATTCTATCTTAGTCCTCACGGCTGACAACGCATCTACATTTTAATTCGCAAACGAAGATAGATGTAGATGTCTATGGGCCACAGCAACCACTTACCATCAGGTGGACTGTGTGCTCGCTTGTCACCCTTATTCTTTAAAAAAAATCTTTATTCCGTACTTTTTCACTCTTAGAGATGGAGTTCTTTAAATTAATATGAGACCACCCTTAAGTAAAATTAATATTCGATTCTTTTTTTTCTTAAAAAGGAAAAATGAATCATTTAAATCGGTTTAGCGGTTTTCGAAAATCGGTGAACATACAAAATAAACATCCGCGTCTAATTCAGAACCTTCTTGTTTTTTTGAACTCGGTTAATAAATAAGGATAGTTTACAAACGTCGCACTGTTAGGCATAGGACACCTCTTATTTCTGAGAGACTTTGGTAAAAGTCCGCCTCGCTGCTCTAATGCGTGTTAATGGTGTTCATAATACCTCGATACACGGGCATGTACTTTTTTAATCTCTCATACATGCTTGTTTTCTCACGGTGTTTTCTTTCAACGCCAAACACGTGGTAAATTAGAACTGGAATTTGCAATAAACAGTTTCATTTGTACCGGCAGGGACCAAACTCGATTTGTTCGCGTATTATGAAAATTTTAGGCGAACTTTTATCCTGCTAGCTACAAAAAAATAACAAAAATAATTGAAAATTTAAAAACAAAAATGATTGATACTGGACAGAAATTATTTAGTAAATTCCACGGCTTTTATTTTCAAACTCATGTACTGGTAGAGATGGGTGGGGCAGTAGCATCTTCGTGATAACAGCTCAAAATAGCAAAACTGCGGTTTCTCACCAAGGGGTTGGAAACCGCAAAAAATAAAAAACTGCGGTTGCTAACCCTCTATAGCAAATATCCTCACCATCGATCACTAATGAAAACTCACTATCTATGATGCAATCTATGTGGGAGGCCTTTGCTCGACAGTAGACTTTGACAGACTGTAACGGTAACGGTGATGTCCTAGCGTCAATTGCGTAATCTTCGACTTAACCATCAAAAGAAGTATAATATAATACTTTGCACACAAGACTAGTACTAGTAGACACTCCACTACCTTATTGCGTGTTAAGAAAACTATATAGTGTTGCTATCTCTCTTAGTAACATTAAAAGTTTTTCATATGACATTGAAACCTGTCCAAAGTGGTTGTAACAACATCCACGAGATTCTTCCAGGCACCCAACCGTGCAAGGACTCGCGCTTACATTGAATAGCACATTGTTGTAAAGAATATTAGCATTTTCTCCGATCGTAATAAAGTTGATATCACATTAATCGTAATCCTTAGCTGATATTCTGGAAAGATCGCTGCGTATGCAGTTGCCTTTCATTGTTACTTAATGATATTGTAAAGTTTCCGTTAAACTTTATGCTGTTGTTTGGTGAATTGCGTGTTGAATAAGTATTGTCTGCTATGTTATCTCGATTATTTAAAGTTTTTACTTATTTTTTATAATTACTTTTTTTTGCGTACCACAATTCGTTTTACGCATATATTTTGGAAAACTTTTTAAAATCCATTTTACACCATTCACTAAATAAACTACTCTTTCGAAAACTCATTAAACGGTTTTGAAAGTTAATGCTATATTATATAGAATAATTTCTATTAAATATAGACTACTAGTAATACTTATTAAAAGTTATAAGTTTTTACCTTTGGTTCGGAAAAACCTCAGTTGTAGGAGGAATCAGCAAAGAACCTAACATGACTTTTAAAATAATATTATCAAACATTTCGTCCACTTGTTACAAGTAATATAGACAGATGATAAATTAATAACAGCAGTATTTAGCATTAAAAGTAATATACTATACTTAACAGTTAGCGAAATGTTTAGGGTCTCAGCATTAGATGCTGCTTTTCAGAACTTTTCCGGCTGGTCGCGGGCACATTCGTTACTTTTTTTATATAAAATTTAAGATATCTAAATATACAAATTTGAGCAAAAAAGAAATGGAAATGATTAATATAAATTAACACAACATATTATGGACATGCAACACCTTACTCTTAGTTTTAAAGTGTACGTTTGTTATCTTTGATTTTAACAGTTGGCATTATACATTTGTTAAAATATTATTACTTAAAACGCAAAGTTGGACAAAAACCTAAACAAACAGCAAATTTTGTTTATTTTTTTTAAAACCTCATTATTTCTTACACAATTTTTAGTCTTGTCCTTGTGAGTTCGCATCGCTCGAATGACACGTGTGAAAAATACGGTGTGAAGACTGCGTTATGATGGAACGATCTTTTTTGTATTCTATTCAAATGTTTTTTTCCAAGACCTGTGATCCTAGATCCAAGATCTTTAAAAAAAATATATCTTTTTAACCGGAAAGTTCGATATTTTTTAATTGTACAGATTCAAACGTGTGCCTTGTTCCTGCCTGCCCGCCTTGTTCTCTGGGCGCATTGTAAAATCAAATTAAATAAAAAAATGCTATAAATAACCAAATACTTATAGTATTTATAAGCCAGGAGTTGGATATGTTTCATTAAAAAATCTTATTCGAAAAAATATAATAAAATGCGCACTTTGTGACACAAACACAGTTATAGGGTAATAGTAGGGCATCGGGTGTGTCGTAATCCTTGTTCGCTCTCTTAATACAACTTTTAAAGAGGAACTGGATATTTTACGTAAGCGGTCATTAGATAAAACGCTTACGTTTACATTTAAAATATAATTAGCACCTAAACGTGTCAAGCACGTTTGACCATATTTAATCCCTAGTTGAATTTAAAGCTATAGATGATAAATATCCGAAATGTATAAGACTGAGAATAACATATACATATATTTTACAACTGTAAACTTTCGAGAAGGCAGCGCTTGCGCTAATTTTGTGAAATACTGCACTGCAAAATTTATTTTGAATGTTGTCGAAATAACAATACTTGTGTATTTTTATACTATATCTCAGGGGGTGCATTAATAAAACTTCCCGTCGCGGCTTTGGATACTTTACATCTAGCGATAAACGAGGAGGTATTTTTTTTTATAGAATAAAGGTGACAAACGAACACAGTCCACCTGATGGTAAGTGGGTACTGTGGCCTATAGACATCTACATCTATCCTCGTTAAGAATCTAAACGCAGATGTGTTGTCACCCCTGAGGAGTAAGATAGAATGCCTCATTTCTAGTAAGAAGGGTCTCCGGTTCTCTACACTCACTATACGAAACACAGCAGCGTTAAGCTGCTATTTTACGCTGGTATTCTGTGAGAGCGTGGTCCTACACCGTTCGAGCCTCGAGCCGACCCATTCGTGATACAACCACAATACAGCTATAGAATGGCTCTACAATGTTGAAAATATCGGCATGTATCCAAAGCCGGTAAGATGTTTTTGTCATGTCCCGTAGTCGCCTCTTACCACACCCACCACGGGACGAAATGGGCTAATGGATCCTCTTGCGCTGCCACCACACGGCATTTTAATTCATTATTAGAAAAAAAGATTTTTTTAACTTTTACTGCGATCAAAAAGTACAATCTAAAGAAGAATTTCAAAGAATTGAATCTTTCGTACTGTTAATCTAAGCTGTAATATGTATTAGCGTTTTTTTAGAACATTTGATTTACATTGGAATATTATTAGAATTTCACTCTGACCGTCTGTCTTCATATATTACAGCTTCATAATTTCTATAGTTTTCAACCGATTTAGATAAACATTTATGATCGAATATATGATTAGAAAATATTACAAATAAGTATTTTTTTACTTTTTTTTATAAAATCTGCTTAGTTATGGAAATTTCTTGCATCAAAATAGTCTGCAATGATTCCTCTTCCCCTACCTTCAGCTCTATAAATAATATGACTATTGTATGGTGATTGAAATTAAAATGAAAACTGGGCACAATTTCTCTCACATAATTTAATATTCATCCATCTTAAACCTAAACGTACAAGGCTCTTGTTTCAATATAATTTTTAGAAAAATAGGATTTTAGGCACTTAAATTAATAATGTGTTTCTAATATGATCGTCCATAAGTGAGCAGAAAAATTTAAGAATAAAGTAATCTTAAAAAGAAAGTCGGCTATAGATAATCCGTTTTGTGGTGTGCCTATGGAACACGGTACCTACCTACGGTACGGTACCTATGGAACAAATATGAAATATGCCATATTTTTTAAACAATTAAGAAAAAATACTTATATTTTTATGGACAATTGTTCCTTTAAAACACATTGATGTCCATGTGTTAAATTTCACGCCTGCATTGTATTATTTGTCGAGATAGAGGCCAATATATTTCAATAATTTAACTGACCGCCAATATTGACCTTTTAAATATCATTATCTCTGCCATTCATCATACTTAAAATTGTTTGTATAATCAATTAAAAGAGTGTCGTTATTAAAAGATTTTTATATAAAATGTTATTACTGTTAATTTAAATGAATATTAAAAATATACTATACCTACGTTTATTTTGCTGGTTTTCGTTTTGACGCATTCGTCTTAGTACCCAACACTGTGGTCGTTTGTGGAGTGGAGGGCCGCCCTACACTTCTCTTAACTATACGGTTCTTTAAGCTATATAGCCGGCCCATTGCCACTTCAACTTCTATTCCGTTGAGCTATATCAGTTTCTCTGGTTCAACTATGAATATCTCATTATGTAGTCTATCACGCAGAGAAGCTCTGAACCGTAGCCAGGACTTGTGGCGACGCCGGGGACTAGGGGTCATTATTTTTATGTCGTTGCTCATGGAAGGATGTTTGCCATAGTTGTCACACCTGGCAGGCAGATTGTTAACCTCAAATTTTTATTTTATTAGGATTTTTATTAGGATGACGCTGCCGCCCATCTGATTTGTTCCCTTTGCCGTTACTTATGACACCCTCTGTACGACATGGTGTAGTAAATATTCTCACACCGCCTTTACATGGTCTTTTATTATCAATTTAAATTATTTTAGTGACTTATTCCTATGATATATCTAGTTTAATCTAGTAATATCGAGTTTCGCTGAAACACTTTTATCTCGTTACACTTCTTTCATTAAGATGAACGGCTTTGAACTCTATTATTTCTCAGCTCTTTTAATTAACTCCTGAGTTAACATTGACCTGTGCCACAAATAGACTTGTGTAATTACGCAGCCGTGCAATCTACATACTCTTCAACGCGCTTAACGAGATACTTTAGCCTCCTACGGCGTGAATTCTGAGTGCTGAGAGCATCATAAACAAGTGAAATAATTATAGTATTACTGCATATTGTATTTAACACACTTTATTTGTCACTATAATATATAAATTGTTCATAAAGACTACTTAATAAATTTATAATTGTTGGAAAAACAACCTAGACATGACATAAAAAACTCAATCTCCCCGTAATAGAAGTTTGTCTGGATAGAAACCTCCCTCTACCCGTGTGAATTTTATAAAATTGCCTATTGCAGCCCAGATACACCAATTTTTTTGTTTATTTGATATTACCAATTTGTTGCAAATGAGTCTAACGTCAAACTATGCCTTCCACCATTACTTTTAATTTGTCGTTATCATTAATGTGTGTCACGTTATGTCGAAATTTCCACTACAAAAGCGATTAAACCGAAAACGCAAAGTGGGTTCATTAGTCGTAACTTCGCCAAACTCAACAATTGATACTGCTAGCTGTATTTGCTGCGTTTTAGCTCATAATTCATAGTCATAATTTAATGACGTATCTTAGACCCTGTAGGTTTAATTTTAATTAAAAGTGAAATCGCAACTTCTTACTTTAAATTATACTAGCTCTCTATACATTTCAGACCGAAACACATCAGTGCATGAACTGCTCGCTATATCCTGCAGAAATGTATGAGAATGGTACCTACCCAGTCGGACTTTGGACAGAATTGGGACACCTTGGCAGAAAAGAAAATTAATTAAATGTTGGCAACAAAATATTACTGACAGATTGACTAAATAAGCTGTGACTTTTGTGTGAATTCAAATGTTCATTTTATGTCTATTTCCGGTGGCTCCAATAGTCTGTGTGGAGTGTATGTCAAGGCAAAGAAACCTTAATTTTATATTAAAAGTTACAGACTATACACGTTCCACTGCTGGGTACAGGCCTCCTCTCATTTCTGAGAGGGTTTTAGGGCAAGGAAATGTCCGTCACGCTGCCCCAATGCGTGTTGACCAACTATACACATGTCTTCTTATTTCTCACATAATATGCAGGTTTCCTTACGATGTTTTCCTTCACAGCCGAGTACGTGGTAAATCAGCAATTAAAATTTTAATTAACAATTTCATTGGTGCCGGCGGGGATCTACCCAGGGTTACTCGCGTACTGTGAAATTTACAGCGAGCGCTTAGCCCCTGAGCTATCACGGCCACCAATTTTATATTTTGTTCATTAGAATTTAATGATTTACGGTTGAATTTCGACTCCGGTTGAGCGACCACTAGTATTTATAATTTATCAAACATGCCCCTTTTGCAACGATTGTTCCTTCATTACTATGCGCCAAAGAAGTATCTTTAATTTACAATTTCGGTAGCGGACTAGTAAGATTGGCTCGTACCATACTGTAACAATAAATGTGTGTACAATACTACTGTTGAATATAACTCTGTCGAAGAATGCGCAAGCTCATAGGTGTTGCTGCTGTCTATCACCATTCTTTGAAAATTGGGTTCAGCTTTCAGAATTTTCTGCAATTAGTCGGTCGTCAAAAACTCCCACTGCAATTTGAACCTGTTTGTTGGGCTATATCAGTTAAGTTTTCTGCTTCAAAGTTTCTTGACGGATTCGTCAACTACGTCATTATAACCCGTTACAAGTCCACTGCTAAAGATGAGCCTCCCCCAAGGAACGTCACAAAGCACACATCATACATCGACTTCCTGCAACTCGCACCATGTCGCCACTCAACTTAGGGGGTAGGGGAGTGCCCTACACTTTGTTTACAGGAGTAGTAATAGTAGTAATAGGATAAAACTATGTTTTTGCAAAATTCTTTGAACACAAATGTAACCTTTAAAAGATATTTATCGTCATTAAGAAGAAAAACAATATTTGACCTAACCAAAACAAGTTCTTGTACGAGTACAAACGCTTCACATCTCCAGCACATCAATGTCACGAGGCTATTGAATTCTGTTAGCCTGTAGGCTGAATGATCGCGCGCAAACGTCTACGAATACCGTTACCTCTGTCAGAGGTTTTGTATTGAATCCACGGAGCTTACTCGCTGTAACGGTGCAAGTAGCGGCTCGTTACTATCGTATAGTTACTATGGCTGTTGCGGTTAAGCCTTTGACAACTCTGAAACCTAATATTTATTGCTTCGTAATTTTCATCTTATTATATATCATTTTAAACAATTTTAAAAAAGGAGTAGGTTCTATACTTAACGCATATATCTATAATATTTATAACGCTTATATATTTATTTAACGTGAAACAAATAATTACTGACAGGTTTCATAAAATTATTGCACGCCTCATAACGCGAAGTGTTATTAGGTAGTGCTTTACTCTCGACACGTCAAGGTTAAACAATTTTGTGTTCTTAAAATGCCTCTATCATAGCCATATTGTACTTATACGGTAATATGAGTAGCCGTATATCAAGAAAACACTAATTAATCTATCTTATATTTTCTAAAAAATCATTTTATATTGCCACTTTGAAAAAAAAACGGTTTGAAAAATAATTTACGTGGACGTCCGGATGTTGATTTTGTATGTGGTCACAATAACTCCCTAAAAATTGACGTATCGAGACCGGGTTTTTTTTATTAGCTTCAGAATTACATAAACTGGTTCCCTATTTCATATCAATGGCCTAGTACGCGTAGTTTGTTAATAAAATGATTTACAACTTTTATAAGTTTTATTGCTATTAAAATTTAAAGGCGCTTTCATATTTTTTTAGCCCTTGATAGACAAAGGACAAATGTACCATACAGCCTATATCGATTTTATACTTTGTGTAATCGATTTATTTTGGTAAACATTATTATTTTTGTGACACTACCTGTTAATATACATACATACATATAATCACGCCTCTTTCCCGTAGGGGTAGGCAGAGACCACTTCTTTCCACTTGCTACGATCCTTACATACTTGTTTTGCTTCGTCCACTTTCATTATTCCTTCATACATGCTCTTCGGTTTAGGGTACTCTTGACCAAAATTCATTCCTCATTACTCTATCATAGGCCTTTTCTAGATCCACGAATGCGCAATAGACCTTCTTGTTTTAGCCAAACACTTTTCGGCTATGCACCGCAAGGAAAAGACCTGATCCATACATCCCATTCCTTTCTAAATCCCGCTTGTATCCCATACTTTTCGTCTGTTTCATTCACAACCCTTTCAATCAACACTTTCGCATACAATTTCCCGACGACGCTGAGAAGGCTTATACCGCGGTAATTTATGCAGTCCTGCCGTGACCCTTTTCCCTTATACAATGGCACGATTACGGCTTTGCACCAGTCTCCCGGTACTTGCCCATTTCAGTCAGCACAAATTGAAAAGGCGGTACAGCTGACTAGCCACTATGCCCTGTCCAGCCCTCAGCATCTCGACGGTAATCCTGTCATACCTGCAGCCTTACCTAATCTCATTCTTTTCAGCGCTTTCACTATTTCATCCATGCTTATCTCACTTTCATCAACATTTATATTAGTTTCCATGGAAGGTGCCGGATGCTGTACCTGCACTTCCTCTCTTTCAAACAAACTTTCAAAATACTCTTTCCATCTCTTTAACACATTCTTCTCCTTTTATAATGCTCCCATCTTGACTCCTGATGGTACTCAGCTCCGAGGTAGAAGTTTCTCCTCTGGCTGTTTTGATGGATTTCAGAAAACTTGATGTTTGACTGAAATCTTCAGTGAGCCTCCTATCGAAATCATCCTTTCGTTCTTCTTTCTTTCTAGACACAACTTCTTTCGCTGCTGATTTCAATCTTTTATACTTGTTCTTGCTTCCTTTATCTCGTCATCCGTTGCCTTTTGAACTTTTGGGTTAGCTTTTGTTGCTAACCAATCCAACCACGCTTTCTTCTTTTCTTGCACAACCTCGGAAGCTGTAAGATCTTTCTGACAGATCTCATAGCCGCCTCTTACAACAACCACAGGATGGAATGGGGTGATGGATTCACTTACGCCGCCACCTTACGTATCACTCCAAGTCAAGAATATTATGGTGAATGATAGTTTAACTTTTACATTATTAAAATTGGAATTCAACAGTAAGATTTATGTTTTTTTATATAATTATTAACAACTAGCTGTCCGCCCCGGCTTCGCACGGGTGATTTCTATATCTTGACAACAGCGCCACCTATCGGGTCCAATTGTGAATCTAAACCCTTTTCGAATCAACTGAAACACACACAAAATCTCATTAAAATCTGTCCAGCCGTTTAGGAGGAGTTCAGTCACATACATACGGACAGTAGAATTATATAATATAAATATAAAGTAAATTAGAATATATTATAAAGGTTAAATGAGAAAGTCCCGCGACCAATGCTGATTAATTATTTATGCAAAAATATCCTGTATTCGATACGCCCCGGCTTCGCACGGGTGATTTCTGGATATCGACAACAGTGCCACCTACCGCCTCTAATCGTGAATCCAAACCATTTAGGGACCCATTCAAACACATACAAAAAGAATATTCTTACCAAGTTTTATACCTATAAGAGCTATAGTTTTAAAAATTGATATTTTTAATTAAGGCCTCCGCAACCCCCCTTGCGGGGGGAATTTCATAAAATCCGTTCTTAGCTGACCTCTGCTGGGCTAAAGGAATATTCCTACCAAATTTTAAGTTTCTAGGCCTTTGGTTCCAGAGATATCAATATGAGTCAGTACATACTTAGGTAGAAATCTCTTATATATAGACTACAGTAATTTACAAAAACTGTGTTAAATATGTGTTTAATTTTATTCAGATTATTTTAGAAAATATAATACTATGTTTTTATGTACGAGGGTGGATTGAAAAGTACTGGCCTAACCAAGAAAATAAACACATACTAAATCAGTAATATTTTATTTTTCTACATAATCACCATCAAGTTCAATACACTTTTGCCACCTCCCTTCCAAGCATTTAGACCGTTGAAAAAATGATTCTTCCTTAGAGTCAAAATATGCGTCTACAGCTGCTTTGACCTCGTCGTTTGTCGAAAATCTTTGACCTCCCAAGTGCTTTTTAGGTTAGGGAACAGAAAGAAGTCTGATGGTGCCAGATCAGGTGGATACGGCGGATGCGGTAACAGTTCAAAGCCACAGTTGTGAATTTCAGCCATTGACTGTACTGACGTGTGAACACGGGCGTTATCTTGATGAAACAGGACTTTTCTTCTGAGCATTCCTCGACGTTTTCTTTTATTTCCTCTCGTAAACGACGTAGTAAGGTGCAGTAGTAATCAGAGTTTATAGTCTGACCCTTTCAAGATAATCAATCATAATCACACCTTTCGAGTCCCAGAATACTGAAGCCATCACCTTATTTGCCGACAAAATCGACTTAGCCTTTTTAGGGGTGGTGAACCAGGTCTTCTCCACTGTTTTGATTGTTGTTTTGTTTCCGGTGTACAGTAATGAACCCATGTTTCGTCCATAGTAACAAAACGATTCAAAAATCATCTGCATCGGCTTCAAATAACTCCAAACAGTCGCGTGAAATAGTCAATCGCGTCCTTTTTTGTTCAACTGAAAGCAGTCGCGGAACCCACCTCGCAGACACCTTGTGGAAACCCAACTCGTTGACAATGATGTTTTGAGTTCGTTCATAAGAGATGCCTATAATCTCGGCTATCTCTCTAATTTTTAATCTGCGGTCTCCCATTATTAAATCAAGTACTTTTTTAATATTTTCGTCAGTAGTTGACGTCGAAGGCCTTCCAGAGCGGGGTTCATCTTTCACACTCTCTACCACGCTTAAATTCTGTTATCCATTTTTGACGGATGAATATGACAGAGCACAATCGCCTAATGTACTGACCATGTCATCATGGATGGCTTTTGATGATAGCCCTTCTTATGGAGGTACTTAATGAAGGCACGCTGCTCGATTTGCTCCATTCGCGGAAATTATGTCCGATTACTTTGTTAATAAATTTATAAAATCACAACTAATTATCGCACACGTTTCGAACTTCACACAATGAACTAGTCTGAACTGAACTAAATAATGTGGGTAGATTTGATTTTAGAATTAAATGGATCTGTGTTAGGCCGAGTACTTTTCAATCCACCCTCGTATCTATATACATGTATGTATCTGATGCCTGCGCTTAGGTCGTTGTTCGTAAAAGTAATGATTTTGCCTACGGTCGAGAATAAAACTCAAGTACTGAGCCAATATTATCAATTGATAATATCGATTCTTAAAACGTGGAACGATTTCTTCATTTGTATAACTATGGACGTATCTACAATGGTCATTGCCACTAGTAGACAAATATTGTTTTAAAACAAAACTGATTTTGTATGTTATTAAATAAACTGATACAATAATATAATTAAAAATTAAAAATTTTGTACAACCGACTTCAATGTAAATTATTAAGAATAAATCAAAAATTATTGGTCAGACCTTGATCAACACATGTGAGGCATCAGCTTTCAAACAAAAAAAGAATTATCGAAATCGGTTCACCCAGTAAAAGTTATGAGGTAACACATAAAAAAAACATACAGTCGAATTGAATACCTCCTTCTGTTGAAGTCGGTGGAAAAAGTAATTTTGAATAAAAGTAAAGCACACATTCACATTCCGAATCCTAGACTTTGATTCTTCTATTCACCATGTCTTAGCATCGACTTCAGAATGTGAAATTATTTTATTATTGTTAATATTTTGGACTCATTTAATTTTTTATTTAAAGTTATTTTTTACACTTTTCAATGGACTAATCACAATCTCAATGTCGGCTAAATGGTTACATTAAAAACTTCATCCATATTTTTACACCTTCGCTTCACCCTTAGGGATGACATTTTTTTACCAAATTTATATAGGAGCACTCCTGAACCGATTTAATAAAAACAGACTCATCAAAATCAGTTCAAAACTGACGAAAATATCGCGTAACATAGGTACATACAAAATACATACAGTTGTATTGAAACCTCCTCATTTTTTAAGTTTGCTAAAAGTACTGCATAAATTTGTATATATACACAAACTTGCAACATATGACAAAAAAGTTATAATTAAATCGGATTATTATCCGAATAAAATTAGAAGTAGCTAGATATAAAATATAATATCAAGTATAGTACAATATGTATAAAAAACCTTATCCTATTCATGAGGGTCCTTTTAGGTATCGTAATATGAATCTGTTCATGTAATCTATTTCATAAATAACAAAAATAATCCTTAAATTTTTTTGATGAAATGGAGGAACTTATACTGCAATATGGCATGGTGCGGGCGGCCGTCGGGTAACAAAATCGCGACTCATTCAAAGATACCGTCGCCGACGACCGCGTTGCTAGATATTAAATGTTTGCAAAATTTTAAACAAATTGTACTAAAAACATCGGTCATTAAGGTTATGTTAAACATAAACTAACATCATTAAAACTTTCTTATTTATATCCTTAGTAGCATATTTTATATTGAATCTTTCCATGCACATAAAATAAAGAAAAAATTCAAAATTCAAAAGGAACTCACCCCAAACGCTCATGTAATATTTTAAATGGATTACAGAAGTGATTATCGAAAGGAACCAGCTCTACATGATTCTGAAGATAGTGAAAAAAGTTAGATCGTTTTGTTAAGTGGTTCTCAAAATATCTTGTACACAGAGAATTTATGAACCACAGACTAAAAAGGACTTTTTATCGGACTTTTTTTGTAATAATACTTGTTGTTTAATTTAAAAAAAGCATCAGGCTTGTTCATTGGTGTTTCCTCTTTCTAATCATGTGCTTTCCATAACATATTACTGCGATGTAAAATAATAAACACGAATTAATGTGAATCAAACCAGTGATTTAAAAAATTCGACAGTAGAGCCCAACCTCTCCGCTTCGCGTTCGAAATGTGCAATAATAATAATTATTATAACTATATTGTACACTATAAAAATTTACAGAAAATAATAAAGAAAGTGTATTAAATTTGTTTGTACTTAATGGGCGACCTTATCGCTAAAAGCGATCTCTTCCAGGCTACCTTTGGCAAAGAAAAACGGCTCTCAAAATAAATCAGCTTCCTAAAAGATTTAATGACTAATAGTTTCCATTTTCTTTTTCAGGTAAGACAATGTCTTCTAAACGGGTGACACATTTAACAAGGAGAAGGTATGTCCTAGAGTAATCTATCAAAAACTCTTCGTCGTTTTTTTTGACAGAAAAAAGGTCGTGTATTGCGAGCGACGTTACAAATTCATCTTACTTACTTGCAAGCTTGTAATAATTTACACGACTGTACACACACGTTGCGACTCGGATTCGTATATGTTTGTTTGACTGCGCTTTAAATACATGAACCTGCCCTCGGAGCGTTGGACAAAAAGCCGGTCATCCACCCCGGCAATGGTTACTTAATGTTCAACGAATTAGTCACAGTCCAAACCAAATATTTGCTTTGTGGTTGGCATATGATATGGCCGTATGTTATCAGTTTTAACCTTGGTATTAACCAAATTCAAACATTGACTTTAACATAGAATTAGTCACTGTTCATATTATCGCAAAAAATATTGTATCATAACCAAAAATATATTTTGTGTGCTTTAAATGTGTCATGTTCTGATTAGCATATAAATTTACGTCATTGTTACGCATTTGAAACTTCTTAACACGTTCAATACATTATTCTACAAGTACATCTCGGTGATGTTGACAGTGTAGAGGGAAGTGGTTCGATGGAATATCAATAAGCCAATCGAATTGACTTTCAGATCTGAAATAGCATGTTTACGTGGAGAACGGGCTGCTTGCCAACGGACAGTTCAAGCCGTATTATTTTGTTTTGGCACACATTTTTTTTTCTTACACTTCGTCGGCGTTGTTCGCTTCATTTGTATTCAGATCATTTGTGTATATAAAAGCTATTTATGCGATAACAACTGTCATTGTAAACTTGATTTGCTAATTTTTATTAACCAGTGTAAAACATCTCTCAACGGGAATTTTTGCGTGTCTGTGCAATATACAATTTTAATATACAAGTTCATTTAAGAAATCTAATCCCTCTCACACAATGGCATCTGTCTACAATTATATTGAATAAAAGTAATTAATTATTGATTACCTTTTGGTAAACATTTTCATGTCTATGTTAATGACACTAGGCAATTGGCAATTGTTCTGTTACCAAAGTTATATACTTACGTACAACACAACATCTGTCTCATATCGCATATCGTTACATAGATCTTCGGTTACGATAACGTAATTATGCGTTGTTGTGAATCGTTTATTGTTTCTTTAATCGTGCTTCGAATGCCCCTTTGACTGCTGCTATTCAATTAGGTAATTATGTTAGCAGCGCGTGCCACTATTGTGAACATAAGCTTTATTACTTATGTAACAGTCGTGCACGATATATTTCTCTTGTTTATTATCTTTCATCTTTAACATGAATATTCATTCAAGCATGGTGTTCTAATAAATTCATTATTTCAAAGTTCAAAGTCGGCATTTAGTTCCCTCAGTTACGACAACTAGACGTAGATGGCTTTTAAAGTATTTGATGTGACATAGTTGAGTTTTTTTTGAGTGTGAGCTATTCTTTTGAGTAATATTTGACAGCTGACGTCTTCTTGGAAAAGCCTACGTCCAATTGAGGCTTTGAAAATTCATTTATGTTTGTTATGTTATGTTGTCATAAGTGGAAAGACATGCTAAAAAGATAAGGTAATATATGTAATCAAGCTAGATTGTTTTCGTCTCTAGCCTGTTGATAACCTGGGTAATTGGTAAAGAGGTCACACGTCTCATCCGATAAGTCTCTAAAAGCCCAGCAGCCATCTTTATGAAACTAGTTTGTCTTTATTTTATATACACGTTTGTTTATATAGTCACGGCGGCAGTTCGCTCGTGGCGATAACCATTACAGTTTTTGCAATATACGCAAATCATTTATGAATAAACATTAAAAAAATAAATTGTTCCAAGCAGCGTTATCTATAAAATACCTACCATAATATTTTGCAATATTGTTAATCTCGAAATAAATAAAAACAATGAGTGAGGTATGTATAAGAATAATGTTCAATGATTTTAGTCTCAGTATTGTTGTTACAATGTATTATAAATTATTTTCTAATATATACAACTTTTTATATAATTAATATTAAAAGGGAAATAACTTTTTTGAGTGAATTAATTTATATGATTTAGGACCTTCCCGGTGCACCTCCAAACCTTTTAGGGTAATTATCCTACAACTGCTTTGCAAGTGAGCGATTAAAACGCTTAGTGAGTCTGAAATTACAAACCAAAATGTTTTTGTATTAAATTTTAAAACAAAAGTCTCATTGGAAAAAGAATTCTTAAAAAATATTAATCTGCAGACACAAGTAGTAGAGACTAGAGGTGAGAATTTGCTATTTGCTGCTTGAAATTTCTAGTATGTGTTACTTAATATGTATTTTTTACTCAAAACCATAATCTAACAACTTTGGTCACTACTTCTATTATGTGTGACTATTACTATTAAGTGTGACTACTTCTTAGCTGTCTACCTAGCAAATTTGTACAGTTTTAATTTAATTTCTTCTTCTAAAACTTATGTGTAAATAACTTATATGGATTGTATTAGAGGTCAAACAGGACGTATCCAATACATTGCGAACGACGATCACGTTGCTATCAGTGTTAGATGTGCTGTGTGTGATAGCCGGATGCGCTAAGATGCGCGGCAGGTCGTAGGTTACCTCATAAGTGTTGCATTGACGTCAGCAGATATCTCGTCATTCGACCACTGCCACAAATCACTTTCAACTCATTCGTTTTAAACTTACATAAATTAGGTATCGATATTAGGGGTGCTATTAATATACCTTTCTTATATAATATAAATCCTAAAAAAAATATTAAATTTCCTAAGTGAACCTTATTATGCTAGCGGTGTAAAGGTCTTTATTATGCTATCATATATTTTTCTATGCCTGTAGTCTAATGCTACTACGTAAAAATTCCAAAATCTAACACCACAGATAACCAAATGAAGTCCGACGTACAATAATCTTATTTCAATAACTCAAATACATACTTGGCATCGCGAGTCGATGTGTGTGAATATAGAACTTGTTTTGTCAAGGTAGATCGTTATGCGTAGTATACGAAGGAAAAAATCTAACAGATATAAATTATCGATATTCGTTGTTGACTTTTAATTCTTATAGTTGTGAAGCGTAAACAAAAGCAAGTAATAATGTTTATGGTCATGTCTTTATTTAAATTAGTAACCGGGGTGTAAGATTTTTCAAAAATTAATTATATCCCAAGAAAAACATAAATGAGAACTTGGCCGCCTTTTTCACATTTATGATTTTCGTGGGATAATATTCTACCGTGGTGCATGAGTTGTGTTGTTCATACTGTAAAGGTAATTGTACTTCGTCCGCAGCTAAATTTGTTGAACAAAGATGCCTTGACATACTCCTTTGTTTCCCTATTTTTGATTTTGTAAATAGGTCGAGAAGGCGAAATTTTTAGTACAAGGACTTCGGTTTCCATATTTTTGATTTGTAAATAGGTCGTGAAGGCGAAATGTTTAGTACAAGGACTTCGGTTTGTTGCCTAGTGGCCCTAAAAGAGTTGTTTGTACGCCTTTTAGGCCACACTCGCTAACCGTTTTGTTTACTCTTATAAGTGTTTATTCTAGTTACGTAATCTACGATAACATACTTCGCCCTTCTGTTAATAATAGGTATCATGACCCATTTTATCACGCTGTTTTATTTTGGCAGCTTTTAAGTCATATTTAATTGTCCACTTAGTAAGACTTACTATTTTGATCGCTTACACAATACCAACTCTGTAGTTTTGCTTCACTGAATGAAAATATTTATTATAAAAAGAAAACTGACGTTTATTTAAAATTAGCATATTACATATTAACAGTAATAAATTTTTATTATATTGTTGAGGTTGATGTCAACAACAACTTTCTTCATAGTCAGTTGCCACTTCTGCAGTTTGCAATTCGAGCTAATGTTTTATAACTTTCTAATGCTGTGTAATTGTATATGGATATCCCTCAACTACTCTTTGTTTTTAATGTTTAGATTTTTAATTCACCTGTCGCGATATTGAATCACACTCTAATTCTGGTCAGATACTTAAACCACAACAGAGACGTCACTTGGTTGAAGTGTTCTAATATTCTGCTCTTCTTGTTGGAGAGTTTAAGGAGAACTGGCCACAAACAAGGAAATTAATTGAGTACTACCCGGATTTATGTTCATCTATGTTAACTACGCCAAACAAGTTTTGCAAACTTGTGTCAACTGTCACTTGCCCTGGTTTCTTCGCGAAACGACTTGAGACTTTAAAACTCTCGTATTTTTTTTAATTTCGTTGCGAAATAAATGCAAAGTTGTTTTATATGCTATAAATACTCAGCTGTGGCGATTTATATAAGTGCTCTTAAAACCAACCGGCGTGGGTTGATGTCATTCTCTAAAACAGGTTTTCTTACGTATTTGTTATTATTGGCCAAGATTACATCTGTTTTTGAAATGTACTAATATATTTAAAATATATATCGTATGAAACATGCCTTCAAATTACTAAACTTTTTATTTCTTCAAACAAACTCTGTTTAATAAAATTGTTTTGCAGTAATGGACTGTAGAATTATACGAGTACCTAGGTTCCTAGGTTGGTTTAATTTTATGTAATAATTTCAAAGTAGTGCTTAACCTACTTAAAATCGAGCTTGACAGTGTGGCTTCCGCGCCTTACTAGTTAAATTCTTCTTACTCAATAAAGCAAACTTTACTAGTTACTACCTACTACATACACATTTGTCGTTTCTAATTGCTTGCGCCTAAGAGTGATTTCTCAGTGAAGGGCGTCCCGCTTGCACAATAAACACTCGCTCGTCTTACAGTGTCCTTAGTGACCACCGCTAAAAATATTAGACAAAGTTGTACTAGAATCAATGCCTCGGTGCTGTATCATATCATTATTCTGTACCGGAGTCTGGTTCTCGTTCAGAAAGGTGAAATCGCGTGCTAACGGACATGAGCAGAGCAGTAATCATTTCTTGCTCTATTATCCTTTCAATAAGTCTAATGTTAAAGTTTACTACAGCAATTTACAAATAATTATAGTGCACAAGTAATCATTCATTCTGATGCTCATATTAATGTTACTAGCATCAGACTGATGCTAGTAACATTAATAATCTGATCCAGTTTCTATGTTGAAAAATATATTCTTACTTTAATTTAAAACCTAAAAATTAGAATGACGAAACGATGACTCTGATTTTGTTTTTGGTGACGGTATCCTGCAACAATTTCCTCTTTTGTGCACTAAACTGACTGGTTACCGTAATCTGTCACCATTAATTGCGTCACAGCATTTGTTTGCGAAATGGTAAACGGCGCCATGCCACTGGCGATGATGTCATCTTTGTCGTCATTTATATTTTACAAGCTAGGATAACCAAAACTTGAATACGGTTTCCTTATTTGAATTTTTAATTCGCCGCTATATAACTTTCTCGTTGTCCGCTTGTGATATATTAATACTACTTTCTCTCATTTATTTCCTTAGTTTTTATAGTGGATTTTTTAACTGGTGCCTTATGACACGGCTGATTAGCATTCGTCGTTGCGTCTACCCATTCTATGTTAATTTGTAGTCTATAATTTGCTTTTAAACCATTTCACTTTACTTGGGTTGAATACTCTTGTTACTGATTTTTAAAAACGTTTCATCAATGTTCATTTGTTCATAACCTATTAGAGTGTTAAAAGCTAGCTATATTTGATAAAGAAAAATAATTATTGAAATATTACTACTAGCTTTAATTTATTATCTTGATGACCTTCGCCATTGGCAACGCTTGTTTTCAATTTTTCTCGCCCGCCCAAGTAAAATTATGATTATGTTTATTTGTATATAATATGCAACATAAAACCTTACCGTACTGACTTATTTGATAAGACTCAAAAGTCAAAACCAAACCGTTGGAAATAAACGAGTTGAAACATTTTAATAGGCACTAGGCAATACACACACAATAATTGTCTTTTTTTATTCCCACGCATTCAGTATCACGCACTACTACGTAGTACACTCCTCTCTCGCTTGCTCGCAATATTAAGTAATCAGTCTATCTCTTTCGTCTGATAGCGGCGACAGGCCGTCTGGAGCATTTATGTGGCCGCCGTGTTGCGAAAAGAAACTCATGAAAATACATACTAGGTTCATTTTCGTTCACAGTTTTTCGCTTGTAGTACTCCACTAATACTGTTGGGTCGCTCGTTAGTTACCTGAGAGACCTTGAAATAGAGTAAATAGACTATCGATCTCATATTAGATATCTTACAATTTATTTATTACGCTGCTTTTAATATCTAGTTATCACGATAGTAGTAAATTACCAAATAATAATTGTTGGGTAATACCAACTGTTGATCGTTTAATTTTGCTTGCATTAAGTACCTAAAGTTAGTTTTTTCTACTTTTGCGTTATGCACGTAATATTTTGTACGTTTTGTTAACGTACCTACATAATATGCAGTATTTGTGCATAAACAAATTTTACCCCGGCTACTTCTAAGTAACAAATATGTTATTTACTCTATGCTGGAGTCGCAAAGGAGTAGGAGATACCTACAAACAAATGGCCTTTTATGGACTAATGATGACGAAGAAGAATTATATATTCACTTTTATCTCAGTAGCAGTTCGAAAAAACTGCGAACGGGATGTATGCATCCTGATGGCAAATTCTTATAAGAATTAAAAGAAAAGATTTTCCGTACTTTTGAATGAGCCGTTTTTAAAAGCAATGTTGGAGCAATTGCGTGTTTAGGTTCACACAGAATAATGAAATCTGATCGATGCTCCCGCGCAGAAGGAACGTGCCAGGCAATCCATTAGCATTTTATTGTTTTCTATAACGCGCCAAGATACGCCGAGGTGACAGACAGATGGTCTAAGGAAAGCGTGTCTGCCATGACCAATCGAGCGGAAAGATTTTTTTTATATTCCTTGAAATATACCTAATATATACGCTCCTATTATATTTCATTGAATATAAATTGGCTAAAATGAGTTTGTTTGCAGAACACGACATATAGGAGCAATCGTTATATACTATTATTTTAGACTTTTTTTGCAACTTAACTACTGGGTGGTTAAAATCATTTTCTGCCTAGAAGTCCCTCTGGGTTGGTACCACTCCCTTGCCTATTTCTGCCTGCTAGAGGAGTATGCTCGGCTTTTCTCTGCGTGATACTTCGTAATGGCGATATCCGCAACAGAACCAGACTAACCGACATAGTGACAATGGGTCGAAGAACTGATAACCGTTGACGAAAAAAGTTTCTCGAGTAGCAGCGTCGAACCGGTAAGCTAAATATAGGGTGAACTAGATGGAGTGACGACCCGATAAGCCATGCAGAAAGTCGATGGATACAGGTGGCTCAGAACAGTTTATGGTGTTCCTTAGGGGAGACCTATGTACAGCAGTGGAGCAGTATAATGTGTTGATCATAAATTGATTATAGCAACTCTACAAACCGTTTTTGCATAAGTGCAGAATTTAAGATACAAAATGTTTTGTAATAATAACAGTATGCTCATTACTAGCTTGGCCGTGTTTATCTCACATGGTAACCGCAGGGAAGATGAGTAATTGTGGTATTATGATTTACATTTGCGGTGTGATTGCTGTCAGATACATATTTAGTGTGTCTGTTGTCGCTGTGGCACTATTAAAATATCAACATTAAGTATATGCAAGTGTGTAGGCACGTCTGTCATGAGAAAATTACACTTATGATCAAATGAAATATATGTGGGTACAACACGATAAAAATTGTAAAAAAGGACGAGCATAATGAATAACCGAAATAAAACTTTTTCTTTTTACATTCTCTCTCTCTCGCTCGCCCTTTCTCTCTCTCTGTTGAGAGAGGTTATGTTGTATATGTGCTGTATGTATGTTGTATGTGTGTTGCATGTGTTCGTGTGCGTCAGTCTGTGTACTTTACAGTGTGGTCAGTTGTTTTTTCTGTCATCTTTAAGAGAAAAGGGGATAAAAAATCGTCTCCGTAATCCGTATAGTTCTCAATTATTTATAGTTTGGATGGAACACCGCGTGGTTTCCGTCGGCTCATTGCGGTGGTCTTGTTTGTTTCGTTTGTTTTTATGGATTCCCCTAAATAACGTGAATCACACACAGTTTGTACACGCAGCTCATTGTATTTGATTTTTTGTTCAATATAATCATTGAGTCTTTTTTTTAAAATAAAACTAGTTTTACGGATTTTATCGCGTATATTAACTTATTTTATATTCCCGGCGTTTCGAGTACTTTACAGCACCCATGGTCACGGGGGGGACCGAGATATTTGACGTCCCAATGTCATAGTTAACCACGGTTACCTCCAGATTAAAAATTATTAATTTTTGTTCCGATCTACGCAGTATGAACTTACAGTATCTTGAACTCTTGCAGTTGTATGCTTGGGTTGGGATTTAATTTTATTAATTATAGGATCCCAAGCAGATGGTAGCACCCAGCCATCTTCTCTATTGAGCTGATGTGAAGAATCGACGCTCCGGGAAGTCTGCAGTCTGTGAACATGTACAGGATCGCCCCCGTCACTACATTAGATTTGATAGACGACAAATCCTCGCTAAAGAACACCGATTCCTTCCAAGGATGATTTGCGAGGCTATTGAAATCAAAAAACATCCTAATTTCAATAGAGAAGATGGCTGGGTGCTACCATCTGCTTGGGATCCTATAATTAATAAAATTAAATCCCAACCCAAACAAACAACTGCAAGACTTCAAGATACTGTAAGTTCATACTGCGTAGATCAGAACAAAAATTAATAATTTTTAATCTGGAGGTAACCGTGGTTAACTATGACATTGGGACGTCAAATATCTCGGTCCCCCCCGTGACCATGGGTGCTGTAAAGTACTCGAAACGCCGGGAATATAAAATAAGTTAATATACGCGATAAAATCCGTAAAACTAGTTTTATTTAAATGTGTAGTGTTCGCGTAAATATAAGAAATCATTGAGTCTTTTTGTCCGATTTATTCGACTTGCGGACAATATTAAGATAAAAGCTCAATTTGATCTGCTGTGCTTGCTCCTTGTTTACTTCATCCAAAGCATAGCAGTATACCGGTCAAGACATTGCATTATTTACGATAATCCTTTTCAGGGGAATTCACGGTGATCTTCAAATATACATTAAAATACCTACTGAGGAGTAATCTCGAGCTGTAATTATTATCGTCATTGTGAGTGGAGTGAGTGATGCCTTCCCGCCAATTCCAACACGGCATTCCTGTCGTGCATTTACTACAATTATTTTAAAACTTTGGCAACTGACTGCCTTTAACGACGCAAACTGCCCACGCTGTGTGAAATTAATTTTCATAGCACATGTCACCATGCCTATTATTGCTGTAATTTAAATTATATTTCTTATCAGTTATTTATTTATAATTAATTACGACGGATTAACCAATTACACTAATTAATGTAGCAGTACCTGCAAAACAAAATTAAGTTGAGTAGGCATCATATTACAAAAATTTATTAAATAAGAATGATTGCATTGAAAAGTTATAATTAGGAGCCTCGTTCGAATACATTATCTTTTAACTCACGATTTTATAACACGGCTAAGTAATACTTTGATCTTGGGGATCCTTCAAAAAATTTCACATGATCTGACGTATATAACGAAATGTTGGACTTTTATAGGGTTATTATAATTCCAAATAGGTATTTTAATAGAGTACTGTAATCTGTTATAAAATACCTATGTGGACCTATCTGTGAACGGTCAGGTTTAAAACAAGCTCTTGTGCTTACAAACAAAAGTATTTTATGCGCAAACTAAAAACTGTAGGCACCATCTGTTTACCACTGACAAAAAACAATTAATTTCGCACTAACGTTACCGAGTACCGGCAAAAAAATAACATCATGGCTTCTCATTTTGGCCGAAGCGAATATAATATAGTGTTACGAAAACCAGTTTCAATTGGTTCACCCGGCAACAAATTGAGATCGACAATATAATCGGCTGATAATACAGTTAAAGTTACAACTATTTTGACCTAAATGTCAATTTCGACCTGAAGGCAAAACGTTGCTAAGTTATAACTTAATAATAATAGGTGTTAAAGAATCGATTTCAAACGCATGCCTTTATTTTTTTCTTCTTTAAACCCAAAATAAAGAGAAAATAATAATAATTTGGCTGTTTTTTTCTTTTTTGGTGGCTGGCGTACTGTAAAATTTACAGCAAGAGCCTCTGGGCTACCACGGCTCCGCCATCACTAATGAAATTGTTAATTGCAGTTTTAAGTGTTGATTTACCACGTTCACCGTCGAGGTAAAGGAAAACATCAAGGAAAAATTAAAAAAAAATATTTCGAAAACATGTGCAGTTTGCCAACAAGCATTGGGGCAGTGCTGCAGACATTCCATTGCCCTGAAACCGTCTCGGAAATGAGAGGAGGCAGTGAAACGTATAATATAGGCTGTATGTAACTTTAACTTTTTTAGTTTAACCTTTTTCTTTTATTAACATACGTACCTACCTGACCTACCTACCTGAAAATGACGTATACAACTGTTTTGAAATGAAGAAAAAAGAAAATGGCGATCTTAGTAATTTTAATTACTTTTTAAGTTTGCTATTTACATGCGTGTTTTTCTTATTTTAAAACTAAAACTCTTTAATACTATATTCTGATTATATACCGATTATCAATTTAGGAACCTTGCTGTGAACAGCGAATGTATTGGACTAGGATGCTAGTGCTAAAGAAGTATGCAACGGAGAAAAAAAAAAGTTTTGAAGATGGACTTTTAGACCAAAAGTGTTTTACTTCTATTGTCGTACATGATATAACTCAGTGTATAAAAAATCAAAATTATATTTGTAAATCAACGAAATTACCACATTTTTTAATACTAAACATAAATATCCTATTTCTGTAGCAATCATTGTTTTTATATAACATCTAAATGCATACCTGGAGTACAGCAATATTTCGATATTTCAGCAATTTCGATAACAGCGCATTCATTAAATACCACATGTTCCATAATTTGCAAAGTCAGGTTTGGAAATACCCGTAATATTTTAAAAATCGCATACATTTTGAATTTTGCGACGCAAATTCGTACGTTGCCAGATACTTACAAAGCAATGGCCGCCACGCAATCGCGAGTTCCCCCGTCATGTACAATTAAATTACGCGGATTTTTTGTTACAGTTCTTTTGGTCTGAACAACGGTGCGATTAAACAAACCTACATATTGTGTTTTTACTCTATTCGTCTCTAGTCGTCGACATTTCAATTTACCGATATTATGACTTTATATACGATTTTGTGTGTACTTTTTGCTTTGTCATAAACACTAGAGTTTAAGCAGAGATCTCAGACCAACAGAGAAATTGACGGAACACTACGTACATTTCAAGTGACGCTTGACTTTCACTCATGCACTCATCTTTCTTCTTTCTTTCCTTGCTAAACGCTGCTAGACCATAAAGTATTCTCTTTATTTTGTGGCTAGACGCACCACACATTTTATGCACCTAAAAGCCTAAAACCATGTTGTTGCTTGCATATGATTTTAGATGAATATAAGTGCATGAGTGGGTGATGCGTTTCGGCTTGGAATAATTCCTAAACATAACATAATATTAGATTAATAATTAACTAGTTAGTAATGAAAAGAACCAACTACCCTGAGATTATTTAAACATAGCACATATTTAAATATACTAACTACTAACTATATTAGGAAATAAAATTTCTTAAAATATAATATTGTATAGTTTATTATAAACACAAAAATATTAAACGTGGCGATATATAAATGTTTTTATTTTTAATAAGTACATAATCGTTATTGTAAAAAATAGTTCATAGTATGTAAACATTTTTCTACATTGTATACACCCATTTAAAATTTAGCGTGAATGATTGGCAAGTCGATATAATAATATTATATATTACGTGTATACAAAAAAACCAAAGCCATCAGAAAAAATCATTTTCCGGTGTAAGTAAACGAATTAACATATTCCTCACTTAATGAAAATCAGCTAATATATGTAAAGAAACAGTTGCGCCACTAAATTACATTTTCGCATTTTAACCAGATATTTCGTCATTAAAAAACTGCTTTATTTCCTTAAAGTTAATTTGCACAAATAAAAGCTGGTTTAGCTTGTTACTTAACCATTAGGGCTTGCCCCATGTAACTGTAGTTATAATATTGTTGTGGCAATGAACTTCAAAACTCAATGCAAAACAACACAGTTCTATGACGGCCTGATTTGAAACCACTTTAATATTCTCAGCAGTCGGCGATAACCGATAAAGCATCTCGCGGCTTTCGCTCAGCGGTGCGCCGCATAACAACAATGGGGTGTAACTTGGGCGATGATGTCAGACTGCCTTTTACGATGCCCTCGAGCGAGCCGCGAACAAACGCCTCGTGCTTATTATTACTTTGGCATAAACTCATAATAATTACTCTCCAACGGGTCTTAATAAGCTCAACGCATCTCACTTTAATTAATTTCTACTTCTACATCGCTTTTCCACATTCTACAATCCGTATTTTACCTTTTGACTGATTTTATTTATGAAGAAATAAATAGATAAATAATTTTCATCTAAAACATAACAACATGCCAACAATTATTAGCACTATATAATATAATATGTTGGGTCATATAGTTTAGTAATATTTACTCTGATACTCAAGTAACGCGTTAAGGTAATAAAAAAAATCTTGAAATAAAGAGGCTTATTAAAATTAAATCGTTTTTTACAAAAGTATTTGTTACACACATGAACAATTTAGAACGAACTCTTTTGCCTTCACAGACTTTTGTTTAAGTAATACTCCATCATAAACATTATTTAAACAGAAACATCCATCTTGTAAATGAATGAAATAACTCAGACGTCTGGTTGTTTAAAAAATTATGTTTTTTGTTCGTTTCGCCGAAACTGAAATTATCGTATCTTCAAAATACGCTTGAACGCTTAAGTGGGTATTCTGTTGTTCATCCCGCTCTGAAGTTTTCCTACAATTGGCTACAGTACAGAATTTATTTTTAGTTGTTACTTTGTCAAAGATTTGAGTATTTATGGATATCCAAGCAAAAACTCAACAAAGTAAAATGTTATTTAAAAAAAAAAGTAAAATGTATGCTCTGCTTCTCAATCATTGACGTAGAAGTACAAAATGGGACATTTCCTTGCTCTAAAACTCTAAAATATTGTGTGTTTATGTAGTGTAAAAGTTTTGGCATTAGTTAAGAGTCAGTTAAATGACCAACCATAGATGAGATTACATTTATTATTTAGGATATACCTACTTCTTTTTTCATCAGTTTCTAAAACTTCTCTGCTACACATGAGCCTTTTCCGTTACAGGGAGGATTTGCCTTAATCATCAGGCTTTGCAGACGGATTGACGATCATACTGTCAGACGTCTCAGAAGTCTTTGAGCTGCTATTCGTTGATGCTTTTGACGCTTGCGATATATATGATCCCAAGATTTAAGTCAAGAAAAAATATTTTTTTAGTACAGCTTAAATAGTCACACTTTCTCCGCTTATTATATCAGATTTATTTGTTAATATAAAAATCTTCCTATTAAATCTATTAATATAATTATTGAACAGTTCTTTCGCAAGTCGCACATAAGAATCTGGAAGGGGACACTTACTCTCACTCTCACTTACTCCCGGTATATAGCGGTGTCTCTTTCTAGGGGTTCTTGCATCTAAGAAAATTCTTTTCATCATGTAAATCCTTCGAAATTTTTGATCTTAGCAAATGTTACTTTGGGCCTACCTTTAATACAACCATTTTCCAAGAGTATTATTGTCTCATTCCTTTAACTATCAAATTTAAAAACCGTAAATCGCATATTGATTATTTAAAAATAGTCAATAAACGTTGGACAACCTAACTGAACACTTGAACTTACGTATCCAAGCAAGCAACATCACCAAATCTTTGACTTATTTTCATACCACACATTTCGTGCACACATTAAATATTTTGGTGGAGTAGTCATGCAGGAAACACGTGGTTAAAACTACAACTTTACCTAAGTTAGTAGTTAGTAGTAGGTTTAGTGCTTCCTTTTTAACTGGAAACTTTTCACTTGGTATGCAACTATTGTCGACATTCGTTTTTCGAACTCTGTTGTTAGAAAGTCCCTCTTTATTACAATGTCTTACATACTATATATTTAAATTATACTAGCGATCCGCCCCGGCTTCCCACGGGTGATTTCTGGATCGCAACAACAGCGCCGCCAACGACCCACTCGCCGTTTAGGAGAAGTTCAGTGGCAAACACACGTACAGAAGAAGTATATATTCAATATAAAGATGAACCCACCGAAGTAGGCTTTTTGATTTATCCTGTTTCATTTAACAATGCAGAACGGAAAATATTGAACTTATCGCTTATTATCTATACCGAACTGATGCTCACTTGAATTTAATTATATAAATCGTTCATTCTTCACGCGAATTGTAAAATAAATTGTTTTATAACAGGATATTTCGCAGCTTCCAATTGAATCGTAATTACAGTTTAGGGTTAAATTACAACTTGTAGGAAATTGTGGGTTGTAGAGCGAGACAACGCCAGGCGTGATGGCCTCTCACGAGGTGCCTTCAGACACGATAATTTGTATATTCTGTTGCAGCAAAATGTTGAACGTTTGTAGTTTACCTTCACACTCTATGTTCCCTTGGTAACTCGGTATATTGAGCAAAGATATCAAGTGTTGTGTGGTCTAGTTTCGAACTATCGGTATATTTTTTAAATTGAGGTGAAACATTTATTTGCTTATTTATTTCAACTACTTTTATATCCTTTTTTCTTTTTCTCTTTCATTTTGCACTATTTCTTTGAATAAGTGTAGATATTTATAAGATTAATGATGATTGCTGTTCATCAGTTAAACTCATGCTCGTAATTAACTACAAACACTCATCACTGTAATCTACATTTTTATTATTATGTCATTTAATAAATGGTTTGAACACTTATTTTAATGACTCTCTTATGTGAGTGAGACTTACTTATGTATAGTCTTGCAGACTTACTATGTAGACTTACTTATGCTACTATAGGAAAGTCCACTTTATAAGGCGCAAGTTCCACCTCAAATGGAATACTGTTCTGATCTCTGGGCTAGGGCATCTCACAGTGCCTTTCACTTGACCGCAACCAGCAAATAGCAACCCTAATCTTCGACGACCGAGTTCTTTCTGATTGGTGAAATTCGTCATTTTCTATCACATTTACAATGGTAAGTGCTCAGACGAATTTTTCGATGTTGAATTACAACACCATCTGGATGCGTCTCGGGTCCACCACTGTGCGATTTACCAGACTTTACTCCTTTTTGAAAGACCAGTAACGCACCTTTAATTTCCCTGGTGTTGCAATTGTTAATTGATGGTGATAGTCATATACCATTAGGGGAGTCTAATGGGGAGCCATACTAGTTTGCACCCTCTTCTATAAAAAAGATCTCATGGCCGCCGATAGATGGCGGTATAACCATCTCATGTTTATTTTTTATACAATAAGGATGACAAGCGAGCACACAGCCCACCTGATGGTAAGTGGATGCTGTGGCCCATAGACATCTATCCCCAATTAAGAATCAAAATGCAGATGCGTTGCCACCCCTGAGGACTAAGATGGAATGCCTCGTATCCAGTAAAAATGGTCTCCGGTTCTCTACACTCACCATACGAAACACATTATGCCATAATCAATAAGCATTAAGCCGCTATTTTACGCTGGTATTCTGTGAAAGCGTGGTCCTACCCCGGTCGAGCCGACCCATTCATGCTACAACCATTATATGGCTGCACGTTGGCTATACCACGTTGGGTATGTAAAATGTCAGATGTAAAAATCTCTCTATCTCTCTTATTCATTACAGCCTATCAAAGTCCACTGCACAATATACGCCTCGAGCTTACTCCTTTTTAAAGGCCGGCAACGTAGCTGCAATTCCCCTGGTGTTGCAGTTGTTCATAGGCGGCGATCGACACTTACCATTAGGTGAGCCGCTTGCACGTTTATTTCGTCACTTTTTTATAAAGAAAATTATAAAAATTTGCAAGTACACATACCTTATGTGAGATATTTGTGTAATTTATTTGTCATAAGTATCTACTTTTTTTTGTATGTAAATCGTGGCTTATAAAAAATTCTAAGAAATGAAATCAGACACATTTTAGCTCTCTTATTCATCAGATATCCAATTACAGAGTATAGATTTTGACAGACATCTTACGGTGGCATAATATTCTTAGAAAACACTTGTCCGTTGCCCAGTGTTATTAACCTTTGAGTGGACAATTTTAGCAAGCAACGCTCGTTTAGCACGTCTTCGGTTGATCAAAGACTTGTTTAGACACTGACTTTGAAGGTGACGCATGTACTAATTGGTTGGATTACAGAGGACCGTGCCCTTTTATTTGTCACTCCGTCGCGCTCCGCTTAGCGTAACCGGTATGTTCACGATCAAACACAAAACTTCACAACCAAGAATACGATAATACTCTCTATAACAATGATTTTTGATTCTATTTTACTTTACGTGATATCGACATGGTATACGTAAAGTATTTATAACGCAATCTGAACATTGTTACCATATCAACCAGCTCGTCTACACTGTCAGTCGTGGATCGATTGGAATCCACCCTTGACCCTCTGTCTATGCCATATTACGTACGTTAAGACTTGCAACTTGGGTGTGCCTACGTTAACTTTTGTAGAGGTCATCCATTCCATTCCAGCCTATAAAAGTCTACTGCTGAACATAGGCCTCCCCCACAGACATCCTCATAGGGGGGATTTTGCCATAGTTGCCACGCTAGGCATGCAGATTCAGGCAAGAGAATTCAGGCAGCATTTTCAGATAGTGTAATAGTCGTTAATGGTGTTATTGTACATTCCATGTGCCAACGCATGCCAAATTCGGAGTCTTTTTCTCAGAATGATATTGTTTAAGACAAATTTGCTGCTGGCACCAAAACGTCGTTATTGTCTACATATAATAATTTTAGAACAGCTGGCTTTATTGAAAGCTCTTTAATTAACCGAATCGAATTATATTTACGACCTGTCTAGTGTCTACTGAGATAAAATTAATGTAATGTTAAGTAGATACTTACATTGTAAAAGCTTAGCTGACTAAGCTGCTTTATTTACAATATAGACTCCAATAACAAGAATTAATATTATTTAATATTGATAAAGTAAGGTGTTGCAGAATATATGGTGTCCTTTCGGTATTGCAGCACACCAGCCCATACATGGCAGCAGTACCCCATGCATGACCGGTCCTATGTGATATATAAAGTAAGAAGCTGTCCCGGTGAGAAGCTGTGAAGTACCGCCACACCTTTACAAGGACACCTAGTTTCGTCGCGGCTACTTTGGCCTGGATCTCATAGCTGAAGTTCGAAGAAATTTTAAACCCACAATGCTGAAGGCGGTCGGTTGACACCAAAAGTACATCACGGAAAGTAGAATCCAGAGTGAGCGGCCTCATTTTTCCCTCCTTTTCATTTCCGCTTTGCATTGAAAAGAAGGCTTTTCAATGCATAGCGGAGCTTGTTATCTTCACGCTAGGAATTTCTCCAATATATAAATTGTAGTATTTTACATATACAAATTACAGGTGGACAAACATCTGGAAAAATAATCGGTAGCTCATACAAATGCTTTTTCCGTGTGGGAATCAAATCCGCGACGCGCCTGCATCCTTATTTTCGCCTGACACACTTTGTCGTCTGACATTGCATTCTTAGCTACCCCCGTTATCGCTTAAAGGTCGTCGCTCACTTATCAACTTGGCACCCGACGCACACCGCCACGACTCTAGTATTTTTGTTATTTTAACGTGTACTTTCTGTTTGGTACGCTCACTTATTAACTCCGTATGTTCACCGATCACTTAACACGCAAGCTGCCGCTATGCGGACTGCGAGTGGACCACTCGTTGAAAACACTGTTTGCTCACTTGTTACTCATGAATCACATCTTCAACGCGCTTGTCATGTTAGCAGATGGTAAACTATAGGAGGGGATATCCTACTTTTCTAAAATTGTCTTTAAGCTCTTCTACCTGATGTAATTCGTTAGAAAAATTAAAACGCAAGAAATGCGCTACTATCAGGCAAGTGGCAAGAGCAACAGTGCATGACACTGTATGATTCTGGCACCTAGCAGGCCTCTGTCACTCTTGCTACCTGCGTGAAATAATTACCTACAATCGCGAGGCGTCCCCGGGGCAGAACGCAGTCGGGGCTAGCGCGTTCTAGGTGATTGAATGTTAAAAAATTTAACGCTGTTTACGTAAATAGTTTTTTGTAAATACTTGTTAAAATACTCGTCGAAATAGTTGTTGTTTAGTGTTTAGTATATTTAATTGTAGGATAAAATAGTTGAAAAAGTTTTAATGTAATTTAAGAATAATAATATATAATGCCAGTGATGACCTATGGAACTGAGACGTGGTCCTTCACTGCTGGCCGGATGAGGAAGCTCAAGGTCGCTCAGCGAGCTATGGGGAGGGCTATGCTCGGAGTTTCTCTGCGTGATAAACTTAAAAATGAGGATATCACAGTAGAACCAGAGTGACCGACATAGCCCATAGTATCTTGAGTGGCGGCCTCGTACCGGCGGACGAGTGTAGGGCGTCCCCACTAGATGGAGTGACGACTTGGTAAGACATGCAGGAAGTCGATGGATGAGGTGGCTCAGGACCGTGCTTTGTGGCATTCCTTGGGGGAGGCCTATGTTCAGCAGTGGACTTGTGAAGGGCTGTAATGATGATGATGATGATGAATAATATACTATTGTACATATATTACCTATCTATTTCATAAATTATAATGGCAAAACGTCGTTCCTACTGGATGGATGGATGGATGCTTAATGAGCAAATAAAAGGATATATATCATTTTTTAAGTTACTGAAGGATAATGAAAGGTTATTTATTTCATTTTTTGTTAGATAGGTACTTATAGCGAAAAAAAATTAAGTAATAATTGAACTACAGAAGTAATGCCTAAGTACTTTATTACAAAACTTAGTTGAAATTTACTTCACTACTCAAGTACCTACTTACATACCTATACTTGTCTTTTGTAATTAAAATATTTTAAGTTATAATAACACAAAATACTGAAATTAAATCTTTGCTTACAAGATTTTTAACTAAGTAGAATACGATCAGATTTCTGTTAGAAATCGTATTTCGGGTTTATTTGTTGTTTACACTATCTACCTATTTCTTACGAGCCAAGCATCGCGATTCCCGACGAATGGCCTTGCAAGTTGCATGCGTTAGGCATCACAGTACTCACATAGTAGCGGAAGTATGGTCGATCATAGTCAGAATAGGTAGGTACTTTACCTAAGTAACTTACTTAGCATTTCACAATGTATCTTTTTTACTCTTTATTAACATCCCTTAGTAACCACGGAAAGTCCGTTGTGCCGTAGGAAGGAGAAAAGATGCAAAGTAATACGGACACTCGCGCGCAGCGATAAAGTTTTATTTAGTTTGCTTGCGCGATTTATCTGATTAATAATAACTATGTAGGCTATTAAAACGTCGGCAAGCAGTTAACATCAAAGGAAAAAAAGTGCAACTTCTGTACGTAGTACTATTATTTATTCTGTGCACCTAGATGTAAAACGATATAACTTTCTGCATTCTAGGCTGCACCTGAACATATTATTTTAAGTCAATCCTAACTCACACACTGAATTCGTAAATGCTCAATTTACTTACCTTAGTTATTATGAAATATGAGACTAATGATGGACACCTGTTAATTTATTTGCGTTTGCGTTTGCTGACCATGCGGTGTCAACTCATCGACCGCATATAATCGCCTCGAGGACAAGGGTTTTGTGTAGACCTTTGGGACGAAAGCGGGTGATGGGTTCTCTTACGCCGTCAACGCATACGTATAGCACTATATTATCTCCTGCTATTTTGATGTGGTCAACATACTTATGTAAATAATACATAACTAATACAACCTGGGAAATATTATTCCAAGGTTGTATAAGGTTTTCAAGGTCTTATCGAAACGTATTTTGTTTATTTGTAAATTAACGATCTGCCCCGGCTTCGCGTGGGTGATTTCTGGTGAATCTAATATTAATAATAGTGAATCTAACCCATCCAGGGACCTCAAATACACAAAAAAATTCACCAGAATCGGTCGAACCATTTTCGAGTTTTAGCGAGACTAACGAACAGCAATTGATTTTTAATTTTTATATATAGAGATTTACTACATCATTTTATGTTATGGCTGAAAAAAGAGACGATTTACATAAAATGTTTTTTTTTTGATTAATGCTAAAATCTAGTTAAAAATCCGTGCAGTTCTGTGCAGTAACCTCGCATTTGTGTTTCAAGCACGCTGCTTTGTACAATACGACTAAAAATTACTCATTGTTCTAAAATAGAGCTGCATCTGTCGTGAGGTTAACTAATGATCACAATGGAGACCACTGCAAGGCGGTAACGCTGTGATTTATCGTTCGGATTACGTAGCCGATTCGTAAAGGGTACGTGTACTTGTAAACGATCTGTTATTGTTCGAGATTGTGCAACGACAGTGCTAACCTATTTGGCATAAATTAAACAGACCTACCTCCTAAAAGAAAAGCAAATTTAAACTTTAAATATAATGTTGTTTTCACCATTGATCAAGAGCCAAATTTATGTTTGTAATTATTAAAACAATTTAGGAAACCTTTAACACTGGTATATTTTAGTCATAGTTTTAGTATGACTAAGTAATTGGATGCTGTGGTTCGTGCAGCGTTCGGGAAATTACGACACATCTCGTCAGGTATACCTCAAAACCTGAAAATGAGATTGTACAACCAGTGCGTGTTGCCAGTGATGACTTATGGATCTGAGACGTGGTCCTTCACTGCTGCCCGTACTCTCAAGGTCGCTCAGTGAGCTATGGAGAGGGCTATGCTCGGGGTTTCTCTGCGTGATAAACTTAGAAACGAGGATATCCGCATTAGAACTAGAGTGACCGACATAGCTCAACGGATTAGTAAGCTGAAGTGGCAGTGGGCCGGCCATATAGCTCAAAGAACCGACAACCGGTGGGGAAAAATGTTCTCGAGTTGCAGCCTCGTACCGGTAGGCGAAGTCTAGGGCGTCTCCCCACTAGATGGAGTGACGACCTGGTAAGACATGCAGGAAGTCGATGGATGCAGGTGGCTCAGGACCGTGCTTTGTAGCATTCCTTGGGGGATGTTTAGCAGTGGACTTGTGAAGAGCTGTAATGATGATGAAGTAATTGGATGTTGTGGTTCGTAGGTACCTACTTCGATCCTCGATTAAGAATTAAAATGTAGTTTAAAAGGCTCTCCGATTCTCGTCACCAAGCGTACGAAACAAAGCACTACGCTGATATTTTAGACTGGTATTTTGTGAGAGTGTCGTCTTTTTCCAGTCAAGTCGGGCTAAAATCAGTTATTAATTGGGTTTTCTGTGAAGAAATATTCAGTAGCAGCACGGAGTGGGGAAGTTGACGGTGTTTCATTTTCGTGCCTTGGAAAACACTTAAAAGCCGTTGGTCCCGCCCCTGATCTCTCCGGCCGAATTGCCAATTGCCATCGGACTATAAGTATGAGGCAACAGAGAGTGCACCTGTTAGAAAACAATTGGGTCACTAATTTACCTTTCGCTACTGAAGGCATTAAGTTCAATACTCTGTTGCAAAGTTTGCAACAGTGTATTTAATACGTAATTTTAAGTCTTACTAAAATAACTCTTGGCATATTTGAGCAGGAAGCGAATTCTATGATATGTTAACTTTAATATCTGGGACTATCTTTCTGAAAACCAATAATGAGACATGAGACATTATAAAATAATAACGCATTACTCAATATTGTGGTGATCGCAGCTATTAATTTGAAATATTATAATATCTCGACAACAGCGGCTACTTACCGGGTCCAAATGTGAAATCTAAATTTAATCAAAATCGGTCGAGCCGTTTATGAGTTTTAGCGAGACAAGCAACGGACAGCAATTGTTTTTTTTATATATAGAGATTATTTTCACAAATATGTTTATTTTCTAATCTCAGTAATTTTTAAATTAAGTCTATTTCTAATTTCAGTAATTTTTATTCAATACTACGAAGCCGTTTGTAAATGTTAAACCCTTCTGCTATCTTATATTTAAAACTGCACAAAAATTTCCTTGTAAAAATTCGTCAAAATCTGTCTCAAGGTGATTCTGTAAGAACTGAAACTTATCTCAGAGAATTTTCCCGGTTCGTTATTAATTTCGCAGAACTGTTTGGGAAGTTTAGGTGCACTACTGAGAACCCCGACGCAGGGTATACTCGCCTTAATTACGCACGAAAGATAAACATTGGCGTGAGAGAGTCGCCCACAGCAGGCGATACGTTTCTCATGGGCCATGGGCATCCCACGGGTCATTTGTGCTGCTAAATCATCCATTTCTGTCTAATTGAATGTAGTGGCATTAGTAATATTATGTAGTTACTAACGTTACTTTAAAAATAAACTTTATGGGTTTAGGATGCCATGATATATTTTTTAGTAATAATTTTTTCTTCTTTTTTTAATTTTTTTGCAAATATCCAGACCTGAAACAATTATTTGTAGGCCACATACAAACATTTATTTAATGCGGGAGACAACTTCACTGCGCTACTTAGCTTTTACTAATACACTAAACCTGGCTCGTATTATCGTATACTGGTGCCAAAAGTAAACTAAAGTAATAATGGTACTAAACCATTCTCCAATCCTACCACGAAGTGGTAGCAGTATTAAAACGTGAGGACTAATACTAAACAAAATTTTAACAGTGGTAGAGCCACGCGGCAGCTTTTGCTGTTGCACCTGCAATTCCCCTGGTGTTGCAGTTGTTCATGGGCGGCGGTAGTCACTTACCATCAGGTGAGCCTTATGCTCGTTTACCCCAGTGTCGTCACTCAAAACTTCAAGCACATGGGCACTTGAAATGTAACAACTAAAATAATTTTGTAAACGGACTATTAATGCTAGTGTTCCATAAGGCTGCGTGCTATTATCACCAACGCTGTTTCTTCGGCGTATCAATGATATGTTGCGAAGCGGTAACATTCATTGCTGTGCGGATGACAGCACTGGTGATGCTCTATACACCGGCCGTGCCAATATTTCTCGGGAAAACGTCGCCGAGTACCGGAACAAACTTGTGTCTAAAGTCGAGTCTTTGCTGAATAAAGTCTCGGATTGGGGGCGACTAAATACTAGACATATCAAGTGATGTGCAGTTTCGTGGTCACTTGGAAGAGAAGGCCAAATTGGCCTTTAAAAAGCTTGACGTGCTCAGCAGAGCGGGACAGTATTTCATGCCGGCACACTGCCTGCAACTTTACAAGACGCAGGTTCGGCCTCACATGGAATACTGTTCCTATCTCTGGGCTGGGGCTCCCCAGTGCCAGCTACTTCCACTTGACCGCATCCAGCGCACAGCGGCTCGAATCGTCGACGACCGAGTCCTTTCCGATCGGCTCGATTCACTGGCGCTGCGAAGAGATGTTGCATCATCCCTTTGCATTTTCTTTCGCATTTACCACGGGGAGTGCTCTGAGGAATTGTTCGGATTAATCCCAGCCGCCAAATTTCACGAACGCACATCGCGGCAAAACTCCCGATACCATCCACACCATCTGGATGCTTGGCGGTCCACCACTGTACGTTTCACTAGGAGTTTTCTTCCGCGTACGACCTCTCTGTGGAATAATTTACCACCGGCGATTTTTCCGGACCGATACGACTTAGGGACCTTCAAGAAAAGAGCTTACTCCTTTTTAAAAGGCCGGCAACGCACCTGCAATTCCCCTGGTGTTGCAGTTGTTCATGGGCGGCCGTAGTCACTTACTATCAGGTGAGCCGTATGCTTGTTTACCCCCTCTCCTATAAAAAAACACCAGGTTTGAAAACCACTTAAGAAAAATAGTTTTGATGACCAATGATGTTCCTAGCACACTGTGATTTAGTAAGCAGATAGAATATCTATCACAGAACTCTATAGAACATACGGTCGTCAAAGAAAAAAATGTTTATTATCCTTTTCTTGTGCAAATTAAACGATATAATAAATGGGATGAGAACAACACAGTAGAGTAGACCCATTTAGTGTTTCATCAGTTTACTCTGTAAATGGTTCCATATATTTTCCAGATGTCGTCACTCAAAACTTCAAGCACATGGGCACTTGAAATGTAACAACTAAAATAATTTTGTAAACGGATCTTAATTTTGAAGAAGCCTGTAAAAAGGATGAACTTAAAAACTGCGCCGACTTTTTCTGAAGCATGATTGTAAAAACGTTTTGTTTTGTGTTTTACAATTTTTTACACACCAGTTAGTTGCGAAAGTTCTTTATATAATGACCACAATCGAAATGCGTCAATTAATATGTAATAATATACACTTTTGATGATTTTATATTTATTTATTCTCTATTAATGAGGAAGACAAAAATAGATTTTACTACTCTGTAATTTTAATACCTGTATTGATAGCGAGAAACCCCGAGTCTTAGTTTTGTATTAGATAACATACTTTATTGCTATCGGGTATTATTTCTCTGTCAATCAGTCCTGACATATTACAATATTGCTGACGTTCTACCATCATAACTGACAGTAAAAGCCAAATTTGCTTGTGTAATTTCGTCGTCACCTTAGAACACTGGCTGACATACCTAAATTATAGACAAAGTAATGGCTACCTACGATCAGAGTAATGAGACACCGGCGGCGAACTGTGGGTTGATACGGTGTCAAACGACTACTCGTGACATTCTTTCCCAACGTTCTCATACTTAGCACATTCCTAGACAACAGAGTCGAATTGTAGCGCGAATCAATTTATAATTAGTATCGCCTGCTTGTTAGGAGTATTGTGTGAAAACAAAGCTAAGTATTTGTTTGAATAACTTTTTTTGTAATATTTTTCCGTCCAGATAGGCAAAGGGATTAGCTCATACAGCCATGAAAGTGATCAAAATATTTTCATTTAATTATTTTAATAATTGTATGAAAAAGAACATGTGTTAACGACAACACATAAACACACACACACACACACACACACACACACACACACACACACACACACACACACACACACACACACACACACACACACACACACACACACACACGTGGTTTTCTTTTTGTGCACATCTTTGATACGTCAATTTTCGATTTTCACGTATTTTATTAATATTAAGGATATTTACGAGACTCCTTCACGTTGTTAATAAGATTTAAGTGTTCAATACCAAGACGTTTAAACTTTAAACTGTTTTTTATCGCATGCTGCATAGTAAATTATCGCCATAAGGGCTTAACATAATCCACCGCCACATCTCATTGAACGTAAAATTCGACCATGGAAAATGCGAGAAAGATCTGTCTTGGATAGATAACGAAATCAAAATTTTATAATATGCTAGACCTAATATAATCAGATTGGCGATTGAAAGAATAGTTGAAGCTGCGACACTGCCTTGCACAAACCGATCATGAAAGCTTTTTATAAAAAGTATAAAGTCATAAAGACAATTTTATGAATGCCTACTTTTTTATATCAAATACAGTATTTTCGGGGGTATTACCTGAAAAATATAGGACGAAAAAATTAATAAAACATAATATGATACGATAATAGTTAATTTTTTATTAAAAAAATTATTTCCTTTCGCTTTGAGTCTTTATTAACAACTTCACGCCATAGTCCGCCTTTATTAAAATATAGAAATTTCGCTCACTATTTTTTTTTTTTTTAAATTATAGTATTCGAGCTCATGATATAGTAGAAAACTATATAATATACTATCGATCCGCCTCGGTTTCGCCTAGATAGGATCTTTAATGTCATTTTTTTCGGATGAATATAGCCTAGATCCCTCCTTACATTGCTCTTTATTATGTTCGTAAAGTTTTATCTCAATGGGTTCAGGAATTCCGAAGATTAGCACGGACAGACAGACAGAGAGACAAAAATAACCCCCTGAGCTTAATAGAAGATTTAATATTACAAACAGATACTTCAATTTTATTTATAAAATAGCAGTGTTATGGGTCGTTGCTCTGCTATGCCGCAATCTGTAGATCGCTAGCGGCGGTACATAACGAAAATAATGATGGAAGCTTGCGCCACACATATCACATTTATCCATTGATATACCATTGCTGAGTACACCAGTTGCTGGAAGTGGCCGACAATTGCGTAATGCGGTAGCGACTGCCGGCGTTGAGGTTTAATTGAGCACGCGTTGGAGGTGTCAGTTTATTGCTTAACATTGTTTATTTTCGCATCTAATACATTTTATTGCATACAATATCTAAGTATACAAATAAATAAAATTGAAGTTTCTGCCAGTAATGTCAAAATAACATCTTTTTAATAAATGCGTATCAAAGTATATATATACGGTACTTATAACAATTTTTTTTAATTTTTGTCTGTTTGTCCCGGCTAATCTCCGAAATGGCTGCTTTCTGTTCTGTTTTCTGCTTAAGGCTTATCTTAGAAAATGAATTAGGATTCGGCGCAACCATGAAATATAATCGTAATAAATGAGGACGAAGTTGCGGGGAACAGCTAGTCCAATATAAAATAACAGGCAAGGAGGTAGAAGTCTATTTATTGTTGCAGATTCTTATCCTCCTTTAAAAACCTAAACAATTTATCCACATATCGATATTTTTTTATAGGATAACGGTGACATACGAGCACACAGTCAACCTGATGGTAAGCGGACGCTGTGGCCCATAGACATCTAGATCTATTCTCGATTACGAAACAAATGCAAATACGTTGTCACCCATGAGGACTAAGATGGAATGCCTGTTTCCAGTAAAAAGAGTCTCGGGTTCTCTACACTCACCATACGAAACACACGGTGTCCTTCCCCGGTCGAGCTGACCCATTCGTACTAAAACTATACTACAAATATAACTGCAGCATGGCTCTACGACGTTTTATAGCTGCAACATGGCTCTACCACGTATGATGCAATGAATGCATGAAAGTATACTCTTAGCACATTTTAATAATATTTAATAATCAATTCATTTTTCTAGGCATGTACATTCTGTGTACTAAATATCGGAATTTGTCAATAAAACAAAAAATACAAATTATTCATCTAAATTTATTTTATCGCCTTCAAAGTAGGCCCCATCGCTTGCAATACAACATCTCCAACGCTTCACCCAGTCTTCCATACATTTTTCATAGGCTATTTGCGGTATGGCCTTTAGCTCATTCAGCGAATTTTTTGTTATGGCTTCTATCGACTCAAAACGTTTTCCTCGAAGTGGTAATTTTAACTTGGGAAATAAAAAAGTCAGACGGAGCCATATCAGGTGAATACGGTGCTTGGTCGAGAACTTTTGTTGAATGTTTCGCTAAAAACTCTTTCACTATAATGGCTGTGTGTGATGGTGCATTATCATGGTGCAGCATCCATGAGTTGTGTTGCCACAAATCTGGACGTTTTCGGCGGATACTCTCACGCAAACGCTTCATGACGCCTAAATAATATTCTTTATTCACTGTTTCTCCCTTTGAAGGAATTCGAGTGAACCACACCACGGTAGTCAAAAAACTGTCAGCATCACCTTGATTTTGGAGCGACTTTGCCGCGGTTTTGGGTTTCGGCTCGTTTTCGAGACGCCATTCTGAAGACTGTTGGCTTGTTTGCATGTCGTACTCATAAACCCATGTCTCGTCGCCAGTTATTATACGTTTCATAAAGGTCGGATCCAGAAGCTCGGAAACCATGTCTTCAGCGACATGCTTTCGCTGCGCTCTTTGAACAAAATTGAGCTCTTTTGAACTAGTCGAGCGGCGACGCGTTTCATGCCCAAATGTCAATGAGAATGTTGTGGACGGACTTAAAGATATGTTCACCTCACTAGCCAACTCTCTCAGACTCATACGTCGATTTTCGAGCACTAGCTTCTTGATTTTGTCGATGTTTTCTTTGGTCGTAGCGGTTGAAGGTCTACCAGAACGAGGCAAGTCTACTACTACTTTCGGCCTTCTTTAAAAGCCTTATACCATTCATAAGCCCTTGTTTTCGATATACACGATTCGCCGTAGGTATTTCGCAACATTTTTAGTGATTCACCACATGAAATATCATTCGAAACACAAAATTTAAGGCACACTCTTTGTTCAACAATATTTTCCATTGTAAAATCGCCGATAACTCAAAACTATGACCAACAAAAGTGTAGTTTAAAACAAATTAAATGACAGATCCTGCTCAAACTTTGCGCGCTAAATCAGTACAGTGCTACCAACATGCAGTAAAAAATTAGAACGACCTCTTTTACGCGGGTCTTTTATTGACATATTCCTGATACTTTTTACACAGAGTTGTATAAGCAAACTAATCAAGTGTTTTATTTAAGAGATCTCATTTTATTTATTAATGAATGAATGAATTAGAACAAAATCCTTTAACCATTTTTCTTTGATCTTTAAAATATAAAGCCAATGTTTACGTAGCTATAGTTGGAAGCGGACGCTTCCATAGGAACAGCAACTGGGTCACGTTGCGTAAACGCACCGATGCACGCGAACGCCGAGACACCATGGGCCTGTTGCGAATGCGGCACAGTGATTTTCTAGTAGCACTCTAATGTTCAGAAATACGACGGTTGTTATTGCAAACACATGTCAACGTAAAACTTAAAGAGGTACTTATGGTCTATTATAAAAGCGCAATAATTTGAATACTTTGTATTTGCTTGGTAAATTCTTTACTGCGCCTCTATCAATCGTCACATGCGATTAATAGAGGCGCAAAAGAATCCACCACTCCAACACGTCCTATCGATGACTACTGTTTCGTTCTCCGTAACGATCCGTAATGGTACGAGGTACATGTAAAAACAGTTTATATTACTAACTATTCATTCAGAAACTTATGATAACTTAAAATGAAAAAAAAACTTTAAACCTTTCATAAATAGTTGAACTGGAATGTTGTTTAAAAAAAGGGGGTTTTTATGTACTACTTTTACTGCAAAACGCCTTGTAAAATAATATTCTTCTATTCTATTCTAAATATAGAAACCCGGCATTAATAGTTAATGAAAGATATTGTCAGAAAACTTAAAACAAACTTGTGAAAATTTTGCTAGATTTAGAAATTCAATAAGTGGTAACCTATTTCTGCCGCAGTGTATCAACAGTTTCGTTCCATACTGTGTATGAAAAGGGTTACTATATTATTAAGGAATTTATGGGTGATAATAACCCCTGGGAATGATTGATCGCTAGCAAGCTATTTGTTATATATTTTATCTATATTGAACAAAAACCCGATGCTATTTCTATTGCCACCCCATAGGACTGATACACGGCTATAGCTCGATTATTAGAATATGAGCTAAATTGTTTGAAGATGTAGAGGTCTAAAGGAAAGGCTAAATCAGCCGTTAACCTGCTCGTTTGTTACCTAATATTTAAAAAATCAGGCACGATGTTTGGTGTTGCGATATTGAAGTTCTCCTAACTTCAACCACAAACTACGGAAAATATCCGCAATAACAATTATCCAATAAGATCGTGGATAGTTTCAGATGTAGTGATAGACAAAGAAATAATCTTTAACATAAGAGTAGGGCGCGTTACGCATTCGCGCACCTCACGTAATTAATGGACGCACCCTTTTTTTAATATAAGTTACAATTACTATTGTGATAATTATTAATGTAAGCACATTTGATTAAAAACAAATCAAATCCTTTAATATATATGTGTTTAGTTGTAATTTTTATTATTAATTTTTAAGCCGTACCAAATCTGAAGATAACCGCTTATGCCGCCGTGTAGTGGTGGCGTAAGAGAATCATTTACTTCATATCATGTCGCGGATGTCATAGAGGCGACGGAGGGAAACTGAAACAAGTAGGCATCTTCCTGGCAATTACTCAAAATAATAAGCGAAGCGTGGCAACTATGGCAAATATGGAGGGTATACAAGTTAATGTAAGTGGGAGGCCTATGTTCAGTAGTAATTTGATAGAAATCAGTTGGCCTAAAATTTAATAAAACCACAGCCCAAATTCGTTTCCATTTCAATATAGTATATTTGAACGGCGTAGGTACTTATTTATACAATGGACTAGGCAAGTCCACTCTACAACAGAGGTCTATGTCCAGCTGTGGACGTTTACTAGTATGATTAATAATTATAATTACAACAGTCGCTTTAAATATTCTTTCTCTTCAGGAACATATATGTACTTAAATAAATTAAATATATTAAAGTTTACTGAAACTTTGAACTTTGGAATTGATGGAGCCACACTGCAGCTGTTTTAGCTGGAGCACGAATGCGTTGGCTTGAACGGGAAAGGACCACGCTCTCTTAAATACCAGAGTGTTGCTGATGTGTTTCGTATGAAAACTGGAGACAACTATTAGTAACGAAGCATTTCACCTTAGCCTTCAGGAGTGACAACATATTTATTTTTAAAATTTATTTTTAAAATTTATTTTCCAAATTAAATTTTCCAAAGCATTCATATACCATCAGGACATAGACTGTATGTGACTTTTTAACCCTTATATGGATGAAAAAACATAGTTTTCACCATAGGAAGTTCCTGATATCATATGAATTACAGCACACTATAACGCTTTATCCGTCGCATCTATTAATAATAATTGCTCAGATTAATACGTCGCTCCATTTGTTTGAACTCATTCTAAGAAATGAAACAGGACTCCGTAGGGAAGTCATAAATTTTCTAGGAAGTAAATTGTGTTATTGCAGTTTTCCAATTAACAGTCTTTTTTTGGATAAACGATGTTGTGACGTTATCCTTAGTCTCACTCGTTTATAATTCGTGTTTGTTTTTGTACGATATTATAAATATTTCATTTATTCTTTATATAATATATGAGATTCTTTTAATTAGTGAACTTCGTTTTGGTTTGAATACATAAAACTTCAAAAGTGGTAAAATACATTAATATAATATCGTTCATTTGCGAGAAGGGTGACATAACTAAAAAATCAGCAATTTTGAGTTAATTATACAGGTGAACCCGGCAAATTTTATCCTATTTGCTGCAAAAACGACATTACGCGATGCTTAAAAAAGAGATAGTGAGAGAGATTGCGACTTTTTTTCCGTTGCACTCTTACCGATGCTTTGTTTCGAGACCGTAGCATCTTAGTTAGACCGGGAGCGTTTTAGAGTGTATACGCACTTGATTTCAGCGACGACGATATATGCAGTGTTACGACATTCTTTTTGTAAAGGTAAGTCGACAATCTCATGCAACTTTTTAATAGAAAGATGACATAACTATGCTTATGACGACCTTTTATTTCAAATGCGTTTAGTAAACCACCATCATATTTTACATTATGTCATTTTTTCTGGAAACACAAATAGTTACCGGCAGTCAATTTTGTCATTAAACCTTTTTGATAGCAACTAAAAACTAAATAGACTATTTCAGTAATGTCACATTTTAGGTTAAGTTGCTCTTGTTGTTAAAACTACAGTATATTCCTGATTTTATTTGTATTATTTTATATCAAGTCATTATTAATAATAACAATTTTGTGTTTAAGGTACCTTCTTTGATAGCGATGGATTTCCATTTAAATAATAGCAAAGGAAGAAAAATATTGGCGTTAATTAATCAAAATGTGGAAGAACCTCCGGAATCAATATCACATGAAAAAGGGTTTTAAAAACACGCTTGGAATCACAGACCGTCCTATTCATACAGTCTTAGAAAAACAAAACAAAGTTGCAGGGAATCTTTTAGAAGACGATAATAGAGGGAAACACAAAAATCACGCAAAAGTTGATGATGCTATCCGGAAAGGAATAAAGGAACACATTGATTCCATCCCAAGAATGGAATCCCATTATTGTAGAGCCAATACTTTCAAAAAGTTTATAGACAGTAGTTGCGTATATATACGTTGGATTAGTCGATTTGAATGTCCCGCTAAATTAACAAGCAACCAAGGTAGACAGTTCGAAAGCCAAATATTTAATAACCTAATGAAGCTACTTGGAATAAATAAATCAAGAACTACGCCGTATCACCCACATAGCGACGGAATGATTGAAAGATGGTATCGTACATTAAAAACCGCTTTGCGCGTGCGTATATATCAAAATTAGCAAGCAGACTTAGTTCTGCAGCATATGCTGTAAAAAAGATTAGAAATCTTACCAGTGTGGAAACAGCTAGTCTTGTTTACTTTAGCTATTTCCATAGCATAATGTCGTATGGTATTTTGCTATGGGGACACGCAACTGACACAAATGTAATGTACGTACACAAAAATAAAAGTAGTTATACAAAAATAAGTGATATTCATTCTGTAAATACTAGGAACAGACACAAGCTAGTAGTACCAGTTACTCGACTCCACCGAGTCAGTTATTCATTCTTGGGGCGATGTATACGTTTTTACAACAATATCCCAGAAAATATTCAAAATTTGACCTGCTCAAAGTTCAAAAACTTTATTAAACAAAGTTTGTATAAAAAGGGTTATTATAATATTAAGGAATTTATTGAATTTTTGTTCTATAGAATTTTTACGGGAGAATATAATATTTAATTTTTTCAACCCAAGGAAGAACGTTGGGATTGTTGTGCTGTCTATGAAAATTTTAAAGGCGAAGAAAAAGCAAAGAAAAAACAAGAATATGATATCCATTTGAAAGAAAAAAACTTATGCCAAGCAGAAAAAGTCAAGAATATTAAGGAGAATAAAGACGTAGTTGTCGCTGTGTATGACTTGCAATCTGAGTTCCAATGCCCTAAAGGAGATACCTCATTATTCTATTGTGTAAACAAGTTAAATGTGTTTAATTTTACTATTTATGATCTTCATTCTAAAGGAGTTGAATGTTATGTCTGAGATGAAGCTACAGCCAACAGAGGTATTAATGCACATTTGGGCACTTGTGTTTTGAAATATTTACAAAAACTGGCCCAAACTAACAGCGCAGTGGATATAATATTTTATACGGATAACTGTGTGGGTCAGCAAAAAAATAAAATGATGTTGGCTATGTACATGTTTGTAGTGCAACATTACCCGAACAAAAAACAATTACTCACAAATATTTAATTCACATTCTCTCATTGAAAGGCAGGCTAAAAAAATCAAATCAGTGGTGGTCCAATGTACACCCTTCAGGCCTTCATTAGTGCAATCAATACTGCTAGATTAAAACCTGAGCATTTTTGGGTAAATATAATGAACAATAATAATTTTCTTGATTGGAAAGATGTGTGTTCCCAAATGGGTGTAAACATAACAAGAGCTGAAGACGGAAATACTGTCAAAATTGCAGATTTAAAAGTGGTGAAAATAGACAAGAATCATCCTCGAACCTTATTTTTAAGAAATGGTAAAAAAGAAAAATCTGTAAAGATTGAAGTGAAAAAAGCGTATGGAGGAAAACCCGGATTAACTAAGAAGAAAAAAGATGGTTGTTGCATATTAGGGTGGAACGAAAAAAAATGAATTTTATTTTGGAATAGTTGTATTATGTTGCCTAATGACATTAGTTAGCTCCATTTAAAATATAAATATTATCAGACAGCGGTAAAAGCCCCGCCAGGACACAAAACATTTACAAAAATGATGATTTTGGGCTATTTACACAGCCTACAAAATAGTACAGAATTCATTACAATTCGTTTATTTTATTCAAAACATATTCAAATATAGTAGTTAACTAACTGTTGCAATTAAACATTTCATTATTTTAATATAATTGGCGCTGGACAGAGAAGAAAAGTGCGGGACGAAGGGGGGCGGCACGTGATAATCTACGAATTGCAGTGTTTTGTTTTAACCAGTGTCGATAATTGTCTCAAGGTGAAAGGTCGCGCGTCAATTATTTTCACGAGTACTTATTAGTTTATTGTTTTAAGTGTATTAACATGACTTCTACGAGACAAAAGTTAAAATGTCCAATATTGGTGAAAGTGCAGAGTTGAAAGAGAATATTCTTCCTACGTATGAAAATGTGATGAAATTCTATGATTGGGTACGACAAGACTTAAAAGTAAGAAATAACACAAGAAAAGAACTCTTTGGAAATTGCCGAAATAGGTTACGAAAATCGAAGAATTGTGGATAAAATCTTCTATCCAATTGTCACATAAACGAGTTTTACAGCTAATAAAAAGTTATCACCAAAATGTTATAATTTGAAAAGTCTTTGAAGAAACTTAAGGCAGAAAAGTTAAAGAGTTTAGAGTACAAAGTAGAAAGCTTTTTGACATAGCTGCATGTAAATGTAAAAATATATAAGCTGTACCTGTGTGAGAGAAAAAACAAAAGAGGAACAAATATTTTTAGAAGACCAACGCTCTAACAGACTAATGGTTCTAGGAAGAACGGATCTCGTCCAGAGTAAAAATTACAGAATAGAAGATTATGCCTTAAACATGAAATCAGGCATAATTCAAATATATTAAGAAATCCTTCTACTTCGTATCGGCTAAATAGATCTGAAGTTTGTTCTAATGTCGACCTTCCTTCTTGCTCGTCGACTGCAGATGGTATTGACACCACTCAAACAGTGGATCAAAGCCTATAAAGCTCACGGATGCCAGTCTTCATAGTTTGACGACTGTATGCGATAGGTACGGAGTATCAGACAGAGCTGCAGCAGCTATCGTATCATCTGTTCTATGTTCTGCTTTGATGCCGACCTGAGGCACAGTCTACTAACAGACAAAATGTGATGGATGAAACTAAGAATAAGACAGAACAATGAGCAAATTTTAACAGAAGAAAGAGTTATAGAAATTCTGCATTATATTTCGATGGAAGAAAAGACAAGACGGCTAAAACTGTATTAAAAGGATCAAAGAGGTTTAGAGTGATTGTACAAGAGGAATATTTCGATTATAAAAGAACCAGGTTCTGTTTACGTTGGGTATGTTGTTCCAGCATCGGGCAGTGCAAGAAATATTGAAAGAGCTATCCACAGCTTTTGACGATTGAAAAGATATCACTAGAGTATAATGGCAGTTGGCTGTGATGGAACAAACACAAATACAGGAAAAGTGGGAGGCGTTATTCGTCTTTTGGAAAATAGACTATCCTGACCATTGCAATGGATAATTTGTCTCACACGCCAATGAGTTGCCATTGAGGCATTTGTTTACCTATTTGGATGGCCCTACTCAGGACCTAAATCATTTGCGGGCAAATTGGCAAGCATTAGAGACATGCGAGACGTTGTCGTTGGCCCACTTTAAGAAGAGATAGACTGTGATCTACCTCCACAAATAATAACAGATCTCAGTACAGACCAAAAATATCTACTAGAAATTATTACTGCTGTCAAGTGGATCCTGCTCTCCCGATTTATTAAACCGAAGCCCAGGTAAGCTATCCCATGCCCGCTGGTTAACAAGAGCTAATCGCATACTGCGTTTATATATTTCTACTGAAAATCCACAAGAAAATCTTGTAATTTTAGCTACGTTTGTCGTAAAATCACGCCCTCTCTGGTTCGCTATCAAAACACATTCATCCTGCAAAGATGGTTCAAAACATTTATGGAAGCTCATTAACAGCACTAGGTATTTGTCCAGCGAGTTGTTGGCGATAGTGGACCCTGTTTTAATTCGAAACAGTTACTTTGCTCATCCTGAAAACATGTTGTTAAGTATGATAACAGATTCACGGAAGCATATTAGAGAACCCGCTGCAAGACGCATTTTAAAAGCTCGTCAAGCTAATAAAAATTCTGTTCCGCGCATGTTTGAGGTGCCAAAGTGAACCTTAATTGCTCGTCAAGCTAATAAAAATTCTGTTCCGCGCATGTTTGAGGTGCCAAAAGTGAACCTTAATTCACGTTGTTACATAGACTTGATTGACTGGCAACAAAATATATACGAACCGCCAATACTAAAGAATATTTCTGATGAGCAGTTGCAAGATCTCATTGAAAATGGAGGAGATGCAGTTTTGGAGTTTATGAGACTGCCTTGCCACACCCAGGCTGTGGAAAGATCAGTCAAAGTTGTGACAGAAGCAGCTCTAAGTGTGTGCGAAAAGAAAAGAAGAGAGGGATTCATAAAATCTAAATTAGCATCTCGAAAAGTCATGCCAAAGTTTGAGACGAAAAAGGATTTCTGCTTTAAAAAATAACATTATTCATAGAGTCATAACTTTTTTAACTTGTATTCACATTGAAAATAAACTATTTTATTAATGAAAACAATCTTTATTTTATTATTTCCATGCATAACATATAACATTTACTTCTAATTTTGTATGTAGGGTGTACTATACAACGTCTATAAAACTTGAAAATGAAATTTCAAGTCTATGGCGGGAGTTCAAGCAGTCGAGTTAGAGTTTTTATATTAAGGTATATTATTTACAATTACATAAAGCAACTTTTACATGGTATTCCGAAAAGATTCTAGAAAAAAAATTTTTTTTCATACAAAAGTGTTCCACCTTATTGCATATGTTCCTTTTTATAACTCTCTTAAGAGTCGTTAGTTTTAGTCGTCCCATTTTTTTATTTTAGATTCGTAAGTAAAAAGTTCCTGGTCTCAAGACAATTACAAAGATTAGATAATAACAATGTTAAAGTGATTTAAAATTAAATTGAAAGTTAGGGTTTTTTTTGTGATTTTGTTGATTATTTCATTTCATAATACCTACTATAGATGTGTCTATTTTATTATAAACATTTAAAAGACTAAATAATTAACACAATTATTTTCAATAACGACTTAGTTTTATTTAACACCCATCTGAATAAAATACTTATTATCAACATAGACTTATGTATAAATAATAAAAAAATAAAATAATGCTTTATTTGTAACAACGTCACAAGTGATACCCTATTGCTGAAATCTTAGAATTATAATATAACTTCTTGCATTTTAGTAGTAGTTCTAGTTTGGTATTGATACTGATAAATAAGAAGAACATTCAACATAGTCAATCTTTTTATATTTGCTGTATAATGCATTTTTTTATTTTTAAACTTTTAAATCATGATACCCAAAAATTGCTCTTTTTAATTATGCCAAGCTTCTCGCAAATGAGCGATGTGTACTAGACGACTAGTACATATTAGTTTAATAGGAATTTTAAAGATTTTACTTCGTTTCATATTGTTTCTTCACTTCATATTCTTCATATTATTTCTAAACGCAGTATTGCGATGGGAATGACACTCTTTAAATATTTATTTATTGTATTCTTTAAGTTTCCAGCTGATTAGTTAAAAAAACTATAACGCAAGATGTATGAAAATTCGCTTAATACAGTAGCAAGGTTGAGATCAACGCACTCTCGAGATGAAATGCGATATGTCCGGCCTCTGTTCGAGCTCTGCTGTCTCGGAACAGTCTTAGAGTTCATTAGACAAATACCAAGTACTAGTTATGGAGATGGCAAAAAGTGTTTTGCGTCATTTCTCTGTTACTTGATTGATGATGGAGTATTTTTTCCATGATTACTTGTCGGAACGCTCTGTCAACCCGAGGCGCGGACGTTGACCGTTGTTACACTATTTGGGGATCTGTTTCCATGTGGATAGTCGCAGCTTCCTGCTACATGTTTAAATATATTTCATTGTTGAATATTGTATAAAAATTGTATTCATAAACGTACATAAAATAAATATTTGTGAGTGATCTTTAAATTTTGCCTAATTATGATTCCTGTAATATTTTATTTGATTGGCTAACTCGACTTCAGTTGATTTTAAAATAGGCTGGGTGATTCTGTTGGACCGAACTAACTTGAGAGAATACTTCAATTAGAAATTAGTACAGATTAGTGATACCCAGAGATAAACTTATTTTTTTTTCGTTATTCTAAGTAATTTTTAATTTACATATTTCTAAGTTATTGTATACTATGTAAACGTTGCTATTATTAGCTAATACAAGTTATCAGCAAAACTTGGGTTCAGTTAGTCAAATTCATTAAGGATGAATGAACGAAAAGAACAAGTTGACGACTTTTCTTATTATTTTTTTTGTATTTAGTCTTATTTGTAGTCGATAGTGTTGTACTCCTATTTATTACGAGATTTATATTTGTACAATGTTTGGAGTTTAGACATTTTGTAAAAAATCTAATTGGAATTTGATAGAAAGTGGTTGTTTTTGTTGTGGTGTTGTTAGTGGTTGCCTTTTTTTTACTTTTCATCAGCCGATAGAGACAGTTTCTTAAAATCGTCAAAAAATTTGGTACTCGATTTACATGGGATCGGCCTGTAAAGTAAATGAAGGTACGCACGCAGGCTGCGTGTACCGCGTGTACGGGTATAGACGGTGCCGCGGTGAGCGGATATCGAGCACGCGGCGCGAGCGCGTCCAGTCAGAGTGCCGCCGCGCTGACAGACGCACGCGCGACTTGCACGCGCAATCACCGAACACGCCATCCCAAATTGATAACTGAACCTTTACCCCGCTATCGATTAAAACATAAACAAGATCGCCGCAGGGATGTCCGTTTGCATGTACCTATTTTGTCCTTGGTTCTTCCTCGTGATGTACCTGGCGTTCCTTATGCTGGATGTGTGAGCGGCGCGCAGGCGCGTCGCTACGATCGATATCTGCGGCGTCGTACGGCGTGGGTCGCGGGCCGCGGCAGGCTGGTGGCGCGCGGCGAGCTCGCGGCCGCACGCAGCTGGGATGCGCTGAGCCGGCCGTGCCGGCCGCCACAATCGCCCCGCACGCGCCGCGCCCGCGGCCGCGCGCCGCGCCCGCCATGAGCGCGGCCTCGCCGCGAGAACTCGCGCCCGACGTGCCGCTGCCCCGCATCGAGCCCGACCTCGGGCTCAGCGACGCCACACTCTTCGCCGTATACTGCTTCATTAAAAACTTTATCGGGTGAGTGCCCGTTATTTAAAGAGCGGCCGGTTGGTGTCCGTCATGTAAGGTTTTGTGAAATGACCATTTGACAGCAGCTGTTTGCAGATTGTCAGAAACGTTCGTTCATTTCATCCTTTTTTATGTATTTTCTTAATAATTATTTAAATTCAAATTTAACACACTTCCAGTACTAAAGTCAGTCAAATAACTGGAAAACTGTAATTTTCTTGTATTAGAAAATTTATGTTAGGTACCTATGCATTTTCATCTATCTTCTTAATTACTTGAGAAGTTATTATCGTCTTCGTTGATATGCGTAATAATTAATAATTAGTGTTAACAGACATTAAAGGTACAGAAAATTATCGTTAAGTCTTATAAATATATATATTGTATGTTTATGAAATGAATAATATGTATATAAGTATAGGTATACAATAAATTAATTGTTTGTTCTTATATTCAAAAGACATCCAAAATAGAAAACAACAACTTTTGATTGACGTCTATGTGACGGCAGTATCCATTTTAATCTATTTTTAAATTAAACCGTGAAAAAAGTCAATATGAAGTTCTACATGAAGGCCAAATTTGGTATACAATTAACTCCCCCGACCTACCAGTCTAGCAACATAAAGAAATTAACGTTGCAAGGCCAGAATGTCATAAATGAATGTCTTACATATTATTAAATAGGTGTTTTTGTGTTCCATCAGATTATGAAACATTTTGCTTCGTTCGGTCAAGGAGGTTGTGTCGTAATAAATCATAATTTATTATAATATGTGGGTGCAATTTAGTGGAGGTAACCATTTGGAAGTTTGAACATGTGTATACTAATCACGATGAGGCTTACCAGAAAATTGTAAGTGGTAAAGCTACGATGCAGCGTACATACTATGGTTGCAGTACGAATGGGTCAGCTCGATCGGAGAAAGACCACTCTCACACAGAATACCACCATAGCGTGGAATATGCACCATAATGCTGTTGTGTTCTTCAACTTTTATAGTGTGCTGTACGCATTATAAACAGTGGAATAATTTATCAGCGTCTCTAGGGGTTCATCACCGTTTACCACCACGTGGAATTTTTGTCAAACAGTTGTTTATAATTAATATAAAAAGTCAGTGAACGTTTTTATATTTTAATGGTGCAGTCGACGATATCCCTATCTACCAATAATAGAGCTCAATCTACTCGGCGTCACCTACCTTGGTAACAGAATTTACTAAGGTCCACGCAACGTTCTTAACCTTTTCGAGAGTGTTGTAAACCGAAACCGCAATTTATTTGTCTTGAATTGTCGACAAATCCGGATCATTTGTTTTGTTTCATCATTTGTTTGAAATTGGATTGAAATTCGGAACATTTATTTATGTAGATAGAAAGATATTTTTAACGTGAGCGATCATCGTAAGCCTTTTGACCAGTTGATAATCCCTGATAGCACCGGAAGTGGTCCACGAAAGCATCATGCAATTTTCTCACATATAAATAATATACGATATTTTTGGAGACAATGGTCGATGTACAGATACAGCTGATATGGTTTTCAATATAATGTGTTGTTACATTAAAATAAGGGACGCACAATAACGCCACAAACAATATATTTCTATGTGTTTTATACAAACAAAGTAAATAATCATAGAGTAGATTATGTTGACTTTAATTGTCGCATAATGACGGCGTAAGATTATTGCCCCTCTCTGTACGTATTTTAAAAGCACTTTAAGAATAATAAGCCAGGATGGTTGAAGAATATCCTCTCCTAAGGGACCAAAGTCGTACTGTCTACTGCCATCGTCTCTAAATATTCCACAAGGCTCTAAAACCGAGGGTACATTTATAAAAACAAGAGTCATTCGCATAACATCTTTGAGAGAATCGTGACGGGACAATCTACTAGCACTTTTCTTAAATGGAACTACGTGGAGCACAAACTCCGCAGTAACCAGAACCCATAAGTCATTAGTAAAATACTCTTACAATCAACCACGCGGTTATTGATCAAATTATAAAATTTAATAGTTAAATTTTAGTCTTCATAATTATTTTATTAAACACTAGCTGGTACCCGGCGCGTTGCAGCCGCAGAAGAAATAATTGTGGAAATATCGATTTAAATTTGGAACAGTTATATTGTTTAATGAGGAATGATAATATAATACATTCATAGAAGTTGAATGATGTATAACTTTCAAATAAATTTGGTGATACGATACGCGCGCCACCTATTGTAAGTTAATTGTACTATACCTATAACCTTCGCACAAATGTAAGCAATAAGTCGACAAAGTTTTAGCGCAATCTGATGAACGGTATGGCAGCGCATAAAATACGAACAAACAAATATTAATTTTTATATATTAGATTACTATAAGCAGGTTTCAAAAACAGTATGGTCGAATGTATGTAATTTGCACACGTTAATTCTTACTTCCACGCATAAATATAGAGGTTTTTGCTGTTATTAAAACATTATTATATATATATGATAAAATAGTCGTCTCTATGTGCTATATATTGAAGATGGGCCAAATTAAGAGTACTCTCAACCGACGAGCATATATGTGTTGATATATGGATGTGAAAGAAGCGAGAGAGGTGTGTAAGAATCTTGCCAAATGGAAGTCGTGTAGTCTCTGCTTACCCCTATGGGTGACATGCATTAGAGTTTATATATATATAGTCTGTACTTACATATGTGGCTATTTCGTTCGTGGTATCGTCGTGCGCATACTCCGCCTCATCATATTAATAATTTTTATATAGATTAATATTATCAATCCCACATCATTGATCATTAACACACACAAACTTAATAAATTTTAAAGTACTTAGTAACTGTTTTACTGTTTCATAAATTTCTTTGTTTATGCGCGTAACACTTAATCAAGATAGATCTGAACCGATTACAATGACCGACTTGGCAGTGGCCGGTGTTTCTTGAGTTTCTAACTAATGCAACCACAATTAACGAACGCAGTATTCAGTTTAAAGATGGACGAATTATTTACTGCCAACATAAGCTTCCTTGAGAGGGTTGTTTCAGCGTGTTTTAAACAGCTGTGAAATTTCACTCGCTTATAAATTACAAGTGTCGCTGTTTGTTTCATTTAGCAATCGACGTTCAACATTTTTTTGAGATTTTTTTTTAGCGTATGAAACATCTCTATGTTAATTAATGCCTTTGCAATCAGCAATACAACATTACTACACTCTCCAAAGGAGAGCATAGTTTAACATTATACCAAAAAAACTAGCTGGCCAGGTTGTCGTTGTTCTGCCTTTCGGGTAGGTGTCACGATGAGTTTAATTCCGAATTTATTTCGTACAACGTGTATATATAAAATTTATGAATAACTTGACCTAGACTCGGGACTAGATTTTGTGATTTTTTTTCTGGAAATAAACCGACGTAATGTTGTGAATATATGTCAGTTTGGGACCACAAATAAAAAAATCCTTTCTGATCCTAGTGAATATGACTTCAATTGGTCAAAGCTTAAAAAAGTTACACGATATTTAACAGATTTCAATTAAAATACATATTATATTATAATATATGTATATTATGCTAAACACGCTGATAACATATCGGATATAATGCTTATCATTGCTATTTTAAATGTTCGTAGACTTTCTTTAATGACTTGCTTAAGTAGGCTAGGATGCGAAATATTGCTTTGTTTTGCTGACCATCATCACTTTCACAAGAAGAAAAGCGAAAGTCACGGTGGCGCCCGTTCCCTTGTGGTCAGATAGCTCAAGTTGGCCGGAGCTAATTCCTCTTGTTTATTTCATTTCACGCCAATGGTCGGTTACTAATATCCATCGATTTCACTCTATAACTTGTAAATTTTCCCAATTGCCTGCGTTATTTTATGTTCTTCGTGTCATAAAGGACAAAGTGTTTTATTGAGTTTACGCAATATGAATGCAACCACAGTGTGCGTTATATCATCTTACCCAACTATCTTTAGATAATATCGATGGCACGTTTTCTGATTTTATCATTGTATCAATCACAACCGGAGATACTTTCAGCGGTTCGTACTTGTCATGTTTTTGTAATTTTATCAGTTGCATCATGTCACGTTGGTCAGTTTGAAATCAAATGTTTGATTTTAAAGAGAAATCGTTGGCGTTCGTTCCTTCGTTGCATTGTACATTTTAATTGATTGTTTCGTTTAATCATGTTTATTTGTTGTTTGTTTGTACGGCAGCAGGTAGCAATTTTTGTCTCTTTGCAAATCGAAGTTAGTTCGACAACTTCAATTTGCTTTTAAGTAGCATACACATTATAATGTGTCTGTCTCTGTAAATACTTGTAAACAGCTTTTCATTATCGTCTTTTGTTTTGATTCTTTAAATATTTACTATAAACTAGTTTGATGATTATTAAGATATAACAATAATATCATAAGTTTGCGTGTTAACAAGTGTCTATTTTAAATTAAAATTACAAATTTATACTTATAATATGTTGTTGTAATATTTTAATACGTTATTTTAATACTTTATTTTAGTACCGTAGTAGTACCGTAGAGTAGATCTAAAGGTCCTACAAACATAATATAAACAACATTTAAGTGTTCTTAAGTGATGCCGAAGTTATGTATAATATAGGTTCTGCTACTGTAATTTTAGTCTTCATAATTATTTTATTTAAGATGACTAAAAACTGGTTTCATACACGGTATAGTTGAACGTATGTAATTTGCACGGGTCAATTATCGCTGTTATTTTTTACGCCTGGAGTAAACAAGATGGTTATATTGCGCATCTATTTGTTTATTTACACTTTATTATTTACATCGTAACAAAAAGGTTACAGAGGGCGGACTTAATCCTTTTAGGCATTCTTTCTCAGTCAACCCTGAATGTAGTGAGATAATGACTGTGATATGTGCATTATATATAAGTAAAATATGTTTGTAAATATTATATTTATAATTTATCTGAAGCAATTAAGTTCTGGGGAAAAAAGGTTCTCGAGTGGCGGCCTCGTACCGGCGGACGAAGTGTAGGGCGTCCCCCCACTAGATGGAGTGACGACCTGGTAAGACATGCAGGAAGTCGATGGATGCAGGTGGCTCAGGACCGTGCTTTGTGGCATTCTTTGGGGAAGGCCTATGTTCAGCAGTGGACTTGTGAAGGGCTGTAATGATGATGATGAATTAAGTTCTGGCATATCCCATAGTCGCCTCTGGGCTCATGGTATCCATGAGACGAAATGGAGTGATAGATATCCGGATCCGCAATCCCTGAACCCCCTGCCAAGTAGGGGTAGTAGTATAGTAGTGATTAAAGCAAATCCTCCCTACAACAGGAGACGCCCAGCTGTGGAATTTATCGGGCTGGTAAAAGAGAATTACAATACCAAAACATTATTATACATTTATGATAAAATAGACGCCTACCTATATAATATGCGATATTTTGAAGATGGGCTAAATTAAGCGTACATTTAATCGACAAACATGTATGCGTAGATTATAAGGATGTGAAAGAAGCGCGAGAGTGTGTCAGGATCTTGCCTAATGGAAATTCCATAGTCTCTGCTTACCACTATGGGTGACATGCGTGAGTTTATATATGTGTGTACGTATTTCCTTCGTGGTATCGTCGTGCGTATACTCAGCCGTCGACTGTCTATTCTGGCACCGATGCGTTACAATGAGATAGGAGATTGTGCGTTTCGTTGCGATTCATAATGTGCACAACGCGTCAGTGGGTAGATATATCGCGAGCATAGTACGCCTTGTTATATCATGTTGTGACAGTACCGTCTTAAACCGCGATTTCTGATTTGAATTGCAATTAAAATTGAGAGCATAAATATAGCACAGCCTATATTTTTTATAGTTGGGCTTTTTTTTAAATGAAATAAAAATATGTCGTTTTATTAAAAAGCGTGATTACACTTCTCCAGAGTCACATAGACTAATAATATGACAGAACAGAAGACAGACAGAAAATATAAAAGGGTTAATTTTGGGAATTCAGGGCTCATTCGCACTGCAACTTTTAATTGAAAAGATCAATATTGACTATACGCTCGTCCAGCAGGACAAAATCAAAGTGAAATCGTTCGATAGTAAAATTTGAGTCGATATTCCGTTCGACGTGTATATCAGAGCATCGTGTAGGCAGCTACGTGAGACGCGAAAGATCGGCCGACCTTGAGCAACATCTTCACGTGATACCAGTTTACTTAAGAAACCCTTGAACGAACTTGACGACACTTAAACGCAGTTGAACTGGCACAGCAACTTCAAGAAATGCGCAATGTCAGCATAAGGCGGTCGACACTTAGAAGAATATTAGCAGTTATACAATTAATTTTGCTCAGGGCAGCAATTGGATCGTAGTTCACCGAAAAGCCCGGACTCGATTTGCACGCGAAAATTTAGATTGGACATTTGATGAAATGGGCCTCGGTCTTATTTTCTGACGATTCTAGAATATATCTACATGGTCACAATGGTCGCTCATCAAGAGTTTACAGAAGGACTGGAGAGTGTTATGCGCAATATTGGAAACGATTTCCTTTTTATGCATGATATTCCAAATCACACATTACAACGATAGTTCGTCAATAGTTGCAAGAGATGAATATTTGTTTTGAACATGGTAGAGCCACACTACAGCTTTGCAGCTAGCAGCACGAATGGCTTAATTCTGCTCTGTTTCTTATAGTGAGTGTAGAGTATGAACCGGAGAAAGGTTACTGGCAACGAGGCTAGTTCTTGTTGATGATGAAGATTTGCCCAGCTCGAAGCTCGCACCTAAATCTCATCGAACATGTCGGGGATATAGGCAGGTTTCATTTTACTGATGGTTTGTTTAAAAATGATTGCCATCATCATCATCATAGCCCATCGCAAGTTCACTGCTGAACATGGGTCACCCCAAAGATACAAGGTACGGCGCGTGAGACCTGCATCCATCGGCAACCTGCATGTTTCTGAGGTCTACAGAAAGTATTGTCCAGTGTATGGTATGTACAGTAAATTAGTTTCAATCGATTACTAATAATACAATTTCTTTAAGACGATATACATATAATTAATAATTAAACAATATTTTTGTTGGTTCGATAAAAAATGCTGATTTACAAAAAAAGAAAAACAATACCGGGCCTTTAATGTTCTCATGCTTTGTATTTTCTTTCTAATTTTCTCATAGCATTTGAACCATTATTAAAATTACTTTATTATCAAAGCCGTTGTATTGGCTTTTTACATAGTTACAAATAACAATGTTGATAGTATTAATTTTGCTATTTATTTATTATAGCCGAATTATCGTTTATCATTTTATCAGTTTACCGTTTATCATTTTTTAATAGTGTTTTTTATATTACAAATTGTTTTTGCGTTTTTCCATTTAAAAATCCATTTTTAATCCAGTGATGATTTCCGTGATAAGGTCATGAGTGTGCGGGACCAAACAAACTATTTTATTAAGCAGGTAGTCAACGTTTTTGTGGAATTTTAAGAGGCATTGGCAACCGACAACGTTCTTTTCTACAATTTCTACCTCAAAGACGATGTTATCATGCTTGCCATTATATTATTTCGTAATCGTCATAGTTCCACCTAGAAAGTTAGAAAACATAAAAGGGGGGATAAAAATTGCGTCGCTGTGGAGTTTTGCGCAAGGTGTATTGCATATGCACTCTGCACAGATGTGCATACGTAAAACTTGTTGCGTGGGGCTTTGCTGTGCTTCTGTAACTTCATCGACGTTTCCTCTTTACTTTAATTTATACAACTCGTCCATTTTGTTATTGTTTGTTTTAAGTAAAACAATTAAATATTACTAAGTGATTTCAAACATATTTTAGTTGTGTATGTATTGATTGATACTATGTATTGATCGTCTTGCTTATTTAATAATATTTGTATATTCGTCTTTATAGCCTGTCACAGTCTCCTGCTTGTAAAGGGACTGTTCCATTGTTGGGAATTTATTTTAAATATTATATTTTCCAAATTAGTTATTAAAATTTTATAATTCAATCTTCGTAAGACTTTATACATCAGCTGACTTTGTACTTAAACTGTGAAAGAGCAATCTCAAGCAACATGAACATATTTAGAAATCAAATATAATATACTACGCACGACAGTTCACCGATTAACAAGTGATCACATCTCGCATATTGATTGACGCTTTACCACTACGTGCTGCCATGGCGCCACCCTACAAAACCGCCCCATTTACGCAAGGACGTCGGGAATAGGGACGCGCGCACACTCAGTACTTATTCGACTTCAGCGAAAGGTGGACGTTCGGCCTCTTTCAAACAACAAAAAATACCGCGAAAGTGACCACAGCTCATCGGCGATACAACCATCACAATCTTTACCAGCAACACTGGAGGACAGACTGAAATATCACTTGTAAGTATCAATTCATATCGAGTAGCCTTATAGTATCTGAAACTAGGTCAAGCTTCCGCGTCCTCTACCCAAAGCTCTTTATTTATTTATGAATGGAAAAGTGTTCACGCTAATACCACCATTATACCTTTATCTCCTCTACTCACGCTATGCTTTGTAGAAATGTTAGGTACCTCGTTTACGTTGATATCCTTTGTGGTTGAAAACCTTAGGGTACAACGTGCCCCGTAATATTGTTCTTGATTTTTGCGGTAGGATCACACAAGCACAAAAAGATTTTATTTTACTGATTTTATACATTAGATAGTTAATTTTCAAGATGCCAGTTCTCTGTGAAAACACTTTGCTTATCTGTTAAATTCTACAAAAACAAACATCCATGATTCGGTTGAGTACGTTGTTTATAAGCACCTAAGAAAATTGCTTCTGACTTCCACATCGCATTGTGTTAAAGTCGGAAGCATTAGTCTCGACGTCCGTCGATTACGCTCCGATAATCCCGATCAGATCTGCTTTGTGTTTGATTCCAACTAGAGAAAGTTCGTTACCGTTGGCTTGGTGCGTTGCAGTTAATTCAAAACCTGTAATGGTCAATTTATTTTATGGAAATCACATTGTATCATTATTACACAATCGAACATTTGTTTCTGCATGCTAATATTTCACTTATTTGCTCCTAAAGACGCAGACCACGTAACCATGTTGACTATGCAAACATTCAATTACGAAAATCGGTCAGATTTTTAATTGCTCTAAATGTTTGCACCGCCGCTACGAAACTAATACATTTACCTTCCTTGTTGGTATTAGGAATATAAATATAGAAATAGTTATTTTGAATAAATAATATTTGCATCTTTACATAATCTGCCTAAATAAATGTAAATTTTGATATTTAATCACATAAAGTATTTCAAGCATCAAAAAGATTTCAATAGAATATTATTCGGGAAAGCTTTATTTACTATAAAATAATTTTTAGGTTATAAAATATAAACATATACGATCATGAAAATTAAGGTGCTTGTTCGTTCATCTCGCCTTTATCCCCAGTTATAGTCTCAGCTTGTTCGTCCGTGCATACTTCCTGCGTCACCGGTGTCAGGTGATGCAGCTATTTCTGCCATTCAGTGAACCTTCTTATTCCACAGTTCACGTTCAAAGTCGAATGTTTTAGACCGGACACTCTCGCGCTTGTTTTCATTTGAAAAGCTTCCAAGGGCTCAGCAACAGTATTTATTAGTTTCATTATATCCACAATAAGACACGACACGCGGTTTTATAATAAGTACATTACTTATTGTAATACTGAACTATTATATACTATGCTTATAAATTAAAATAATTCGCATATTATGTCCTTGGACAGTTCGGAAGTATAGAGCGTCCCATTTAGCTCTCCTCTCGCTGTGCACATGAACAACACTCGCATGACCTTATTTCTTGCGGCCACCTTTGTGATGTTCTGCAATTGACCTATATTTCGTTTCGATGCTAATTAACAAACCGATTGTTTCATCTTCGTTATCTGGAATCTTTATTTAAACTTACATACATATTTCGATAATTTCTTATATTTCTTTTTTTAAAACGTTACCCCCACACTAGGATTTTCTCCTGTATCGTGGAGGCAGTTTACAAACATAAATTGCACAAGGACAAACATCCAGACTCGGAACAATTATTTTCAGGCCATAAAAATACTTGTTCCGTGCGGGATTCGAACCCGCGGCCCCCAGCACAGTAACTCATTGCTAAGCCACTGCGCCACGGAGCCGTCAAATACATATTTCGATAATAATTGGCAATTACGATAAAGTTTTTTTTTTTAATTTCCTTTCTATTCGGCATAAGAATCATGCTCGAATAACATTCACACCTAAATATAACTACAAAATTTATTTTGTCTCGCACTACCTTGCACGTTCATCGCGCACTTATAAAAAGAGGCGAGGTCAAGCGTCGGACGCGAGCGAACAGTGCGGAGCCCGCTTGCGCGTTGTAAAGACGCCCGTATCGATATCGATAGCTCAACAACAATCACGTGCAGGAGTGACGTAAAACCTCGTTGCAACGGCCTGACCGATGGCTCTTGGCTCGCTAATAATCGACTAAGGGTTCTACTGCAATAGTATAAGGTGTGCGGTGGAGAAAGGTCGTGCCCGCATGGTGCAAAAGCTCATGGCCGAGTTAAAGGTGCTCATCGGCAAAAGAGTGCCGGTGGGGGGACCACCTCCAGCTCCGCCACCCCCACAGCATCAGTATTCACGACGGGATCTGAAAGCAAACCTTCACAGGCACATGAGTATAGTTCTCGACAGGTTAGTGATCTAAAGTGTTACTGATTGTGATTTCTAACAATAAATCTATTGTAAGCAATAACACTGAGAGCTTCCTGCACGTTAAGAATTTTAACGACAGTGGTTTCACAACTACAAGCAAAGAGATCTATTTTAATTAAAGAATATGACTCTAACTTTTACTAGGAACTGTTAATATAACATAATATCTAACAAAAACCTAAATTTAACCTAAATTAAGTAAAATATGCTATTTTACTTAATTAAGGTTGAAACTAAAGATCCTATTTTACAATTTTGTATATAGGTACCTAGTTAGTTTGTCATGAAACTGCTTGTAAAAGTCGTAAATAGATACAAACAAAACCACATACAAAAGCATTACTGCTTTTTGTATTTTATTTTAATCATATCTACACGAATGCCCCACATACGTACATATTCATAAATATTAATCTCGAAAAAAAACGCAAGACCAAATCCGCTAATGCATTGATAAGGAAATAATAATCCTACTACATTAGGAGAATACAAAGCAACACAATGTTAAATATAGCTTAACCTTCAAATACCTGAAAACTTGAAAACAAGAGTGTACAACCAGTGCGTGTTGCCAGTGATGACATATATGTATGAGGAAACTCAAGGTCGCTCAGAGAGCTATGAAAAGGGCTATGCTCGGTTTCTTTACGTGATAGACTTAGAAATGAGGAACTGACATAGCCCAACGGATCAGCAAGGTGAAGTTGCAATGAGCCGGCCATATAGTTCGAAGAACCGACAACCTATGGTGAAGAAACGTTCTCGAGTGGTAGTCTTGTACTGATAAGCGAAGTGTAGGGCCGCCCTACACTTCGCCACGCCCCATTTAATGGAGTGAGGACGTGGTAAGAGATGCAGGAAGTCGATGGATGCAGGTGGCTAAGGTCCGTCCTCTGTGACATTCCTCTACGGTAGGCCTATGTCCAGTAGTGGACTTATCATAGCCTGTAATGGTGATGATGATGATAACCCTCAAATATTAACTCGCACATTCGATACGAATACCAGGAACTTTGTTGTTATACTGTACGAGCTTAACAAAACTGTAATTATCTCTAAATAAGATATATTCCAAGTCTCTTTGGGTCTATCCCGCAAATTCAATTACTAAAAAAAAATTAGGTTAAAATTCGCTTAAGATCCAAACAAGGCGAAATTATTTTTCTGATAATTGTATCACTCATTTAAACTAAATTTAAAAAAATGGAACGTTATTCCTATCGCTCGTAATTAATTGAACCAACAATTTAATAACATGTTGACGCACAGCCAGCATAACATACGGTATTTACGTTGAATTATGGCTTTAACACTTGGAATATGATTTTTATGATATTTTCAATGTGTCTTTGTCTCATGGAATAATCTTAATAAATACAATATAATATGTATTGGATCCGCTTAAGGCTTAAGGATACCCGCAATTGGATACCAGAATGATGATGCTTTATTCATATCATATACGTGAGGGCAAACAAATGAAATCTCCTAATTTTTTTTAAAGAAGATTGGGTGACAAACGAGCGCATATTCCACCTAATGGTAAGTGGATACTCTGGTCCCTGGTGTCTATGGACCAAAGCATCCATCGATTAAGAATCAAAATGTAGATGCGTTGTTACTACTATGTTATAGGAATATTTTTCTGCCTAGGAGTGTATCTGGGTAGCTACCACTCTCTTACTTTTGCGGCAAATATAAGTAAGAGACACGTCACGTTTCACACACAGCGTTGTTCCGGTCTAACGGGTATAGAGAAACAGTGTAATTACAAACTGTGAGGCACTCCATCTTAGTCTTCAGAGATGACAAAGCATCTGTGTATGCCTTCTTTCTTTGAAGTAGGTTGCTAGTGTCCATGGGCTGCAGTAGCCACTTACCATCGGGTGGAATGTAAGTTGGAAAAAAATAACATTTTACACACGACAGAAGTCAAGTGACATTGAAAACAAAATTGTGACATGGAATTAAGAATAAACCCCAGTGTTTCATGCCGGTTCTTCTCTGAGAAGGTCTTTTTTGCGATGTAGATTTTGATATTCATTAGAACTTAAAACAAGCCTCAATTGAATAAAAAGTTTTGAATTTGAATTAGAAGTTCGTCACTTCAGTTTTATCTCCGTGGATTTAAATTCGTCGTTAATCAGTAAAAAGTGTCTCCGGTTAACTAGACTCACAAATCGAAACACAGCAGCGTTAGCAGCTTAGGTCCTTCCCGGTCAAACCGACCCATTCGTGCTACAGCCATAAACATCAACAGCGTGGTTCTACCACCTACTATCAAAGGCAAAACAGTTCATGCAATCCATATAACGATACACATAATTTAATACGACACATCGAAAACCGTTTAACCGTTTAAGCGGGCGACTGAATCCGAGTTAGTACATAATTTCTATAAAAATTTAAAAAACGCCGTCGTAAGGTCTAAAATTGCGTAGCGCCCGCGTCGATTAAGACCGCTTAGAAATCCCTTAAAATATTTAAAAAAAATTGTTTATTTAAGTAATCAAAATAATGAGCAAGCAAATTACGAATATTGATGTTATGAATGTATTTGAGTGATTCCCAAGCATATAGATTAAATAATTTCGTTGTAATTTCAACTATAGTGATTTTTTAGAGGTGTTTTCGCAAATAATTATGATCGAGTCAAAATTATACAATCGTGTTTTGAACAAGCAAATTGAAGATAAAGACATGAATTTAACTATATAAAATTCCAGTTTCGTTAGGCGTGTCATAATCCTATACCATTCGATGAAAGGAGGTGCAGTTTCTCGCGGTGTCGCCTTAATAATACTAACAAACAAGATTACATATCCTCGCCATTGTCTTTCACGAAATATAAAAGAAGTATAAAGTGGGTTGAAGGACACCGCTATCAAAGAGATGATAAAACTTTAAATCTGAAAATTATTTTACTCTTTTTAGTTTTTGAAGTCGGCTTTTACTTTTAATTATTTAAAATTTTAGTTACTTAAGTAACTTTTTTACCCAATTTAGAGGATTAAGGATGGTCATAGGCTTAAATATCGTCTTAATAGTTACCCTTGGAGTATCACTTATTTTATAAAAAAGAAATCATCATAATCGGTTCATAATTGACGAAGATATCTTTATTCGACTGTATCGTTATTCGACTGTATGCAAACAAAAACGTACAGTCGAATTGAGAACTTCCTCCTTTTTTGAAAATAGCTAAAAATAACGAATCCTAATCAGTACAAGCCTACCGTATTCAGGCGAGCGAAAACAAGCGCAAAATAAATTACGTTACGAAACTCAATCCACGACGTCAATAGTAGTAAATTATATCTATTAATTCAATGTACTACTTGTACTATTATCTATTCTGTGCCTACGCATCGGATCTTTTTAAAAATCGTATTGCTTCATCAAATTTATACACAGTCTCTACCAGCCTCTTGTTTTGATAAGGCATAATTCTACATATTATAAAATATGTTAAAGATATAATAATTATGTCGAGTTGTTAGCTGACTCATTTGTTCCAAGTGTCGTAAATGTTGATATTGTTACACACTGTAATGGTTTATAAGAGGTATAACGGAGTCAAACCATGTAATTGCTCATAGTAAACACCTGGATTATTATCCAGCAGAATGTCAGAACGCTACCTAGGAGCGAATATTTACTCACGTGTTGTTACTAATTTATAAGTAGTGTATACCGCAAGTCACACGACGCCGGCACGTCGTCGTATTCACCGCAAACATCAATATGTTGGTCTCTGTTCAGATTATGACGGCTGGCGCGGCGGGGGTTCTTAATAGTGGCGAGGCAGTCTCTTGCGCCGAGTCGCCCGCGCACGGCCGCACTTTGCTCCCCGAAGCCGTGTCGCCCCTAAGCCGTGCTACGTCTCACCATTCTAGGTCAACACACTTATTCGCGTGTACACCTTATCGCGCTGCTATTATCACGTTAAGCCTATTTCGTTCGTGTATCGATCGATTCCACAGTCGGACGAAACACAGTCTTAAGTTTTACGCGTTGCGTGCACGACCGGCGACGCGTTTGTCGTTCGTCGGATGACATCAGTTAGAGTTGCCCCGTCCGCTGGTCATAATAATCGCTCAGTGCCCGCTTCGTGGTCGGCTCGGACGCACGAGGATCTTCATGGAGGAGGGACGTTGCGCAACTTGTGAAGCCCTAGGCCGGCGTAGCCTGTCTAGCAAACTGCTTCAGGTAGCGACCGCGCAGGCGCACATAAGGACGTGCACCCACGCCTCATCCCCACTTGAACAGGTGCAAGGTTCTGACCTTGCTACCCGCGCCCTGGCTGCAAAAAGACGAAAGTCGATAGCGGGTTTTAAACTTAATTTACCTCAAGATACAGCTCCAAAATCAACAACAGTTGAAGAAATATCACGATCTACATTTGCGCGCAGAAACACGTGGTGCTCGTAAGTTTGAATTTTAATTCTACTTGCTTTCGACGACTGGTTCTTTACTTAGTAATAAGATAACAAGCAAGACAAAGTAGGAAACCTTTGCATACAACAGTTATCTTATTTGTAGACATTATCGTTTGTTGTGGTATCATAATGGTCGTTATCAAGGTCGTACTGGCATGTGAATCACAATGAGAGCGTGATTGATTCAACGACATCCACTGCCATCACATGTCTATTTTATTCGGAATTTAGTTTAAATTAATGTTGAACTACAATCAGTATATTAAATGTTCTGTATCGGCTTTTGCTGCGAGTGATTACGAGTGATATGACTATGAGTATCTCCAATTGTGGTTGGTTGTATGAAATGAGTTTCTTCAAATATAAAATATATATATGTGTATAATTTTTGTTATACTAAAGGTCTGATTTATACACTTTGTGGTCTCATTAGTTTACCGTAACAATAATAAATATTTAAAAAAATTCTGCTTATTCAGAATTGCTATGCATATTATGCTATACTGATAACATTAACCTATCACGTTTTCTGATTTGATGCACTTTGTGATAACTCCAGTTTTTATTAATACTATATTCAGTAATGTGTTAGTTGTTTTGTATGCTTACGACGTTATTTAAATACAAAGCGGATTCAGGACTTTGTGTCACTGACTTTAATTTGTGTTCGAGTTTAAATCCATTCTGCTTTATTGGAATTATTGGAATATTAAAGAATCATTTTTTCTCACAACTGTTATAGAGTACAACAAATATCTGTCGCATTACCATCGACCGATCTGAAACTAACGGAAATTTCAATTTGTTCGACTTACATCTCATTGAGGCAGTAAATGTAGCCAGGAACTTGTCACTTAAGAAATTTGCTTTAGGTTTTTAAATACAATGGAAGCTTGTAGTGTTCTTAATCATTCATGTCTAGAATTTAATTTTACACATATCGCACTTGGTAATATTATCAGCAGCAACACAGATGAAAAAAAAAACAAGATTTGAGATAAAACGCATTTACAATGAATTTCGAAAAGCAAAAATTAAGAGTATATCGCAAATTATATGAATGAATTCAAACACGATCTAATTTTAACAAAATTTTGAATATTATTGTAGCTTATTATTTAAGTATTGTTACGAAGCAAAAATTTAATTACTTATCATCTTTAGCTTACTAAGACATTACTTACCACCGTCAGAATAAATTGAGTTATTTAAGTTATAGTCTCAAAGCTTCTGTACAAAGATATCTCGAGATAATGTACTTTGGTACTTATATTTAATACTATTATTTCAGTCTTATAATCTTGTATCAAAATTGTACTACAAGAAACTACTGATTGTTATTCTTAGTCAATGTAGACTGCATTGACTAAGAATAACAATAATTAATAACTAACTTTTCCAGAAAGCTGTTTTGATGTCCATCATGCTTATTTTTGTTTCTTAACAACATCCACTAGACGGAAATGTGTTTTAAATGATTGTAACTGCAACCAATATCATGTGAAAATGTTTCATACAATTCAAATAAATTACTTCTTGAATTTTCATAAATCAAAAAGTAAAGTAAATATATATATATTTTAAGTTTATTTTATCGTCGTTAACTTTTTTTATAATACTGAAGTAAAAACGAACTTACAGTCCACCTTTGTCAAAAGAACTCCTCATCAATTTCAAGGCGCTGCCCTCGTTGTCTCAGCCTGTATCGGAATCTTCATCGTCGCCATGTTTTTTTTACCTATAAAAAGCTTTTCGTGCTTTGTAGAGCATTTCATGCCGGCACACCGCTTGCAACTTAACAAGGCGCAGGTTTAGCCTCACACGGAATACTGTTGTCATCTCTGGGCAGGGGCGCCCCAGTGCCAACTCTTTCCACTTGATCGCATTCAGCGATGGGCAGTTCGAATCGTTGACGACCGAGTTCTTTTTGATCGGATCTATTCACTGGCGCTGCGAAAATATGTTGCACCCTTTGCATTTTCTATCGCATTTACCACGGGGAGTGCTCAGAGCAAATGTTTGGATTAATTCCAGCCACCAAATTCCACCAACGCACATAGCGACAAAATTCACAATACCATCCACACCATCTGGATGCTAGGCGGTAGACCACTGTGCGATTCACTAGGATTTTTTTTCCTCGCAGGACGTCTTTGTGGAACGATTTTTCTGGACCAATATGACTTAGGGACCTGCAAGAAACGAGTTTACTTCTTTTTAAAAAGCCGGCAATTCCCTTTCTCGGTGAGCAGCATGATCGTTTGCCCGCACTTTTTATTAGGCAAAAACCTGATGATAAGTGGGTACTGCAGGCCATGTGCACCTGCAGCAAACATAGAACACAGAAGGTTACAGATGCGTTATCACCTCTAAATGGAATGCCTCACCGCCTGTAATTATACTGGCTCTCTATATCCTTCAGACTGGAACACTGCAGTGCAAGCTCTGCTATTTGGAAGCACAAATAGGTAAGGGGGTGGTACTTCCTACTTAGATCGGCTCCTAGGCAGAAAAGGGGTCCTACCACTTAGTAACTACCTTTTTTAACCGTTTACGTGATCGACGGCGCGCAGACGTTAGCTTATTCTTTATCTTTTAAATGCTTATTAAAGCTTAGTACACCATCATTAAATTAACATTAGTTATTTTTGTACTTGTTATTAATAATAATTCTTCTTATTATCTGTTGCATACGTGATAACTACGTTTTTGTTTTTGTATAAAGATAATTCTTTCATAATAGCATCATTATCCATGGCAAAAAGTTGATAATCTCTTTGTCTTTTTGTCCGTATTACAATTAAATGAATGTGGTCATTCTTTGTCAATAATGGTTAAAACTTGTGACAAAATTTGATTTTTACCCTAAATTTAATTTTTGTGCTTAATTCGTTGTGTTTTTTACACTAAATTTCATTTTTGTGCTTAATTAGTGCTTTTTTAGTTATTTAATTTAGATTTCTAGATAATACAATGTTTATTAAATGCGTTTATATGTAATGGACCTTCAATCGCTAAAAATTTCAAATACCCAATGATTTCATCAATTTGAATTTGAATTAACCCCGGTTTTTAAACTTGTACAAACATTAACATCTTCAATTTTTTATCTCTTATTATAATTTTATAAACATTTCTTTTGTTATATCTATTAATCTTATTGTTATAAAATTTCTCAAACACAATTTACGAGTCCAAAAGGCAGATATGACATATTCCTACGAACATGTAACGTTCCCTGTTCCCTCTATTGCATTTTATTTATTATTAGGTAGTATTATAAAACATTATATGATACTAAATAATATTATATAAAAGTTGACTTTATTATTGTTGACTAAATTTAGTAACTGACGTAAATACTACACTTTTCGACAAAACTACAGTACAGGTTTAGATAAAACTTCCCTAATGTAACTGATAGAGTCAAAATTAAATAAACTATTGAGCTACTACTAAGAATTACTTTTTACATTATCAACATTATAACATTATAGCATTATAATATTATTATTTATTTTAAGTCTCTGAATTTATAGTTAACTCTGTAATCTAAAGGTATTTTAAAATTCATCGGCTAATTAATGGCTTATTACGAACAGGCAATTTAATGTGGTATGTTACTAAAGACTATCTGTTTCGTTATTAGGTATCTTGGTGCAGCACGTGCAGTACTAACGGCTTTTAGTTTATGTAGTGGTGATGTCATGACGATGAAAGTGATGAAAGCTCACCGGTCGTCAAAGTATCGTAAAACGTTACACACTCACATTTGCAACAACAACACATTATAGTGCATTGTATGATCATCTCGCCAGTTATCTTACTTGCATTTAATTGTTTATGTTTTCGGTCTCCAACCAGATTTTATGATTGTTTTCTGACAAGCTCGTATTGAATACTTAAATATTAATGTTTTTTTTTATAGGATAGGTTAACAAACAGCACACAGTCTACCTGATGGTAAGTGGTTGCTGTTACCCACAGACGTCTACATGATCTGCATCTATCCTCGAATAAGAATCGAAATGCAGATGCGTTGTCACCCGTGAGGACTAAGATGGAATGCCTCTTTTTAATGTTCGTGGGATGTTTCCTTCTAACTATACGCAATTGATTAAATATCTTTTGATACGTCTGAATATAAAATAAGCGACCGGCCTTGTTATGTTAATCATCCTTAGTTTACATCAATTTATAACTTCGTCATAATTTATATTTCTAATATAATTTATATTTCTAAATATACAACTAACCTAAACAAAGTCAGGTTGCTAATCCACATTATAAGCGTCAAGGTTATTACAATTATATAATTTAACCACACACCACGCAACCCAGCTCGTTGTGCTAATGATGGCAATATCGTGTGTCCCAGTGACGACACTGTTGGACACATTTACAACAACCGCGGAAGCTAAAATTATTCACGGCTTATTATTTTTGAACACGCGCCCGTAATAATATTATCTCTACTTTTATTCTATTACATATATTTACTAACTAGGCCAATACATTTAGTTTCAAAATGTGTTAATATTGTAATGTGTGTGAGATGAGACAGTGTGCCAAAATAGCGTATGCAAATATATTGTTTAAAATTTCTACTTAAGATCAAATAAAAAAGTAAGTATTTTATTTCAGGCATTTGCACATAAATATATTATAATTGTTTAACTTTGTTTGTACATATAAAACACATTTAATTTATAATAAAAAAAACATATTTAGTAATTTAAATGGTAGTAAAATATTTCATACCTGTTCAAATAAATTATTTTTATACTATGTCGATTCTATCGAATTTATAAAAAATGTTTTTAGGTTCAGATTCTCTCCATAGTTAATTTCATTCGTTTTTTTTTGGTTTTTTTTCGCTTAAAATACACACCGAGTATATTATATTAGAATGAACCACCCAGATTCCAAAATTAAACCTTTAATAAAATGTAACAACCGACTTCGAAAACTAAAAAGAAAAATATAACTTCGACTTAACCGTTACTAAGACATAGTGTATCGAAGAATTAAAACCCCAACTTCATAAACTATAATTTTATTTCTTTTTAGTTTTTATATCTATATTTTTTAATAGATTAAGGGTGACAAACGGGCACACAGTCCACCTAATGGTAAGTGGATGATGTCGACCATGACTAAGATGCAAGGCCTCGTTTCCAGTTAAATGGATGTCTGGTTCTCTATACTTACTATACAAAAAACACAGCATTGAGAGCGTAGTCCTTCCTCGGTCCAGCCTATCCACTCGTACTACAGCCATAATATAACTGCAGCGTGGCTCTACCACATAGTAGATATATTGTACCAGGTGGTAGATATATCGTACCACATGGTAGATATATTGTACCACATGGTAGATATATCGTACCACATGGTAGATATATTGTACCACATGGTAGATATATTGTACCACATGGTAGATATATTGTACCACATGGTAGATATATTGTACCACATGGTAGATATATTGTACCACATGGTAGATATATTGTACCACATGGTAGATATATTGTACCACATGGTAGATATATTGTACCACATGGTAGATATATCGTACCACATGGTAGATATATTGTACCACATGGTAGATATATCGTACCACATGGTAGATATATCGTACCACATGGTAGATATATTGTACCACATGGTAGATATATTGTACCACATGGTAGATATATTGTACCACATGGTAGATATATTGTACCACATGGTAGATATATCGTACCACATGGTGGATATATTGTACCACATGGTAGATATATTGTACCACATGGTAGATATATCGTACCACATGTAGATATATTGTACCACATGGTAGATATATCGTACCACATGGTAGATATATCGTACCACATGGTAGATATATTATACCACATGGTAGATATATTGTACCACATGGTAGATATATTACCACATGGTAGATATATTGTACCACATGGTAGATATATTGTACCACATGGTAGATATATCGTACCACATGGTAGATATATTGTACCACATGGTAGATATATCGTACCACATGGTAGATATATCGTACCACATGGTAGATATATTGTACCACATGGTAGATATATTGTACCACATGGTAGATATATTGTACCACATGGTAGATATATCGTACCACATGGTAGATATATTGTACCACATGGTAGATATATCGTACCACATGGTAGATATATCGTACCACATGGTAGATATATTGTACCACATGGTAGATATATCGTACCACATGGTAGATATATTGTACCACATGGTAGATATATTACACCATATATGAGATAAATCATTGGTGTAACTTCTGATCGACTTGACACATTGAGGTCATTCGCATACAATATATTCGTTTTCCGAGACGATGGTTCACAGCTATGCTTAATAGTCACCCTGTGGATATAAGTGCCTAAATAAAATGAGATTAAAAAAATAGGATCCGATAGATGGAGCTGTAGTGAAGTTATTACCAATTCCACATTAATGTACCAAACTAATTTAAATTCACAAATTGATTTTGTGCCAAAAAAGAAAATCACTAAATTTAGACCCGATAGGTGGCGCTTTGGTCGAGCTATTAATAAAATTTGCATTTACTCTGTAAAAAAACTTACAGAGTGTAAGTGTTATTATTGAGTCTCTGAGAAGAACGTATGTGACTAACGGATAGACACACTGACGGACAACGACGTAATCCCGATTTTGGCATGGAACACTAACGACGTTGGTAAAGCTAAGTCCACGCTATCAAAGTCGCGGGAAAGACTAGGTAGTATTGTATACTTACAAGTCGATCAGCATTTCACTTTGCAACAGACAGGCCATCAGTCAAGCCGTGCACTCTGACACAGTTCAGTTTTTAAGTCAAATATGTAAAATTGATAGAAAGACGGATTCGCTGTTTTCTATCTAGAGAAATGCTTAATTATTTTCTAATTATCTTGAAGTCTTTTATAATAACTTCTAATTTTCTTTTGAAAAACTTCAACGGGCTTCATCCGCGTTTACTTAATGAGGCCAGAAGCCAGAGACATAACTAATCCGTTTAGTTACTTTATGTAGGTACCGATGATCATTTTGTTTAGCCTTACAATACTAGTAATAATTTTAAAAAAAATTTTACACTTGTATGTTATTATGCGATACTTCTTGATTTAATCAAAACATCTAGAACAGAGTCATTCATCATTACTACCCGCAGTTTTTTATTATTTTCATTTGTTATGAAGAAGATTCTGTTGCTAATCTCCTGTTTCAGTTTCCATCTGTCGCCTTTTACGACACCCACTGAATTATATGGGGTAGTGAATCCTCTTATGTAACCAACTACGCTAAAATAGTAACTATTCGTAAAATTATGCTTAAATTATATAATTACATTCTTTTACTTGCTGCTATCCTTCGCTTTAAAGAAAAACTTAACCTCCTTTTTTCCTAAATAGGAATATACCGACCGCCGTCATTTGAGATTTTCTTGACCCCGAACTTTGTGTGGTTCATAAAGCCAACGCAGCTGCAAGGAAATTGGTGTCCTTGCAAAGGTGAGGTGGTACTTCACGCCGCGACTGTTGCTTACACTATATAAAGCGCAAATCCATCGTGCATGGAGTATTGCTGCCATATATAGGCTGGTGCTGCAAAATGCCACCTAGTAGTTTTGGACGTCAATCTCATTAGTCTCGAGCACAGGCGCAAGTAGCCGGCCTTTCCGTGTTTGTTTCGGTTCTCCTTCTCCCCTCCACCATCGGACCACCAAACACCACTCCACTCGGACAGTCTCGACCCCTTTGTTGTTGACATATCACAACAATTTGCAACAGGCGGCTTGCTTCGTCGTTCGTAATGCGTACAGCAAAGGAGTAGAATAATTTGCCAGCATCAGTTTTTCCATCCGATTATAATATGTTTGGAAGGGCAACGTTGAATAGGCTTTTGTTAATCTATATCAGAGCATTTTACCATCTTCAGCTACATCATCACTTACCATAAGGTGGGATAGTGGTCAAGCACTGGCTTATATAGTTAAAAAATACACATAGCGTATTATGAATTTAGTCCTATATCTAAATTTTTGAGGTTGATTGGGCTAGAAGAGTTTCAATTCTGATAAGTTTCGTTTATTCTACACTTATTTTTAAATTTTTATCATTTGATTTTTGTTTTGATTTTTCTGGATTGACAGCATTTATTTATTATATTTCACCATGTAATGTCGGTGTAAGAATATCCACCGCTCCATTTCGTCCCGTGGTAGTCGTAAGAGGTGACAGAAGGCAGCATCTTTCTAATAACAATTAGTAAATAAGATACTACGGTTGCCAACCCGCCTGCCAAGCGTGATAACTATGGCAATTATCGCCCCTATGAGGTAATCTATGCGAGAGGCATGTATGTTCAGCAGTGGGTTTTTGATAGGCTGTAATAATAATAAAAAAAATTGGGTATGGTGTCGCACATAATATACTTCTTACCACTGGTAAGTGGCAACATAGCAACTTGATTTAATTTAACCATAGTTATATTTTTTTCTAATCAACAAACGTATCACGAATGAAGTAACCAGTACCTACCTAGTTAGTGTGTTAAATTAAGGTAATTTGACTACACAATGAGATTTCAGATAGATAGAAACTTATTTGTAAATTGTAGAAATGTGTATATTTACTAATAACAGTTAAAATAACGTACTGTACAGTTTTGAATGTAACAAAAAATTTAAAATTCATAAATAATGGTCAATGTTTTTAATAGGGAACACCTGTTCTCTTAAAATGTACGAAAAATGCGGCGAAATCTGGTTAGCCTTGAACCTTGATGCTATGATTCAAAGTGAACTGCGGCATTGTTGTATGCGCATTTCTAATGCTACGGATTCATTTCGTTGTAAAGTGCGGCGTTCGGGTGTGTCGCAAAAGCGTTACCTAGGTGTTCCGAGGCGCCATCGTAGCACCGTAGTAGTAGGTAGAATCTTGCGCGCGCCACTTGCTCGCTACCCCCCCTCCCGTGCCCCTGAGACAGGCCGTGGTCCCAGTTCTCCGCAACGCGTCGCTCGGATCGCTCGCGTGTCGTCGACGTAAACAATTCCATCACAACTCTACCTCTGACACGCACAACGCTCACAAACACAAATATAAAAACGGCTCCCCTAAATCCGACGCCCGGGACCCGGCGGGCCCGAATCATACAGCCGCGAGAACAAGTGGGAACCATGCAAACTAAGCTCATAAGTGGGACCTACTCATCAATCATGAACAAACAGGATTTGCTCAGAGAAGTGGTGGTCAAATACATCGATTATTTCTATCCAGTGTGAGTACCATTCATGTTTTGTCTTATTTCTCAAGGCGCATTGCAGATTTTCTATTTCTTTTACTTTTTGTCTCATAGTGTTAATGTGAAGGCTCTCACAGAGTTCAACTAATTACCGAACCGGTAAGTCGGTGAAGGTTCCACGACAACGTGTTCTGACTGCAACCAGACGAACGGTTGCCATTGGCTGACGTCAGCGCCGCCTATTGAACCAAGGCGTCTCTATCGCCTGACTACTGCTGTATCGATCCGCTGCACTAAACTGTTAATATTTTACACATTACATTTATATATATCTGCCTCGCAAGTATTGACCTCGAAATGCTCCGCCTGCTGCGACATTGATCTTCTATCACTAGGTCTTTTCTCGTCGCACACATCTCTTTTAACTTTACTTTTGGAACGTTTATTTTCCCTTGTAATCCATAATCTAAGAAAAAGAGCCTGCCAATATTTTAGGGCTACATGCATACATTAAGACGGTGTGCAGATAGTGACTACTTTCTACCAAAAAGCTGACATACCTGTTTATCACCTCATATGCAAAAAAGTAACTATCTCAGTGTTTTTAATTTCATTTTATAATTTAAGGAAAAATCCAAGTTTTTCATAATACTTCATTCAGTTCTTAATTGAGTCATTCATAATTGCTTTGTGTTTTGTGAAAACTTAGGGAAAGCTCCATTGCATTGCGCATGATGGCTTTGCGTGACCAACACTAACTAAATCTAATTCCATACAGTGTATTCATTTGTTCCATTAAAGTCCTTTGTGCCCAATTGGTTTTTATCGCTTATGGATTACGATATTGTATACGCCATCACCGGAATTACTGTACTGAGATTTTATTGAGATTCATCAGATAAAGAAATTAAATGCGAGATGCTTTTAACAGTGTAATTACTGAATATTTTCTGGTGTATTACAAAAAGTAGTTTAAATTAATTAATATTGTGATGAAACTTTACGAACAGACAAAAAGATAACTTTGGCAAAAAATAGAGGAGATTTGTATGAGAAAATCTATGGGGAGGCCTTTGTTCAACGGTAGACTTTGAAAGGCTGTAATGAATGAATGATTGATTTTTTTTAGTATAATTTAAGTTAAGTAGGCTCGATGGAACTATCATCGTCACCCTATGTAAAAATTCACTAAATAAGATGAGATTAAAAAATGAAAATTCGACATATAGAGCAGACAGATCAATTACAAAATTAGTCGCAGGTTTAAACTAGAGTCTGTTTTATTAAAGAGGTTCTGTGGAAAATATGCGAAATAAAATGTAGTCTAGAATTTGTCAGCAAATAAATGACTTCTTTCTTAAGGACTCGTCTTAATCCATAGTTCATAACCGAGACTATCAAAAAACTATAAATAAATAAGGCGGGTTTAAGTCTCGGATAGCCAAATTTAGCTAGTTTAACATAGTGAAAGATTCGAAGTTTTAAATGTGAATAGGTACCCATGTCGGCAACGCTGCACCCGTAGATTTCCCTTCAACGACCTTGGCTGTTTGCGCAGTCCACTCAGTTCAAGATAATAAACCATACACGACTTTATTTCACATAGATAATAACGCCGTTTATCGATCACAACTTAATAGTATAGAGAGCGAATATAATTGAAACTTTTGCAATGACATCAATATGGACGATCACTTCATAAACCCTAATGACTTACCGTTGGGAAAGCAATTTGTTGCTCTCGACTCGAACAGAACATTACACATATCTTCGTAAGTATTTCGAGCGATTTACATGTGACGTTACGATGAATAATGCTACTAAATTTTCATGATTCCGTGACCTTTGTTTCCCAAGTAGCATTGTTTTGTATACCAGCATTGTGTGATTCACTTAACTCACTAGCTCGTTATCGACAAATAAAATATAAATGCAATTTTTCACTTTTTAAGGACTGTTGATGTACCTGAGCTCCCGTTATAAATGGGCGTATCTTTTAGTTAGTTTTAATCATAAAGGTTCATTAATTCTGTAATATTAATATCGGCAATGTCCTTAAAATAGCTAATAAAAGTGAATTATAATTAACAACTCACGGTTTTTATAAAACAAGTAAACAAGCTAACAACAACACTAAATCTTAGTACAGTATTGTTTATTATACTTTATAAACATATACTCAGCGACTCACAATTGTGCAATAACTTGCGTTAAACATTATTTTTTCTATAAATTATGAGTTGGTGTGGTAAGGACGAGTTTCTTTATTATGTTTTATGGACAGTGATTGAACAATGAATGCATGCTTTAAAAGAATTTATTTTACTTAAAGTAAAAATTAAGAATTTTTTCACACACTTAAACTACCAGACAATTAAAAACAAGCCTTTTTTTATTTATAACCCTTTGGTTTTATAATCCGGTGCTTACTCTAGCTCTTGTAACTGCTTGCATCCGGTCGGGCATACTCTGGACAATGTCTACTTGTGGTATAGCATCCCAAGCTGCCCGTGCTGTATTTCGAAGCTGGTATAAAGTTTGTGGCGGGCTAGAATCGAACTTTATTTTTCTTTTAAGCATGCCCCAGATGTGCTCAATTGAGAGAATACAGGCTGACCACTGCAGTTTCTGAATACCGACCTCTTAGGAAAGGCAGATCTTAGAAGTTTGCGCATGCATTAAAATAAATTGGCCGTAACCTATAAACCTTGTAAAGTTTAAGGGCATAACATGATCTTGGAGGATCTCCTCGATGTATCGTATAGCATTTAAACGATTTTCGACGATAACCTATTCTGTCCGAACATTCGATAACTTATTCCTCCCTATACGTTTATCTGAGTGATGGGACTCATAATCAGCCTAGAGCAGTCACTGCGTGCGTGCACTGCTTTATTCCGGTCTGAAGGTTATTGAGGGCCGCTATAATTATATGCTGCGAGATATTCCATCTAAGGCCGGTATTCAGAGACAATCTTGAGCTTAATCTTAAACTCCACAAGGTCATAATTTGAGTCTAGACTGCAGTCTATGCTACATACATTTTGACATTGTGGAGTTTAAATTTAAACTAGAGATTCTCTGAGCACCGGGCTTAGTCGTTAGAGGTGACAACGCATTTGTAGCTTTCTTTGTTTTGTCCGTAGATGTCTATGGACAGCAGTTAGGTGGATTTTAAGAGTTTTATACAAACCAACTTAAAGAGCCGCTGTAATAACTCGCTGATTTTGTGCTGATAATGGATAGAAACCGTTCTCCTTTTGCTCACCATACACTTTCTCAACCGTCTGGAGCTCATAAAGTAATTCGGCACTTATCAGTACTTATTATAAAGAACAATCTAGTCCATTGCTCGTGGATTCTGTTGGCATATTATCGTGCGAACCCTAGTATAGCTACTCAGTGATGTTTGAGTAACTTTATGCTGTCTATGAGCGTTGTCGTGTCTCAATAGCTGTAAGGTAGCGGTTTCGTAATACTTCTAGGGCAACAAACTGGCCGTCTTAAGCCGATGTACATCTTACCCCTCCACAACATGATCTTCGGGAGGCCAGTCTCCTGGTAACTTTTTAAAGCATACTGCATTGATGAACGTGGTACATTCAGCACAACATTCACTTGTGTCAGCCTTTGGTCAATAAACGTTACGGCTAGTGCAACTTGTTCTGATGCTAGTTTTTAGTTTCTGTTTTTTTTTTTTGTGAAGCACCTTTAAATGTTAAATTACATTAAAAAAAACCAAAACTGCATAAACATAAAGCTAAAATTTTAAAATTTACGAATTTAAAATTTGTCTCATTCCCTCATATGATTGCTTACTCTAAACTTTAAAAACTGGTATCAGGGTACAACTCAGCTTCAACAAATGACCAATTTTAATAAGTAAAATTCATCTTAAACTTTTCAAACTTTTGTTATCACGTGCTAGGAGCTTGTCTTATATTTTGTGCCCCTGTAGTTATTATTTTCGGAAATTATTTAAATTTTAAGACATTAAATCAAGCATGGATGAGGAGACTTAACACGTTTTGTTTTTGCTCATTGCAAATTCTTAGTTCTTTAAACTTTTAAAGAAAAATACCTGATCTTAGTCTATTGTTGAGGTAATCCTTTTTAAAATCAACTTATAATGAGACGTTGTTCTCAAGTACGCACGTGCGTGGTGACAAAACCCTTATCTTTCTTTTGTTTGCCTCTTATATTTACTGAATACCTTATACAGCGCACTATTTTTTCGTCACTTAAGCAGCTGCTTTGCCTTTTTTTTATAGGAGAGGGGGCAAACGAGCTTGCGGCTCACCTGATGGTAAGTGACTACCGCCGCCCATGAACAACTGCAACACCAGGGGAATTGCAGATGCGTATGCAATGCAAAACTTCTTCTAAATCGCACAGTGGTGGGCCGCCAATCATCCAGATGATATGGATGGTATCGCGAGTTATGTCGCGATGTGCGATGGTGAAATTGAGCGGCTGGAATTACTCCGAACAATTCCTCAGAGCACTCCCCGTGATAGATGCGATAGAATACGCAAAGAGATGCAACATCTCTACGCAGTGCCAGTGAGTCCAGCCGATCGGAAAGACCTCGCTCGTCGACGATTCGAACCGCACTGCGCTGGATGCGGTCAAGTGGAAGGAGCTGGCACTGGGGAGCCCCTGCCCAGATATGAGAACAGTATTCCATGTGGGGCCGAACCAGCGCCTTGTAAAGTTGCAAGCGGTGTGCCGGCATGAAATACTGTCCCGCTCTGCTGAGCACGCCAAGCTTTTTAGAGGCCAATTTGGCCTTCTCTTCCAAGTGACCACGAAACTGCACATCGCTCGATATGTCGACACCGAAGATTCCGATACTGGCTGAGGCAAGGGGAGTGTCTTGAAACTGAGGAGATACGACAAAGGGGTTCTTTTTAGCGGTAAACGCGCAAACTTGTGTCTTCTGGGGATTGAACTGAACTAGATTTAGTCGCTCCCAGTCTGAGAACAAAGTCAACAAAGTCTCGACTTCAGACACAAGTTTGTTCCGGTACTCGGCGACGTTTTCCCGAGAAATATTGGCACGGCCGGTGTATAAAGTATCACCAGTGTTATCGTCTGCATAGCAATGAATGTTACCGGTTTGCAACATATCATTGATATACAGAAGAAACAGCGTTGATAATAGCACGCAGCCTTGTGGAACACCAGCGTTAATGGACTTGTAATCGGAGCATGCACCGTCTACTACGACCTTGATGCTCCGATCTGCGAGAAAGCTGGTGATCCAATTGCACAATTTCTCGGGAAGCCCATAGGAAGGGAGCTTCGAAAGAAGCGCTTTGTGCCCAACCCGATCGAAGGCCTTCCTTATGTCCAAACTAACGGCCAACGCCTCCCCTTGGACTCTACTGCCTCCGCCCATCTATGAGTGAGGTAACCCAGAAGATCATCAACTGAGCGACCTCGACGGAAATCGTACTGGCGGTCACTAATCAGCTGGTGATCCTCAAAGTACGCTCAAGGTGCCTAGACAACAATTGCAAATGCTTACTTTTAACCAACTCTTTGCTTATTTTAAATGTTACCAAGGCTTTTTTGTTGATGATTCTTTTAAACACAGTATCAACATCGCCATGTTATAACAACGAGTAACACATATGAACCCGTCCGCTTAAAGGTATATTTGGCAACAAATAGTCTCTCACGTATGTGTTTTGAAAGTCACGCCAGTCAACTTTTTATAGCATCGTATAAATGTCTGATGAATTTGAAAGTATTTTAATTTGTGAGGTTTTCTCGATTTCAACACATTGCTTGAGCAAATTTTATTTTATTTATAATAGTGATGATTTTACAATTAATGTATTTCAGGCACTAAATAATTCTAGCAATACTTTCAAGCTAATTATTGCGGTGGAAAGAAAATGAGTTCGTTTGGTTATTATTACAAAATTTGCAAGTTTAACCATGTTATATAATATCACAATAGCTTAAGAATTGAAAAAATTTAAAAATTGGTTTCTTAATTCCATTATTATTATCATACTGCTTATGATTACTTCGATTGTGATAATCATCATCATCAACAGCAACAGTATTTAAAACTAAAATGATAGTAATGTAATATTAATTTTACACATTAGATACTGGGAAGATTTACTCATACTCACGACTTTGCGAAATTTGCGCTTCTGAACGCATTTTCCACCATCAGTCGGTAGCCAGAGCCTGGTGTGAAAGTCAGAAAAATGCACCACATGTTATGTAGGAGTTATACATTTGGAGAAAAAAATGGCAAATTCCCTCCTTCGTCACCACTTAATATCATGTTTTAATTACCAAATTTTTTAATTAATTTTTGCCAAATACCGGCGGCTTTCGAGTTCGAGATTTTTTTCCTGACTCTATTTTGCTATAAAGTATTATACCTACTACCTACCTTACGTAATCACTTGAGGAACACTAAACTCATTGTACATTGTACCAGCGAGAGAAAACTGCTTATAATTTTATTTTATTGTCCCCAAGTGGAGTTAAACTTTCAAAGAAAATACTCGTAATCTGATACTAAGTTCTGTTGACGTATGGTCATTAGTCGTTATGTTCTGCAATTAACAAGATATCCTGAATTCAACATTGTGTATTGAGGCGTCAGTTGCGTCGGCGGTCATGCGGTCCACGGCTGTTATTTAATATCCGAGAGTACAATAATGGACTGGTCGAAATCGATCCGCGGCCACGCTTGTTATCGACGCTTCAGTGGCTCCAACTTTAGCGTTGTTTTGTTCACCTCGTTGACGCTACACGGAATCCGAGGCCGGAGAAAGTCAAGTACGCAGCCGTACAACGTGCTACATATTGCTGCCGGATGATTACGAGGACGATTGTATCATAATGGATAAGTCCGGCAATAGTCAGCAGTAACTGCATCTCGAGCTGCCGCGAAGTAGACTGTATCGTCATTCTTCGACTGTACATAGCGAAACACAACGTGGTATTCTCGTGACATATTTGTAGCTTCAGTCACGCTTTACTTTTTTCAATATGGTCATGATAGTCCTTATTTTAGAATAATGCAAGAATAAGCAAAAATCCCTTGCACTTTGCTTTCATGAATATGGTCTTATTTGTCTCAATTATTTTACTTCATCAAAGATTTACTGTCTATGCACAGTGTAACGTGTTTTATGGTTTCTTTTAAAGTAATATGCCATCGTAAATTGTTCGTTGTCTTTAAATCCTGTTATTTTAAGCGTTTATTATCAAACCAAAATTTGTCACTTCTGCTACATTTATGCATACCGCCAACATTAGTGTAATCATCCGCGCAGCAATGAACGGAAATTCATCCTTGAGCCGTCCGTCCACCAATTTGTAAAATTGATCAATTGTAATAGTTATGGTGCTTTCACACAATCACCTTTCACACAACAAACATTATCGTATGCAAATGCATTCCACAGTAATTAACTTAGGCTAAGGTTCTTATGGGTTTTAAAATAGTGGCTGCGTATAATAAGGTGAATTATTTACGCATTCCGATTCTAAATTTACCGATTCGAAACGCGAGAGAACTCAACGCAAAGTACGTACGTTGAGATAAATTTAGGTCCGTTCGATATCGCCTTCGGTACCGATTTACATTGAATACAATAAATATATTTATGAAAAACGCGAATTTTTGTTTTAATCGACGTCGATGTTTACTATATATGTATAATTTATATTTTTATGTTTTGAATGATATTTATTACTATGTATAAATAACATAAAATATATTTTTCTATTTACAACAATTATTAAATGTGTGTTTTCCATAAAGTTTAACATACTAGACACACGCACGGCAGTGTGTCAGCAAAGTTCGGAAAAGAAGAGGGCGACCGTTAGTGTGTTATATTACACGAACCACTTAAAGTCATAACTCAAAAACTATTAAACTTGTTATTTTGCCTATTAAGGAATCCCTTAAATACCTAGAATCTCAAATTTATCAATGAACCTATTATAGTCCTTGAGTTGTTAAGGTTTGAAGAGTGACATTTTTATCAATTATTACTAAAACCAAAGCCACTTCACAAAAAAAAAGTCTAAATACTAAAAATTATAGAATCGGTGTCGAAAGTGTCGACAAAGTTATTGCTGCAGTTAGTTCCAAGTACTGTGCCTGTAATTAACCGCACCAAATCAAAAAAGAAAATAGTGAAACATAAACACAAGAAAAGCTTTTGATGACAAGTATTGAATTAGGTTAACAAAATGGATAAAACTTTTCTCAAAAATTAATGATAACTCACCCAAAACATAAATGTGAAAAAGGGGCCAAGTTCGGTACAAACGATGTTCGGGGTTGATCGATCGATGTAAGCCAGCGCAGCACCAAGTTTCATAACAGTTCCAAGAACGTACTTAGATCCTATGGTTTAAGAAACTGTCTTTAATTATATTATAATTAAATATAAATAATGTATAAACTAATGTTACGCCAGTTACGCTACGCTAAGCTAAGCTGTTGCCACACATACAACCTCACACGTAACATAATGATAAGGTACCGTTCCCCGCCGTGTGGCGACAGCGTAAAAAATCTTCACTTTTGTCATTCGTGTTAAAGTAGCCTCAGGGCTAACAGAAAAAATGTTACACAATAAAGAGGGAAGGGAAAATGTCAGAAATGTATTCATTTTCGACACATAGAGAAAAAAAATTAAATGCCATACCTAAAATAAACACGGCGGCGAGCATTTCAGATCTAGCGATTTGGGCCTGTTAAACTGCTAAGGTGAAAAAAGGTTACTGAAAAGGTACTGCGGGCACAATCCGTTAGCCTTTAGCTCAGCGTTCTGATTACGGCAAACATTTGACCTTTTTTTACTAGCGTAAATAATAAAGTCCAGGGATGGGATTGTTCATGATAATAAAAACATGATGATGTTAAATATTCATTAATAGTGAGTCTTACAACCGTATTTATAATAGTATGTAAAATTTACTATGTACAAAACTGCACCGTTACCTTATATATTATCACTAATTGAAATCTTATTGTTCACAGCGCGTCGGGTACCAGCGCCGTGGCAATCGACAACAAGATCGAGCAAGCTATGGTAAGTTACACACACATTTACAGCTGCATTTTGCAGACCGTGTTTAATAGTTTAATAGGATAGCATTACATCTGAGGCATTGCTAACGAACAAGTAAAATAATAAAATCAGAAGAAGACTTAAGACGCGTATTGAGACAAATTGCGGGAGGTAAATTGCCTCCTTTAAGCACGAATCCTCCCATAATATATATCCTGAATTTTACTATGCCAAAATTTTGTGAAGATTTTGTGACAATTAATAACGTAAGAAAAAAAATTGTGATTTAATATTTTCACTCTTATTTTTACTCTTTTGGAGGATTCAGGGCTGAAGTCAAGCTATCTAGCAATACTGTGTGACACTAATTGGTGAGTTTTATATACCAAATTTGAAAAGTTTCGTTCCAACGGAACTCTACTAAACAACAGAACTACGTGGTAGAGCCACGCTGCAGCTATATTATGGTTGTAGCACGAATGGGTTGGCTCGACCGGGGTAGGACCACGCTCTCACAGAACACCAGCGTAAAATAGCAGCTTAATGCTGCCGTGTTTCGTATGGTGAGTGTAGAGAACCGGAGACCCTTTTTACTGGAAACGAGCCATTCCATCTCAGTCCTCATGTCTATGATTTAATAAGTACTTTAAGTTTTGCATTTTAATTTTATTAGATTCAGTTTTAATTTTGTGAAGACCTTTTTTAAATATTTTAGTATTTTTTACATACTCTCTAAGTGTACCACTGTGATTTTGTGAATTATGAATTCCTATTGTCGCCCGTTCATTAAATGATTTGCGACTGTTTATACGTAATGACTTAGAAGTAAATATTTTACTTTAAGTTACAATTTTAAGTAATGCTCCTTACAGCTACGTGTAGGTTTTAAGAATAAATTAACAAGGTGGTATGATATTTTTATTGTATGGTATTATATTGACAGAAGAAGCTTCTAATAGAATGATATTAAAGTCCCCACATATTTACCACGGTGTGTTTATTAAGCATAAGCAAAACTACCTTCACAATCTTTTCAAAATAATCTTAAGTAGCACATGGGCGTCTGTAAACACTAAGGTGCTCGAGCTCGACACAAAACATTTTTTCAGTTCACTCAACAAAAGGGCTCAAAATATTCTATATATCAGGTGAGGGTAATATGGTCATCCGGTTAATATGGTCACTTTCTTATAACTTAAAAACTACAGAATTGTTTGCAGAGACGGCTCTGTGATACGATAGCTTTTCATCAGTCAATCAAATAATAAAGGGTCAAAAGGGCGCTGCTTTATCGACGCCATTTTGACAATTGACATTATAGTAAATATTTAAGTCGACTTTAGTATTGTGTGGTGTAGTTAGTTATGTTTAAGTTAGTTTTTCGAAGTGTTTCTAATTATTGCCAATATAATTACAATATTAGTAATGTTTAATAGCATTACTAGTATTAAAAAAAAAGTTTATAAATCGCCCGTACGTCCCTCTTTTGCAATACAAATATGGCTTCAATGTCAGCCGCGTTACCCCATAGCTAAATTCCATAAGACATTATGAAAGTAAGTAAAATAAACTAATCTAGCTGTCTCAATACTAGCCACTCGCCCCGGCTTGCATGGATAGGATCTATTAATGTTGCATGTTTTAGTTTTAAAATAATCAAAAAGCATTTTTATTTTATCAATTTTTCCTCTTTTCTTTTCCAAAAACATCTTTTAAAGTTACACAAAGTCTTATACGACTTTGTGTTTTTGTCTCTGTCCTCCTCCTAGTTTTGGTTTTATAGGACGGCAAAGCATAAGGTGACCATATTACCCTCACGTACCTTATATGAAGGTTTTCTTTGCTTGACTTGCAATATTATCATTTCATCCATAAAACGAAGTTCACAGTAGAAAAAGTCAGTGTCATATACATGCAAAGTAAATGCAGCAATCGAGTGCCAGTTGCATCGAGAATGCGTCTAAAACCTCTTCGATGACAATCTCCGTAGTCCCTATATGGTCAGAATAGCGCGTTAGAAAATACAAACATGCTACAATGCAATCTTTACGACGTTATGCGTGCTTAAATATCCAGCTGTGAAAACACTTTTAACATGTGCTAATTGACTATAATGCTTAATCTTTTATGTAACTGTTAAAACTTATAATGAAAGATTAAAGGTTGGGCTTTGTCGCGGTGATATACTCGTGCAATAGTTAAATTCGTTTAAAAATAACAAACAATAGATTAACCTTTTCCAGTTTGTAAGCTTTTAGGCAATATATCCCTACAAAATCAGTGTAAGACTTGAAATAGAGAATAAAAAGATAAAAGAACTTAAGAGAAATTTATTTTAAATATTTTTGACAATATCGATGTTTGTTTAAAAATCATAAACAAGTCTGGTTGGTATGTTTGTATCACAAAGCGCTTCAAAGATCAAACAAACAAATATTTGAAGTTAAATACGAACCTTTATGAACTTACATACCGGATATTTTATGATATTAATTTTGACTCTAAGAAATTTCTTGTCTACCTTTGTAGCAATAGATAACAAACTTCTTATTTTCTTTCGTTTGTTGTTTAATAATTTATTATATTACAAGCTGTAAAAATCTGCTCACTCCTCCTTGTCTTCTTCTTTCCTTGCCCGATAGAAACCCTGAATAATACAATCGAATTAAAACCGAAAATGAAATATTTATATAACTAACCAAAGTGTTATTATCAGTTCTGTATTATGTAAGTATCCATTCTAAACTCCTCGCAGGAAACGTATTAATTCAACAATAAATGACGTCATTTCAAGACGATAAACCTCAGTTACGCTCTAATTTGTAATTCACGTATGTATGCTTTTATGAATTAAATTTTTACTCATAAAACTGTGTGAATTATTTAAATGTATGGTTGATCATTTATAAATTATGCCAGTTAGAGTAATTATTTAAAAATTTCGTACGTATTGCGTTATTATATTTATAATTTTAAATAGATAAAGTGAGGCTAACGATTATTAATGAAAATCTATTTTTGATAAAAATGCTAAACGATTTAGAAAGTCTAGGTCATCGGGGATCATAGAGACGAGTAAAATAATATATCTTCATTCACAAATCTATTGCTGAAAATAGGCCTAATAACTGCAACCCTATAGGCAACGACAACTTTATTATCAAAAGAAAATTAAAGATAATATAAAATGACTATGTGGATTTCTAAGAATTATTAACTTCGAATGAAGAGCATCGTTTAATAAGACTGGATATAAAAATAATAAGCTCGAACATTTACTCCGTAACCCCTTTGCTACTCTCATATTCAACCTTCCCTAAGGATATTTAATTTGACCTTTTCGGAACACCTATTTTAAGACTTAGCGTATAACAAGGCTTTCTCTAGGGTACGATATTTAATACTTGTCTTTTAACCTTATGTATTTAAAAAATTGGTCTTATTTTTGCTTAGCCAATTAATAAACCGGTGTCTGTCGGTACCTCGTTCTTAAAGTTTGGTGATAGCGACTAATCTTTCTAACCACAAGTTGAGAAGTGTTTAGAAGTAAATTGAAGTTTATATTTCGACCAATATTAACTATGTTTTAGGAAATTAGAGAATTTACAGCGATACATTACTATATCACTGTGTAACATTGAGTTCATCCCAATACGGGTTATTTCATTCGGTTTTCCAATACAGTTCAGCAGTATACGTTAAAAAATCTAAAGTGTTAATACGTTTTGTGTGTCAATTTTCTGATTCAATAGAACGCAATTGCGTTGTGTAATTCAGTTAGATGAAAAAACGAAATGTTTTCTTTGGTGAGTGTGGTTTGATCGTATTGTGAGAATACACATAGGTTTGCATATCCATTTAGAGACGGTATATAAGAAAAATGCTTCGGTAAACCGCAATGTATGAAACCGCTGTAAGTGTAACGTAGTAACGTTTGTCATCTAGACTCCCAGAAATGTTGTTCCGTAATAATCTTGTTGGAAATAAAAAGAAACTATGTATGGTATAAGAATGGTTTCAACTACGACAGCATACGGGACATGGATCGTTGTTGATGAGGTCGTATTGCGGGCACTCGGTAACGTGTCAGTCGGCCGCACACTGAAGGTTCCGCGTGTGCCCGATGCAAGAAGTTCTCAGAAAAGCATAGAAAGAGGCGATAAAAACAACCCGTCGCATTTGCTAGAAAGTAACGCGTTCAAATGTAAACAAACGTAATATAGGTTACAAGAGGCATCTCTCGCTGTTGACCTTGCGAGTTGTTATCATTTTACATTATTGTCTTACCAGTTTATCAGCACTTGAAGACGTTTGTAACTTCCTCGTATATAGGCGACATATTTTCAAGTGTAAAGTTGTTTTTTCCTTTAATTCAACAGATTTTTTTTTCATGAAACCATACTTGCAGATTTCTCCAGTGATTAATATTAATGCACAATAATATTTTGTAAATTTAAGTATTATGGCATTAAAATACAAAATGATTGAGAAGTTATAATTCGTCCTTTTTATTTATCTCAAGTAGTAACAGATAACATACATTTTTAAGTAATTTCTGCTCACTGATACTCATGCACAAGAAAGCGGTGAAATCGAGCCACTTCAAGTTAATTGTTTTTTTATTGGACTTAAAAACTGTTTTTATATTAATAAAAAACAACAACTGGAAATGTATTCTATAAGTCTTTCTGGTATATATTTTGATTTGATTACTGATCTGAGTCCGCACGTACGAGTTATTATTTAGTAGTATTTTGTATCAGTGCTAACAATTATATGAGTTGAAACAACGATTTCGATAAAAATGTTTATCGCCTATGTTTTCTTCAATTACAACATGTTATTTTCGTAATTTCAAAATTAAAATTTCAATATAAACTAAATGTTTGAAATTTTTTGAAGATTTAGACTCAGTAGAGAAATGATGGCAACCGAACCTCCACCGGAGATTCTTAGCACCCCTTGCTCCGCCGTTAACATGGTCCATAGCCAGGAATAGCGGGAACCGCCGGAGACTGGGGGCCGTTCTTTATGTCGTTGCTCGTGAGGGCAGGTTGCCAAAGTTGCCACGCTTGGCAGGCGAGTTGGCAACTGCAGTTAATTTTTCTGGTTCCTAGAAAACGCTGTTGCCTATCTTCTGATTTGTATCCCTCTGTCACCTCTTACGACACCCACGGCACGGTATTCTACACGGATATTCTTACACCAACACTTCACGGTTGCGGATAAAAGATTCTCGAGTGGGTTTCGTATCGGAAAGCGAAGTGTAGGGCAACCCCCCACTAGATGGATTGACGACCAGATAAGAGATGTAAAAAGTCGATGGATGCAGGTGGGTCAGGAATCCTTCTTTGTGGCGTTTCTTGGGGAAGGCCTATGTTCAGCAGTGCACTCGTGATGTTAATTTTTACCGTCGAAGAGCGACCGGAATCGATGACGACCGATTTCTGTCTGATCTGCTCGATACACATGCGTAGCAAAACGAAATGATGTTGTATCTCTGCATTTTTATCGCATTTACCGCGGGGAGTACTCCCAGGAATTGTTCGAATTAATTCCAGTCCCTTAGTTTCATCATCGCACATTGAGATAAAATTTTTGTTCCTCGTACGAATACCTTGTGGGAGCAGCTATTACCAGCGATTTTTACGGACTGATACGACTTAGGCTCTTCAAGAAAAGACCCTCATCATCATCATTACAGCTCTATACAAGTCCACTGCTGAACATAGGCTTCCCCAAGGAATGCCACAAAGCACGGTCCTGAGCCACCTGCATCTATCGACTTCCTGCATGTCTTCTCTGACTTCATACTTCGCCTACCGGTACGAGGCTGCCACTCGAGAACCTTTCTTCCCCATCGGTTGTCGGTTCTTCGAGCTATACGACCGGCCCTTTGCCACATCAGCTTACTAAGGCTACGCCGTTCACTCTGGTTCTACTGCGGATATCCTCATTTCTAAGTTTATCACGCAGAAAAACCCCGAGCATAGCCCTCTCCATAGCTCGCTGAGCGAGCTTGAGCTTCCTCATACGGCCAGTGGTGAAGAACCACGTCTTAGACCCATAAGTCATCACTGGGGACACGCACTGGTTGAACAATCTCGTTTTCAAGTTTGGAGGTATACCTGACGAGATGTGTCGACTCGGCTGTCGAACGCTGCCCAGCCTAGTTGAAACCGTCGATTGACCACTCAAAAAGAAACGACCCTACTCTTAATTAGGGTTCCGTACCCGTAGGGAAAGCAACGGGACCCTATTACTAAGCCTCCGATGTCCGTCCGTCAGTCCGTCTGTCAGCGGGCTGTATCTCATGATCCGTAATAGGTAGACAGTTGAAATCTTCAGAATGTGTATTTCTGTTGCTGCAAATAATAAAATAAAAATAAATGAAAAATTTAAGGGGCTCCCCTACTGAAAACGTGTTTACCATGGTACGGAACCCTTCATGCGTGAGTCCGACTCGCACTTGGCCGGTTATTAAAAGACCCGACAACGCACCTGCAGTTTCTATGGTGTTGCGGTTGTTCATGGCTGGCGGTAGTCACTTACCATCAGGTGAGCCGCATACTCGTTTGCCCCCTCATTGATTTAAAAAAAAACTTGAAAATCGAAATATTTGCATAGTGTAGCTGTATAAATCACTCAAACTACCAATGTTTACAACTAAAAGAATATAACTTTAGACATTTCTGACCGTGTGTGAGCCGGTTGTATTTCGTAACAATTCTGTTTCATAACGAGTTTCCATGCACTCGACGACTAGTGTCCACAACCAGTACCTACAGATTTATCCGAATAATTTCTCAATGCCGGATCTCAACGCCTTTTATGCAGGTCATAAGTTGTCACCTTAATAATTCTCTAGCTAATTTTAGTATCTTGTTCCATAAATCTAAAAACAAACATTCTGTTCTATATGAAAACTAAACGAATCTCCTTAAATTTCAATTTAATGATTTAATTATAATTATAGTCATTAACCGTGGTAGCTCAATTTTCGGAAGCCTTGTTTGAAATTTTACCGTAAGAATGTCAATTATAATTTACTACGTGCGATGAAAATTGCGTGTTTTAATATGCAAGCCTGAGAAATAAACTCCATTTTGTGATCGTGTGATCGTGAAACATATTCTAAAGTAGAAGACTACTGCAAATTAAGAAAATACTCATAGAGTGGGATTTTTATTGGCTTTTGGCTTATTACGCTCAACCGTCTAGTGGCGGTGTAAGAATATTCACTACCCAAAATCGTCCTGTGGGTATCGTTAGAGGCGTCAGACGGATACTGAAACAATGGAAATCTTCCTGACAGCAACTCAGAATAACACGGGGGAGGCCTATGTTCAGCAGTAGACTTTTTTAGGCTGTGATAGATTTATGGATGGATGCATGGTTTGTTTTAATGTTTGAATGCCGTATTAGATCACGTCAATGTTAACTAAACTTTTATCAAATTCTCTCTCCATAAATACGTTCACCATTTCGAAGTTTATGACTTGAATTTGTCTGTCGTCTGTCCAAACGTTGACTTGCTCCTATCAATTATGAAGCAATATAATAAATGATTATATTTTGCAATATATAGCAAACACGACATAATTGCAGGTATCAGGTGATAAAATTAGTCTTTAGTTAAAAAACGTTACCTCCACACTAGGACTTTCTCCTGTATCGTGGAGGCAGTTTACAAACATAAATTGCACAAGGACAAACATCCCGACCCGGAACAATTATTTGTAGGCCATACAAATACTTGTTAAGGGGCAGCAACTCATTGCTAAGCCACTGCGCCACGGAGCCGTCAAAATCTATATAAATAAAATGATAGAAGTTTGCAGTTGTGCGTGCATCACGGAAAAACTGCTTTATAGATTTCAATTAGGTTTTCTAACTTTTATTTCTTAGACACTTGGCCCTTATCTAAAAAAAAAATATTGCGAAACAACAATTTATAAGCACTAAGTGTTCAGTGACGTGTGTAAGCAACACGGACGAAGTCGCGGGTATCAGCTAGTCACAAATAAAACTAGAATTTTTTAAACGCGGCTAATGTTCAGTTATGAAAATAAACACGCAATTTTATGTGGGCCGCCCGCTGTTACCGAACGCTACGCACAAACATGTTTTCATACTTCGCGCACGTGTACTTTGCTTTGAGGAGGATTACAAAATTCTATTTTGCAATTCGATGTTTGTTTTTGCCTAATATTGGATTTTCTTCCCACAATATAAGCCAGTGTTCTTTAACTTTAGGTAGTAACTACCTTGGTACCTTTGGTAACTTTGGTAGCGGTAATTTATACTCATATTTTCTTATTAGAAAGTGAACTAATAACTTTTGTACTTTACTACTGTAATTCCTTTTAATGAACAAAATACCCAAATGTGGCACGACACGGTATATTTGTATACACTTATATGATTGTTTCGATCAGGGAAGGACCAATCTCTCATAGAAACACCCAATATACCTGCAAAACATTAACCGAATTACTAATAATTAAAAATTAAAAATTTTGTACAACCGACTTCGATATAAATTATTAAGAATAACTCAAAAACTATTGGTCAGACCTTGATCAATTTATATGGGACCACATGAGAAGCACCAGCTTTTAAATAAAAAAGAATCATCAAAATCGGTTCACCTAGAAAAAAGTTATGAGGTAACAGACATTAAAAAAAACATACAGTCGAATTGAGTACCTCCTCCTTTTTGAAGTCGGTAGAAAACTAAGCATTCAATTTGCCTGCGAAGCGTGACGATAAAGTTACTTCCTCCCAACTACGGAAGATGCCCATGTCTTACTGTAAACTTTTACGGGTTGAGAAAGAAGAAAAAGCATTCCATCTTAGTTCCTAGGGAAGAGCGCGACTACATTTTGATTTTCCGTCACATTGACATTTATGGTAGAATGTGTTTAGCCAACCTTTACTACAGAAGGAAGCAAATTCGAGTAACTGAAATTAAATTCGAAGCCCACACATAAAAAGGAGTTTCTTGAAATACATTTAATAATGTACCTTAAACATTGCACACTTATCCACTTAGACTTTTATTACTCGTATATATTTATATATAGACAATTTATTATTTGTTAATAATAAATAGTCCAGGAGGACCGAAAACTATTCCACCTCAATTTTTTTATGCGATTCTCTTCAAATTGTCCTACTGATGATATAAAAGCATGTTGCCATGGGGCAACGCGGTGCCATATTGTTCAAACCTATTTTTTTTTTCAATTGCAAGGAATTGTTATTTTCAAACGAGATAATTTTTTTTATATTCTTTGATAAAATACGAATATAAGAAATATAAAAAAATATCTTTTATATTTTCTTCTTTTTCTTTATATATTTTTTATGAGTCAAAAGTATCCCGAATTCGGGATTTTTCAAACCTTTAAAAATTCATAACTCCGAAAATATGAACTTAATCGTAAAAAGTCGTAGGACCTTTTTTATTCGTATTTCATGTAGCGCATCGTACCTACTCGTAACATGATGAATATAAAACTAGTGGTAGGTATTCAAAATCCGGGATTATAAAGTGTTATTCCTGGACACGGGACAAGACACGTAATTCCGGGACAATCCCGGATTTCCCGGCCATCTGGCAAGCCAAACTAAAATGCAATTTAAGGAATTTCCGTATGCCAAATGTACTGGTTGGTATATTGCGCAATAGTCTTTCGATATTAAACGTCGGCAATAGTGGATTAAGTCCGGTTCTAAAAATTTACCGCGCGTCCTCAATAAGCATCTCACTTTACAAATTGAGTTTCACGCACTTGTTGCATAAAACTGCAATCTCCCGCAAGTCAGCCAAACCATGATTATAATAGTGTTCTGCTGCGTAGCACCGTTACTAGATCTTGGACACAGTTCGAATCCTTAATGACTTCCCGTCTTGCAAATGGCCAGGAAACGCGTCCCCGTCTTATAAACAGTAGAATAATTTGTTGTGTTTATACTTATTTTTGAATTACTTTGTAATATTTCAAAAGTTTACAATTTTTTAATAGCATTGTAAACATAGTACAGAAAAGAAGATATTTAAATCACCAACATCATCATTATAGACTGTATCAATACCCACTAATATCCACTACCCCTGCCAAGCGTGGCAACCATTACAAGTGGTAGGGGGATGGGAACAACAGTTTTTATTATTGAGTCGTTATGAGGAACATGCTGCTCCCATCTCTTGTTTCGATTTTCCTCTGTCGATCGGTTCACCCCTATCATTTTCGTGGGTGTCGCAAGACGTTAATGAATTCTCCTAGTCGCCACTAAACAGCACATATACTCGTAATATTTAAATCGTCCGTATTAATTTTGTCATTTAAAATCAGTAGCAATGTTCCGATTCAACGCGGTGCGTCTTTCGAATAATACGAATTACCTAGTTTTACCACCATAAAACGTAGATACGTCTTAACTAACTGCTATCTTTGTCTAGTAAACTTTATTTTTAATAAGTCGAAGAAACTATTTAAATGTTTTAATGACAGATAGCATTCAAGTTCCATTTGGTTTCCATAATGAGGAATCATTCTTTTGTATTTCTAAACGCATAATAATAACGCTGTAACTTTCAACAATTTTGTTTCTTTTCTACTTTTGTGTGTATTTATAATTATAATCGCGCTGCGTGTGAACCGCTTGCGTAACTTGTCACTTAACATAATGGTCTATTGCGCTTGTATGTCCGAACCGCAATGTTCCAATTTAAAGACAGAACCAAATACGTGTCTCCTCTCAGTTTTGAGACACGGGTCGGTAAGGGTAATAGAAAAAAAAAACACCGTTACTTTTTGTTTTATTATAAATAATTTATTGTAATAACATGTGAAGTTAAGGTGTTAAAGTTGGTTGCATTATCTTTTGGCAACTGTCGCCACTTACCAATATGTAGACTGACTGGTACATATCTCGTTTGTTTCGTCTTGTGAGTGAAGAATAATTCTATAGATGTCGATTAACAAGTAAATTCTATTTATGGAAAGGAAATCAATCATTCTCCCATATGGAATAGCTCTTGCGGCATATTAAGTTTACAGTAAACTTGAAACGTTAGTACGTCCGCTTCAGCTGTATGAGCTACATAGATAAGTAATAATTATATTTTTTTACGGAAAGGGAAGACTTCAATTCGTTATTTCTATTAAACCTTAGTTATAATCGAATTGTTTTCATCTTATTATTCAATCAAAGTAATTATTAAAAACTATAATTATTTTTATTTACGCCAATATCACTTAATTTACATTTCATATTATGTAGTTCACTGTGTATAACATAAAGTACATATTTTTAACGTTACCCACAAATATTATATCCTTATATTTTTGCGGCTAGACTGCAATAAAGTAAAGTAGTAAAAGAAAGATTTAGAATTTTTTAAATTATTGAAATTTATTAAAGTAATTGTGAGATTTATCAGGTTGGTAAATCTTTTAAAAAAATCAGTTTCAAATTGAAACTGATAGGAGTTCGCATTCTAAAAGATTGTTTTCGTTAAGATTACATTTTGCTGTCGCAATAACATCCTTTCCTTCCTTTTGTCCTTTATGTGATTTGTTTATTGAATCCGTTCGTGATACTAACTTGTGATAGCAATAGAAATTCACAGTTGCGCTACTGAATTTGAATATTTAACTATAATTAGCTATCGCAGATGGCCTCAAGCGATTGACCCCAATCCGGCCCAATTTGCCCACTACAATGAACACAACGCGACGTATTTTTATCCTCCCATATTCTACACGCTCGTGTACATATTTACGCTCTCTTTTTGTAGCGTCTTTGATGTCGTTAGATCGACCATAGTAGTGCGTAGAGCCATTCAACCGAGTGCTCATCATAATATACCCACGTTAACCGAAATTATTATGTGCTAGATTTATTGTCAGCAAACTAAAAATATTCAATGTTAACTTCTTTAAAAAAAACTGGGGCAAGGCTTTTGGGCGACTGCAGTGGATGACGGAGAACTTCCATTGGAAGCTCTTGTAATTTTGGGATATTCCGTTATGTGTTGGCGAACGATGTGACACTCGATTGTTTGTTAGTAAGATTGCCCATCATTAATAGAAATTCTTAACTGTATGACTGCAGTAATTATACGATACCATGTTACGCTTCTCGATTTTTCGTCTATCTAATTTACATCAAGGTCAACTTTTCAAAGTTGATGTAAATTAATCAATATTACCGCTTTGCCACTTACGTTGATGGCTACTGCTAACGCGTTTTAAGATGAATCAGCTTCCTCTATAACTTTCGTTATTATCGACTTTAGTTTCCGGTCGTCAACGGGGCACTGGGACTGATCAATCCTAAACGCATCATGTGATAATTTCTATAAAACAAATGAAAAACGAATGATAAAACAAATGCCGGGAATACAAATGAGCAATCGATTTTTAAAAGCAATGCCATAGCTTTTAGTGTCACAAAATTAAATGAACATGTAGGAGATTCCCCGCGTGTCCGCGTTGCACCCTGCCAAATAACGAACATGGCTCTAGCGATTGATTGAGGGCGGAAAATTCATTTTAACAAATCGACAATGGTACAGCTATTGCTACTTACATGATCTAGACAATGGAAACGTGCAAGTTATGTCGTAACCGAGGTGAATATGGTTGTGAAACTCTAGTGGTTAGCTAATAGAAAAAGTTTTAGTAAATTATTATTTTTATGACAACATTGCACCTAAATATTTTAATTTTATTGAAAACCTTATCTGATGCCAGTCTATCTTGAAACTAGTCATTTATAGGAACAAATATCTCAAGGTTCTTTGTATGTAGGAAATATTTTGTCAAATACCAAAGTATATCTTCATCTTTGTTCTTTATCGACCCGTAAAAGTCCAATGCTGGACATGGGCCTCTCCCGCTGATAGTAGGATTTGCCTTAATCGTTACGATCACAGTGCCAGATTTATCGCAAGCACTTTTGATGCTGCTGTTCGGGTAGCCGGTCTAGATATTTTATGTCTGACGTAAACGAGATGGTTATACCGCCATTTATTGTAATCTATAATTTGACAGCCACGTGGAGAAGTAGGGTGATGGAATTAATGTGATGAAATGTATCTCTTACACCGCAATCACACGGCAAAGAAAGTGCAGACACTAACATACCCTCGTCAATTCCTAAAGGTTGCGGCTCTGCGCTCGTATTGTTGCGTCACCGCAGTTTTGTTTATCGGAAATTTACCCAGTCGATGTTTTTAAGGAGCCGTTTACGCCACTGACCCGATTTTTGACATTTATACGCGTGCGTGGATGAGTACGCCCTACATAGATCTCTTTGATCAAAGGGAACACGAAAAATAAAACTCACAAGAAATTTGAGATTGTCTATGAATATCGGCCGAAGCATTTTGTAATCTTATTATCTCACATTAGAGGTATCGACTAGCATAATATTTGTTTTATTTTTTGACAGGCTGTTAACGCGCGGTTTATAAACTGGTTCTGAAATGAAGTGCGTATAGCTGCAGAATTAATTTGCTTCACGGCTAAGCCAAGCGCCGCAGTAGATATGCTAATTCCCTCATTGTAAGCTTGATTTGCATGAGTCAGACGTGACCCGTCGGGGCTGCTTAGAATAGACACGGAAGGAAAGCTGGCCCCAATGTGCCACTGAAACGCAGACACGTGCTCCTGATTGCAGTTCAAATGGAAACATGGACGAGAAAAAGACAGTTCGCCAGGGGTCACGCGAAGTGACACTGTACTTAATCAAGATATGTCCATTAATTTGCAAATAAGAACGGATACCCATGGCACGACATTACAAAGAATCACAAGAAATATTTAGAAGACAAGTCGACACGAACATTGATCATTTACCATGTCTTTGAGAATTGTTATAATTTCAGTCACTGTAGTAAGCAACTATGCAAAATTAAAATACGTTAACATGGTAACGTGCAAACGTTAATATAGTAACAGCATGGTCCTGATAACAACTCAAAATTATAAAAAACTGTGATTGCCAAACCGCCTGCCAAGCGTGGCTACTTTGGGATAAACATCCCCCCCCCCCCCTCCCATGAGGCAATCTATGGGGAGGTCTATGTTTAGGAGTTGACTTTTATAGGTAGTAATGAATAATAGATAGATGGATCGATAAAAACGTACAGGTAAGATGTTTATCTGGTGTTTGCACGACTAAAACTGTTTACTCAATATCGATAATCAATTCAAGGACGGAAAAATACTGTATGTTAAATATATTTCATTTATCAAATATATTGATCGGATTTCATATCTTTCTTGATATTGCTTTCAAAGTTAAGAAGCGTATAAAAAATTGCGGTGTGTAATCAGTAAATATGCGTGTTAATGCTATACTATACTATATTTAATTAATGTTAGTACTTCATTGCTAATGTCTTTTATTTCTACGTGCGTGCTCTTTAATTTAAAAAGATATAAATAATCATTTTTTCGTAACATTAACAATTTAGCATAATTTGCTTTTTATTCTTTCGTAATCTGCTACTCCACGCCTTTCTTGTTTATATTAACAGTGTTAATGTCAAAGATAAAATGTCAATATATTGGCGGTAATAAACGCCAGTCGTACAAATTGTTGCAGCATTTTCTAACACGATATTAGTACATATCGTAGTAATTAGGGCTACAGTGCAAAAAATACTTTCGTGTACCATGCAGCATAACAATTAAATTGTGTCACGAATATTAATAGATCGAGCACCTTTGTTTCCAACTGCGTAAACATTGTACACTATTTAATAATAATAACATTAGCGTGTTGTTACAGCGGTGTTTGAACACATACCCTCAAATTGCTCCATTTTCTGTTTAGTCCAGTTTCTGATTAATTGTTTATGCCGGAATAATATATTTAATATTCGTAACCATTTTATTATAAAATATTCTAGCTTTCGATTTTCAACTATATACGAACTTTCTAAATTGTGTGTGTGTGTGTGTGTGTGTGTGTCTGCGTGCGCGTGCGTGTGTGGGTGTGTGTGTGCGTGTGTAGGGGGCTCGATGTGATTCAAGGGCCCCTCAGAAGGAGGTACGAACCTCGGCTTGAACCACTATCGCAATGTGGGAAATGCTCAAAAATCATGATGCACCCTCTTTTATAAGCCATTGCCAACAACTATATGTACACAGGGTTATTTTGCAATAACCGGCCAAATTTGCAGAGAAGGTTGTGCAGAATAAGTGATTTAGGCAAATGGTGAAGAAAAATTAATTAAAAAAGTCTCAAACATTCTGTCTTTTTTATCTTTTAAATTCAAAATGCGTGGCAATGCATTATTTTAACTAATTTTACTGCGCACTTCAAAAAAGGAGGAGGTAGAAAGGAGGATTCTCAATTGCGATATTTTCGTCAATTATGAACCGATTTTGATGATTATACGATATTTTTTTATGTTATTTAATAGGTTAAACTTCAAGCGTAGTCGCATATAACGACTTTACCTATAGAATAAAATAGACGGCCCAATTACGAAGCAATTTTACTCGAAACAAAATATTCTTTTGATTTATTACACTAAAATTTAGTCCAAAAGTAAGGATTGTAACATTTATCACTATGTATAAAATTTGTTGTCCGATAGTTTTCTTTTAACATACCATAAACATATGTTTTGTTTGTTCTTACTGGACATTAAGTACCTTCAAGGCTTTTTGGCTATTAAATTAACAACTCTTTTATTTATTTATGATTCAAACAATATTATATAATCAACAAAAATATTATACCGTATTATATAATATTCCGTACCGTATCATTACTAAACATATTTTATATGCTCATAATCATATTTTAATATTCATGTTTTATTTCAATTATAAATACGCCTTCAAAACATTAGCTCTGTGGAAATTGATAAAGGTAAAGCAAGTATCTTAACGTATTCATTCATTTATTCTAATTTATTGAAATTCATTTTACTCATTAAATGAAACTAATTTTTACGGAAATTAAACGCGATATAATCCGTAAAAATTAGTTTCATTTAATGTGTAGTCTTCGCGTAAATATAAGAAAACATCATTTTACTCATACAAAATATAAAATAGCGACAATGTTTAATATCCTAACTTTTGTATACTTCGGTAAAATATAGCTGCTACTTGATATAACGATGATGTCATGTAAACATGAACCTTACGGCTACCAGTAATACAATTTTCAATTGCGCATTTAAGCAAATTTATTCTATAATTAAAAACGTTGTTGCTTTGTCATCGATATGTACATTTTAGATTCAGTTTATGTTTTTGTAATGGACAATGAAAGAAATTAATGATAATACCGATAATATTTGTTTTTTCCTATACCAGTTACTAAGCGGATATCTATGAGAATTTGTATTTATCTTATGATTTTATACAGATCCTTATGATTATCTCACCTTTTGTATTAATCCTACGTTAAAAAATTTTCTTTAACTATAATATTCTTTGTTCTGATCCGTAATGACGATTTTATTCGTGAAGAATCCAACAAAACAGTGGTTTTTAAATTCGATACGCAATTTCATAAATCTGTAGTCGCAAGCAAAGCATTGGCTGCCGGCTCTGTGCAACTGTCGTTTAAAACAACGCGACTGGTTTTATCATACGCCCTTGGACTCATTATATCATCGCCCTCTGAATTTAGTGCGTGACTGCGAAAAAAGTTCACTGCACTCTTGATGAGAACATTGCACTGATTCCGATCACTTTCCCACCGCTGATGTTGTTGCTTCGCCTTTTTTGTATCAGCGATATCATCCTGCGCATCTTATCTCAGCCTCATGGCATAATTTTCGTACTCTTGCTGATTATCTGACTTACCTACTAACATGTACACTTTAGTAAACTTGGTAGATATCATAATTTATGATCGTTTGTTTTAGGAAGTACAACGTTCATCATTATTATCTTCCTGTATGTGCAAATAGAAGTTTCTTTTGTTTACTTTTAAAATTATTATGCTCATTATTGCCAATACCAAATTTCAAGACCATCTGCGTTGTAATGATTTATGCCGTTATAACTGATGAGATTCACTAGTGACCAGTGAACGCTGGATTCAATCGCAGCAGATTGAAGGTCGCAACACCCACGCTCAAAAGATCTTTTGACTCTTATTTTTGGAAGGTTCTAATTATATCACGAAATATTTAGCTCAGTCTCATTTTCGTTGATGACTGTACTTAGTCTGGTTTTTAGGTCTTGATATTTATTTTTATTTTGTTATACATAAAAAGAAACAAAGAAAATCGATGTACATATATGCGTATGAATGACGCATTTTTGCTTGCTTGCAAATTGCTTCAATGTAGTTATATAAATATTCATCTGCAAAGCTGACATAATTTATATTTTTCCATATATTTAATCGCTATCCGCATTCCCATTTGTCATTATCTTGACATTAGATCATTATCTTTGCAATGTACTATTTTCAGTCTTTAAGCGAGTAATTATATCATTGTGTTTATGTGCTTCAATTAGTTCTATTACGTAACTACTACCAATTAATTGCTCCTTTTCTGTTTTTATTCTAGTCGAACGCTGGCCTGCCTTTATGAGCGAAAATAGATTCTAATAAAGCTTAATTGTAGGCTGTAAATTGTCTTTATATACACTTCGTATATACTGTAAAGCGGTTAAATTAAAAAAGTAATAATAATAATAATAATTCAAAAAGCTTATAAACTTTTCTGTAATACACGTTTTTATAGTTTTCCAAAACGCGCTTGTAAATATATGAATTTGCTCCGGCAAATAATATACTTGTTCCATATAGGTACCAGCATGAACCATTGCAGGAAAATGAGCTTATATCACAGTTCCCCATCACACAATAATACATAATACTTGTTCAAATATCTCAAACGGTTTCATTTACTCAAAAAAAATATTTTGTTTCTTATATTTTTATTTCGTCACTCACGATCATAATTTTGACTATTTATTCAATCCAGCTTCATAACAGATTTGTTGGTAATAAACCATCATTAAGTTTAGTAGTAAGTCTATTTATGTGTTTTTTTTATTCTTTTGCAAATCAGAAATTTTAATAACGGAATATAATATGGATTTGCTTTTTTTATGCATTATGCGGAAGGTCAGATAAATGTTATAAACGTACTTAAAAACAAATTGTATGTAGGTTGTACATTCTTTTCGCAAATGTCGCGTATGAAGCAAACAAGAGCTTTGTTTTTGTCGATATGCAGAGTTGTAGAGTTCAGGGTGCACGGACGGCACGCGTGGCGGTGACGTGTGCGCCGCCATCTTAAATAGGGCGAGCACACGATCAGACTATCAGTCGCCCGGTAAAACGCGTAAGCGCAGGTCTCTTGCAGTATAATTTTTATAAAATTATTCAGTCTGATTCAGGCCGCCCTCCGTTGCGTACGCGTTCAGTGATCCCGAAACTCAAGTGCACCCATTAAAACATGATTGACGTTGTTCAGTCCAAAGATGGATGTTTATACGAAATCACTAGGAAGGGAGCGAAAGATACCTGTTACGTGGTCGTGCCTAATCCAGAAGTAGGTTTACGTTGTTTTGTTTACGTACATTTTTTTTATAAAATATTTTGTATAGTTATATAAAATCGTATGTTGTTTACATAATCGTTAACATTTTCGATATCTCATTTACGTGAATTTTATAATTCTAATCTGAATTTAATAAATATTTCAGAATGTTTAAGTATTCTTATTTTTAAATTTGGAACTCTCGTGGACGGAAATGTATCTCGAAACCGGTTTGCTGTGTTTCGATCAGGCGCCAAAAAAAAACATCGTGTATACAGTCTTTGTTTTATTAAAATCGCGCTAATGGACGAATTGTTCTTTGTTTCAGGATTTGGTTAAGAGCCACTTGATGTTCGCGGTGCGCGAGGAAGTGGAAGTGCTTAAAGAGCGTATCGCCGAACTGATGGAGAGGATCAACCAGCTGGAGGTAGAGAATACGTACCTGCGGGCGCACGCCAGCCAGGACACACTCGCGCAGCTGCCGGCCGCCGGCGTGAAGCCGCCGCCGCAGCCGCAGGGCCCGCAGCCGCCCGTTTCGTAGGCGCCGCCGCCATTCCCTCGCTCGACCCGAGGAAAGTACGATGGCTGTGCTATGTTATATCGTAGGTTAGCAGGGAACGACCGCGGAGCCGGTCGAGTGCCGAGGGACGCAGCGTGACACGCCTATCGATTCCGATGAGCTGTCGTGCGTACGGCTAGTATCACTAGCGTACGGCGCGACTGGCACATCTCTAGCCGACCGGCCGCTGAATGCCGCCGTGATGCTCCGAGCCCCGCGCTCATATACCAGGCCTGGACTCGTAGAATATATTTTTCTGTTATTTAATCTCTAGGGTGCAGAACTTTGTGCTAACTGCCATGCTTTTGCTATGCAACTCGGCGACGAGCCTTTTTTAGTGTTTCGATGTAACGTCTATATTTTATTCGGTTTAAAGTTAGATGTCGCTATCCAAGTAATGTATTCCATTTAAGATATCTATAAGGACGTGTGTTTGTAATAATGTAATGAAATAGTCGATTATTCCTACGCATTGAACAATGACTGTTAATTTATTTACTATATTTTTTTGTAATAATTTTAAGTTATTTATCAAGTTTTACCGTGCTAACAAATTTTACAAGAGTTTGTTCCTCACCAGCCCGATTATAATGATCTGTTGATTGTAACGTGTGGAGTTTCGTTTAGTTTGTAATTTTTAGTATAATTATTACAAATATATAATAAATGTTTGAAGTTATATGACCTGACTTTGATGTTTATAGAACACTAATAAAACGTTTATATCGTAATCGTCGCGAGAGGCGGCCTCTTGCGATCGCTGGCTTTAGTACACGCTAATACTGAAGAAAAAAAAAACTATTTTTTATTCCAGCCCTATATATCGATAATAGAGAGGTTATAGCAGTTTAACACTGTAATTTTTTTTAAATGAATATAAATTGTTTGTATATAGTACAAGTTGTAATAGAATTGTGAGATAGAAGGATGTAAATATAAAAGAATGTGATTATAGAAGCCGCTGGAGTGTTCCGACTAAGTAGGATTGCAGTTATCATATGAAGAGATATATCTAACAGAACTATAAGTATATTTGCTGTATTTTAAACTTGCTTCGTTGTTAATCTATAAATTAAATAACAAAGTGGCTGGTGACTGATTGTATAGAATCGCTGCTGGCAGGGACATGACGAATGGGTTCCGGAGTCCAAGTTATGTCCCAGCGACTATTGTGTGACTAGTGTAGTATTTTGTACAACGCAACCGCGTACGTGTACAGATGTTTCGTTAGGTTCTCGTAATTATTGTGAATATACAGTAATATACACCTAAAAGCATTATCCTAGTAACTAGATATGAATAATTATATATGATTCTGAAAACTGTAAATATACTAGTAAACAAAGAATGTCCATGTAGCTTATGTTGACCAGAAAGGTTCCTCATACCCAATAAATGCGAAACTATTAAAAGTGTGTTATTTTTTAAATTAAATCCCTTTTATCCTTTTCAACTGTAACGTGGTGATGGCGTGTTAAATCCATTATCTATTTCATTTAATCGCGATATCTTCAAGAAATGGTGGCCTCTCCGTTAGTGTGGTACGATGTTGTGATACTACCATCTACAATTTAGAAGAGGAATCTTGATATATTACTTAAGCCACACTAGCCCAATGGTTAATCCATCATTCTATATGGTGCCGTAGTTGGGGACAACTATGCAATATGCCAAAAAGGTTTTATGGCTTCCGATAGATGGCGATATAACAAAAAATACCCAAACCGGCGAAGGGAGCAGTGTCAATTCATGTGCCAAGCGTGACGATTAACCTCCCTACAACGGAAGAGTAGTGGATTTTATGGGCTGATGAAAAAGAAGCCTAACAAGGATATGAATTGCGAAACTAAAAACGGATATGGGTGACAAACGAGCAGACAGTCCACCTGATGGTAAGTAGATGCTGTGGCCCATGGACATCTAGATCTATCTTCAATTAAGAATTAAAATGCAGATACGTTGTCACCTTTGAGAACTAAGATGGAATGCCTCTTTTCCAGTAATAATGGTCTCCGGTTCTCTACACTTACTATACGAAATACAGGAATGCTAAGCTGGTATTCTGTGAGAGCGTAGTCTCCCCGTTCAAGCCGTCCCATTCGTGCTACAACCATAATATAGCTGCAGCGTGGCTCTACCACGTATATATTTTCATAGTTCGCCAACAACTACGGCGTAGTACTATTTATTCTGTGACTACGGTTCGATCCCCGCCGGCACTAATGATTTCGTTATCTGTAACTTTAAGTACTGATTTACTATGTTCTTAATAGTGAACACACTGAAACAACGCGGGCTAATTGGTCCCTTTCAGAAATTAGAGACCTGTGCCCAGCTGTGAGGCGTTTTAGGCTATAACTTTACTTTTTTTTTACTCAGCATTATAAGATGGGTAAATGTTTGTTAAAGAATTAAAAGTTTTGCTCACTTCTTATGAAGTGTTTGTTAAGGATTTCTAGCATTATAAAGAAGCTTTTGTCAACCTTGTTACAGAAACCTTTTTGTTTCCATCTATGAATTTTTTCAAGCAGGTGATACTCTCAAATAAGCAAGTAAGTAGGTAGTATAGATTAAAAGAGCTTACAACAGGGAAACTAAATAATCTATAAGTCAGTTCATAATACATATTATTATAAATATGTACTAATTTCTTTTAATTTTTTTTTTCATCTTTGGATCTATATGTTACATTGATAACATACATACGTACTAGAATAGAATACAATAATTTATATTCTTATAGATTACACGAATTCTTAATGAAAGTCATTAACGCTTTTACCTCTGGTTCGGAAAAACACCTGTCCTGAAAAGAACCTGCAAGAAACCCAGCGGGATTATTTTTTTAAACAATAATTTACAATATAATATGTTGTACAATTAAATATGATAACGATTAGAAACAGTATGGTAGCTCATCAATACAAATACAATGAATCTAAATTATGCCCATATAATTTAAAAAAAATATACAGCATAACGGCAAAAATAAAACCAACCTTTTAGAAAAAAAAGTCAGTTTAAGAATAATGTAAAAACATATTGTTAGTGCTAGTCTGAGGTGGCACCAGTGGTTGAGGGCTACCCAGAGACGGATAAAATGTCGACAGCGGCCTAGGCTAGCACCTCATAGGCGCCCCGTCGGCGCCCATATATTAATTTAACTACTTATTTTACAAATAAACTATGTTATAATTTATAATATACTTAGTTCAGTTGTAAGGACACGTAACAGGTAGGCGTGAATAAAAAACGTGATAAGAGAGTGAGGGTGATGTAGGAGTAATCAAGTAGACGGGGCGCGCTTTGGAAGCGTTACATCTCTATATTAAGTATAATTTTTTATTTTATGTAAATAGGTACTTACGTTTTTTTTTCATTTAAAAACTGCGCGCACCCCTTTGTAAACTTGCGCCCCTATGGCTGTTTGTAACTAACGATAAACTATCAATAACTCAGACAGACTATTTAGGAACAGTACTAAAGAAACACACACATACAGATTCGACGACTTCCAGCCTCCCGAACAAGCCGGTTTCCGAAAAGGCTTTAGCACCATAGACCACATACATACCCTTCGGCAAATTATACAGAAGTCCGAGGAGTACAAATTGCCACCATGTCTGGCGTATGTGGACTATTAAGCCTTTGATTCCGTCGAAATTTAGGCGGTGCTGCAGTCCCTTCGGCGGTGCCAAGTTGACTGTCTGTATATCGAAGTGCTGAAGTGTTTGTACAGTAGGGCTACGATGGCTATCCGAGTACAGAACCAGAGTACGAAACCTATCCAACTGCAGAGAGGTGTAAGACAGGGTGACGTTATATCCCCGAAACTCTTTACCGCTGCATTGGAAGACGTTTTCAAGCTACTGGACTGGAAAGGATACGGTATTAACGTCAATGGCGAGTACATCACTCACCTTCGATTTGCCGACGATATAGTCCTTATGGCAGAATCGCTGGAGGACCTAAGCACTATGCTCAATGACCTCAATAGTGTCTCCCAACGGATAGGTCTTAAGATGAACATGGACCAAACGAAGATCATGTATAACGTCCATGTCACACACCTATGCCGGTAGTTGTTGGGAGCACTAAGTTCGAAGTTGTTGACGAGTATATTTACCAGGGACAAATAGTCCGACTAAGTAAGTCCAACTTCGACCGAGAGGTCAATCGACGGATTCAACTCGGCTGGGCAGCGTTCGGGAAATTACGGCACATCTTCTCGTCAGGTATACCTCAAAACTTGAAAACTAGACTGTACTGTACAACCAGTGCGTGTTGCCAGTGATAACCTATGGAACTGAGACGTGGTCCTTCACTGCTGGCCGTATGAGGAAGCTCAAGGTCGCTCAGCGAGCTATGGAGAGGGCTATGCTCAGGGTTTCTCTGTGTGATACATAAACTTAGAAACTTAGAAATAATGCTACTTATAAACTTAGAAATGAGGATATCCGCAGTAGAACCAGAGTGACCGATATAGCCCAACAGATTAGTAAGCTGAAGTGGTTGGTAATGGGCCGACCATATAGCTCGAAGAACCGACAACCGATGGGAAAAAAAGGTTCTCGAGTGGCGGCCTCGTACCGGCGGACGAAGTGTAGGGCGTCCCCCCACTAGATGGAGTGACGACCTGCAGGAAGTCGATGGATGCAGGTGGCTCAGGACCGTGCTTTGTAACATTCCTTGGGGGAGGCCTATGTTCAGCAGTGGACTTGTGAAGAGCTGTAATGACGACTAAAGAAAAATGGCAAGTCGTTCCACCATTTTTATACGTGGTAGAGCCACGCTGCAGCTATATTATGATTGTAGCACGAATAGGTTGTCTTGATGGGGGAATGACCACGCTATCACAATACCAGCGTAAAATAGCAGCTTAATTTTGCTGTCTAGCAGCTTAATGTTGCTGTGTTTCGTATGGTGAGTGAGTGAGACCCTTTTTACTGGAAACGAGGCATTCCATCTTAGTCCTTAGGGGGACAACCCATCTGCATTTTGATTCTTTATCGAGGATAGATGTAAATGTCTATGGGCCACAGCATCCACCTACTATCAGGGGGACTGTATGGTCGCTTGTCATTCTTATTTATTTTATAGAAAAAAAAACACCTCTTGCGCAGTCTACAACGTCGCTTCCTCTGTGTCATGGTATTGCGTTGTGGTAATTTAGGTCCACTGCTCATTTGATATGCTGCTAAACATTGATACTGATTGACTTTGTTCTTCGAGTAACGAGTTCGAGTTTTAGTTTGTGTCATGACCCGTTCGTTAGCAAACTACTGCAGCTCCTTAAAGATGGCAATATAGAAAATATTAATATATTACTATTATATATAGATAAATGTGATAGAGCGTGATAGAGCCACGTGGGAGAGCCACTATGCAGCTGTATTTGGGTTCTTCTTACAGAACCGCAACGTAAATATAACAGCATAATGCTGCTGTTCGAATGGTAAGTGTAGAAGACCGGAGACCCTTGACTGGTAACGAAGAAGTGTATCTTAGTAATCAGGAGTGACCAACGAGAGTACAGTCTATGGACCACAGAATTTACTTATTATCGGGTGGACAAAACTGTAAAATACTCAGTGTTTCATTATTATTACAAATGAATTTAATTTACAAATCACTTTTATTATTTTTTATCGTCGAATTAGTTTTTAATTAATTACACAATTTTTTTTTAATTATGCATATGATATATTTTTTTTATTTCGAAAAATAGTCTAGAGTTTTTTAAGCAATAAACTCCAACGAGTGCCACTTGAGTGTTAGAGCCAAATTAGTGTATAATGTTTTTCCTTAATACCTATTTAGTTATAGCACAGAATAAATAATAGGTTATAGAGCAGACCAGAGTGCATGTGAGTCTCTAAGCGGCACGACATTCGGGCTTCATTTACATAAGTATTTAGAGTGAGACCTTTTCATTCCTTCATTACAGCCTATTAAATGTCCATTGCTGAACATAGGCCTCCCCCATAGAATGCCTCACAGAGGGAAGTTTGCCATAGTCGCCACGCTCAGCAGGCGGGCTGGCATCCGGTTTTTAATTATTTTCAGTTTTTACCAGGAAGATGTTACTGCCCATCTCCTTTTTCAGTTTCCCTCTGTCGCCTCTTACGAAACCCTCGAGATGACATGGGGTAGAGGATATACTTACAAAATCATTACACAACAATGTTTTTTTATAGAATAAGGGTGATAAACGAGCACACAGTCCACCTGATGGTAAGTGAATACTGTGGCCTATAGACATATATATTTATCCTTCATTACAATTCAAAATGCTAATGCGTTATCACCCTTGAGGACTAAGATGGAATGCCTCGTATGCAGTAAAAAGCATCTACGGTTCTCTACATTCACCATACGAAACACAGCAACATTGAGCTGCTATTTTACGCTGGTATTCTGTAAGAGCGTGGTCCTTCCCGTTCTTGCTACAACCAATATATAGCTGCATGGCTCTACCAAGTCTAAAAAAACCAATTTAGATAAAAAAATCATATTAATCAACCAAATACGGTGGGTCCTGCGGGCCGCAGGCCACAGGTGCAGGTTGCCAACCGCACACAGAGAAATTATGTGTATTATTCATGCTAATGAGGGCTAATAATTTTCTGCTCACCAGATGTCGCTAGTTGACACTGAAGTAAAGGTTTTTGTTACACAATGTAATTTAATTGAGAAATTGTTTTTTAATAAAAGTTTATCAGTTTCTAGAGTATTATATTGTTACACAAAACAATGCGTCAGTGGTTTGCTCTTTAATTATTTGCACATTTTTAACTTTTTAAATATTTCTACTTTTATGAATATCTGTGGTTTGGTTTGTTTATTTTTAATGTTAATAATATAAAATATAGCTAATGGTACAAAAAGAAACAATAACTTTTACATTTTCCGAACAAATTAACTTTTCCGCTATGAAATCTGTTAAATATTATATCTCACTTTCTAGTGGCGCCGCCCTGGTGGCAGAAAAAGTCGTGGATGCCCTCAATGAGGTGAGGTAATACCTAAGATTGTTGGTATGATGTTTGGATTGAAGGATGGTTGGTTAAGGAATATATAATATTTGTGAATCTTTTCTTGTCATTTGATTGGTTATACCAAACGAAGTTATTATATTCTCTTTGGCGTATACGGCCATTTATTGTTAGTATTAATATTGTCACATGCACCTTGCGCAATTCGTAAGGGCGTAAGTTTAGTAAATTTTGTATTCTAATAGCACAAGTAGTACGAAGTTATTCCAATAGGTGTCACTTACTTGAAATATATATAAAGATCAAATTTTATTATATTTCAAATAAATTTTTGGTTCGAATAGTTAAAAACTATCTACTTATAAAACAAAATCTAAAACTCAGTTTCGTAACAACTGTAAAACTAAGTACACAAGCATTGCCATTTACTATTTAACATTCAACGAAATTGAATAGGCAAAAAAACAACTTTTAGAAGATATGGGACACATTCACTTACCATCAGATGGATTTTGTGCTCGTTTGTTAATATTTTTAGTACATATTATGTTTACAATTTTATTATAACAATTATCTAGAAATTTTAAAGAACTTTGCTGTGTTCCGTTACTTTTAAGCTAGAGGCATTATCTTAAAAGAGTTTTCTGTACAAGCTACATTTACTAGTTTTCTGTATGTTGATGGCTACCAAAACCGTTATGGAATAAAAAGGAAAAGGTAGTTAAAATGTATTTTATTAAATGTATGTATTATTGTATTTTTTTATTATCAACATCAAAGTTGATTTGATATGCCACTCCCTGGTAGATGGCGCTGTATTCATTATTTTTAATTTATTTAAACAAAGTACATAGTTAGTTGGTATAGTTTCTTCGTGACAATAAACAGCATTTTGTTTCTCTTGGTACTTGGTACTTGGCACAATTTGCTCTTATACATTATTTTGTTTATCTCTATATTATATAAAAAATAATTGCTGTCCGTTACTCTCACCACAGAATAAATAATAGTACTACGGTCTCGCTAAAACCACAGAATAGATAATTGTACAAGTACCTAAACTCGAAACCGGAGCGACCGATTCTGATAAAAAAAATTGTGTATATGTGTTGTATCTTCGATTGTTTGAGTGGGTCCCTAAATGGGTTAGATTCTCCTTCCCTAAATTTTACATTATTACATAATTTTTAGCAATATTTTTACGTAGATAAATATTAATTATTTATAATGGTTATTATTAAATATTACATGAAATTGATTTTGAGTTTTCTTAATGCTGTAGGTAAAGAATTTGATAGGTATAGTATTAAGAATTTACACGTTCTCTTACCGTAGTGATTATAAATTCTAATTAGTGAATAAGGTGTTTTATCCCTAGTGTTATAATTGCATTTCCTTGGGGTTGGGTCCTTCGAGTGCTCATAACATTCTTTCGTAAGCATAGTATTTCACCTTTTTATGAATAAAAAAAACCTTACAGAATGTTTAAGAGAAAAGATATGATTAGTCATTCCGAAATACTAGTTCGTATTTAATTCAGTTATTTAAAAATAATTTTTAAAGAACTATGATTGAAAAGTTTTACATGCTGTGTAACTAAATATATGAAAAAATAAAGAAATAAATATAAAATATGGCATACTTTCTTGACAGTATTTTTGAACGCGAAAGCATATACTTTGGAATAGTAAAATACTTATTATGTATGCATAGAGAGAATCTACAATTTTACATTTTTCAAATAAGGCAGAAAGAACCAAACCTATATAAAAACGTTGTGTGTAATTCATGCGTGTAGATTGAAATGCAACTAATCACATTTAGTTTCTCCACAACTATTTTTGCCACCAGGGCGGCGCCACTTTAGATTGAGGTGAAATATTTGACAGATTTTATGGAGGGGAAGTTAAATTTATAGTTTCCTAACTTATAAAGGTTTATGTATGGAGGGTAAAGGTATGGAGGACCATCTTAATCTTATTTGGGGGACTGTCGAAAGTGTCCAGCTGTAAGCAGCAAATTATAGCTCAAGAACCCACCAAAATAGCGCTAGCGTAACAAGAGGAAATGAGTTAAGTTGAATGAACTGAGTTGAAAAATTTAATATCTCTGGTGATTAGTGTAGTTGAGAATATTGCAGTTTATATAACGCCAACTAGGTATTTAGGTAGTTCAAAGTAATTTAGTAAATATAACCAATGAAAGTCCTAAGATAACGGGGAGAGTGATTTCATTTTTGTAAGCTTTTGATAATACTTTTTCGTGGTTTTATTGTCTTTACTATTGTAAAGCTTAAAAAATAATTTAACAATAATGGGAAAATTTTGTAAATAAACTAATGCTTTTTGACGACGTACACTTTTTCATACACAGAGATGGTCCTCCTTACCTTTACCCTCCATAGGTTAATGTTTCTTTCTGAAATATTTAGATTAAAATGGATACCTAAGCCAAACTAGTTATTTTCCTAAAAGTAAAAAAATTAAAAAGGGGGTAAAAATATTGCTAAAAATTTACGTGCAACCACTGAGGCATTGTTTAGTGTAAGACAGCATAGATAAATAAATATGTAGCAAGCTATGACTGAGGTTTCTTGTATATAGAATGTACTCTGTGGACTGAGGTATAACAAGAGGGTGTAACTTGCACAATATAAAATGAGAAGAAAAATGAAATGCATACAAAGTAGTGACATCTATTAGACAAGTTTGATAAACTAATATATACTAAATAATTCCCACTTTCGCGATAGATGGCGCTAGGTAGGTAGATTGTTCCGTAGTGATTATATTCTCTTTGGATTGTTCTTTTTTTACGATTTGCCAATTAAAGCAGGCAAGGATCTTCGGCCATACAGCGTAGGTTGATGTGTAATTTTATTCACAAAATTCTTTACAATATGCTGATGCGTCATGACAGCAAAGTTTTGGGAGATTTTTGTCGATAGCTTAACTCAGCTTACAATTAATGACAACAGTAATAGCCAAATATTCCAAAGCGGATAAAAAAAACTTGTGATTTTTATCAAGATTGAAGCACTTGTATAATCGTTTCCGCTAATAATTTACATGTTGTCTACTATTTAATAAAAGTAACGATTTCGATTATTTCGGTTCCTATATAATAGTTATTAATATCAATAAACGTAACTTAAAGCTAGAGACATCTTATAACAAAAAAGTAGTCAAATCATGTGTATAAATGTAGCACTGAGTAAATATAGCACTATCGTGCTATACTCAACCAAATCTAAGAAAATACCTTTTGACGTTTCACATTAATCATTCCGCAATAACTTTGTACAACCGTACTCACACGATTTAAAATGATCTTTTACATAAATCCCAATAATTATGAAGTAATATATATTTCATTACAACACGTATTGTTCTTTATCACTAATTTAAGTTCGAATCTTTCAAATAAACCAAAATAAAAAAAATTACTAGAGTCAACTGCTTTGCCTGAAGTTGTTTGAATGATATGTCGCTATGTACCGTACCGAAGTGTTTGGATATTTAAAATTCATTGTTATGCGAATAATCGGCAAAAGTATTCAAATAATTGGTTAAAATATTCAAATAATCGAATCTTTAAATTTTTAATTTATTATTTGTTTATTAAAAATTTTATTCTTAAAATTTATTAAATTATATGAATCATGAATAAAATAAGTTTATTTTTAATAATTTCCTACTTTGTCAGCGTAAATTTGTGTAGACAAAAAACTCGTATCCAATGCCGCGCTGAAAACACACTACGTAATTCCAATCTCCCGCCATTTTGGGAGCTTACTGTGCGTACTTTTGTGATTTTGTGTTTGTCTTCTTATTTTGGGACTTGGCTATAACTTTTTGGACTGATTCTACTATATTCGTTGACCTTGGCAAATTATATACTGGACTCTGACTAAGCAAGTGACCATAATGTCGAAAAGAGGACGTAGTTGTGGTAGTCGTACTTTAAACAGTCAGGCTCTTGCATTGGTGGTGAAATCATACGAATATTTCGAATGTGTGTCACAAAAAGGTGGGCCCGTTTTACCAGTGACACAAGTGCAGGATCGTGTCGGTGAAGTACTCGGAATTGGCAAACATTGGCAATTCCCCTGGTGTTGCAGTTGTTCATAGGCGGCGGTAGTCACTTACCATCAGGTGAGCCGCATGTTCGTTTGCTCCCTCTCCTATAAAAAAAAAACGCATGAGCTTCCGATACAAACTAGTTCATAAACGCAAAACAATTATGGAGAGGCATGACAAAGTCTTGCAAAGAATAACTATTTTAAGAGAAATGAAAAATATAACTAATTGGAACAACGTCATATTCGTTGACGAAACGTGGTTAAACGCCACCCACAATGTGCCGCAGATATGGACAGATGACTCTGCAGCATCTTGGTGTCCGTGGAAAAAGGTGGGTGTCTCATAATTTGCCATGCGGAAACCGCCGTAGGAGGATTTGTAGAAAATTGTTTATAAGCCTTCCAATCAAAAAGTACAAGAGGATACCATGAGGAAATGGATGCAGAAAAATTCAAAGAGTGGTTTATAACTCTTTTACAAAATATTTCTGCGAATAGCACAAAAATAATGGACAACTCCCCATACCATTCTGTCCAAATCAACAAAGCGCCAACCCAAGCGAACAAAAAAACAGATTTAGTAGCATGGGTGCAACACAAAGGAGTGGAAGTGCATATGAAAATATTGAAAGCAGAGCTAACACAATTAGTAAAACGAAATAAACCACATAAACCTTTGTTCGTTACTGATAATTAAGCAGAAGAGCACGGCCATAAAGTTATAAGACTACCATCACATCACTGCCAATATAATGCTATTGAATTGATTCTTATGCTTTTACAGCTATGCAGCACGACACAACACCAAGCCACCTTTCACGGCGAATAATATGGGAGGTTTGCTGAAGAAAGCATGTTCTCATGTCACAAAGGATAATTGGGGAAAGTGATGGAGAAAACAAAGAAAATTATTATGGATGACTTGAAAGAGACATTCATTTTGACTGCATTATTGAAAATCAAATAATAATTAATCTAAACAACGACACCTCAACTTGTTGTAGGGAAAGTGATTAAATAAATTTATTTTTAATCTAGTTTCAATCTTAAATTTATATAACTTTGCCTCTAGAAATAAGCAGTAACAATAAATCCAAAGAAACTGATAAATTTTGTGTTTTAAATTATCCGTTTCTAATTTATTCTGGTTTTAATTGAAACAAAACTGTAAATGATTACCAACTGTAAAGAATCGATATCGATTGTTCTTAAGTATGGAATATTGTATGTACCGATTTTTTGGTTGGCATGCCTAGTCCAATAAGTCTGACAGCTGTCAAAAGGTATTTTAGATTTGGTTGAGTATAAGTTAAAATATCGGTATGTTTTAAAAAGGTAATTTTTGTCATTTTGAGTTATTATCAGGATGATACTGTTAAAACTGACTATTGCCTATCTCTTGTTTCATTTCCCTCTGTCGCCTCTTACGATACTCACGGGAAAATATGGGATCTTATAGCTTCTAAGTATAAGGTAATCAACTCCCTTACGCCACCGCTATACGGCATTATCAAGATCCTGCTCCAGTACGCAGTGGTGGACTTCACCTTCACATCATGATTTCGAAATATTTTCATCCACGGAGATAGCTTTCTTGATTGTTCCGTTTTCCGCTGAGCAATTGGCAAATCAGCATATAAAATTAATATTACATATGGGATACAACTTCCTATTTTACGTTGGTCTTTATTTAACTTGCAATGTAACTATGTATGTTCGGGTGGAATCTTGCAACTCAATTTTGAAGCAGATATCTTCAACCGATTAAGCTGAAATTTTCTATACACGTTAAGTTTGGATGACAATGCATGGCTAGCTGTGTGACGTCATTCTAAATCCAACATGGCGGAACACCCAAGATGGCGGACTAGTTATTTTTAATGCATTCCTACAATATGGGTATCAAATTAAAAGGCTTGCTGAGTATAACTCGAAAAATAAAGTGACGTTACTCTAAATTCAGTATGGAGGACTTCTAAAGATGGCGGACTAAGTTTTTTATGTTTTCCTACAATATGGGTATCCAATGAAAGGACTTGCTGAGAATACGAATGCGAGTTAAAAAAATAAGATGGTGTTCATAAACTCCGTTACTCCAATCCGTCTGAAATTTTTGTGTACTGGGGTTTTTGGAGTTCTCGATTATGATATTGAGGTCGAATTGTTCGAGTTTATAGCATCGGTTGGTAAACTTTGACTGCCCAAAGGTCTGGTGAATGGTGCCATTGGACATATTACAGAAATCATATGCCCCTGCTTCCGGAGAGCACAAATATATGATACTGACATACCATCTGTCCGTATAGACTTCGGCAAAGACGGTGTTCATCTCATTCAACCCAAGACTGCAATTTCCAGCAAAATATAGTCACGGCACTGCAGAACGAAGAATGCTGAATATTATGTTGGGCTTGCACAGTACACAAAATGCAGGGTAGTACTGTCGACCATGCCGTTGTATACTTAGGCTCCAAGCTCTTCGCTGCTGGTCAAGCATACGTGGCCTTAAGTAGGGTAAAATCATTAGAAGGTCTCCTTATTGAAGAGCTAGACTGTTCGAAATTAACCGACAAACGACCTTGCAACAATTGAAAACCTTGAACAGACTGAGAAACCTGTCCAGCGATAACTAAAAAGTAAAAAATAAATTAAAAGTAAAAAAACTTTTTTTTAAGACATGCTTTTATTTAAATGTGCTAAAAAGAATAAGGAGAGCTATGGAGAGCGCTATGCTCGGGTTTTCTCTCCGTGATAAACTTAGAAATGAGGATATCCGCAGTAGAATCAGAGTAACCGACATAGCCCAAAGGATTAGTAAGCTGAAGTGGCAATGGGCCGGCCATATAGCTCGAAGAACCGACAACCGATGGGGAAGAAAGGTTCTCGAGTGGCAGCCTCGTACCGGCAGGCGAAGTGTAGGGCGTCCTCCCACTAGATGAAGTGACGACCTGGTAAGACATGCAGGAAGTCAATGGATGCAGGTGGCTCGGGACCGTGCTTTGTGGCATTCCGTGGGGGAGGCCTATGTTCAGCAGTGGACTTGTGAAGGGCTGTAATGATGATGATGAAAAAGAATAAAATAAACTTTTCCTTTAAAACTTTTACTATCAACTTATAACGTCATTACACAATTGATATGATATAAAAGCTTGTCGCGAGATTTAAGTACTCGTATTTACTTAGTTTGAAAATTTTAAAAATTAAAATCAATCAGATCATGTTTATCTACACAGGTAAATCTCACGACCAGTTTTTATATCATATAAATTGTGTAATGACGTTTTAAGTTAATACTAAAAGTTTTAAAGGAAAAGTTTATTTTATTCTTTTTAGCGCATTTAAATAAAAGCTTGTTTTAAAATAAAGTTTTTTACTTTTAATTTATAAGATATTAGTTTAAAAAAAGTCAATAAAAAATCAGTATTGTGTGTACTGTCATGACATGGTATATTTTCTACTTTACTAACTATTACTTTTTAAAGTTTGTAACACGAATATTTACAATGTAATCTATCATTTTATACGTATTTTTGGCTAGTGAATATGTATCAGTAAAATATCTGGGATATGGATCATCATCACTTGATTTCAAAAACAACTTAATCGCACGAATAACAATTCTAGTCCTATTTTTAATATGCACACATATAATATAGTAATAAAAAAAAAGTATAAGGATGTCGATTCTTGTTAACATTAAATCACTGTACATTAAAGACGTTATGTCATTTCATTGCAAAATAACGTCACACATAATACTAATTTTGTGCAAAACTACTACATATTATGAATGGGATTTTTCTAGTAAATCAGAAAATACGAGTGTAATGAGAGCTAAAAATTTTCCGCTCACAAGATGTCAATTTTTTGCAAACTTTTTACCCTCTTTTTAATTGTTACTTTTACTTTTAGGAATATCTGTAGTTTGGTTTATCAATTTTAATCTTATTAATATAAAATATAACTAATATTTCAGAAAGAAACATTAACCTTAATAATTTCCCACCAATTTAACTTCCCCGCTATGAAATCTATCAAATATTTCACCTCATTCCAAATTGGCGCTGCCCCTGGTTGCAGAAAAAGTTGAGGATGCATATTACGGTGTCTATGGAAAAAAAAGGCAACAAACTTGTGAGAGAAAGAAGGTGACAATAATACAGCTATCTTATTTTGTACTAGGTAAAATGTCATATTATGCATAAAGAGTTCAACTATCTACAAGAATTTTGTTTTTATTTTAGGATTCCCTCTATGCTTGTACTTACTCTGAGGCATAGACAAATAAAAGTGATGAAAGAAGAATAGGATTTTGATCAAATGAACGTAAAATAATGTCAATGTCAACTTAGTTTTGGCGTTTGACGTCAACTGTCAGTCGGTTTTTACCTATTGTGCCATTGTGTACATAACTTTTTTATTTGTGTAAGTTTATTTCCATGTAAACATGGATAACATGACTTTAAAAGAAATTCAAAACAAACTACTACTGTGGGAAACATCGGACAATCCTTTGGCACCACTAACTTCTAATCAAAGAGAAGCAATCCTTGATTTAGAATCATTGATTCTTGATAAAGCGCCCGATTCCGGAGACGTTAGTATTTTGTAATATGTGATATTAATAAATAATACATTTATCTAAACATTCACTAAGGTTACACCTAATACAGTATCAAAAATAAATATTTTTCTTTTTAATAGGTTAACCATTAAGTTGTCATTTGCTCATTTGCCGGACACGGGTCTCTCGTTTTACGGATTTGATGTGTGGCCAATCGCCATGAGCAGGCAGATTGTCGATTGCAATATCTCGCACGTTAGATATTACTTGCTATCACCATCACCAATCTATATATTTTACATGTGAACATAAGACACAAATTACTTTTGTACAGATAATTTCTGGACCAAAATTATTTTTATTTCCATTACTACAATTCGTGATAATCATTTGAAAGTTGAATAGCATTTTGATAACTATGCAAACCAACTCATAGCTTTGAATAGTTGGTGACACCAGTATGTATTTACCACATGTAATATGTGCAGGTTGGCATCAAAGAACATTGTTAAAGATGCAAATGTCTACTACCAAGACTTATTCCACTGCTAATCATGGTGATAATGGCTATACATCATACAATGAAAGACATTTGTGGCCAGCATTGGACCATTACAGGCTTACAAACCTGCAACATCTAATCTAATCATAGAGCCTTTTTCACAAATAACTTCAAATTTGAAATTATTGAATGGAAAACTGTTTTACTATAACTACTTTGTTTTAATTACAATTAATCAATTTTCAGCATAAGGCAGAAGTTTCTATTAAAGCAGAAGGAGACACTTCAATACCATCAATTGACAATACATTTGATTTTCTTGAATGGTATGAGCATTTGTATGAAAACAGCATAAAAACAGAAGATGCTCCCTATGAAACTTATTATAAGCAACTGGGAGAGAGAAGAAATGAATGTGTTTCTTTAACCAATCAGGTATTACTTTTATCAACTGGCATATTGGTAGATTTTAATGTGCTAGTTTTTGTAATTTTAGCTATAGATATGTCTATTAATTTGTAATTTATGAATTCCTTTTTTTGTACTTCACCATATGTAATGTAAATCTATATATTTGAAGATTACAGCTACAATGTCCGACTTGAATAAGTTATCAGAGGAATATAATCTTGTTTCAAATAAAACAAATGCCCTTCATACCATGAGTGAACAATTGTTAGCAGATCAAACAAAACTTTCTAATATTGGTAAGTATGCCTCAGAAGAAAATTGCATCCATTACTCAGCATTTGCATTATTATTGTGAACAAATTATATTTTACTTTTTTATTTATCTGTGTAATTTGTATAAATAAATATGTTTCTGTTAAAGAATGAAGGTAAATAGCAGAATAATACAGTATAATGTGCTTCATATTGTGACTGACAAAACTCGGAGGAGACCTTTTTACTGGCAACAGCGTATCTGTATTTTTCTGCCGCCTCTTATGACACCTATGGGATGATTTGAAGTAGTGGATTCTCTTACAAAACCAACCACTTTACAAAACCAATCTTACACTACAGGATTTTGAAATTATGATACAAAGTTGCCAACAAATGCAAATCTAGGAATGCCACAAAGCACGGTCTTGAGCCACCTGCATTCATTGACTTGCTGCATCTCTTATCAGGTCTTCACTCCATTTAGTGGGGGGCCTCCCTATATTTCGCTTACGAGGCTTACGGGAACCTTGCTTCCACATCAGTTCTCGGTTCTTCTGGCTATAAGGATGGCCCATTGCTCTTCAGGTTACTTATCCATTAGGCTTTGTCGGTTCTACTGTGGATATTTTATTTGACTTCTAAGTCTGTCGTGCAGAGAAACTCCGAGTATAGACCTATCCATAGCTTGTTGAGCGACCTTGAGCTTCCTCATATGACCAGCATCATGAAGGATCACATCTCAGATCCATATGTTATCACGTGCAACTTACACTGGTTTGATGAAAAGTGATTAAATAACATCACAATTTCCATAATTTTCCATAAATCTATATCACATTAGTTTTGGAGATTTAATATTCTTAACAGAAATTTTTAATGATACTTTTAATGATACGGTGGTGGACAATAATTTTAAAGCTCTTTTTTGGAAAAAAGGTTAAATAAAATAATTAATTTATCATTTTTGAAATATTAGATTACTCTTTTATCAATGAGATTTAATTGACACACGAAGTTTAAAAAAATGTTAACTTATTATTTCACACCTTTAAACCTACATCTGTCAAAAATTAAAATAGTGTGGTATCTATGTCAAATTTCTGTCATCTAGATCTAAACCTGCCTGCCAAGCGTGGCACGATGGCAATATGGAGCAGCGCGGTGGTCTTATTGCTATATGACCCTCCAGAAATGAGAGGAGGCATGTGTCCAACAGTGGAATATAATATTTATTATATAGGCTGCAATTTTACTTTACTTTAAGGTAGTTGAAAATGCAAAATATTGCCAATTTTCAGGTGATGACATCAAACAAAAGCTGCATTACTTTACACAAGTTGAACATCTGTCACAAAGACTAAACAGTACTACCATGTCAGTTAATAGCGAGGCATTCTTTAATGTGCTGGCCAAGATTGATGAGTGCTTGGACTATATGAGAAAAAATGTAATTATACTTTGTATTTTTTAAACTTGATATCAATATGATACCAATACATTTAGGTAACAAAATTATATTCACTACTTAAGCTTTATGGAGATAATTATATTATTCATTAACAGATAATTTAACATTTCATCAAGATTGAATTATCATAATATGTTGCTAATTCGTTTTAGGTTCGATTAAGAGAACATAATTGTTTAATATGACATCATTTAAAAAAAATCGAAAAACCACATACTTTCATCGTAAAAAAAATACAGACAACTGCAAACCTGAGGAATTTCTTTCATCTGATCATACATTATACATGTTCTCAATTATGCCACTGATCAATTGCTATTAATATGTCATCACTTTACAGAATAACTTTAAAGAGGCACATACCTATTTAGTTAAATACAGACATTTGCAAAACCGAGGGATTTCTCTAATCCGGTCATACATTATACAAGTTCTTAATCATGCCACCGAGCAAGTGTTAGCTCCTGAGGAAGATTCCACTGACCAAGACACAATGGATACTGCCTACGCAGTTTACTTTGGCAAGTTCCAAGCTGCAGCACCTAAACTAAGGATGGTTATAAGTGAAATTGAGAAACGAGCGGAAACCAATGAAGAGTATGTTTATTTTATACATTATTGTTAATTTTCTGGTACAAGTTACTGGTGACAATTTGTTAATGATTTTAAAATTCATGTAAAATTTTTGCAAAGTTTATTTTTGCTCTAGTAGCATTTAGCAATACATTGTATACAGTATTTCAAGAAGTTCCAAAAATTTCATTTTTAGTTTCGCATTCATGCATTTATAAGTCTCGAGCGGAGCTAGAAGTAATTAAATAAATCTCTGCGGTCTATAGATGCTAGTACCAGGGTATATAGAGTGCCGTGTAGTGGCGGTGTAAGAATATCCACCACCACATATCTTCCCGTGGGTGTCGTAAGAGGCGACAGAGGGAAACAAAACAGGGGGATGGGTAGCAGTGACTTTTTTTTTTATAGGAGAGGGGGCAAACGAGCATGCGACTCACGTGATGGTAAGTGACTACCGCCGCCCATGAACAACTGCAACACCAGGGGAACCAGAGGAATTGCAGATGCGTTGCCGGCCTTTTAAAAAGGTGTAGGCTCTTTTCTTGAAGGTCCCTAAGTCGTATCGGTCCGGAAAAATCGCTGGTGGTAAACGATTCCACAAGGAAGTTGTGCGAGGAAGAAAACATCTTCTAAATCGCACAGTGGTGGACCGCCAATCATCCAGATGGTGTGGATGGTATCGGGAGTTCCGCCGCGATGTGCGTTCGTGAAATTTGGCGGCTGGGATTAATCCGAACAATTCCTCAGAGCACTCCCCGTGGTAAATGCGAAAGAAAATGCAAAGAGATGCAACATCTCTTCGCAGTGCCAATGAATCGAGCCGATCGGAAAGGACTTGGTCGTCGACGATTCGAGCCGCTCTGCGCTGGATGCGGTCAAATGGAAGGAGCTGGCACTGGGGACCCCCAGTCCAGAGATGGGAACAGTATTCCATGTGAGGCCGAACCTGCGCCTTGTAAAGTTGCAGGCGTTGTGCCGGCATGAAATACTGTCCCGCTCTGCTGAGCACGCCAAGCTTTTTAGAGGCCAATTTGGCCTTCTCTTCCAAGTGACCACGAAACTGCACGTCATTCGATATGTCGACGCCGAGGATTCCGATACTGGCTGAGGCAACAAGGGGAGTGCCTTGAAACTGAGGAGATACGACAAAGGGGGTTCTTTTTAGCGGTAAACGCGCAAACTTGTGTCTTCTGAGAATTAAACTGGACTAGATTTAGTCGCCCCCAATCCGAGACTTTGTTCAGCAAAGACTCGACTTCAGACACAAGTTTGTTCCGGTACTCGGCGACGTTCTCCCGAGAAATATTGGCACGGCCGGTGTATAGAGCATCACCAGTGCTGTCATCCGCATAGCAATGAATGCTACCGGTTTGCAACATATCATTGATATGCAGAAGAAACAGCGTTGGTGATAGCACGCAGCCTTGTGGAACACCAGCGTTAATAGGCTTGTAGTCGGAGCATGCACCGTCTACAACGACCTGGATGCTCCGATCTGCAAGAAAGCTGGTGATCCAATTGCACAATTTCTCGGGAAGCCCATAAAAAGAGAGCTTCGAAAGAAGCGCTTTGTGTCAAACCCGATCGAAAGCCTTCGCAATGTCCAAACTAACGGCCAGTGCCCCCCTCCCCCCCTTGGACTCTACTGCCTCCGCCCATCTATGAGTCAGGTAGACCAGAAGATCACCAGCTGATCGACCCCGACGAAAACCGTATTGGCGGTCACTAATCAGCTGGTGATCCTCAAGGTACCGCATGAGCTGGCAGTTTATAACGAACTCCATTATTTTGGAGAACAAGGGGGTGATGCTGATAGGCCTGTAGTTGGACGGGTATGAGCGGTCGCCTTTTTTAGGGATCGGTTGGACAAAAGCTGGTTTCCATGATTTCGGGACTACGCCTAGGGAGTAGGAGTACCGGAAAAGACGCGTTAGAACCGGTGCCAACTCCGGAGCACACGTCCTCAGCACAATCGGGGGGATTCCGTCAGGCCCACTCGACTTGTGGATGTCCAGGGAGAGGAGTGCTTTGCGAACCGAGCGCTGTGACAACCGCACATCCGGCATGGAGCACTCACACCGCGGGATGGTCGGCGATGTGTTCCCCCCGTCATCAAGTGTCGAGTTGGACGCAAAAAGGGAGCCTAAAAGGTCGGCTTTCTCTTTTGCGGCGTCGGCCAGTGAGTCGTCCTCCTGTGCAGAGATGGTAGTGATGGCTTACAGAAATTCCTTGGACAGCCTTGGCGAGAGACCAGAATGCACGGGTTCCCGAGGGAAGGCGAACTAGTTTCTCGCCAATTCTGCCTATGTGCTCTGACTTTGCCTTGGCAATAACTCTTTTGAAGGACCTGGAGGCGAAGTTATACTTCTTTTTAAGCATGCTGGTGTTTACATCCCGAGCCACCGAAGCCTCAGCCCAGGCCTGATAGCACTCCTGGTTACTGCGTAATGCAGTCTTACAGGAGCGACCAAACCAAGGCTGAGATCTGCCTCCGATGGGTACCACAGATGATGGAATAAATAGTTCCATTCCCTGTAGCACCACATCAGTGACAGAGTCAGCAACAGCGTTGGGATCATCCGGCGAGAAGCAAACCCGCCCCCATGGGTAGGATGCAAAGAAAGACCGCATTCCGTCCCAATCCGCTGACCTGTAATGCCAAACGCGGCGGCAACCTGCAGAACGCAACCGCGAGGGAAGCGTGAGTGGCACCACACTCCGGATCAGACAATGGTCCGAGGAGCCAAGAGGGGCGTCGACGGAGACCTGATATCTGTCCGGATGAGAGGTCAGCAGAAGTTCCAACAGGGAAGGTGCATGATCCTCCACATCTGGAATCCGCGTAGGCGTAGTAATCAGTTGTGTCAGACTCCTGGCATGATCGTTTAAACGTGAACCGAGCCATTCGGCGTGGTGGGCGTTAAAATCGCCAAGGATCACGATCTCTGCGGATGGGACCTGTTGTAGCAAGGAATCTGTAGCCATTTGGACGTGGTCGATGAGTCGGTCTGTTTCGGCATTACCGCTATGGGACCTATAGAGGCACCCGTAGACGCGCGGATAGTCGTCGCTATCTACGCGTAGCCAAAGGATGGACAGGTCCGAACCTTCAAGACTGCCGAGGCGTCGAGAACAGATGTCCTCTCTGACGTATACGCAAACTCCAGTCCGGGGCACAAAGGAGTGTTCCAATTTGTACCCCGGGTAGGAGAAATACGAAGTATCAGCCGGAGAGGACAGCTGCGTCTCGGTCAGAAAGAGCAAGGCCGGCTTCGCCGTCTCGAGATGGTAGTGGACGGCGTTTAGGTTCGAGTGAAGTCCCCTGATGTTGCAGAAATTCACGGATAGCGTGGCAGGGGTCCCCCCCTCCCCAGAATACACAGGGCAGCCTGAGCACCCACGCTCAGGAGTGGAGTAGCATGGTCGTGGATGCTCAGCGAGGGATTCTCCAGGGGTGCTGGTACCCTCCTGGGGTAGTCTATGATTTAATTCCGCTACCATGTTGAGGGGGGGGAGAATTGGGCCACCGGTCACCTGCACTCACCAGACGAAACGCAAAAGCAGAGCTTCCACTTCACGCCGGTATTCTGTGAGGTCGTGGTACTAACCCGGCTCGAGCCGGCCCATACGTGCAACAGCAAAAGCCAAGCGTTGCAACTATCCGCCCTATGGGGCAATCTATGGGGAGACCTGTGTCCAGCAGGGGCTTTAATAGTCTGTAACGGTAACGGTGGACAGATACGGCGCGTTGCTGTCGGACGCGCAGCGAGTACGCGGCGCGGCGGGCGCGCGCGGCGGGCGGCGCGGCGGGCGCGGCGCTGCGCGGCGCCGGCCGCGACCACTGCGCCGCGCTGCGTGCCGCCTGCTCGCTGCTGGCGCTCGCCTGCCGCGACGAGTACGCACTTTACGCACACTTCTTCAGCCGCCCGTCGGTTGCGCTCGAAGTAAGTATCTGTGTGTGTGTGTGTGTGTGTGTGTGTGTGTGTGTGTGTGTGTGTGTGTGTGTGTGTGTGTGTGTGTGTGTGTGTGTGTGTGTGTATTGTTTTGAAGTGAAACTTCTTTATTAAATAAAAAACGTTACTTTTCTTGTAACGTTTCACCGTCGGGGCTGCATGAGTAATAAAATAAACGAAGAAAATCGGAAAGAAGTTTCACTTCGTACGTGTGTACACAATTACACACACAATTTTTGTAGAATTTGGGTGACAAACGAGTACACAGTCCACCTGATGGCAAGTGGATGCTGTGATCCATAGACATCTACATCTATCCTTGATTAAGAATCAAAATGTAGATGCGTTGTCACTCCTGAGGACTAAGATGGAATGCTTTGTTTCCAGTAAAATGGTTCTCCAGTTCTCTACACTCACTATACGAAACGCAGCAATGAGCTGCTATTTTACGTTGGTATTCTGTGAGAGCGTGATCCTTCTCCGATCGGACCAACCCATTCGTGCTACAACCATAATAAGCATAGCTCTACCACGTTTATCACATGTATGCGGATAAAGTGCTGGAAACCAGTTGGCATAACTTCTCTGCTCCGTGGTCGCTCTCGAAACATAGTTTCGGAGGTTTCTTTTTTGCTTTATTTTTTGTTTCATTGCGTGCTGTTGAAGACTTACTGTTTTTGTTTCGGACGTCGGAACTCTTGTTCAAAAACAACACGAATTTTCTTAAAGTCCATGGTTATAAATGTATTGCAGATTTTGATGCCGTTAATATAAAACTTATCTTAATTTAGAATTTCAAGTCAAACCATAGCTATTATAGTTCAAAGTAGTAAGTTCAACAAAACGGCAATTTCATAGGTAAGGACCTAGTCTTATATTTGTATATCTTGTATTATTTTATTGTATTGTTCAGTCTCTACGTTATTTTTTAGTACTGCTGAACATTACTCTCAAAGTTGAAAGACTGTTTTAATAGTGTAGAAATTGTATAAAAATTCGTGCTGATTGTTTTTCTAGGCTCTTTTTATTTTGCTCGGTGCTTAATGGTCTACTACCTAATTATGACTTTTTTTTCCGTCACTGTTCGATAGAATGTGAAATTCTTTATGCCGGGGCCCCAGTAACGGGAAACGTCATTTCAATTTCAATGCCGTTGAACGGCGTTAATGTCGGCGTTAATTAGGGTTGCCAACCGTCCTGTTTTCCCAGGACATGTTCTACTTTTTGTAGTGTCCTGGGATGTCCTGGATAATTTTTAAGCAGCGTCCTAGGTTTTTTAAGCACCCTGGTCATGTATTTTAAAATTCGCGTGGCACTTTTTTAACTATAACTTACCTAAATTTAAAGAATTTGTTACAAACTAAAGCGTTTGTTTTATATTTTAATAATATTATTCAAATATTTTTATTAAAAAATATGATTATTATCATTACTTGAATTTCATTAAACCTATTTTCACTACATATTAATTTTATTATTGCAACTTAATTAAGTCCGAGTCAAATAGACAGCGAACCGATAGCGTGGCGAAACGTTTTTATTTTGTTATGTATGGTACCTATCGTTTGAATCTAATAGCATATAAAAAGCAGAAATAAACTGATACTTGCATACATAGCTCATACATTCGCCACGTTTCAGTTCGGTTCGGTTCGCAGTTATGTTTGACAAGGCCTTTACTGCGTCCTGTTTTTATTCTGAATTGTCTTGGTTTTACCAACTTCAAATCCTAGGTTTTTAAATTTGGGGTTGGCAACCCTAGCGTTAATGTTCCTTGAATTTCAAGCAAGATGGATGGACGTTGACGTTGCTACTCTATATTTGATGAGTGTAATTTTTTATTATATGAATATATTTTATCATTGCCTAAGCATGGCTCTGTTTGCATAATCTCAAGAAACGTAATAAAATTTTCATTATTCCACTCTGTCATAGCCATACGTGCGACCCCGTTGCGCTCACCGTGCAAAATGAGACAAACGTAGTGTGGCCGCTTCTTTCGCCGTTACGCGTTAATTCGTGCGTCAATCTCTTTGATGTACCGCCACTCGAGTTATCGCCCAACGGCAAACGGCATTGTTAATACCGTTGTAAAATTATCGCGTTAAGTGGTGGCCACACCTACGTTCAACGTCCATCAACGCGATAATTAACGGCATTTCTCGTTAGTGTGGCCCCAACATTAGGAATGAGGCATATCGGCAGGACCTATTAATGGTGGAAATGCCATCCAAAACGCTGAACCAAAATGTCCTAGGCTGAAGTTAAGAAGTGGCATTATCAATCCACGTACGTTGGTGAGAGTCATATGTTGGTGAGAACCATCCCTAGAAAAAACATGAATACCTGCTAACTGGCTCATTATTAGAGCGGCCTTTCCAGCTGTGGACTTATTTTTTGATGCTGCTTATATTTCCGTTACCCACTACAAATAAGATAAAATACATGTACTAGAAGTGGTTTTCTCATTACGTACCCTTAATCATTAGGCTACCGTCGCTTAAAAGGCTGTTGTTCTTGTTGTTGTTGTTGTTGATGATTATGATGATGATGATGATGATGATGATGATTTATATTTCCTTAAGACAACTATAATATTATAAGGAATATATGAAACTAAGATCCTGTAGGATTTAAAGAAAATGTGGAGTGATGAATTTATTTACTTCCACCTTTTAACCTTACATACCCACTACAAAATGTGTATTTGTATTACGGTAATTGAGTACTCTATGTTGGTGCAACATGTACCAGAATTGCAGTTTTTGTTTTGTTACTGTCTATTTCTGCACAATAGTTTGACTGTCACCGTGTGTATTTGCATCTCGCACTTTTTTATTTAAATAATATATACTTCCTGCAATGTATATTTATTTATATGAAAATCTTTATTGCACAATTGGCGGACTTAATGCCTTTAGGCATTCCCTACCAGTTAACAACACGCTAAGCACTTATGCAGGTGCCATAAAAACATGAAAATATGTATACATAAATATAAATATAAAAATACATGATATACATATAAATCATTTATAAATATATTACTATGATAACCTATGATATATTTCTGATAAATAGCATACGCATAATTTAATAATACGTAATATATTACATTACATTCTATAGTGAATATCTCCAATCGCTGTGCAATGGACTGTACGAGACTTTGCGGCCGCAAATAATACACATTAACCACCTGGAAACCCTGGCGGAATTGTGCGTTATATTACGAATTGAAGTAATTGAGGAACAAGTCAATAATGACCGTAAGTATTGTCACCATGCATTACATTGAAATTGAATTTGTTTCCATATAAATATTAATTTTAAAAAAAACTGCTACTATAATTACGTTCTTATTTTGAATTTCAAAATGTTATGTGAATACCTATACCTCAAGGGAGATGATATTTGTTTTCTTTTTCTTTAAAAAGGACATGTGTGAAATTGCACAAGAACACACATCCAAACTCGGAACAGTTATTTGTAGCCCATACAAACTCTTATCCTGCAATGTCGTAACCAAACATAGTCTCTGAGCTACGGAACCGTCAAATTCATTTTGTGGACGAAAGGGCCAAATAATTTGTATTTTGTGAAAGCGTGGTCCTTCTTACGTCGTGCCGACCCATTCTTGCTATAATTATAATTTACACGATTCAAATTTTGACATTGTGAAATTTGAGTTCAATCTCGTGACTTAGCGTTGATTTCGTCCACTTTTATAGTTTTCTATAGCGTTAACGATCGTGGAACGTCAATTCGGCTAGTCCCGCTATGCGGGAAGGGAGTGGTGGCACGTAGTGTGTTTCAGCGGCGCTGCACGCGCTGGGGCAGGCGGCGCGCGCGCTGCTGCAGGACGCGCAGGAGCGGCTCGTGTTCCGCGCGCACGTGCACCTGCGCCACGACGTGCTGCTGTACCGCCCCGCGCCCGGCGACCTCGCCTACCCCGACAAGCTGCAGATGATGGAGGTACGCGCGCACGCGTACACACGCACGCATATGCACGTACACACACACATACACGCGCGCGCACGCACTCGCACGCAAACACACACACGCACGAATGGATCGGCTCTAAAAAATAGCAGCTTAATGCTGCTGTGTTTCGTATAGCGTGTGCAGAGAAACGGAGACCCTTACTAATGGAAACAAGGCTTTCAATCTTATTCATCAGGAGCGACAATGCATCTGCATTTTGACTATGGGTCACAACATCTACTTACCATCAGATGGACTGTATGCTTGTTTGTCACTCTTACTCTATAAAAAATACAGCAATTGTATACTAAAACAAATATAATATTATATAAATAAACTCTTACGACTATCACATACAGGGGTAGACAAAGACTACGGAATTTCCATTTCTTCCGTTAATACGTGCATACTGACACACGAGTACCGAGTACTGTGTTAGTGATATTATGTTATAAATGATACCGTGTATACAGGGTTATTTTGTAATATACCGCCAAATTTGCAGAGAACGTTCAAAATAAGTAATATAGGCGAATAGTGAAGAAAAATTAATTAAAAAAATCTCAAACATTCTGTCCTTTTTATCTTTTAAATTTAGAACGCGTGGTAATAATGCATTATTTTAACTGAGTGACATTCATAAATATCTAATGCCTACTATTTTACGCATGCACACATTCGTAAGGGTTGTTCGGTAAGGTACCTTGTCGCGCGTCTTCCCGCGCCCTTCTCTTCCGCTTACTGTTACCACTAGGTATCTACGTCCGCTCGCTCGGCCGACAGCTGACAGTGTTGACCGTGACCTCAATGACCTCATTACGTACGCTTAGTGACGGAACGAAAATATTCGAACCGCGGATACTATGAAACTATGAAATGGTGCGATATTACATTTTAAGCAATGAAAGTTTACGTGGTACGCATAGATTATACGAAAGTGAGTCTTTATCGCGGCAAGAAATTAACGTACGTGTACCTACCAATCGAAGAACAATTGACAGCTTATCAAACTATTCAAGTGCAGTGAGCGATGACTTAAATATGTAGTGAATTTGAAGATAGGTGGATTACGCACGGAGGCCTTATACTTATGGCCTGCAAACTCGCCGGAACTTTCACCATTAGACTTTTATCTGTGGGGTGAAATAAAGAGTCGTGTTTACGTCAAAGAAGCCCAAAGTTATGAAGACCGCCACAGTCAAATTATAGCTGCGTTCACAGAAGTTAAAAGTATTCAAGCACATGTAATAACTGTAAAAAATAATTTAAGAACTCGGACGGTACTCGTCTGTGCACAGAGAGTGTGGCGGCACGGCCGTAGCTGTTCGACCGTTCGGCCATCTTCGGAAGCGCTCGGCTGCGCGGGAGCAACAGGCTCAATTTTCCTCGCTTCGCGCCTGGCCAGTCGATCCAACCGTCCGACGCCGTGAGGCTGCTCGTTCGCGCTCCGATCCTGTACTTTGTATTTTCGTTGTGAATAAACGGTTATTTAATATGTGGCGTGTTCGTTATTCATATCCCTACAAGAGAAACGGGTTCCATTTTGAGGTACCAATATTAGATATTGCGACTACTTGCGTAATTTAGTTGTAAAAAATTAATTCCAATTTTTTAAATACTCCATAATGACAGTCGTCGGTTACGTCGTCGATAAGCAAAAATATTTATTATGACGATCCTAAGCCCGATAAAAATGCGAGGGGAAAATTGGAATCATAATTCCCTTCATGTAGTTACTAACTTAAGCATTAGTAGTAAGCGTGTCACTAAGAAAGTAAACAGTTGGCAAAAACTTGAGAACCGAAAAGGTGAATTGAATCACACACACGAGCGCGCGTACGCGTAGTTGTTGCCCATAAATCACATTCAATTTGGGATAACTTCAAATATTGGTAGAAGCCTTATTTACTCGTATTTTCAAAAAATGTAATATCGGTATATCACTACATATATTTACGGTTATATATTTGAACTTAAATATAAAATTTGACTTCTCTTTGAAAATTAACCCTGTATTGTACAGAATAAAACAGTGTATTGTATAATCTTAATATTATACGTCGGTGTCCTACAAAAACTGGTAGTGTTGGATGAAATCATTCCTGCTTACGCACACATGCGCACTTACACTCAAACAGGATAAGATAGCATACAGCATGGCTCTATCACGCATGGGTACATGTTTCACCCACATTTTTTTATATATAAGATGGGGCAAACAAGCATACGGCTCATCTGATGGTAAGTGACTTTCACTGACCATGAACCACTGCAAGACCAGGGAAAGTGCAAGTGCATTGCTGGCTTTTTAAAAAATACACACGCTCAAACAGGATAAGATGAAGGTTGGCGGCGTGCGCAGCATACGCACGCTTGTATAGGCAAGCACGCATACACGCACAAATGCGTATGTACTCCGTTTTTGGTCGATCCAAAAAAATTGCTGTGGTAAGCAATTTCAGGTCTGGCAACCTCGCATACCCTGACAAGCTCCTTATGGAAATCATTTTAGCTCACACTGGTCAATTCTACCAGTAAAATAATAGTTAAAAAAAACACGCTTTTATAGATAACCGAACTAAAAAGTAGAAAATAATTTTCAATAAGTTTAAAATAAGAAAATAGTGATTAAGGCCCTAAGAGCGGAGATGAAATGCTTAAATTCTTGGATATTTAAGTAAAAAAATCACAATAACTGTGCATTTAATCCGCAAAGAAAAAATGTAGGGTGACAGAAGAGGATTTAATAAATGTTTTTAATGAATAAAATTGTATTCTTGTCAACACCTTATTAGAAAAAAAAAAGAGTTTATACTTATTAATTTTTTATGAATATTAAATATAGTTAATATCTGAAATATTTAATACTTTCAAAAATTATATTTTTGAAAGTTTCAAAAATTATTTTTATGAATAAAAATACTTAATTTAGTTATTATCACTACATTGGTAACTATAAACATTGGTAACTGTAAATATTGTTTTCTAAATAAATTAATTTTTAAAGTGCCCAAAGTAGAAGAAATTTTCGCGGCGACGTTGATTAGTGAAATTGAAAAATGCATTTTTATATAATTTAGATGTGGAACGACCAACATGCTCTCGTTACTTAGATTTCTATAGTTTTTAATACCTATGTAATTTTATTGTTGCATATTTTTATTAATTAGGTGATACTGAATTTTATAATTATGTATTACAATAAAACGCTGTTTTAATGAGTATGACTATATTTAGGTACATATTATAAAATTAAATCAAACAATTATTGGTTAAGGCGAAAAGACGATACACTACGAATTTTGCCTTATTCCTAACTGTTTTAATGTGCTGAGAGAAGCTCATTGCACTATCTAACAGTACCCCCAGGTATTTCGCCTCACGAAACCATGGGATTGGGCTACCGTAGAGGGAGATCGTAGCTTTTTTGTGTCTTTTAATTTTCAGAATTAATTTATTATATAAATTTCTCCTGTTAAACATGATGGCTTTACTCTTATCGGGGTTCAATTCGATTCTCCATTTTCTGCACCAATCACCAAATGTTGGAGAGGGGTTTCTCTGCGTGATAAAGTTAGAAATGAGGATATCCACAGTAGAACCAGAGTGACCGACATAGCCAAACGGATTAGTAAGCTGAAGTGGCAATGGGCCGGCCATATAGCTCGAAGAACCGACAACCGATGGGGAAAAAAGGTTCTCGAGTGGCGGCCTCGTGCTTTGTGACATTCCTTGGGGGAGGCCTATGTTCAGCAGTGGACTTGTGAAGGGCTGTAATGATGATGATGATGATGATGATGATGATAAGAACAATTATTTGTCCCTTTTAATACAGCTATTGGGCTATTTTGATTTTTAATAAAGTGATTTTACTTTAATTTAAATAATTTATTTTGCCCTTCTATACGGATATGAATTGCGCGCTGACCCGGCTGTTAAGATATTGCAAAAATAATCGAAAATATTTATCTTTACTTTCATGCCGAAGACTATCTTTTTCTATTTTATTACAGTTAAATGTTGAAATCAAGTATTTACAAATGTTTTCATTATTTCGTTATTAAATTGTTTACAGTTATTATCACATTTTAGCTTACATTAGAAATTATTGGTGGGACGCGATGTATAAATAGGTACCTTATTTTCGTCAACAACTATAATATATATATTTGTTTTTTTTTTTACCACCAAATATATTACTAATGATACTTCAACACAATCTTAAAAAGTTCAATGAATAAAAAAAAATTACTACCAATAATTATTTGATTTTCTGTCGGTGTTTTATATTTGAAGATCGGTTATAAAGAGCCATTAATGGAACATTTTGCAAAAGCGAAACCTATCCTACCTTCGTAATTTTTTCTTTTGTATTTTTATTTTTATTTTGTATAATTTAATTCGAAATAAAAATAAGTTTCTATTTTGTATAATTTAATTCGAGACGAAAATAAATGTGAAAAGTCTTTTATCTGCAATAATAATTTTCATCAAAAATAGTATAGACTTATAAAATTCATACACACGGTCAATCATACTGAAGTTGATCAATTGTATTTTAAAATATTTAATAGACTATTTCCAGTATAATGACCCAAATATCATCATTAATGTATGACTGGCACACTTAAAAGTTTTATCAGATGGTTAAATGATTAACTATAATTTTATTATAAGGTCATGCTTTTTTATAAAAAGCTGCAAGAAATTTTAAATCACGGACCTCTTGGTTTGTTTTACTATTCACTTAATTAGCGAAAAACAAGATGGACTGATCTCAAAGTTTACTATCTTGTGTAAAAAGTGCTATTTAGAATTTTATGCAGATGATAATTAAAGTTTATATGTAAATAGGTGTAACATAGCAGATATTATATTCATTGATAGCGGCCATCCATATTTCGAACAGTTTTCTGCAGCACTACGCCTACGAATTATTTGAAATAAGAAATACCAAAGCCAGCATCATTTTCTGTACAGAACCCGGCAAAGTGTTGCTCAAGGCACTATGGATAAAGCAGCTGATAAAAATGTTACACTCATAACTGTTAACAAAAATTGTTACTACAAATGGTCTTATAGAAAAAAACTATTCCGCCGTGTCAGGTGCAGGAGCTATTAATAGAAGGAGAAGAGGTAAAATTTTGTTTTAGAGATGCGCAATCAATATTGTTTTGTCTGCAATTGTGCATAAAATAAAAAATAACTTCAGCCAAAGAGCACAACTGCCATAATACGCAGGCCCATCAATTGGTATGGAAAAAGAAATAATTTTACCAGGTTAAAAAAATCAAACAAAATTCAAAAAATCTAAAATAATAAAATCACAAAATGTAGATATGTATGTCATAGATACGTATATTGATTTATGGCCTCTTAGTAACTGAAGGTAACTCAGTACCTATATAACATCCTACAGTCACGCCGAAACTAAGAGAAGAGTATCACTGTAGAAAACGTAATAATTTATTGCGAAAATTTTGTGATAAAATGAAAATGAAAATTACAAACTTATCCAAGATACCCAATACGTTACAGAAAAAATATAACAAATAATAAACTAATAAGTTTGAGTCAGTTTTAAAAAAGGATACAAGATACAAGAAAAATAAATGTAAAAAAAGTTCAGGATCTGATTGACGATATATAGCATACTTCTGGAAACCACGCCAGTTGTAAACAATACTTCTGTGAAAAATGGTTCAATTTTCCGCAGAGTTGTAAGTAGAAGGCCAAATACGCCATGTGCCAATTTAATTAAATATATTTTATATAAAGCCATTGTTACGGACGGCGAGGAGAGCAGCCGCCCCGTCGCCCCCTCATACCCCATTACGCCCCGCGCACCCCGCACACCGCCCGGACATCACGTGAGGTCGACAACCAATGAGCGCACTGCACACCGTGTGAGAACACTATCATCTTGAGACGGCCGCCGCGGAAATATAATAAGGGCCTTTTGGGCTCCGCAGGCATTCGATTCGACAGCGGCACTCAAGAAAGAAGACTCTCAAGAAAGAAGACTCCCAGTAGATATTCCCTTGTACATACATACATTGCCGCTATTGTAAATAGTTTAATATAAAGTTTTAAATTGTTCCACTTTTCTTTATACAGTCCTCTTTGCTCAGTTCTTAGTTATCGAAGTAAAGTCAGTTATTCAGTACACATACACCCAATATTTATCCCTCTTTTAAATTCCGTTATCTCAACAATCGACTCCCTCTGCTGTACATAATAATTCTTGGATCCTTCGTCGCCGGATTGTACATAATAATTCTTGGTCCATCGCCGCCGGATTGAAGCCAGAAGATCGAAGCTGGAAGATTGAAGCCAGAAGATCGAAGCTGGAAGATCGAAGCCAGAAGATCAAAAGCTGGAAGATCCGATGCCAGAAGACCGTACAGAAGAGAGAAGATCATTATAGAAGATCATCGTTCAAAATTGTATCTACGTTTCTAACGATAGTCTGACTTCGTCAAATTAACTTTCTCGTTTCTTAGACACGTTTACGCGACCAGTAGGTTACTCCCTAACGGTGTCAAACTGTACGTGCGTCTTAACGTCTTTTTGAAGACGCCATGCGTAAAACAAGAAGCCAGAAGCCCAGGAACGACGACGAAACGCCGGTGGGAATACGTATCTTCGAGGAAGTCCTCGCGTCCCCCTCAGACTATCTATCCTTGACACAGGCGCCCGCCGTCGCGCCCCCGCCGACGCCCGCAGCTTTGCCCGCGCCCGCGCCGCCGCGCCCCGCTATGTCCGTGTCCACGACCGAGCGATTGTTAGAAGCCAGCACACCCGCGCCGCGTACAGATACACTCGCCGCGATTATTGAAGATCTTCCGGTCACCGAAATTAGTTCAACGATACATACCGCCGCGCCCGTAGCTACCGACGCTGTACTTAGACCCGCGCCGCGCGCCCCGTCAGTTCGTTCAGCCCGGTCGACAGCTAGCGCGATCGCGAAATTAAAACAAATTGAATACAACACAGCTGAAGAACTCGCCGCGATTAGAAGGAAACAATTACAAAGAAATACGCTAGGGACATCGCGCAATTACAAGAAGATACCGATAGGGAAAGTATAGAAGGAGCCGAAATAACAGAAAGTAGGAATCGTGTCGACCAATGGTTAGATAACGTGGAGACTGTACGGGGGGAGCCGCCCTGCCGCCCGTCTCAGCCCGCGCCCCGCATCGATCAAGTGCAGGCCCCACCGGAAAAGGGGACCGATTACGTACCTGCGCTACTCGTGTACGAGGGGTGATCCAAAAGTAATGATAATGAAAATAAAACACGGTAATTAAAGTTAAAATAATAATTTATTTTTCTACATAGTCTCCTAACAAATCAATACATTTAGTCCATCTTTTTTTCTAAACCCAGGATTCCCTTTGAAAAAAAATTCTTTGTCTTGACCCTCCCATAACGCTTCAACAGCGGCCATTACTTCGCTATCGTCTTCGAATTTCTTGCCTCGGAGGCGTTCCTTGAGCCGAGGAAAGAGGTAGAAATCACTAGGAGCTAGATCTGGCGAATAGGGAGGGTGTTCGAGCAGTTCGAATCCCGTTTCTTGAATGGCAGCCATCGCAATTGCGGCTTTGTGAGCCGGTGCGTTGTCTTGGTGAAACAGCACTCCAGCTCGCAGTTTGCCGCGTCTTTTTTCCTTAATGGCCTCCCGTAATTTTCTTATTTGGTCTGCGTAGTAAGAGCCCGTAATAGTGGCCCCCTTTTCCAAATATTCCTCACAACACAACATCTTCGACTTTTTTCATGTTGTCTTCAGTGAGGGACGTGGATGGGCGTCCTTCGCGATGTTCATCTTCAGTGGATGTTCTGCCCAGTTTAAACTCCTTGGCCCAGCGTGCAACTGTAGAATATGGAGGAGCAGAGTCCCCCAATGTTTCCACTAAATCACTGTGTATGTCTTTTGAAGACATTTTTTTCAAACAGAGGTACTTGATGACAGCTCTAATTTCGTTTTTCTTCATGTTGATGTTATCTCTTTGACAGTTCGTATTCAAATGAATGTATCTCCCGGAAATCGTGATCTATTTATATGATTTTTTAGGCTGACGTAATGAGTATATAAGCAAGCAAAAAATATTTTTTTTTGATTTTTATGCGGACCTGAAGTAACCGATTATCATTACTTTTGGATCACCCCTCGTATATTGAAGATGCCCAGGGGAGGACGGTCGCGAATAACGAACAACCACGTCACGCGAATATAGTAAAAAGGGATAGTGGAGTCGCCGCAGAATCGAATCAGGTGAATCGTCATGTACCTAAGGGTTACGTCCCAGACGCGCGCCCAACGCCGCACTCTATCGCCAAAACGTAGGTCGCCATCGCCACATCGCCGCGAGGAACGTAAATTATCATCGCCGTATCGTCGCAATGTAGGTCATAGGTCACGGTCGCCATATAATCACGATACATCCCCGAATCGTCGTGTATCGTTAGAAGGAAATAGGGATAGAGGTAGGTCGCTCACCCCGAGAGGGAAAGATATGGGTATCGAACGGCTAGCGGAAGCATTAGAGAATATGGTACGATTCAGACCAACCGCCGCGAAGCAAACACAGGACTTGCCTATTTTCAACGGCTCGGCCGCGGAATGGTTAGCGTTTAAAGCCGCGATGAATGAATCCACCCGTTTGTATGGATTCACAGACACGGAAAATATGGCAAGGTTAAGAAACTGTTTACGTGGTGAGGCTAGGGAGGCAGTATCGGCATTACTGTTTACCGCGAAGGACCCAGCGGATATTATGCGGACACTAGAGCAGTGTTTCGCTCGCTCAGAGGTAATTATAGATCGCGCGTTAGAAGATCTGAGACGTCTTCCGCGCCCAGGCTTAACCGCTCAGGAATTAAATACGTTCGCGATTAAGTTACAGAATATCGTCTGTGTTATGAAAAACGTCGACGGTAAAGGATACTTACGAAACCCGATACTTACTAGGGAAGTTACGAGTAAATTAAGTCCTCATTTACGATCACGTTGGTGCGATTATGCGGAGCACTACGGAAGTGCTGACGAACCGGATATCATCACGCTTTCACGGTTTATGATGAGAGAGGCTGACCGCGCGTTAAGTCATGCCTACACCTCCGCAGCGCCGATTAGGGAAGCACCCGTAAAGAGAGAAGCACCGCCGCCGAAAAGGCTTATAGTCACACGCCGCGTAGAAGATAGGCCCCGCGATGTAAGGACATTCACCACACGAGATAGTGACAGTGAAAGTGTTAAGTGTTTGTGTTGTGGTGGTGAACATACGATAGTCAAGTGCAAGAAATTAGTGCAGATGGACGTAGATAGCCGGTGGAAGTGGGTGAAGGAAGAGGGAGTGTGCTTCAAGTGTCTAATCAGCAAGCACCGACCCCTGAGGTGCAAGGCTAAGAAATGCGGCGTCGACGGCTGCAACGCCCCTCACCACACGTTACTTCACGCCCGCCAGAATCGGACACCGAAAACATCTGCAAATTCAGGTGAAACAGTGCTCGTCGCGTCAAATACAGCTAAAAGTGCGCCAGTGTTATTAAAAGTGTGTCCTATTATAGTGCGCGGACCGCGTGGTAAAGAGATCGAAACCTACGCGCTCCTCGACGAAGGGTCCACGATAGCGTTGATCGACGACGAATTAACTCGCGAGCTAGGCGCGGAAGGACCGACGAAGCCGCTGAATATTCGAGGCGTATCTAGTAACCAACGCGAGAATAATAGTCGAATAGTCACAATAGGGATACGCAGAAAAACGAAAAATGAAACGTATAACGTAAGTGCGCGAACAATAAATAATTTAACAGTAAGTTCGCAGTCCGTCGGTAAGGAGTGTCTACGTTTAAAACATTTACGTGGCTTACCGAGCGAGGTATGTTATAGTGACGCGAAACCGAAAGTATTAATAGGGTCAGATAACTGGCATCTAATTATAACGCGTAATTTACGCATAGGACGTCGTAAGCAACCCATTGCGGCTAGGACATTGTTAGGATGGGTCTTACAAGGGACCGCGCCGCGCGTTATGTGTAAACAAGACAGTGAAACGGTATTACACATATCGAGCGTTAACGGACGTTTAGATAAGGATATGAAGACGTTCGCCAGTCCTGATGAAGAGTTGACAGATCTTCTCAAGAGGCAGTACGAGATCGACTCAATAGGTATATCGCTCAAAAGCAGACCAAGGCGGGAAGAGGAGCCGGCTGTTGACATCTTCCAGCGCACCGTCAAGAGGGTCGGCGAGCAATACCAAGTCGGACTGCCGTGGAGGGACGATGACGTCAGGCTGCCACCGAGCTACGAGATGGCAGCTCGAAGACTCCGCACCATCGAACGTAGGATGGACCAGTCACCGGAGTTCCGAGACGCGTATACGAAACAGATGAATAACCTCCTAGAGAAGGGCTATGCTAGTGAAGCCAATGGGTCGGAAAAGGAAAGCCCCAAGAATTGGTACCTGCCACATTTCGCCGTCAGTAATTCGAACAAGCCTGGGAAATTAAGATTAGTGTTTGACGCAGCAGTTCGCGCATCAGGCAAATGCTTAAACGACTACCTGCTCGATGGCCCCGACTTGTTACGGAACCTACCCGGTATACTGTTTAAGTTTAGGGAAAAAGAAATAGCCGTGTCAGCGGACATCCGCGAGATGTTTTTACGTGTTAAAATCGACCGCCGCGACCAACCCGCGCAACTATTCTTGTGGCGAGGAAACGAGCGATCTGGACCGCCGCGAGAGTATGTTATGACTTTGATGATTTTCGGTGCAAGGAGCTCTCCTTTCCTCGCGCACAGCGTTAGGGATTACAACGCGCGCGCACACGCAGAAGCATATCCACGAGCGCTTAACGCCATCGTAAATAATCATTACATGGACGATTACCTAGACAGTTACGGGACGTTGGAAGAAGCGATAGATACGGCAACGCCGGTCACCAAAGTACACCAAGAGGCAGGCTTCACGCTCGCGGGATGGAATTCGAACCATGCAGCCTTACTAGAGGACAAACCAGAGGAGCTGCTGGCACGAAAGCCCAAGGAGGTGGGTATAACGCAAAACGGCCCAGGAAGAACCCTAGGGTTATTATGGATGGCCGAAGAGGACGCGCTAACCTTCAACACGTCCATGGACAGGGTGCCGTATGATGTGAAGATGTCTCATCGACCACCGACCAAGAGAGAGGCGTTAAGCGCAGTAATGTCGGTCTTCGACCCACTCGGTCTGCTCAGCTACCTCACCATTACGGCGAAGATCCTGCTGCAGGACCTGTGGCGTATGAAGAAGGTCGGATGGGATGACAAACTACCCGAGGAGGCAGCAAGCGAATTACAGAGGTGGTTGCAGGTCATCGAGGAAGTATCACAACTTCGACTTCCGAGATGCTATGCTCCTACGGGGGGAGTAGTAGAACGTCAACTCCACATCTTCAACGACGCTAGTGAACGAGCGTACGCATCCGCGGCATATTGGCGTATTCGGTATCGCGACGACACGGTTAAGGTAGCGTTAGTAGCGGCCAAGGAGAAAGTCGCCCCGATCAAGGCACAAAGCATACCGCGATTAGAGTTGCAGGCGAACTTGATAGGCGCGCGACTCGCGGAATTCGTGCAGGACGAACACAGAGTGAGAGCAGATAGGGTCATATATTGGACGGACTCTACTACGGCGCTCCACTGGATAAGGAACGATACAGCGCGTTACACTCCATACGTAGCTCATCGACTCGGGGAGATAGCCGAGAAAACATCACCCGAACAATGGGAATGGATTCCGACTGCTCACAATATAGCAGACCAGACGACGCGCATGAACTTCGTAAGCAAGAGAGAAAGCGACCAATGGTTCACCGGACCGTCATTTCTCTACGAAGACGAAAGCAAATGGCCACAGGGGAAAGAAGAGAAGGCAGGAGAAGACGAAGAGTTGGAAGAAATTGTGGCGCATCACGTCGAGACCAAGGACGCCCCACACCTGCCAGAGATAGAACGCTTCTCTTCATACGAGAGACTAATCAGGGCCACAGCACGAGTACTGCAGTTCATCGATGCCATACGAGGACGGGCTCGAGAGTTAACGCTACAGCACATCCAAAGGGCAGAGCGGATGTGGGTGGAACGCAGTCAGCTCGACAGCTTCGCTGACGACATCAGCCGATTTCAGCAGGGGAAGAATCTGGTCACCGGCAGCGCTTTGAGGAAGCTCGACCCCATAATTGAAGACGGAATACTACGAGCCAGGGGAAGAATCGACGCAGCCGACGTAGACGACCGGATGAAGCGACCTATAATCCTGAATGGACGCCACCGATTTGTAAAGCTGCTGGTAGAAAAGGCGCATCAAGAAGCAAGCCATGCCAATAGGGAAAGGGTAGTCAACGACCTACGAACAAGATATCATATCCTCCGACTACGACCGACCGTGCGAGAAGTGGAACGGAATTGTCTGCAATGTAGGGTACGCAAGGCAACACCACGGCCGGCAGTTATAGGCGATTTACCACCCGAAAGGTTAGGAGCGTTTGCGCGACCGTTTGCATACACCGGGGTAGATTATTTCGGGCCTTTGTCGGTAACGATAGGACGACGGCACGAGAAGCGGTGGATAACATTATTTACATGTTTAACGACGCGCGCGGTTCATTTGGAAATAGTCCACAGCCAAACCACGGACTCGGCAATAATGGCATTACGGCGCATGGCGGCTAGGCGCGGGTGGCCTCGGGTAATATACTCCGATAATGGGACCAACTTTCACGGAACCGACACCGAACTCCGAAGAGCCATGGAAGAATGGAAACCGCTACTCAAGGACTTCGCATTAACACAACGCACCGAGTGGAAGTTCATCGCACCGGGAGCGCCCAATCAGGGAGGCGCATGGGAATGGCTCGTGCGTTCAGTCAAAGCAGCGTTGGAAGCAACTCTCCACCAGAAGAGTCCGAAGGAGGAGACGTTAGCAACCTTGTTGACGGAAGCGGAGAACACCGTCAACTCTCGACCGTTGACCCATGTACCGGTCGACATCAATGACCAGGAAGCGTTAACCCCCAACCATTTCATCATGTTGGGACCGTCGAGTCTACCTATCACCGCAACGTGCTCACCCACCGATCGCCGGGCATGGAGAGCGGCGCAAGGGCTCGCCGATGAATACTGAAGGCGCTGGGTGCGGGAATACTTGCCGACGCTGATCCCGCGCGGAGCATCTCGAGACGCCCAGTGACAAGATGTAAAAGAAGACGACCTCGTCGTGATTGTGGACAGCAACCTGCCGCGGAACGTGTGGCCAAGGGGAATAGTGACGAGAACGTTTCCCGGACCTGACGGCGTGGTGCGCAACGTGGAGATTCGAACCAGAGGCGGAGTACTACGACGACCAGTGAGGAAGATCGCCGTCCTCCCGAGAGTATAGGCTCGCTTGCTACGCCGGGGGGAGGATGTTACGGACGGCGAGGAGAGCAGCCGCCCCGTCGCCCCCTCATACCCCATTACGCCCCGCGCACCCCGCACACCGCCCGGACATCACGTGAGGTCGACAACCAATGAGCGCACACCACACCGTGTGAGAACACTATCATCTTGAGACGGCCGCCGCGGAAATATAATAAGGGCCTTTTGGGCTCCGCAGGCATTCGATTCGACAGCGGCACTCAAGAAAGAAGACTCTCAAGAAAGAAGACTCCCAGTAGATATTCCTAGTTTTAAATTGTCCCACTTTTCTTTATACAGTCCTCTTTGCTCAGTTCTTAGTTATCGAAGTAAAGTCAGTTATTCAGTACACATACACCCAATATTTATCCCTCTTTTAAATTCTGTTATCTCAACAATCGGCTCCCTCTGCTGTACATAATAGCCATCTTGACTACGTTTCATCAATTCACCATTGATAAAAATGAGAACAACAACTTTACAATTGTGTTTACAAAAAGCACTATCAGTTGAACCTTGCATCTTGTTCATTATTTTTATTATAAATGTATATATTATTAATAAATCATTCTCATAATATTTCGTATTATTTTTTATTTTGCGCTATCTGAAACATTCTAAGCTCTATAGAAAACGTATGAAATGACTGACAATCACTAGAACATTTTATCTAGGTACAAAGATGTTTTACGTTGTCGTGGCCTCCACATGATATTTTTCTCATCATTACGTACCCTTCTGTATGTGAAACGAATACGAATATTGCATATGTATACGATACAAAAGTAAAGTAAAGTAACAGCCTATATACGTCCCACTGCTGGGCTCAAGCCTTCTCTTATTTCTGAGAGGATTTTAGGGCAAGGAAATGTCCCCCGCGCTGCCCCAATGCCGGTTGGCGAACTTCACATGTCTTCGAATTTTTTTTTGTTATTCCTCAGACATGCAGATTTCCTCACGATGTTTTCCTTCACCACCGAGCACGTGCTAAATCAGCACTTAAAATTGCAATTAAAAATATCATTTGTGCTGCCAGGGATCAAACCCGGGCGAAATTTACAGCGAGCGCTTAGACCCAGAGCTACTAATGCGACACAAATAAATACGATTCAACAAATATAATAAAAACTCTTACGTACTTAAAACTGACACTTGATAGCTCGTGATGCCTACTGGACGAAGCTACAGCACGTTTATTTTTTTATGCAATGTAATTGAAGATGCTTAATCGCGACATAACTCTCAGTGGTGCCCAAGCATAATTGGCAGTATATCACTTATATACTTGTCACCTCTGCAGTCTATTAATCTTTGCAATTTTCTAAGTTATACAAAACGAAGTCGCTAGACGGTGTTGACGTCTGCTAAAATCTCTGCGATCGCCGTTTGGTCAAGGTCATTCAGGCTTCTTAAAGCCTTAACATAAAAAATAATTTTATTGTAAAAAAGCGTGGGGTGCCTTTTCAGATATTTTTATGATGACGCTAATTTTACAAATATCCACAAAAATATTTACAACAAATGACATCAAACACCCCACGCATTTTTACAATAAAATGATTTTTTTATGTTTATCACTATTTTCTTATTTTAAACTTATTGAAAATTATTTTCTATTTTTTAGTTCGGTTATCTATAAAAGCGCTTTTTTTAAACTATTATTTATTTTCTACTTTTCTAACTACAAAAGCGTGTTTTTCTAATGAAGTTCTTTTACGCGGCTTACAGTAGATTGAACGGGCAGAAATAGTAGTTGTTTTATGAATTATTCGCAAATCCTGAGGATCCTGGCAAGGATAATGGGACAAACTATTTAAATTATTGCATTGTCATCGGTCCTTAAGTGTGCGAAGTTTCAAATCAATCCGACGTTTTGAAGGGTATGAAAATCACATTCAAAAATTCCGTTACATAAATACATACCAAGCTAATAAAAGCGTGTTTAATAGGGTCTTCACTCATCATACAAAATACAGCAGCATTATGCTGCTATTTTACACTGGTGTTCCATGAGAACGTGGTAATTATCTAGTAGGGTAAAACCAAGTTCTTCTCAGATATTGCAGAGTAAATATTTTTGCGCATCTTTATACTCACCAGCCTGTAATAACCCTCTACTGGCAGTGTAGATATGTACATCTCCCTTTATGTACACATCCTAAGTATTTGCTGAGTCCGCCACACTTGGAATGAAAAAAAAATTAATACTAGCAACTCGCCCCGGCTTCGCCTAGGTTGGATCCAATAATGTGACGTCATTTAGATTTAAGATAATCTTATTAGACTATTTATTTTATCAAGTTTTTCAGAAAAATATAGCCTAGATCATTCCTGGCATTGCTCTCTATTTGTTCGTGAGGTTTCATCACAATCGGTTCAGCCATTCCGAAGATTAGCCCGGACAGAAAGACAGACAGGCGAACAGGCAAACAAAATTTTTGGAAATGGTTATTCATGTCTAAATGGCATACTAATAACCCCTGAGCTTAATAAAGGGCAGTTGTTTCGATATAACAGACAGACACTTCAATTTTATTTATACGTATAGTTTAAATATCACTCAAAATAATATTTAAAACACAAAATTAATTTGAAGGTTGTATCTTTACAGCAAATCGCCATATCCATTCAAGAACAAAGCCTAAAACGTAGCGATTCTCGTAACTCGATGGTGTCGGATGTGTCGGCAACTTCACAAGAAGTTGCCAATATTAACATCGAAGCCCAAAGGAGACCGCAAGCTTCCCCGGCAGATTTACATGGAATGTGGTATCCAGGTGTGAGAAGAACCTTAGCTGCACTTTCTAGGCTATATCGATGCTTAGAAAAGAGAGTCTTCCAGGGTTTAGCTCAAGAGGCTATCTCCTTGTGTGTCCAGAGCGTCGACAACGCCTCCAAACAGATCTCTGCCAACAAAACAAATATCGACGGAGAGTTATTCCAAATTAAACATTTGCTTATTTTAAGAGAACAGATTGCACCGTTCCAAGTGGACTTCGTTATAAAAGAGACCTCATTAGACTTCAGTAATATGAAAAATGCTGCTTACGGTCTGATACAGAGGCCTCGACAAATATTCTCGCTTAATAGCAATAACGCATTGCTTGAATTTTTGCTAGAAGGGACACCTATGGTGAAGGAACATTTACTTGACTCCAGGAAGGAGGTGGACAGACAGCTGAAAAATTGTTGCGAGACGTTCATAAAGCATGCGACGGAAATATTAGCAGGACCCCTCATAGAATTAACTGAGAAGGTGAGTTTCAATTAAGTATTTATTGTATTTTTAGTTAAAACAAGGTCTCGTCTCTCCTGACTAATATTCAATGTAATAATTATAATTTTTCACAAAAAGTAAAAACCGACTTCAAATTGCTAAAAACGAAGTTATTTATTTGCTACCCTTAGTGGTGAAATTTTTTCTCCAAATACATATAGGACTACCTTTGAAGTATAACCTATTTAAAAAAAAAGAATCATCGAAATTGGTTCACAATCTGCGAAGATATCGCGTAACATACACACATAAAAAATACATACACTCGAATTGAGAACCTCCTCCGTTTTGAAGTCGGTTAAAAGCAACGTCTTTTTAAATTGATTGTAGATGTTACAGAAGTCGGTGCTAAAACATGGTGCAAAACATATACAAGAATTAAGGCCCCGACTTGAGGAGCTATTATGTGGAAATTATTTTATTGTTTTTAATTCTTTGAAGTTGGCTTTTACTTTTTATTAAAAGTTTTGAACCCTTTAGAGTGCACTAAGAAATGTCACCAGCTCAAAGTAACAAATAGATTGTCTAAACAGTTACATCATAAACTTCATCCCCAACTTTTCCACGAGTCAACTATAATGATTTTTAATAATCTATCCTAAATAAATAATCAACAAGTGGTAAAATTAAAAATTTTGTACTTGTATACTACGACTTCAATCTTCAATATAATTAAAATGAGAACATCATCATCATTACAACCCTTTACAAGTCCACTGCTGAACATAGGCCTCCCCCAAGGATTGCCACAAAGCACGGTCCTGAGCCACCTGCATCCATCGACTTCCTGCATGTATTACCAGGTCGTCACTCCATCTAGTGGGGGGATGCCCTACACTTCGCCTGCCGGTACGAGGCCGCCACTCGAAAACCTTTTTTCCCCATCGGTTGTCCGTTCTTCGAGCTACATGGTCGGCCCATTGCCACTTCAGCTTACTAATCCGTTGGGCTATGTCGGTCACTCTGGTTCTACTGCGGATGTTCTCATTTCTAAGTTTATCACGCAGAGAAACCCCGAGTATAGCCCTCTCCATAACTCGCCGAGCGACCTTGAGCTTCCTCATACGGCCAGCAGTGAAGGACCACGTCTCAGATCCATAAGGTTAAAAGGCAAATACGTTGTCACCTTGATAACTAACAGATGGAGTTGTAAACTGTAAAAAGGGCCCCTGATTCTTGTCATTTACCAAACAAAACACATTAGTATTCTGCCGCTATTTTACTATGACTTTCTGTGTGGGCATTCCCCTGGTCGATTCGACCTATTAGTGCTGCAGTAGTATGCTTCTATCACGTAATATTCTTTGAATTACAGGTTTTGAAAATCTAATGGTAACTTTTCTAATGGGTCGGTAAAGGAGAACCGAGCTCGTAATATTTTATTTTATAGAATAAGAGTGACAAACGAGCACACAGTCCACCTGATGGTAAGTGAATGCTGTGGCCCATAGACATCTACATTTTATCCTCGATTAAGAATCAAAATCCATATGCGTTGCCACTGCTGAGGATTAAGATGGAATGCCTCATTTCCAGTAAAAAGGGTCTCCGGTTCTCTACACTCACCTTACGTAACAAAACAGCATTAATCTTCTATTTTATGCTGGTCGCTCGCGTCCGTAGGCTTCGACCACCTAATTCTAGGCCCACCCTACACGTGTCTCCGGGTGGTGCTAAACAAGCGACAAAGCCGAAAGAACAGACTTGGCTCCTCGCCGTGTGGTAACGGTGTAAAAAATACCACCCCCTACTTTCGCACCATGAGGCACAAAATAAAAGAAGTGGCCCCGAGTTTCCGGCGCCCCTTTAATGGGGAAGGGGTGCGAAGAATCTCCGGGAGGAAAACCGGCGACGAGGTTCGCCACCCGTCACGTTCTGTCTCCCGGAGGGGCGAAAAGTGGATTGCGGAAGCCCGTCTAGCTACGCTGAATGTATGTGGAGCAATGAATGATAAGATGGATGAAGTATGCGATATGATGTATGATAAAGGAATAGATACCAGAATGCAACCGTTACGTATTCGTCGTATATAATTACGATACAACGAGACCAGAATGGCTGTATTCTGAATGACGAAGTGTCGAGTTTAAGGAGATGGAAGGAATACTTTGAAAGCGTGTTTATGAGTGATGAGACGTTTGAATTAAATGAAATAGAAATTCCGAAAGAAGAGGAAAGAGATAGAGAGATAAGTATAGATGAAATAATGAAAGCAATGAAAAGTATGAAAGCGGGTAAGGCAGCCGGATATGATAGAGTATCACTCGAAATGCTAAGGGCTGGAGAGGGAGTGGTGGCAGACCTGCTGTACACCTTGTTTAATTTGTGTTGGGAACTTAAGCGGGTACCGGGAGACTGGTGCAAAGCCGTGATAGACCCACTACATAAAGGAAAAGGATCGCAGCAGGACTGTAAAAACTACCGTGGTATCAGCCTTCTTAGCATTGTGGGAAAACTGTATGCTAAGGTACTAATTGAAAGAGTTATGAAAGATACTGATGGAAAAATTTGGGATGTGCAAGCGGGATTTAGAAAGGAATGGGATGTACGGATCAGGTCTTTTCCATGCGCATGATCGCGGAGAAGTTTTTGGCCAAAAACCAAAAGGTTTTTTGTGCGTTCGTGGACTTGGAAAAGGCTTATGACAGAGTGGACAGGGATGTGTTATGGCAAACACTGAACTCATTTGGGTTGAGCGCTGGGTTGATACAGGCATTGAAGTATCTGTATAGGGACTCCAGTGCTTGTGTCAGGATCAACGGGGCCTACTCGGACTGGTTTGGCATCCATAAAGGGGTCCGACAGGGCTGTGTGGCTTCCCCGTGGCTGTTCAACCTATTTATGGACAGTTGTTTGGAAAATTTGAAAGTTGAAGAATGCGGGTTAAGAATGGGTGAGTTAACCGTCAAATGTCTTTTGTACGCCGATGATCAAGTCATACTCGCGTCGTCGGCGGCCGAGTTGCAAATGATGGTTACATTAATGAGCAGTTCATTAAAAGAAAGGGGAATGAAAGTGAACGCAAGTAAGACGAAAGTTATGGTTTTTGAAAGAGAAGAAAGTAAAACGATATGTGAAATAAGAATAGAAGGGGAATTGGTCGAGCAAGTAGATGAGTTTGTGTATTTGGGATATGTATTTAGCAGGGATGGTAGATATGATAAGGATATAGAACGATGAGTGAACGCAGTAAATAAAGTAAATGGTTCTCTACACTCTGTTGTGGAAAGTCAGAATGTGTCCAAAAAGGCACGTATGGCAATTCACAATGCTGTGTTAGTCCCTACTTTAATGTATGGTAGTGAAAGTTGGGTGTGGCAGAAGAAACACGAGAGTAGAATAAATGCTGTAGAAATGCGGTCATTAAGGAGTATGTTAGGGCTGAATCTGAATGACAGAGTGAGAAATTGTGTGATAAGGGAAGAGTGTGGTTTGCAAGATGATGTTGTGACCATGATTAAGAAAGGAATGCTTCGGTGGTTTGGTCATGTAGAAAGAATGAATGAGGAAAGAGTGACAAAGCAAATTTATGTAGCAGAGGTGCAACGAGACCAGAATGGCTGTATTCTGAATGACGAATATTCAGAATACAGCCATTCGTCGTTGTATATAACTTCTTAAAGCGATTGCTCTTGTTTGTGTTTAAAGTTGCAAGTTTCCATTTGTTGGGTGAAATTTTAATAAAAGGGCTTACGCAAAATGCGATAGCTTCTGATTCGTTATTGAAAATGAAACAATGTTTTCGAAATAAACCTCGTATTCAATATTTAATGTGAACGGCAGAGTCGGGAAGGACGCCCTAGGCGAAAATTTATCGACCAAATTGGCGATATATTGAAAATGGGCCAAATTATGGAAAGGAAAGTCCATAGTCTCTGCCTATCCCTCTGGGTGACAGGCGTGGTGAGGCGTATATGTTATGTTTATGCTGGTATTTTGTGAAAGCGTGGTCCTTCCCCGGTCGAGCCGACCCATTCGTGCTGCAACCATAATATAGCTGCAACATGGCTCTACCACGTAAATAATAATTTGAAACATATTTAATAAATAACTAGTTCAAAGATTATAATATTACTTTCGTAAATTACGTTAATTTATAGTAACTTTTGTTCTTAGGTTCAAGCATTGACTCATGTTGAACAACTGAAAACCCAACCTTGGGCAACACCTGAAGAAATGGCAATAGCTGTGAAGGAGGCACAGAAGAGGATAAAAACTCATCTTGCTCCTCTCCAACGCTCTATGCAATTATATTTAGCTAATAAGGAGACTGAGTTTATTCTGTTTAGACCTATTCGGGTATGTATAGTTCGAAAGAACATAATCTAGTTATTTAGACCAATTCAGGTTGTTGTTATCGTCCACAACTTTATAAAGGTTAGTAACGTTGTTAAGATTGGAAGTGTGTCGAAAAGTGTTGCGTATCTTATATCCGGAATCACCAAACGGTATTTGTTGAAGATAACACAGGTTTATACACCAACCTCTGCACATACCGATTACGAGTTGGAGGAGATGTATGAGGAAATCTCTAAATCTATGCTTTTTTTATAGAATAAGGGTGACAAATGAGCACACAGTCCACCTGATGGTAACTGGATGCTGTGACCCATAGACATTTACACATTATATGATCGATTAAGAATTAAAATGCAGATGCGTTGTCACCCCAGAGGAATTAGTTGAAATGCTTTGTTTCCGGTTCCCTACACTGACCATACGAAACACAGCAGTATTAAGTTGTTATTTTATTTAGGCTAGTATTCTGTGAGAGCGTGGTCCTTTCCCGGTCGAACCCACCCATTCGCGCTATGGCCATAATATAGCTGCAGCATGGCTCTACTACTGTCAAGCGTGATGATAACGGCATACCGATTGTAATATGAGAGAAACCTGTACCAGTGTAACGGTTTGCTTCGTCTTTCATTATGCGTACAGCAAAGGAGTGGAATAATTTGACAGCGTCTGTCTTTACGGCATATACAATCTGAGTGACTTTAAGGCAAGAGTGAGGAGGCTTTTGTTACGCTAAGGCAGTGCGATCACAATTTACCATCAGTTTTTTTTTTTTATAAAATAAGGGTGACAAACGAGCACACAGTCCTCCCGATCGTAAGTGGATGCTGTGGCCCATAGACATCTACATTCATCCTCAATTAGGAATCAAAATGCAGATGCGTTGTCACCCCCGAGGACTGAGATGGGATGCCTCGTTTCCAGTAAAAAGGGTCTCCGGTTCTCTACACTCACCATACGAAACACAGCAGCATTAAGCTGCTATTTTACGCTGGTATTCTGTGAGAGCGTGGTCCTTACAAGGTCGAGCCGACCCATTCGTGCTGCAACCACAATATAGTTGCAGCATGGTTCTACCACGTAAAAAATGGGTGGGAATTTGTCAAGCACTGGCTTTTAAACTTAAACAAACAAGTGATTATGATCTGAGAAGAGAGGCTGGCTGACCGTGAAGCGACGGTGTAAGAATATCCACTACCCCACATCGTTCCGTAGATGTCGTAAGAGGCGACAGAGGGAAACAAACCACGAGATGGGCAGCAGCATCTTCCTAATAACAACTAAAAATAATAAACTGCTGTTGCCTACCCAAGCGTGACAATTATGGCAAATATCCACCCTATGAGGCAATCTATGGGGGAGGCCAATGTTCAGCAGTGGACTTTTGATATACTGTAACGGTAATAGTGAGTAAAATGTTCATAATTTTTTTTAGTATATTGATTATTTCTGATAAAAAACAAAAATAACATGATAAAAATAAAAATTCTAGTGGCAGAGATAGATAGTGAAGAATATAATTTTTTATTATTTTCTCTTCGTAAGAGAATCAACTACTCAATATCATCCCATAAGTGTCGTAAGAGCAACACAGGGAAATTGAAACAGGAGATGAGCAGTAGCATCTTCCTGATAACAACCAAAAACTAACAGAAAACAGTGGTTGCTAACTCGCCCACCAAGCGTGGCAACTGTGACTAAATCTGTATTTAAGGCAATGAGGCAATCTATGAGGCTTACTGCCTTAAATTTCATCCAGCCTTTATCAAACCAACCAAATTTAAAGATCATTTATAAGATGATAAGATAATTTATATATATTTTATTCGAAGTTTTCCCGGTATTGACTGCTGATATTTTATTTCCAGAATAATGTTGTTGGATACTTCATGCAAGTTGAACAAACTCTTAATAATGCTGGGTATTCATACGAAGATAAGCTTATAGTTGCTTGTCCCACACCAGAGCAAGTATCTGTGTTTATATCCTCCGCCAGTTTAATCAGCCACAGTGAGCCAGTGTTGCCGTATGGTAAAAAGAGGAAGACAAGTACAGTTAAGAAACCAAACATTGCCAATATTCAAGAAAATTTAGAAGAAAAGGACAACACTAAGCCAGTTTCATAGACTTATGTTTTAGAATAAGGTTACATATAAATTAAACTTATTGTTTGAATGTTTTTAATTCATACACATTTTTACTTGTAATCGTTGATTATCGCTTAATTAAATTAGTGTCGGGAATACCAGAATCTACCTACTCGCTACTTATAACGGTGAACTGGTCAACAATACCATCGGTCATCCCAACCAGCCGACCTGCATATCATCGGTGTAACCCGCTAGTTGGTTGTCTGCAAGCCTGGACTTTCTAAATCCATTGTGGATGAGATGAGCTATATGAAGTATCTTTATAGATTGCATACTTGAAATATTAACTTATACCCAATCAACATTAATGCCGCTCCCCATGTGTGGGATTTGATCGTTTGTTGGTCGTCAAAGCCTTATTGTTTTAATGTACAGTTACAAAATAAAATTTTAAAAATATTTTTTCCGTGTCTTCGCTTTTTAAATTTAACTCGCTATTCATAAAAAACACACATTCCGTTCTCCTCTGTGTATTGTTTTAGCCATAATAACAAACAATAAACGAATGGTGAATAAAAAAAAAACCATTCGAAGATAGTACATGTATCTGCGCTTGTTATTACAACAATAGTAGCTAGCGATTACAAAAGACGCGGGGAAGTTACAGGGACCGCGACAGCGATTACGCATCCTACGCAGATGGAGTGACGATGATTGCGTAGTATATTATTAGTATATAAGAGAGATATTCTTAAAGTCGCTCCCTCTCTCTTTTCACTAAATGAAATTAGAAAGAGGCAGATATAACGATATTACTTATTTTTAATTAAGGAAATTATTTTTATTTGTATTGCTGTAATAAGTTAGGGAACGATGGGACCTCGTAGGATTCCTGTGTATAAAAGTTCATAAATAAAATGTGTAAAAAAAAAACAATAGGGTCAAATAGCACTTACATTAAAATATGTTTTGAAAGTAGGTAAACACATTGAACGGTTCTGTTTCTTCTCTTTTGATTATATAATAATAAAATCCAAATATAAATTTATTTAACTTGCAAGGCGACAAGTGTAGATGGTTCAGGACTGTACTCAGTGGTAATCTATGGAGAAGACCTATGTTCCGCAGTGAACTTGTGACGGGCTGCAGTGATAGTGATAATCTTATTTATTTATTTAACATTTTTATTAACACTTAAATAATAATTGAGGACCAAATAAAACAAAGAGTTAGTACAAAGGCATTTCGTTTTGTTTCATCATGACATTTCTTCAAATAGACCTGTTGTCATAGCCTGTTGTAATATTATTATAAATGGACACCAGTTGTTTTAATATGACATAAATGAAAACTGTTTTGTTGATTAGCCTTAGCTTACGATGGTAAGTGGATGTTGTGGCTCATAGACATCTACATTTATCCTTGATTAAGAATCTAAATGCAGAATCTTGAGGACTAAGATAAAATGGCTCGTTTCCAGTAAAAAAGGTCTTCGGTTCTATACACTCACCATACGAAATACAGCAACATTAAGCTGCTATTTTACGCTGGTACTCTGTGAGAGCGTGATCCTACCCCGGTCGAGCCAACCCATTCATGCTACAACCAAAATAGAACTGCACCGTGGCTCTACCACATATAAAGCTTCATAAATAAGTTATTTATATTTAATACTGATACCATATGAGTGTTTGTAAGCCTTGTAGTGGCTGCGTGAGAGAATCTACTGCCCTATTCCCTTGGGTAATGTAAGAGGCTACAGAGAGATAATAAGCTAGGAGATTGGTTCTCCATCCTCCTGATAACAACTTAAAAAAAATGGCGGTTGCCAAGCATATAAAGTACAAAACAAACGGCTTGTCCCTGGCAGCTTTGCCGTTCCTGACTGGTGGGTGTTATACAAACGGCGTGGCAGGGGGTACGAAGAATCTCCGGCGGAGGTTCGGATGTTATCAACCAAGATTGGACCTGGCAACGTATAACGCACGCACATTGAGGTCAGATGAAAGGATTCTAGGGCTAAAGGAAGACAAGTTAAATTGAGATATTATCTAGACACGGTTGAGTGTCAGCCTCGTCAAAGTTCGGAAATTATTAAAGATGTTATGTTAAATTTATTTAGCTAAGTCGCGAGAAAATAAATATGTTTATTATGTTACATCTTTAATTTACTGGAGTTCCGCAAAGTTAGTAGATGCAGTTAGTTCCAATTACCTACCTACTGTACTTGAAACTAATCGCATCAAACTTTGTCGACATTTCATTTTTCATTTAAATTAGAAAGAAAAAGAAAATAGTAGAGTGACTGCAAGTAGAAACTTTGAAGGTCATGTATTTATTAAGATTAGTAAGAGTATCACTTTATTTCAAACATTAATGTTATCCCGACAAAAGAAAACGCTAACTTAAATTAAAAACTTGAAACCGCAACCCCTAAAACAAAAAAAGCTGATGATTTCCAAACGGCTGAATAGATTTTTTTGAAACATAGCTAAGAACACTCGATTAAGACACTTTTTAAACGAAAAAAAACTTAATCAAAATTGGTTCATCCATTCAGGAGCTATGATGCCACAGACAGACATACAGATACACAAACACACACTACAAACATATAATACCCCTTCTTTCGTCGGAGGTTAAAACGGGCCATGTTGGTATAAACGACGTTTGGGATTGACTGTTTCACCGATAAAAGTAGATCTGGAACGGGCGCCAAGCTTCATAGCTGTTTCGTAAATCATAGGAACTATAGGAATGCACTTACCATGTCCTTGGGAGTTGTTAAGAACACTACGCTCGTAGTTATTAACGAGTTTTACCTAGGATAAGTTATCCAAATAGGCAAGTCCAAATTTAACCAAGACTTCAATCGACAAATCCAACTCGGCTGGGCAACTTTCGGGAGATTATGACATCTTCCTGTCGTACCTAAAAACTTAAAACTAAGAGTGTGTAGTGTATTGCTACATATAGATCTGAGACTCCTTTACGGCTGACCGTATGAGAAAACTTAAGATCACTCAGCAAACTATGAAAAGGACTTGGCTTAGATTTTTCTACACAGTAGACATAGTCCTAATCGGTAAGCTGAAGTTGCAATGGGCCAGCCATATAACTCGAAGGACCAACAACTGATGGGGGGGTGCTCAAGTGGCAGTCTCATACCAGTAAGCTGAGTGTAGAGCACCCCACCATGTGTAATGACAACCATGCTTTGTCACATTTCTTGGAGGCCTAAGTTCGGCAGTGGACTTGCGATGTGTTGTAATATTGAAGTACTTCAGTCTGTAGGTTACTTTAAAAATAAACAGAAATTAAAAAAGAACAGAATTTATTTACACATTTTATTTACTTATCCTCCTATAAATAAATATATTGACCAAAGACAATGCGTTTTATAACAATAAAACAACAGACATTTGGGTCAGTAATTTAATGTTTTTGATCTTAACTGATTTTAAATAACATTTCTAAAAGTGGGCTAAGATGATTTTAATTTATACTCTGAGCCAATACATTCCTGCACGAATTCGAGTATAATCTGGTAATCCCTCAGTAGGACCTACTGCAGCAACTGCAGGGCAACGATCATACAGATATTTAGAACAGACATCACGAACAGTTTGCGCTGTCACAGATTCAATGCGAGCATCAAGTTCATGAATTGGGATGCGACGGTTGTAGCAAAGCATTTGACGTCCAATGTCTTCACAAACTGGTGTAGTGCCATCAAGCTGTAGCAGCATGTTTGTTTTCAACAGATTCTTAGCTCTTTCTACTTCACCTTCTGTGACTGAAGTGCACAGCTTCATCCATTCCTTTTGAATATTGTATACCATATCCCCCAATTGTAGGGGTTCAGCTACAAAGTAGATACCCCATAGACCGGTGTCCTTGTAACATGTGTTGAATGATTGAAAACTGTGACAAAGGTTCTCACATGATGCTGCACGAGCCAAGTAAGAAGCATTGTTAGCTCCGCCACCTTGAGAACGATCCCAAGCACCAATAAGAGTATTAGCCACCATAAGAGGAATGTTGTCGGCATCAGTCCAACCTGCACCTTCTACAGCAATAGCTACATGTGCAAGAGGCATGGAGTCATCTCTAACTCTTATTTCGGATCCAGTGTAACGGCATGGGGCCAATTCTGGGATGTCATAAGCAGTATTTTTCAGTCCACTGAAATGTTTAGTAGCAAGATCTACAAGTCTCTCATGCTCTACTCCACCAGCACCAGATAGGACTATTCTGCTAGGCTGATAATGTGTCTTGATGTATTGTTGCAGATCGGCTTTAGAAATTTTCTTAATGTTTTTGGTAGGACCAAGAATAGTCTGACCTAGGGGAGTGCCTTGAAAGGCTGTAGCATGCAAGTGATCAAACACTACTTCTTGTAAATTGCTTTCGACATCTTGCATTTCCCGGAGAATGACACCGCGCTCTCGTTCAATTTCAGGTTCAGCGAGCGAAGAATTTTGAATGATATCAGCAAGAATCTCGACAGCCACAGGTACATCATTTGCTAGACATTTAGCGTAGAACACTGTCTGTTCCCGAGATGTATACGCGTTTAAGTGCGCTCCCATATTTTCAACAAGCAGTTCTAAATCCGTCTGTGATCTTTTGCTCGTACCTTTAAATGCCATGTGTTCGAGGAAATGAGCGACACCGTTATTTTTTGATGTCTCATACCTTGAACCAGCGTCAATCCACAGGCCTACAGTCGCTGTCGCACATCCGGAGTCTTCAGAAGCAACACGGATTCCATTATCGAGGACTGTCAGTCTTGTTGGAGGAATATTAACTAACGCCTGCTTGTAGCCGACGGCAGTTGCCAGAAGTCGCACATTATTACTGTGTTTTGAGAGTAACTTTAACGTTAATCCTGCTTTCAGCATTTTTTATAAATCTATTACTTACTAAAATTTTCGCTCGCTGATTTACGTAATAAAATGAATGATCGAATTCGAATGTCAAACACCCCAAAGAAGAGAAAACCAAAGAGTATATATAGAGTGTATATTTATCACTAAGTCATAGACTACTAAGAGGATACTGTATATTTGACTGTGTATTTGACAGATTTCATAGCGAGGATGTTAATTTGTTTGAAAAATGAAAAATTAAATATTTCATTCGGTACTATTAGTTATATTTTATATTAATTAGATTAAAAATAAATAAACCAAACTACAGATATTCATAAAAGTAGAAAAATTAAAAAAATATGCAAAAAAATGAAAGAGCACCACTGAAGCATTGTTTTGTGTATATACTCTAGAAACTGATAAACTTAAAACAAAAAACTGATAAATTTTAACTGTAGAAACTGATAAACTTTAAAACTAACTCCTTAATAAAATGATATTTTATAACAAAAACTTCACCTCAGTGTCAACTAGCGACATCTGTTGAACGGAAGATTATTAGCACTCATTCCTGCAGCATATTGTATTTTACGTAAATAAAACAAGAAATCACTTTAATCTTTAATATGTTTATTGTTCTTCGTAATTTCATAATTCTTTGTAAAAATAACTTAAGGTCATTTTATTTAGAATGCTTTGCTGAAGCTTAAAATCATAACAATTTTCAATACCTTATCTTATTAGAATATTGATAGTACGTGCCTGTTAGCAAAGCGATTCTTATATTTGGTTTTAGTAAGTTAATTAAAGTTGAGATAGATATAAACAACTTAACGCAAAATTACAAATATTTGGGTTTTATTCGCCATTATTCAACTTACTAATATTTCCCGAAAAAATATATACACGCCACATGCATTTTATGTTTTTACTGTTGCTGACTTAAAGGTTAGATCTACTTTCCTTAAATTTAATTCTGCCATGTTCATATTTATGTTTTTTCATGTCTTCTGTTGACCATACAGTAAAGACCAATTAAACAGAATATTAATGTCGTAACTAACGAAGTATAGCTTTGCCTAGCACAATAAAAAGTAATTTAGTGTCTTGATAATAAAGTAATATCATTGCAAGAACGATTTCCACAAATAATTAAAGATACATTATAAGTGATGGCACCCTTGACATGATGAAACTTTATATAAAACAAAAAAATACTTTGTTGTACACAACAAAACACATAGTAAAAATATCAAAAGTAATATTACGAAATATTCTATAATAAATTCTGCTAGATTTGCAGTCCTCCTAAATCTGGTAAATGGTCACTGCGCTGGTACTTCTTATTAGTTTGTGGTAGTAACCAGAGTAACCTTGATATGAATCTGTCTAGCACTTATTAGCAAAGATTAAATAATCAAGTACTTATTACCTAATTTTGAAAATGCTCAGTACTTATAGTAAGTACAAACATTGTTATATTTGAACTCTTTATGTATATTATGACGCTTTACGTGGTACAAAATAAGATATTCTCCCTTCTTTCACAAAGTTGTAGTCTTTTTTCATTTTCCATTCCGCATTCATAGATTTGTAATACAACGTAGTTATTATTTACTTTTTGTTCAAAGACACCGCAATTCACCGCAATAAGATTACGTTCACCAGATGACGCTAATTGGGACTGAGGTGAATTTATTTGCAACTTGCTGTTCCCCGCGACTTCGCCCGCGTGTGATTTATTACTTTTTTTTCCGCGGAACCCTAATTCTTTTTAAAAAACAAAAGTAGCCTAAGTTACTCCTTATAACATCAGCTATTTGCCAGTGAAAGTCCGGTCAAAATAGGTCCAGCCATTCCGGAGAATAGCCGGAACAAACAGACAGACAGACAGACAAAAATTTAAAAAATTGTGTTTTTGTTATAAGTACCGTATATACTTTCATATGCATTTAGTAAAAAGCTGTTATTTTGACATTACAAACAGACACATATATTTTATTTATTTATGTAGATATAAAGTTATCTATGACTTATTTGTCACGCAGATGACCACACCCACAAACTAATACCTGATTTCGTTTACCTAACTCATAGATGGGCGGAGGCAGTAGAGTCCAAGGGGGAGGCGTTGGCCGTTAGTTTGGACATAGCGAAGGTCTTCGATCGGGTTTGGCACAAAGCGTTTCTTTCGAAGCTCCCTTCCTATGGGCTTCCCGAGAAATTGTGCAATTGGATCACCAGCTTTCCTGCAGATCGGAGCATCAAGGTCGTAGTAGACGGTGCATGCTCCGATTACAAGCCCATTAACCCTGATGTTCCACAAGGCTGCGTACAAGGCTGCGTACTATCACCAACGCTGTTTCTTCTGCATATCAATGATATGTTGCAAACCAGTAACATTCATTGCTATACAGACGACAGCACTGGTGATGCTTTATACACCGGCCGTGCCAATATTTCTCGGGAAAACGTCGCCGAGTACCGGAACAAACTTGTGTCTGAAGTCCAGACTTTGTTGAACAAAGTCTCAGACTGGGGGCGACTAAATCTAGTCCAGTTCAATCCCCACAAGACACAAGTTTGTGCGTTTACCGCTAAAAGGAACCCCTTTGTCGTATATCCTCAGTTTCAAGGCACTCCCCTTGTTGCCTCAGCCAGTATTGGAATCCTCGATGTCGACATATCGAGTGATGTGCAGTTTCGTGGTCACTTGGAAGAGAAGGCCAAATTGGCCTCTAAAAAGCTTGGCGTGCTCAGCAGAGCGGGACAGTATTTCATGCCGGCACACCCCTTGCAACTTTACAAGGCGCAGGTTCGGCCTCACATGGAATACTGTTCCCATCTCTGGGCAGGGGCTCCCCAGTGCCAGCTCCTTCTACTTGACCGCATCCAGCGTATAGCGGCTCGAATCGTTGACGACCGAGTTCTTTCCGATCGGCTGGACTCACTGGCACTGCGTAGAGATGTTGCATCTCTTTGCGTATTCTATCGCATCTATCACGGGGAGTGCTCTGAGGAATTGTTCGGACTAATTCCAGCCGCTCAATTTCACCATCGCACATCGCGACAAAACTCGCGATACCATCCAAACCATCTGAATGATTGGCGGTCCACCACTGTGCGATTTAGAAGAAGTTTTCTTCCTCGCACAACTTCCTTGTGGAATCGATTACCACCAGCGATTTTTCTTGGACCGATACGACTTAGGGACCTTCAAGAAAAGAGCCTACTCCTTTTTAAAAGGCCGGCAACGCATCTGCAATTCCCCTGGTGTTGCAGTTGTTCATGGGCGGCAGTAGTCACTTACCATCAGGTGAGCCGCATGCTCATTTGCCCCTTCTCCTATAAAATAAATAAATAAATAAATAATAACAAGTGCTAGCGCAACCTGAGTCTGATGGTCACACAGTGTCATCATCATTGAAAAGTTGCGTTTTATATAAAAGCTTTTGATCTCTTATGAATGTATATAGACAAAACAATGCCTCTATGCAGTGTTCTTTAATTTTTTACACATTCTTAATTATTATATTTTTAATAATATCTGTATTCTGTAGTTTGGTTTATTTTATTCATTTATACTTTCATGCACAAAGTAGTACATATGGTGGGCTTAATGCCATAGGGCATTCTTTACCAGTCAATCATTAGGCTAAACAGAGATAGACATATAAGAGGCGGTGTAGCGATAACCATAATAGAGAGGGTAAAAACACACACACACACACACACACACACACACACATATATATATATACAGGGTATTTTGAAACGCTCCAAAACGAAGACAGACGACAGTACTAACTATATCTTAGATGATGGGTGAAATATAAAATCGATCCTGATGAAAAAAATCATCTTTTCACAACGTTTTATTAGCTTTATTCACGCTCCATCGTGTTAGTATAAATCATCGTGTTAAATAAAACGTTAATTTCATTAAAATAAAACATGAAAATACTTAAACATTAAAGCAGCAATGGAATTTAAAATAAATAAACCATAAAATCAGCTGACTAGGGTCAATATCCGCGTCGAAGCCAAACTCAACGTCACGTAAAAAGAACGCTGAGCGATAGTGGAGGGGGTGTGTCTGCGCATGGGTACAGTCGCGTTCTAAAGTACTACATGGTACTAGGCTGTTGTTTTATAATATTATAATAGTAATTAATGGTTTTATTGTAGAATCATAATAGGTACTTTACTAGCTACTTAGAACTTTGGAAGAGGTTGAAATTCAAAACCGTAAAATAAAGTAGTTTGTAACAAAGAAAACTTAAGCTAAGGGTGACACGCTGTCCATTATACCGTTGGAACATGGAACATGGAAGCCAAATGTCGATGGTGTATTGGTGTTACTGGATGCTACTTCATCATCACTCATCAGAATCATCATCATCAATGCGAATGATAAATGTTTCCGTCATCAGGTTGACCACATGGTAATTTTTCGGTATTCTTCCTCAATACATTTAACTTTACTGCACAATTTTCCCCATTCACCTTCTATTTACCTTTTCGTTCACTAGTTCAGTCATAAAACAATAGATATAAATAATTTTTCTTTCCTTCCTTTTTAAAACCATCGTCGCGCGTCGTGCAAAGAAAGCTGTGTGTGCGACTGTACATTGGGAAACATCCTTTTCAAAGCGCAGGAAGAATGAGGAACCAATAGCGTGCGCACAGTAATACTCCCGTCGCGCCCCTTACAGCCCCGTCGCGCCCTTCGTACCACGCGCTGCCGCCGCCCGGCCGACTGTGTGTCACCTCGCGTCAGCGCCAACATATAGAATTCCCCAAATTTACCTACTAAGATTTGTTTGCAAGCGACATAAAATTAGAGGCGGCAATTACAATAAAACTTGCAAGTAATTTTAATAGTTTTGACGTACCTCTTTTCAAATCAAAGTATTGGATGGATTAAAACGGAAAGTCAATAAAAGTAAAGTAAAATAATTATTTTTAGATTAATTACCTGTCGATCATAATTGCAATTGATTTTAACTATTAAATTATTCAATACCATTTTATTTCTATTTTCTTGTACAAAATCAAAGATAACCAAACCCAAGTAAGTACGTTTATTAATTTCAATATCATTTTGTAGTAACGAACTGCTTGTTTCGTCAGGTACAATTGATTGTCTAATTGTATTAAAAATTACAACTATAACTTCTAAATTCCATATGAAAGAGTAGTCGTAGGGATCATATGGAAACTAAACTTATAAAATAAAAGTTGGCAATGTCATAACATTTGACGGTCTGTGGGAATGTTCAAAGTGTAGGCTTCAGTTTTATGGGATTAATTATTGATTTTAGTTTTGAGACAGTTCCGTGTTGACTTTGGACACACATGCGCAAGCGACAGTTCAATTGTTTTTTATTAAATTCTTATTGTTATTACTTGGTATTACCTACTTGTTATTACGTGTTATTCTTGTTGTTACGTTTTGTGTTTCTTTTTGTTTTAATAATGCCTAACGCGTACGTTTATAGTGCTCGTGAATACGGCAACATGTTAATGTGCCTTGGAGAAGCTCGCGGAATGCTTCGCGTGCATTACGAATTTACCGAGAGAAATTCCCGACCGCTCGACACCCAGCTGACTCTCGTCTGATAACAGCAGCATTTCAGCGGTGTTGGAAAATCGGCCCATTGCTCCAGTAGCGGCAGGAGGTGGAAGTCAAATGACTGTTCACTCCGAGGAGCGCATTTTAGATGTCGTTCGCCGGTATCCGAACCTAGGTACACGAAGTATCGCTAAATTGTTAAGACGTCGGGATGGAACAAATGTGTCATACTGTTCAGTTCACAAAGTGTTAAAGCGTAACCGAATGCGGCCATACAAAGTGCACAAAGTGCAAGCTTTAGTTCCCGGCGATCACGACCGCCGACGAGTTTTCTGCCGTTGGTTATTAGACCAACAACAACGTGCCTGGTTCCATTGAGCACGTTATCTGGACGGACGAGTCGACATTTACCAGAAACGGCATGTGGAACCGAAGAAATACACACGTATTCAGAGGTTAACCCGTACGCTGTTCGACAAACCGGGCACCAAACCCGATGGTCGGTTAACGTATGGGCAGGTTTATTAAGGATCGCATACTGGGACCAGTGTTTCTGCCACAGCGACTTAACGGACAGGGATACCTAAACTTTAAAATGAACAGTTGGTTGACCAGATCTGACCCCGTTAGACTTCTTTCTGTGGGGGTATGTGAAAGAAAGGGTTTTTAATCGTGAGTGTGATAGTGCTGACGAAATGCGCCAAAGGATCGTGGATGTTTTCGACAAACTACGTGCGGACTGTGTCGAAGACTACACGATAATGCCCCGCCTGCATGAGGAGACGCAACACCGAGCCCACATCTGCCTCGAAATGAATGGAGCACAATTTGAGCCGCATCTCATAAGACCACGGAGGATTTAGAGCGGTAAGCTGTTTCATACCTATTTTTTTTTAAATAACTTGGTACTGAACTGATCTGAATAGGTACATAACTGAATACATCAGAATAATAAACATACCTACACGATGAATAAAACGCATAACTCTAACCTTGTTAACTTTTCATTTAAGTATTTTTTCATTAGCGGGGAATCGAACCAGTTATTTGGTTTATTTAACCTGTGAATTTGAATTAAAGTGGCTGCGTGGAGCCAAGCATAGTGTCAAAATAGTAGGTTAAGTAGATAAGTTAGGTATTTAGACAAGTGTTGTAAATTATTATGTATTGTGGTACCATCGCTAGTTACAGGCCGCGCGAATTCGGCGTTCGCGCGTAATTGACCTAGTCAGCTGATTGTAATTCAGTAATTCCACTGCTGCTTTTATGTTTAAGTATTTTCATGTTTTATTTTAATGAAATTAACGTTTTATTTAACACGATGATTTATACTAACACGATGGAGCGTGAATAAAGCTAATAAAACGTTGTGAAAAGATGAATTTTTTCATCAGGATCGATTTTATATTTCACCCATCATCTAAGATATAGTTAGTACTGTCGTCTGTCTTCGTTTTCAGGAGCGTTTCAAAAATACCCTGTATATATACATATACATATACGCATACATAATACATATAAATATTATCTATGTCAGAACAAATATTAAACATATGTATATGTGAAAATAAGAGCTGTGTTAGTTCAAACTTGCAACGATTTTCTCACATGGTTACGGACTTGATTTTTAAAAACAAACTTGTTGGGAGCTTTTTTAATGTCAAGAGGGATGTCATTCCAGACTCTGATGGCAGTCAGGGCGAAAGAGTGAGATAAGTAACCAGTACGCTGTAAAGGATTGAGCAACTTAAGATATTGAAATTTGGTTTTCAGATACTCGGGAGCATATGGATTGTTCAGAATTGTGAAAAGGGTTCAGAGTATTCTAACATACTTGATACATTTATGGTCTTCGTATTTACGAAGACCATAAATGTATATGATGCAGTTGGACGATCCAATGTATTAAGATGATGTTGAGACAGGTTTGAGCGAAGACCATAAATGTATATGATGCAGTTGGACGATCCAATGTATTAAGATGATGTTGAGACAGGTTTAAGCAACACACATCGACATAATCAATAATCGGTAGAATAAGAGATTGGACAAATAAAATCTTAGTATTGGTGAAAAGAATTTTTAATCGATATAGAGATCGCAAAGTTCCAGTAGTTTTGCGACTAACCTCCTGTATATGCTTGTTCCATGTTAAGTAACCATCAACATACAAACCGAGGTACTTTACATGAGGAGAGAATGGTATGACATTATTATTAAACATAATTAATGGTAGGGTGGGAATATCAAGTTTAGATAATAATCTTGGGCTACCTAAGATTATCGTTTGACATTAAGACGGGTTCACGTTTATGCCATACACATTGGGCCATTCAGAGATATATTTCAAGTCATCATTTAATAGTGAAATAGCATTAAATATATTTCATGGTTCCACTTGCGCATATAACTGCAGATCATCGGCATACAGATGGTAAGAGCACTTGAGATTTAATGTGATGAGATTGATAAAAACGGATAACAGAAGAGGAGAGATAATAAAGCCTTGAGGGACGCCAGAAGACACATCACACCAGTTAGATAGTATATGTTCAGTACGCACGGCCTGTTGGCGCCCTCGAAGATATGATGAGAACCATTCCTGAGCTGAAGACGAGATATTCAAATGAGAAAGAACAAGTAACAAGATATCATGATCAACAGAATTAAATGCGTTAGAAAAATCAATTAAAATGAGAACGGTCAGTTTTGATTTTTCCATCCCCTCTCGGATGTCTTCCATCAGCTTCAGAAGAGCAGTAGTTGTAGAATGACCAGGGTGGAAATCTGATAAGGGGAAAGAATAATCTTTGAGAAAACAAAAGAAGAAATCTGTTTATGAGCAACAGCTTCCAGAACATCAGAGAAAAAAGGCAGGATAGAGATTGGTCTGAAATTAGATATAGCGCTACAATCGGTGGATTTAGGATTGGTAATAATAAAGGCTTTACGTCAGAGAGTTGGGAAAGCACCATTCGTAAAAGTTTCATGAGAATAAGGAGGCATGGAAGATATAAATGAGATAGCAATAGCTCTAGAATTATCAGAAACTATTTGAAAAGATAGAAAATGACGATTAAAATCGTCAGGAGAAAAGGTGATGCTATTATAGTCAAATTGCGATTTTACATATCCAAGCGTATTGAGAAACTTCCATATATCAGCCGACGATGAATTAAGTACTTGTTCGTGGATATATCGGCGTTTAGCAGCTCTCACCATCTGATTGCATCGATTTCTCGCAGCTTTATATCCTTGCCACTTTATATCAGTGCGATTGTTCTTAAAATCACGAAATGTTCTATCGCGGTTTGCCATAGCCATTCTTACCCCAGTCGTGATCCATGGAACAGGAGGACGCTTAAGTCGAATGGCACGCTTAGGAGCATGCTTATTATACAGTCCTAATATGTTGTTGTTAAAGAAGTCGAATTTTTCATCAACTGTGGAAGCATTATAATTATACAGATGACCAGTTAATAGCATCCGCATCACACTTAAGCTTGTCTATATCTAGTCTAGAAAGACTTCGAATAGGGATAGACACGGATAAAAGCTTGGGAGACTTTAATTTATATGACAGGAAAAGCAGGTGAAAAAAAAGAAGCAGGGAATTGTTTAAAATTGACAACGTGTTCAACGGAGGAGACGGCCATAACGGTCGATCCAGGTGTCAGCAGAGTGGAAGTTGTAATGTGTTGCATTTAGGGGAAAAATTGTGAAATTATGTGACATCATGGTCGACCTCCTCAGTTTGCAAGATTTGAAAGAAAACCCTAATAGATCAGTGTTAAAGTTTCACATGATAATGTGATGTGTGTAGGCAGAACTGAAAGGCAACAAATTTTCTTCCAATTCAGAGAAGTAGTTCACTTGAGGTGGACAGTAGACAACTCCAAGAAACACTTTCACACTCTTGACATTAACTTCGACAAAAATGTATTCCATTGAACCGGAATATAGGGAAGAAGATGTGTTTAATATTTTATAAGGTAAATCACTACGCAGATAGATAGAGACACCTCTACCTCTTTTACCAGTGCGGTCGTTACGGGTAAAATATGACCTGGAAGACTATAAGACGTCGAACAGAGTTCTGGCTTAAGCCAGTTTTCCGACATAGTATAGCATGAACTGCACTAGAAAAAGTATCCAGGAGCTCCGTATGATGCTGACGAATACTGTGCGTTGAAATGGCAAAATGTGAAAACAGTTTAACAATTCGAGATTATTTATATTATATTAATGTACGTAGCGTGGCAGGCTCATCCGAAGCATCAACAAGTGAAAGGAAGGGAACTGTTGCAAGTAGAATAAAAGATTCATCATCTGATATTAGACAAAATATTTAAAATAATAATGATACTAATAATTAAAAAAATATTTAAAATACGAGGTTAGGGCGTCCCCAAGGCGACGCACACCAGCTAGTCCCGTTGGTGTGGAATGCAGCGTGCAAAGCGGCGATGGGGACCGCCACCCGTCACGCACAGCCCGACACGGCGGAAGGTGGAGGACAGAGTGCAGAGTTGGCACGTGGAATGTTAGAGGAAGCATGAAAGATAAGACGAATGAGTTGATTGAAATAATGAAAGAAAGAGAATTAGATGTCGTGTATGTCAGAGACCAAACGGAAGGGCAGTGGTACTGAAGAGCTCCTGGCGGGGCGTTAGCTCTATGGTCCAGGTCCCGAGGCAGGCGCCCGCCAGAGGTCAGAAGTGCTGCTGTCGTCTCGGTTGGTCGACGTTATGACTGAATATAAGATTGTGAACTCAAGACTTCTCTGGGTTCGCTTTAAATTGGGACTGACGAAGTTATTCCTTTTAGCTGTTTATGCGGTAGCTTCGTCGTCCAGGGCTGAGCTGGAGGAGTTTTGGGAGAATGTAAGAAGTTCTAGATTTGGCTAAGGAAACAGAAAAGATTGTTGTATGTGGTGATTTGAATGGATGGGTTGGTACCGCTCGACCAGGGTACGAGTCGGTGCTTGGAAAGTTGGCGATAAAGGGTTAATGATGCTGGCAAGCTTATACTGGCGGTATGCAAGGAAAGGGTCTTCTTGTGACAAACACTATGTTTAATCACGAAAATCCATATATATAGAGAAAGTAAGAATGAGAGAAGTATGATCGATTTGTTCCTGGTGGATGACCGACTGCGAAAACAGGTGATGGATACGCGAGTGTTCAGGGTGCTGACCTAGGAACGGATCACTATCTAGTGATTACTAGATTTAGGGTCTGTTCGCGGGTTGGCGCTACCGGACAGCGGTAACAGAACCACAGTCGGTCTGTCGCATCAGTTGGAAGCTTCAGGAAGCAGATACTAGGGACAAATATCATGCGAGGTAGCCAGCTTGACACCATCGATGGCGAAGTGAATGTGGAAGAACATGGCAGAACCTTAGGGATGGAATGGTAAGTGCAGCGGAAGAAGTGTGTGGAACAATAAAAGAGGCAGTAGTAAAGAAGAGATGCATGGTGGAATGACGAAGTGAAAGAAGCTGTAAAGAAGAAGAAGAAAGCATGGTTAGACTACTTGGCCTCTAGTAATGATAAGGATATGAGAGAGAAGATGAAAGAAAGATATAAGCTGCAGAAAGTTCACACGAAAGCATTGATTGAGAAATGCGTGAAAGGTGTAGAATGGAAGCGGACAAAGGTTGTCGCACAACTTTAGAGAACTCCAATCTTCTGGAGAGGTTGGAAGGACCCAGAGTGGTGCGACGGCCTTAAATGAACAAAGTGCTTTCGAGAACTAATGACGTCCTCAGAAAAATCGGACGTCATGCAGCGATGGAGCAATTTTATAGAGAAATGTATGCGTGTGATGATCTTAGTGAGGATCCGGGGATGACTCCGTGACTGGTACGCCAGACCTGGACCTCGATGACACTGAGGTCATCAGTATGAAGAAGATTGAACGTGCGATTCGAAGTTTGAAATGTGGTAAGGCTGCGGGACTGAACAGGTTACTGCTGAAATGGTCAAGTATGGTGGGCCTCGCGTCTGGGACAGCTTTCATCTGCTGTGCAATTTGTGCTGGCGGACGGGGGATGTCCCGGATGATTGGCGATCCGCAGTCATTGTGCCTTTATATAAAGGTAAAGGTTCACATTTTGACTGCGGGTGCTATCGGGCGATCAGCTTGACCAGTTTAGCAAGTAAAGTATACTCGAAGGTTTTGACACGTAGGATGCAAGAGAAATCGGAAAGATTTCTATGGGAGGCTCAATGCGGATTTAGACCTGGAAGAGGATGCACGGATCAGTGTTTTCTCTCCGCATGATCACGGAGAAGCTTCTGGCTGCTAACCAGAGTTTTCTGTGCTTTTGTGGATCTTGAAAGCATTTGATAAGGTTGTAAGGAAGAAAATGTAGGAATTGTTGCCGGGGTACGGTGTGGATGGTCGATTGCTAAGGGCTGTACAAGCACTTTACTGTGACTGTAAAGCCTGTGTGCAGGTAGGGCATGACCTGTCACCCATGTTTAGCGTCAAACGGGCGTAAAACAGGGTTGTGTCATGTCTTCCTGGCTGTTCATACTATATCTCGACAACTGTTTACAGAAGCTAAAAGATAGCTGTCTGGGTGTGAAATTGGGTGACATAAAGTAAATTGTCTGCTGTATGCTGATGATGCAGTGCTTATTGCACCATCAGAGGCAGAACTGCAGGCATTAGTCACGTGTATGAAAGAGGAATGTGAAATTAAGGTCTCCGTTTGAATGCCAATAAAACTAAGGTTCTGGTATTTGAAAGGGACGAAGAGAGAACGAAATGTGAAATATGGGTAAATCAGGAATGTCTAGAACAGGTAAATGAAATTGTATACTTGAGAGTGCTTTTAGCCGGGATGGAAGATGTGATTTAGATGTGGACAGGCGTGTCGCTGCCGGGAACAAAGTCAATGGTGCCTTGACTGCGTTAGTCAAAAGGCAAGGCGTAGTGAAGAGTGCACGCCTTGCAATACATAACGCAGTGTTGGTACCGACTTTGTTATATGGCAGCGAAACCTGGGTATGCAGAAGAAGCATAAAAGCAAGTTGAATGCAGTGGAGATGCGATCTCTTCGTAAAATGTGCGGCGTTACCATGGCCGACCGAAAGCGAAACGAAGATTCGCAATATAACAGGTTTGAAAGATGACCTTATCACAAAAATTAATAGGGCGTGCTTCGATGGTTTGGGCACGTTGAGCGAATGAGTGAAGACCGAATGGTGAAGAATATATAGCGCGAAAGTTAATATTAAAAGGTGTCGAGGTAGACCGAGACTAACTCGAAGACCATGTGAGCAAACTGCTCGAAGAGGGAGGTCAAGAGTACTCGGATACCTAGACGTGCATGTATGAAGATTATGAATCTGAAAGAAGCGAAAGAGGTATGTAAGGATCGTGACATGGCGATCTGTTCTCTCTGGCTACCCGTCAGGGACTGTGCGTGAAGATAAATAAAATAAATAAATAATAATTAAATAGGTATATATAACTGAATATTATATATATATATGTATATCTCCATACATCAACCTCCGGCTAACTGTTCACAATTTTAAGAATAACACCAGGGGAAAAGGAAACAAATACAAAGTTATAACAAAATAGAAAAAAAAAAACAATAAACGTGCAATGCATTTGAAAGTAAACAATAAATAAAATAAGAACCAAGGTACTAAGCAATTAAACTAGAATATTACATATAGCTAAAATAAAGTTGTATCAAATGTAACTTGCATGTTCTAATCAATACCATTATATTGACGAATGACAGAGAGGCCGTCTCACGGAATATAAAATTTATATTCCGTGGGCCATATAATCAAAGCCCAAAATAAACGTAGTGATTATATTCTCTTTGGCCAAAAACATAGCAAGCTGTCAATGTCATATGACATCTGTGAACTGTGAATATCAGATCCTCTCGGTAGAAATAATTGTGTTCTGTGATCAGCTCCAAAGAGTATAATAATAATAAGTAAGATCAGCTCATGTGCTCAGTGAACCTAGCCCCACTTGGAATTTTATTTTTGATTTTTGATTTTGAGTTTTTTATTTTTAATTAATTGTTTGTGGTTTGTTCGTTATTGTTCGAACATAAAAATGGTTTGTTCGTCTTTAAATTATTTATAATTAATTAAACAAATTTCATCCTTATTTTCATCCATATCCTTATACATTTTGGCCACCTTATTGTAAATTATAACTTTTATTCCTTAAATTAATAATTTTTACTAAATATCGCTTGTTCGATCGCTATTGATGAATCGAGCTCGGGACTTGGGGCACCGACTTGAACAGGTTAGGTTAGAAGCCATCCCTGTCGCGGTTATTTTTTTATATACCACCCAGTATTAGGCTCCGTCGACTACACTTTGGTGTATATATATATATATATTTAAACTCAAGTTTTATTTAATTTTGCAAAACATTCCATGCACTGGTGGTTACCGGTTACCGGTAAATCACTAAGCACCTAACTGACTTAACCTAGCCCTAGTTCAGAATCGTGTGTATGAGAAATCCATACTTTTCTATTTCAATACGAAAATCTGTCCAGATTTCATGACTAAACTGCTGAACTGATTTTGATAAAATTGAGATAGTTTGATAACTGGTTAAGTTAAAAAGGTAATCTATTACAGCTAAGTAGGCTTTACAAAGTTGGTCGTTATTAGCCGTTATACCCTAATTTGGGGAAGAAACAAACATTTAAAAGCCTAGGCTACCTTTTATCTTCAAAAATTACTATAGAGAACGCGGAATGACCGAATTCCACGCGTATGAAAGCTAGTATTCATATAATTCTTTAAATTAGTATTTCTTTATTATTGGTTGCCTTTAAAATGAGTTGAGCCGTTTGCCTACGTTGCTTAACATCCACAACGTTGCAACGAATACAAAAGTAAATAAAAATTATTATTGGTCTATTAAGAAAACGGTACTTACTTCGTTTAATAAATAAAATAGTATTTACAAAATAATAAAATTTATTAAAAAGTTTATGTTATGGTAACATTTATAAGAAATTCATATAGGCCGTAACAATTAAACATATCCGTAGTTATTAAACAATCTAGTAGATATTTGCCGACTTTCATGTTGAATTGTGTATATGTAACAAAAACCCTGTGGTTCCCGTTAAGTGCGTTAGCAGAATCAGTATTCATCGCATAGAAATAACTTTATTTAAAAAAAACTCGACATAAAAATGATCAAATTAAATTTAAATTAAATAACATTTGTAAATTGTATGTGGATTTATTACCTCTGCATAGAATGATAACGCGCCAAAGCGAAACAGCAAGCCGCGGCGGCCGGCGGCGGCAAACATCAATCGCGCGCACGCGTCTTACCTACACTAACTGCATCAAGGTCTCGTCACATCACTCAGCTGTTATCACTTTAGTAATCGATTATCACAACCTTCTAAAATTTTACTTCGACTGATTGTGATAATTATACACAAACCCTAATTCACCACTATAATATCTGCTTGACGACCACCTTTTATCTCTATGCACTTGTGACACCGGCTTATATTAATATTATAAACTCTGAACACACGCATTGCAGAACAAATATTTCAGACTCTATTTTTGCAAAGGCTGCGACTATTCGCATACCCATTTCCGCCCCGGTATCGAATGTTTTTTGAAATACGAAGTGACTGCGTAATCGTACCACAAAAATAAAAATCCAAAGGTGTGAGATCAGGTGATCGCGCCAGTCAGTTGACCGGTCCACCACGGCCAATCCATCTTTCACCGAATTTTCCAAGACATATTAATATATTCCTCGTTTGAGCAATTATTTATTCTGTGGTTTGAGTAAGACATCGGATACAAATCACTCACGGCTGTTACTTAATTTCACAATGTAAAAAACAGATCCGTCCGGAAGTAATTTACGCGGGCGATTCATTCATCGGAGACAAAACGTTTAACAGCTATCAGCGCTCGCGCACTACTGGTTGGTGGTTGATGCTTCAGAATATTCTACTTTCCTAGCTTTATTGTAGCCGCCAATGGCAAAGCGACTGTAGCCTGCAACATAATATTGATATTTTATGAATCAACGAATTTGTTGTGATTATTGATGTATTTTTTCTAATATTTTGTAAAATCTACTAATTATTATTGAATATTTTCAATGCGTTAAATGCATGTAAAGAAAATACAAAAATCTTAATTAACATAGACATTTTTTTATCGATCGTTGATAAGCAACCCTTATTTTTATATCTTTTCTTGACTACTGAATTGTAACAAAATTGTATGTTTATTAAACTTTCCATGTTTTCAAATAACTACTGAATATTAGGTAGGCAGAAAAAATACGGGATCAAAATAAGTCAGTCGGCATATTCTGGACGCTACCTAAGTGCGCGTAAATTTTTAGGTTTTTCCTATACCTAAGTCCTACGACGACGAGTGGGTAACGGGTTTGTGTTTGAGAAGCGCGCGAAACGCCGCTTATTTTATAGTAATTTTATTTTGTTTATTATATTCTTTTAATGTGAATCTATTTAAAAAATAATTTCTGTTACATATTCTTTATCGAATAGTACATATGAAATTTCTGCTACAAATAATTGCAGGTTTGAAATTAATCATTAATCGCTCTTATTATATTATTTATTATAACCTTTTTTTAATATTTTCCCCAGACTTATTTAGTAATAAAGTGGAAATTTATAACATAAGTATTCAATAACAATATGTATTGGCGATGAAAGAATATCTACTACCATCCCCTGGGTGTGGTAAAAGGCGGCAGAGTGAAACCAGAAGACGTCCTAACAACAACGAGATTCAAAGCAAAAAACTGCGGTTGCCAACCCGCCTGCCAAAAGTAGAAACTATGGCAAACAGTCCCCTTATGAGGTTATCTGTGGGGAGGCCTATTGTTGACTTTAATAGATTTTAATGAATGAATGAACAACGTATATTTGATCTCAACATACCTACCTAATTTCGGAAACTTAGAACTCGTTAAAACAACGTCATCTACGTAGCGGCATTATGAATTTTTCTCGTTAAGTGACTTCGTAAAATGATTTTTGTAAAATATTATAAAATATAAAATAAATAAGAACATTATAAATATTATTAGGTATTTGAGAAGAGATATGTAATTTTCATAAACTGCAACCGCATTATTAAAAGCTCTTTTCGTTATTATTTCTATTATTTTTTAATTTAAATTTTCGGACAATATCGTAATTAACCAGGTCAAATGCCTTTGACAGATCCAAGAAAGCAGCGTAAATTGGCCGTTCTCCTATTTGCATTATTATTGCTGATCTTTATTCTTATTATCCAGTCCTGTACTGTCACCGTATTCGATCATCTCGTCCTGTATTACTACATGTCCCGTGTTTGTCCCGTTTTACAACAATTTCGACAAAATACGAAAATGGCCTGAGCTGAGTGGCGGGGGTGGCAGCCGGGAATAGCGAGGCAATAGGAAATAGCGCTTGTGAGAGGCGATATAGGCTGTTCGGCGCTCACGCACATCACGCACATCACGCACAGCATTCTCAGTGCTTGTTTTGCTATTCTGGACAATTCGTGCTCAAAACGCAAATGTAGAAAGAATATTTTCGTTGATGACGGCTCACTCGACGGAGGAATGAAACAAGTTCTCGGTAGAGACCATTGAATCCATATTGATTTGTCATTGTAATTTCAAAATGATATGCGGCCAGTTCTATGATTATGTTATAAAAGAAAACGAGATCAATACAAATCAACATCAAAATAAGATTGGGCGAAAAAATAATGTAATGTTAATTTAAATTAAAAATTGTTACTTCGATTATTTCGAATAAAAACTTTGATTTCGCTTTTTTTTTGATTATTGTAGCTGTCAACAAATAAAAAAAAATAACAAGAAAATAGTATACATGCATGCTTTGGTGTAGTTGAAACGCTACGTTTTAGCGTAAAAATATGTTAATGTGTTTTAGGCATCGAAAGTGTTAAAAGGTCTCGTATTGGTTCCTGGAAGTATGGCAACCCTTTTCTTATTCTATAGCTTGCTTTTATATACTCTAAGGCGTCGTCCTAATACAACGCGATTTCGTGACCATCGCGTGTTCGCGCGATATCAAAAACTGGGTGTCCTAATAGAACGCGAATATGCGATCATCGCGCAAATTGACGATGCGAGCGGCCACGGGTTTCGCTTCGCTTCGCAGTTTGCGCATGGCATTGGCGCTAAGCATGGACGTCAGAAACGCCTAGTTTTTACTTTCTGGAAATATATGTATGAACTATTCTGCTGGTCTTGACAGCAATGAAAAAAAAAGAAATGAGACCGATACGTGTTGAATTTCACAATCAATATAGGTTGGGTCCCTGCCCTTCACCCCGCTGCCCGACGACACGACGCGATTGTCGCGCGAATGTCAATTAGGACACCTATTCGACAGCAATATGTTTGAACGCGCATTCGTACGAACTAAGTTCGCGCGAATAGATTTTCAAACAATTAAGTCGCGCGACCCCATCGCGCGAATGCCAATTAGGACACCTATTCGAGATCAGTATGTTTGATCGCGTGTTCGTACGAGTAAAATTCGATGCGATTCGATTTGATTCGATTGCGACTATCGCGCATTCGCGTTGTATTAGGACGACGCCTAAGGCACAAACATAGCTCAAATTAAGGTTAAGAATTTTAATTAATTCGATAACTAAAATATTTATTAATATCAATAAATGTAAATTAAAGCGAAATTTCATACTATCATGTTTTTTTTATGGAAAAGGATGTAAACGACCATTAGGCTCACGCGATGTTAAATGATCACCGTCGCCTATGAACATCTAAAACATCGGAATTGCCCTCCTTTTAAAAAGAAGTAGGTTTGTTTCTTGAAGGTCCCTAAGTCCTAACGGTCAAAAAAATCGCTGGGTAAATTACGCAGTGTGGTCGTGCGTGGCAGAAATTTCCGCGTAAATCGCACGGCAATCGACCGCCTTCCATCGAAATGATGAGAAAGGAATTTCGAGTTCTGTTGCAGTATACGAAGGTGAAATTCAGCAGCTGGTATAAATACGAACAATTCCTTTGCAAGTCCAAAAACTTTGCAACGCTTCCAAGCTATTTTAAAGACTTAGCTTTTTAAAGAAGATTTTTCAATAAACTTGTTTCAATAAACTTTGTTCGACAATTTTAAAGGTAGACTTCAGATTTCTGCAAAGATTTATATATTTTTATTATTTGAATATCCAGTAGTGAAATTTCTGCGTCACTACTACTGCCCTACCAAAATAAGGTCGTGGTAAACCAGTTTCAGATGGACTGATGTCCTTTTATGCATTTTGCATTTTTTTACATGCATACCTACTAGGTACTAGCAATGAGTTGAGTTATACACACAGACTAATATGTTACGCTTATACAGTACGTAAAGAAAACCCTGTGGAACCCGAGAGAGGATTATTCAGTTTATTTTTGTTTTTATAGAATAATGATGACAAACGAGCACATTGGCCACCTGATGGCAAGTGGAAGCTGTAGCTTTTTTTGTTTTGCGCCCAATGCAAGGACACCCTCCGGAAGCGGGGGAGGGAGGTGGTGAATGCTCATAGCATACCACACAGCCGGCTGCGTGGTTATGTGGGACCCACTTTGAAGAAATGCCTGACCCACTAAACACCACCTGGGAACGGCTTTGGCCTGTATGGCCTTTCCGCCGAATCTGAGACGACCTCCCTCGGGGGAGGGAGGCGTGGGGCACAACCATCCGGGGACGGAAGTGCGGGTTAATCAGCACAGCCGCAAAGGGCGGCGGTGCTGGAGTGAAGGTGTGGGATTCGCATGAGCGAGAATGCACTCACCGTACGGAGACGGCGGGCACGGTCTGCTAACACAACCGCACGGGGGCGTCGGTGCAAGCGGAATGAACGATGCTGTAGCCCGTAGACATTCTACATTTATGCAAAATGCAAATGCGTAGTCACCCCTGAGGACTGAGGTGGAATGCCTTATTTCCAGCAAAAAGGGTTTCCAGTTCTCTACTCTCACCATACTAAACACAGCAGCATTAAGCTGCTATTTTACGCTGGCATTCTGTGAGAGCGTGGTCCTACCCTAGGTTGAGCTAACCCATTCGTGCTTCAATCATAATATAGCTGCAGCGTGGCTCTTCCACATAAAGCAGTATAGTTAAGCGATGAGATATGTTCATTTATAATGTTACTTCCATGCTCGAAGACATTTATAAATATTTTAATATTTTTCGTCATTTGTTTTTGACTCCTGAACATGAACTTCTATGGTTGTAGTGAGAACTTGGCTTAATCGTCACACTATTCGGTCTACTTCTATTTTACGCCAATTTTACGTCATCCTAACGCAAAATGTTACTTTTCCGTCACTGTTACGTAAATGTTTGCGTCACTTCTCCTTCATTTTGTGCTAAAATTCGGGGCTTCACCCAAATACTTCGCAGTAAGATGTATTAGTATATATTGAAGAATGTTATGAACAATGTACTCAACATACTAGGCTGTATGGCAGTAAACCTTTGCTTGCTATTTTTTTTGCGAAATGAAACAACAACTATACTCTCTGGACGAATTACATGAAGAAAGAAAAAAGAAAAATACATAGACTAGCTTGCTACATATTTATTTATCTATGACATAGACGAAAGAAATCATGTGGAAATCGTCTCATTCGCACATTTTCTACTTTGTCGGTATATTACGAAAGCAATGATGTTTAGTGGCAATTGTTTTTTAGTTAATTCTATCAACTGTTTAGGTGAAAAAGTTTTACAAGTATAGGTGTCCATAGGTCCTTGCAAAATGTTTCAACAGTGATCAAATCTAAGCAGCATGACTACAACAATGAAGAATCCCAATTCGTCATCTTCTAAACTCCCCCTCTTTAGCCATATTAAGTATGAGCACCTGGTAGCTGGTATATCGGGTGGCGTCACTTCTACTCTTATTCTTCACCCTTTGGACCTTATCAAAATCAGATTTGCAGGTACGTATTTCTTGTTTCATTTTGGTAGGTTCTAATCTTCATTGTTATTCTTATCAACACCCGTTGTTTCATTAGTATAATGTCAGTTTGTTAGTTAATTTTGTAACAACACCTGTAACTCAAATAATAACAGCGTATAATACGTGACCTTGAACTTGATTAACTTTTATAATAATGAAAGTATAAAGTTGTGGAATATTTCTAATAATAATAAACTGATGCAATATTAATGTAGTTACTTTGATGCGAATTTGTAAACATGCTCAAGTTTATTAATTTTATAAAAAAAATATATTGTAGTTAGATTAAAATTATTTTATAAATAAAACATGAAGTAATTTATGAAACTAAATTTGATTCAATTCACTCTTATTAAAATGATTAACAAAGGCATTTGTTTACAATATTGTGCTTTAAAAAAATGAATATATCAAATTTCATGTGTTATGTCTGACTTACACATTGAGCATAGTACAGCTGGTATGCTTACTTGAATGCTTTTTTCTGATGATTTACAAGCATTATTTGTTTACAGTAAATGATGGCAGGACCGCAACAGTACCAAGATATGATGGACTTGGCAGTGCATTTGTTACAATAGTTAAGAAAGAGGGTGTACGGGGATTATATAGGGGTGTTACTCCTAATGTTTGGGGTTCGGGTTCGGCTTGGGGTTTCTACTTCTTATTGTAAGTGTTGTTTTTTCTTTAAGATGTTATTCAGTCTGCTAAATTTTTAAATATGTATCAAACAAAAATAAGAGAAACAAGTAAATTACTATTTTATAACAAAAAACTGACTGCCGCTACTTATTATGAAACCAATAAAATGATGATTCAACTTAAATAATAGGATGACAATATATTATGATGATACAAGTTACGACACCTAAGGCACCTGCAATTCCTCTAGTGCTGCAATTGTTGATTGTGGTGGTAATTACCATCAGATGATCCATGCTTGTTTACCATGCTTGTTTGCCTTCTCTTCTATGAAAGAAACAACAGTATTTAACAGTACAATAAGTATCTTATTATTATTAGTTTTTTATGTAAAGTAAATCATTGTGAGGAGAAGGTAGCAGTGTAGTTGACTTTTCTTTGTTCAAAAGAAACCCTCCACTGATTCCATGTGGTAATGGAGTAAGAGTCCATAATTCTATTTCGTGTTGTAGGTGTCATAAAAGGTGATTATGGGAGACCAGGAAAACTTCATAGCCTTTAATAGAGGCAATATATCAACTTGCATATGCCTTATTTAAAATAACTACTAAATTAATCTTATAATGGTTGTGGTCTATGTCTAAGCAGTGGATTATTACAGGCTGATTCAGAAGTTGGTACCACACTCCATAAATTATTCAAATTGAAAATCTCATAGCACAAAATACATAAATGCCAATAAAAAAAATACATTAAAGATTCTATAATTTATTACTATTTTGCACTAGGCAAAGGGGAATGTGTGAGGCATAAAATTTAAATTAAACTTTGTTTGTAACAATAAATAGTATGGAGGTTTTGATCAGAGGATTTGTCTTGTTGTTTTTCCATAATAAAGTCATTGAGTTTCTTCTACAGTTACAATGCAATAAAAACGTGGATACAAGGTGGGAATGCAAGAACACCACTTGGGCCAGGATTACATATGCTTGCTGCTGCTGAAGCTGGTATACTCTCTCTTATCATGACAAATCCCATCTGGGTGGTGAAGACGCGGCTTTGTCTGCAGTACAGTGATGAACATGTAACAGAAAACAAGCGATACAAGGGCATGGTTGATGGCCTTACTAAAATATATAGAACTGAGGGTATCAGAGGGCTTTACAGGGTGAGTTTAGATTTTAAGATTAATTTTTATTTCTTTAGGGTCAAACAAACAGTAGGAAGCAGTATGTAGTAAGATATTTACTAGTAAGGTTTACATAGATAGATTACATATGTTTTCAGTTGGTAGAATATATATCTATCTGTCGGCTTATGTAATGCACCTTGAACCGTTGATGTCATAAACAAAGATACTTTGTGAAAGGATGAATGAGAGGGTTAATGAGAACACCATTACACTTGCAGAAGTAATATACGGAAAATATCAATATATTTTTAGCAGCCAGTACTTTCAATTTCTTCCAATTTCAATGGAACTTTATTCCAGATTCCTTTTTATATGTTGAGGTTTTTCATATTTTTTTATTATCGAGAGAAAATGACTGGATATTTTAGCATTAAGGTTAGGTGTTAATAAAGTGACAAAGGAATGAAAATACAGTAAAACTCGCTTAATACGACTTTGAGGGGCCCAGCCAAAATCGCGACTTAAGCGGGAAAGCATATTATGCGGGATAAGGAAAACAAAACATCAAATTTTGTGTAGGTATTGAATTATAAGTATATTTATAAATTTGTTAGAAAGGTATTATATTATACATATGTATATGTATTTAAATATGTTACATCATTGTTAATTATTATTTATAATGACATTTACTTAAAGTAATCACTTATTTTGGTTTGACAAAGAGATTTTGATGCATTAGTAATGACAAGGCTTTCAATATAACTTAACTTTTGCAGTGCGTCTTCACTTTCCCCGAAAGAAGATACATAGCACCTTAAACCATTTATGATAATGTCTCTGCATTTGACAAAGTCGGAATTGGCTCTACTTCATATTCATCGTCATCACTTAGGGCCTCTTTTTCGGTGTTATTCACATCTTCAATAAGATCTTCGGTTGAACGGGTTTCGTACGGTGCAACATTGTCATCAATGGAAGAATATCCAGGAAAACCCTGCAGTATCACAGGTTCTTCCTCCAACACGACGTCAGCTTTGTTATTTCGGAAACCTGCTTTCTTGAAACAATTTTGTATGGTTTCAGGCTTAACTGCTTGCCATGCCGCTGCAATGTTTAGGATCGCACCATGCACAGTCAAGGGTCGTTTGCTGTCAGGGTCTTCCATTTCTTTAAGATAGAGATGTATCAATTGTGTTCTGTAGCTTTGTTTAAGGACTTTTATAATGCCCTGATTCATCAGTTGCAACTTGCTTGTCGCATTCGGAGGAAAGAAAACAAGCTTGATATATACATCTTTAATACATTCCAATGCCAGGTGCAGGCCTCATTCTTGAAAGAGTTTTAGGATCAGGAAAAGTCCACCGCACTGTCCAGTGCATGTTGGCAGACTTCACAAGCCCTTGAAATGTTCCGTATACCCATGCAGATTTTCTCTTAATGCTTTTCTTCGATACTGAACATGTGGTAAATTTGCATTTAAAATTGCAATCATCAATTTTACTGGGTTTTGAGACTGGCTGGCTACCACCAAAATAAATAAATGTAAATTAGTAATTTTCAATATTTTATCTTTATTTACCCCACATATTTAATACAGTTATACTCACAGCTGTTCACTAAATGGTGTTCAGATTTCTCTTATATTTTTGAAAATACTGTGTTTTAAAATTCCTTTCAAACTGTAATGAAAAGTGTTTTACGGTTACTAAATATATTAATGAGATTTATAGATAATAATCTATGAAAATTAACTATATATTAATCTATATTATTTAAGAGGAACTTACTTCAATTTTTTAAAGACAGACACAACGTCGCTAATGTTCATAATACTTTGCATGCCTCGGAAGCGACCTTCGTGAAATTAGCCTACGTCGAAACAAAAATTAAAGCGGCGCGCGTATTAAATCAAAATGCATCTTACGTCCGAGTGCGAGTGCCTGTATCACTTAGCCCGTTACGCGCCTTTGTTAAGGCCGCCCCACTGTAGGGTAAGGTGTTGTGAGAAAACAAATTGAATCCTTTGATATTAGTTGGTATACTGGGTGTTACAAAACTACCCGTAAAGCCGAAAGGAGGTTAAATGGGGCCTTATAACGAGTCCATTCACAATATTTAAGAACTGTAGTAACGCTGTATAACATACCCCAAAAAAATTATTATTTTCACTGATGTGCAAACCCTATTTCAGTAAAATTAAAGAGTAAACTACGCAGAATGTACCTACATTTCTACCTAATTCGCGGAACGACAAAAATTTTAAAAGACCTAACCTAACGAAACAACCTAAACGAACACTTACTTTTTCATAATAAACGTCAAATTTACAGAAACGGCTCAAAGTGTGCTCCGCCTTGCTCAATACACAACCTCGCTCGTCGGGATATGGCTTGTGTGGCATTTCGCACCATCGTCGGTGTTATTGATGCGAAAACCGATCTAACACGCTGTTCCATCTCGGCAACCGTTGGGCAATCGGAGAAATACACTCTGTCCTTCACATAACCCCACAAAAAGAAGTCCAAGGGTGTGAGGTCCGGAGAACGAGCAGGCCATAGCACCGGTCCCCCGCGGCCGATCCATCCTCGCGGAAAGCGAACGTTAAGATGTTCTCGTACGTTGCGAGCAAAATGTGCCGAAGCTCCATCATGCTGAAACACCATGTTTCTTTGGTTCTCAAAGTAATCCCAGCCAGCCACAGGAAAGTCGTCAATCGCCTCTTCGAATTCCGTTTGTAAAAACGTTAGATAGTTGCTACCGTTCAGACGTGATGGCATAATGACGGGACCGATGACATGCCCGTCATAAAGGCCAGCCCACACATTCAGCCGCCACTGGTGTTGGAATCTGCCCTGCCGTGAAGCATGTGGATTCACGCGAGCCCAAACGTGATCGTTATGCATATTTGAAAGTCCTAACCTCGTGAATGTTGCCTCGTCCGTCCAAAGAACATAGTTTACGTAATTAGGGTTTTCCTCTAACTGCCTGAGGTACCACTCGCAGAAGTTCCTTCTGGGTGCAAAATCGGAGGGTATCAGCTCCTGTGTACGGCGATAGTGATAAGGGTGACGATTGTCGTCACGAAGAATTCGCCAAACTGCAACATGGTTTATACCGAATCTTGTTCCGGCTCGCCTCGTACTTGTGGTCGGCTCTTCTTCAAAATGCTCTAACACTAATTCAGCCTGCCTGGCGTCGACTGTGCTTGGACGTCCACTTCCAGTAGACCGATGAAAAGAGCCGGTGGAATGTAGTCGTCTTGACATGTTCAGAAAACACTGGTACGAAGGCAGCCGTCGCTGTTCAGTGGGGGTCTACCATCGAAAAATTTAAATTGCTATCTTCATGGCCTACGCATAACATCATATCGTAATATTCCGTGTTAGAAAGCATCGTTTTTTGCAAAAAATGTTGGAAAAATCGAAACAATTGTAGGATATCGATTAGAAGATTTGAAATTGACAACATATTTTTTCCAACTTGAAATTTTTGAAGCCAGTACTTGAGTATAATGACATCCTTGTATTGAGGTAGCAAACATTTATGAATGAAAAATAGAAAAACTATTAAAGTAGACAATTATTAGGTAAAATAGGTACGTAGGCCTTTCTGTTAAATAATATGGTTCCCTGACATGACAGCTTACTAGGGTTGACAAAATTTTTGGCTTTGATAATTTATATTTTTACGGGGTATTTTGTAACACGTTGTATAGTAGAATACACTGAGGTGTTATGCAATGTATTAGTACTTATTTTTTTATTTTGTTAAAAAACGTGCTCTAGAATTTTCTCCTGTATCGTGGAGGCAGTTTACGAACATAAATTGTATAAGGACAAACATCTAGACCCAGAACAATTATTTGTAGCGCATACAAATACTTGTTCCGTCCGGGATTCGAACCCGCGGCTCTTAGCGCTGCAACTCATTACTAAGCCACTGCGCCACGGAGCCGTCACTTGTCTGTTTCACATTATTAATGAAAGAGTGGCAATGAGAAGTGCTGCTATTTTCAATCTCTTTCTTTTATCGACCAAGTGTTAAATATATAACCAGTATATGCTGATCTTGCATCAGTAGGCAGTCACTAGTTTTTTAATGGGATTAGGGTGACAAGCGAGCACACAGTCCACCTGATGGTAAGTGATTGCTGTGGCCCATAGACATCTACATCTATCTTCGTTTGCGAATTAAAATGCAGATGCGTTGTCAGCCGTGAGGACTAAGATGGAATATCTCATTTCCAGTAAAAGGGTCTCCGGTTCTCTACACTTACCATACGAAACACAGCAGCATTAAGCTGCTATTTTACGCTGGTATTCTGCGAGAGCGTGGTCCTTCCCCGGTCGAGCCGACCCATTCGTGCTACAACTATACAATTAATATAGCTGCAGCATGGCTCTACCACGTATCTACATCTACGTTATCAATATCTACGTTAGTATTAGGAGTCTACTTACACTGAACGATTTTTAAGGTCATTGGCATTATACGCGAAAAAATCGAAAACTGCGAAGCTGTGGTCGGGTCACTAATCAAATAAAAAATCTGTAACTATGGCGTCAGTAACTAAGTACCTAGATCTACCTATAAATAATAATATATTACCTTTCGGTATCCTTAGTAACAGTAAAGAATGAAAAGTCGACATTCCTATTGTTATTTAAGCACCCGCATACTATGCAGTGCCTTTTGGCTTTTTGAGAGGCCATACTTGAATAAAAACTCAAAAATAAATATCAAAAGTTGCTAAATACTTATAAGAGAAAATACTTTTTGTTAACATAAGGCGCGTGTCAGCTCAGGCGCTGCGTGACAACCTCACGGAATTAGCCGCTTGTAGGGGACCACGCAGCGTAGGTATATTGAGACAGGCCTGGTAAAACAAGCAATAACACTGGCATACTGACAGCATATGAATGAAAAAATTAAGGGAATTTGACATTTGCTTTATCAAGTTAGTAGCAGATTGTTTATCTTGTTAATCACTCTTTCTGTTTTGTAAATATTTTGTTGATCTTCTTTGTCACATTTAAAATTTAAATTATTTGCTACACTTTTATATTCATTTACATCTTTTATATTCATTTATAGTAGGATACAATTTTAATATGTATCCTACTGTAAATTAATATAAAAGATGTGACGAATGCTAAGGCCTTTGCTTGGTAAAATTAATACATAGGATAGCATTGAATAAATGTTTCATGGTTAAATAATACTTATACATTAAAAACTTGGTCCTGGCTCTTTTGGGTCGTCATTGCTGTAAAGTAAAAAAGTAAAGTTACTGCCTATATGCGTCCCACTTCTGGACACAGGCCTCCTCTCATGTCTGAGAGGGTTTTAAGACAAGGAAGTCCAATCCTCGGCCCGTCTGTCCCAATTTGTGATGGTGGACTCCACATGTATTGGATTTTTATTTTTATTTTCAAACGTAGGTTTCCTCATGAAGTTTTCCTTCACCACTGAACACATGGTAAACCAGCACTTAAAATTGCATTTAAATATTTTGATTTGGTGCTGGCAGGGATCAATCCAGGATTGCTCGCTGTAAAATTTACGAGCACTTAACGCCTTAGCTACCACAGCACTGTTACCATGGTTTCACGCAGGAAATCCAGTTCTTGTAAATACATAAATATTTAGTCTTTTAGGTCTGTATATCAGAAATTTTGTTTCTGTCACATGATATTTCTATAATAATGGAGGTATTTATTTCTTCTATGTTCCTGTGCACGAACAATACTATATTTATTTTATGCTCAAATACTCAAACGCCGCTCAATTTTAACATGCCGTTAAGTATTGTGCTGTCTCTATCACTTTAAGTTGAAGTGACTGTGACATCACGAGACTTAACGACATCTTGAAATTGAGTAGCCTTTGAGTATTTGGCCATTAGAGCATTATTTATGGTTAACATTAAGTTAAATCTGCAACTATCGCATTATTATAAATCAAAACAGTGTTGCATCATAAAATAAATAAGAGATAGCCAATACTTGTATATTTTCTAATGTAAACAAAATGATGTTATTTTGTTAAATACACTGCACTGACTTTTAATATACTTTAAGTAAAATTTGTGTTCTTGCGCAAATGTTGGTTTTATGCGACATTGCAGCAAGTCTCTAATCACAAGCTCACGGGTTGTCATATAATGTAGTAAATACTAGATGGAATAACAACTAGAAGTATGCAGGGAGATGATATATAGTTCAGGCCCATGTTTTATGGCGATTTTTGAGAGATAGGGCAATAATGCTTGTCCGGGATGGACTGCTTGGTTTGCTATGCACTAATAAGCTCTACATTTTTAATCATCCTTTTTTTGATTACATCATAGAACATGCTTCAGTTACCAATGGGTCAGTATTGTTTTCCATTATATATATTTAAAAACTTTTAAGAAATGACAAAAAAGAGTCTATGTATGTATATGCGGAGTTTATTTCGACGTTTCTTCTCAGGTCAGTAGTACGTAATTTCGAATCGGTGGTAGAGGAAAAATCTTACATTTTTTCTCGCCTAACCCCCATCCGCCAAATTTTTACCGTGCGATAAGGAACTTCGTTCCAATAAAAAAAAACTCGGATCCTTTTTTGACACTATTATTATTTAAATCATAGAATCTATAGGAATATACATTGTTCTTGGAACTGCTATGGAGCTTGGCCCCCGTTCAGATCAACTCTTCTCTTATCGGCGAATCCGATGAGCCTGAAAGTTGTTTATACCGTGCTTGGTCCCCTTTTCACATATTTTGTTTTTGATAGGATATCATTAATTAAAAAAAGTTTTATCCTTTTATGAATCTACATGGCCTACAACATGATTTTCTTGCGTTTACGTTGCGTTGCGTCGCCCTTTTCCTATCCGAAATTGGCTGACATACGTATTTTACTAATTTCCAATAGAGTAGAAAATTGGTCAAATTATAAACCCCGTTAATTAAATCGTAAAAAAAGTGTAGATAAGCTCAATTGCGTTGTGTTTTCCATGTAAATCACACAATGGACTTCCACCAAGATATAATCGCAAGTGTAAACTAATGGCGCCGTTGAAAGCATTTTGTTTATGTTTTTTCAACGTATCTGTCGCAGTCCTGTGGCTCGATCAGCTAGTATTGAACGGTAAGCAGTTAATAGGAAAGTTTAACCTTCGTATAAATAGCCAGCTATGGTTGGTAAATTAGTTCACGGTTCAGAAATGTCTAGTCAGCTGGATAAAGGAAATTATGCGTTTCCTTAGGGTAATCATGAGTTTAATGGAAGTTTTAATTTAAATGTGTTTCAAATTGAATTTCATTAGAACATTCGTCGACAAACCCACTTTCAGTTGTTATTAACTTTTAGAAAACAACTGGCATCGCTTAATTTAAATTAGCTATTGTCGCTCGTTAAATGAATAGTTACACCGCAGTGGCAGGAAATGGAACTTAATTTAGCGTCAGTAACACTATCTATTTTGCTTTGAATAGCAAAAATTAAAACACTTCTTATATATTGGACGACAGGTGCGCTAAGGTAGCGGTAGTTACCATATAGATTTAGGTAAGGTATTCATAATATCGATGGTTAGTAAGATTTAAATTTTTTACAGAAGGAGAGTAATAATGCTTTTAATATTACGTTTGTATCTTATTTAATAATAAACATTTATTTTCTCACCATCAAAGGTGCCTTTTTGTACGTATGTTTTTGTTTATGTATGTTTATAATTTACATAAAGTTTGTCGATTATCTGTGACCTTCTGAAGCCTAAAAGGTTTGACAGATTTTAAAATGTGAGGTGGTAGATTCATCTTCATCCTCGCAGTAAAAATGGCTCCATTTTTTTTTCTAAAAATCAATCAAAGTTGAATGATTGATTTCGTTCAAACGCACGGATATGAATTAAAGTTATCAAATGAAAGGTCTTGAAAAAAAACGAGTTTAAATTTTTGTAAGTATATCTAGATACTATAATACTAATTACTACGTACTACTAATCCGATAATGAAAAACCTGACTTAAAAAGTAACTGAAAAGAGAAAATCAAATAGCAATAATTTCAAAATGTTTTCTATTGAATTTAAATTACACTCAAACATTATACCGTCGCAGTGTGTTTAAAAATGCCTTTTTTGTATAGCTATCATATGTTATATAATCACAATCATTTTATACTTTTATTTCTTAACATTGATCAATGTTTATCTCTAGTTTATTGCAAATCTCTGTAATATATTTGAATAAAACATTGATAACGTTGAGTTATTGAATGAACATGTTTTTACGTCACGTTATTGTCCTGTCTTGATTTATCATATTATTGTCGTTATCACTTATTATTTTTAATGTTACAACATCATACCAAATATATTTTAAGATTTTATCTGTAATTACTTAGAACTATTTTACAGCTGTAAATAAAAAAATTAAGTTAAAATACAAAAAAAAAACTTCTCTGAAAACATTATATTAAAGTATTATTCAAAATTAGAAATTTCTAGGTAAATGTATTTTTCCATTTTGTTACAATTAGTTGTATTTTTTTCGTACGAATTTTCAATTAAAATTTATTTCATTTTTGCCATATAATCTCTAACACTGTCACAATCTCCGAGGTTTATTAACCGATGTAGGTAGTTAAACTTTTGTTGTAGCCGATTTTATCTTATTCAGTACATTTAATAAATTGGATCAATGGGTATTAAATAATCGCGAATGTATGCCGCTCTGCCATGAAATGAAATACGTCGATATTGTGCTTATCAGTCGTCGCATCCCCATATCCCCTCGTAAAGTGTATGATTTCGATCTTTACGGACTAAAGTTCAACTGTAGATAGCGTTTTTAGCCAACTTCAAAAAAGGAGGAGGTTTTCAATTCGGATGTTTATATTTTTTTATATATAATATGTTCGGGCATAACTACGTCATATATAGACGGATTTGCAAAATTCATTTTTGTTCGAAAGAGGTTTATTCCGAAATGGTCCCATTTCAATTTCGTAAAGATCTGATGATGAGTATCGGAGACAGACAACGAAACTCTTCCAATAAATGTCAGCAAATCAACCGCGATTGCTGTTATCGCATATCTATGCATTGTTTACGCAATCACACAACATAACATCACGCCTGTACCCTCTGAAGGGGTACGCAGATGTGTTTAGTATACCACGGTACACTCTCATTTCTGTCAAAGTCGTTATATTAAAGTTAGTTGTATAAATTTTTTAACTTTAGCACTTGTAGAATTAAGATTACATTAAGAATAAGAGCACGCAGTGTTCTTATTCTTAATAGTATAGTGCACATATAACAATCCGTGATGACATACAGATTGGTCAATACATAGGCGACGCAACATTTGCTTAGCATAACCAGCTGATGTCAATCTACTGTTAAGCTAGAATATAGTCTTCATTCGTTATTAAACCATGTAGCGGCGGTGTAAGGTCCACTATTGCATACAGTCATAAGAGGCGACAGAGGGAAACTGATATTTTTTTTTATAGAATAAGGGTGACAAACGATTACCACAATACACCTGATAATAAGCGGATGCTGTGGCCCATTGACATCTACATCTATCCTAGATTCAAACAATCAAAATGCAGATGCGCTGTCCCTCTGAAGACTGAGATGGAATGTCTCGTTTCCAGTAAAAAAGGGTCTATATATAGGAGATGGGCAGCAGCATCTTCCTGATAACAACTAGAAACAATAGAACTGCGGTTGCCAACCCGTCTGCCAAGCGTGGCAACTCTAGCAAAATCCCCGCTATGAGGCAATCTTTGGGAGAGGCCCAGACGTCTGATATCTGTCAAAATGTTCTCTTGCGTTAATAAGTCTTTAATGAATTCTTTGTATGAATGGATTATCTGTAATTGCAAATAAAATTAAAAAATAAAGGTTCACATCCTTTACATAATTTTTTTTTGTATCTGGTAGAGCCACGCTGCATCTATAATATGGTTGTAGCACTAATGCGTCGGCTCGACCGGAAAAGGACCACGCTCTCACAGAATACCAGCGTAAAATAGCAGCTAAATTCTGCTGTGTTTCGTATGGTGAGTGTAGAGAACCGGAGACCCTTTTACTGGAAATGAGGTATTCTATCTTAGTCCTTAGGGGTGACAACGCATCTGCATTTTGATTCTTAATCGATGATGAATGTAGATGTCTATGGATCACAGCATCCACTTACCGTCAGGTGGACTGTGTGCCTGTTTGTCACCCATATTCTATATAAAAAGTCCTTATTTACACTTGGTCACAATGTTGATACCAATAACGGGAAAAGTGTCGTACGCCGCGCCTAATTATGGCGACAAACAAAAGATGTATGTTTCCTCCGTTTACCTCTAAAATGTGGTGTTGCATTGCTATTGTACCGACCAATCTCAAATCAATTCAAAACGATTGTTCAGTACAATAGCAGCAACTAAACCAAGAAAAGGTATTCTGTGAGAGTGGTCCTTTCCCATTCGTGCTACATCCATAATATAGCTGCAGCATGGCTCTACCACGTATAAAAAAAAAAGGTAACTAATTGTTAACATTTGTAGTGCCCATGCAGGGTTCTTGTTTTGAACTATTTTTTAAAATTAAGACTAAACGTATACAACAAAAATAGTTAATAAATTGAATTGAATATGTCAAGCGTTGATTAAATGATGTTAATACAACACATTTGCCACAAATGAGAGTAGGTCATCTCACGGACGGTTTAACATTGGAAATTATTTCACCGTAGATAAAACTTCTTTTCGGTTAAATAGATATTGCCCTAAAACACAAATAATATTATTTTATAGCATTTGTGGAGACCAGTATTCAAGCAACCAATAAAATTATTGATAAGAAGAACTAATTTATTGAATGTTTTGTTTTATTAACAAAACCGTATGTATCTTAAGTTATTAGAAACGTTATTATTTTATACGTAAAGAAGCGTGCACCGTAAAAAATTTGAAAGAATTTAGAGTAAAAGTTTAAATATACACAATATACACATATATGTCGGTGTCGAAGAAAGAATGTCGGAGGAGGCGACCATGGAATATACCAAAAAAAAATTATGGTTTCTGATACACGGTGTTAAGAAAATCTCGTTTACACCAGACGTGAAATACAAAGGTCGGCGACGGGAAGCAGGCTTCAAAGGCGCGCAACGGCTGGTACTGCGATCGTGATCAAGGCAAATTCTCTCTACAATGGGAGATACTCATGTCCTGCCGTGGACTTTTACTGGCTGATAATGATGATTATGATAAGTGATATTTCTTTAGCTTACATATTATATCCTAGTGATGAGCACTGGCTTCCTCTTGTTTCTGAGAGAGTTTTGGAACAGGAAAAGTCCGCTACTTCGATATATGTGTTGTCATATTTCTTAGATATTGTTGATATATGTGAGATCATGGTCGTTTTGATGTTATCAATATTATTACTAGTTACCACATAATAAACAATCACTATTGAGCTTCACCAATTCAATTCAGCGCCAATTTACTTGGTATTTTTTAGATCAACACGATACTATCACATAACGTTCAAGTTTTATTGGTTTATTAATGCATCCTTTTATATTTTGCTTACGTAGCAAAGCTATTTATTTTTTATTTTACCACAGAAGTTTTTGAAACAAAGTATTCTTTTCTGATGATATAAAAGCCGGAAGGTTTTTTGAATAAGCATATATTTTTATTGATTCTTTAAATGCTTTGTGACATTCCTTGGGGAAGACTTATGTTCAGCAGTAGATTAGTAAAGGGCTGTTAAAGTTACAGCCTATATACGTCTCACTGCTGGGCACAGGCCTCCTCTCACTTCTGACGTTAGTTTTAGGGCAAGGAAGTGTCCGCTGCGCTGCCACAATGCGTGTTGGCGGACTTCACGTGTCTTCAAAATGTTTTATTTTTATTTCTCAGACATGCCGGTTTCCTCAAGATGTTTTCCTTCACCGCCGAGCACGTGGTAAATCAGCACTTAAAATGTGCCGGCGGGGATCGAACCCAGGTTGCTCGCGTACTGTGAAATTTACACAGCGAGCGGTAAGCCCCTGAGCTACCGCGGCCCTTGAAGGGCTCTTGATGATTTGAATTATATGTTAACATTAAACTTTATTGCCTTATTAGTTTAATAAAATAATTCAAATAATTTATTTCCATTACAAATACATATATACAATGTTAAAAACCATAAAATAATGTAGGTGTAAGAAAATTAACAATATGTAATTTTTTTCATTTTCAGGGTTTTGTTCCGGGCATGTTCGGTGTGTCTCACGGCGCCTTGCAATTCATGACATACGAAGAAATGAAAAATAGATACAACCAGTACAGGAATCTGCCTATTGATATAAAATTGGTATGTATTAATTTTAAGCTTTGTTCTTAAACTCTTGGTTACATTGTCGAAATTGCAATAGTTTTGTTTATTATGTTTAAAAAAAACATGAACATGTGATGAAAATGAAAATGCAGAAAATATTACGTTAGTCAATCCACAAACATTTATTACTAAATTGTGCATTAAAATATAAGAAAAAAGATTGTGTTAGGAATAATGAAACTCGCTATAGTTCCTTTTAGACATATACAAGCACTGAGGTATTGTTTTGTATATATCATTATAATTATTACAGCCCTTCACAAGTCCACACTGCTGAACATGGCCTCCCCCAAGGAATGCCACAATGCACGGTCCTGAGCCACCTGCATCCATCGACTTCCTGCATGTCTTACCAGGTCGTCACTCCATCTAGTGGGGGGGTCGCCCTACACTTCGCTTACCGGTACGAGGCTGCCACTCGAGAACCTTTTTTCCCCATCGGTTGTCGGTTCTTCGAGCTATATGGCCGGCCCATTGCCACTTCAGCTTACTAATCCGTTGGGCTATGTCGGTCACTTTAGTTCTACTGCGGATATCCTCATTTCTAAGTTTATCACGCAGAGAAACCCATACCTCAACCAACCCAACTCTCCATAGCTCGCTGAACGACCTTGACCTTCATCATACGGCCAGCAATGAAGGACCACGTCTCATTTCCATAAGTCATCACTGGCAACACGCACTGGTTGTACAGTCTCGTTTTCAAGTTTAGAGGTATACCTGACGAGAAGATGTGTCGTAATTTCCCGAACGCTGCCCAGCTGAGTTGAATCCGTCGATTGATCTCTCGATCGAAGTTGGACTTACCTAGTCGGACTATTTGTCCCAGGTAAACATACTCGTCAACAACTTCGAGCTTAGTGCTCCCAACAATTACTGGCATAGGTGTGACATGGACGTTATACATGATCTTTGTTTTGTCTTGTTCATCTTAAGACCTATCCGTTGGGAGACACTATTCAGCTCATTGAGCATAGTGCTTAGGTCCTCCAGCGATTCTGCCATAAGGACTATATCGTCGGCAAATCGAAGGTGAGTGATGTAGTCGCCATTGATGTTAATACCGTATCCTTTCCAGTCCAGTAGCTTGAAAACGTCTTCCAACGCAGCGGTGAAGAGTTTCGGGGATATAACGCCACCCTGTCTTACACCTCTCTGCAGTTTGATAGGTTTCGTACTCTGGTTCTGTACTCGGATAGCCATCGTAGACCTACTGTACAAACACTTCAGCACTTCGATATACCGAGAGTCAACTTGGCACCACTGAAGGGACTGCAGCACCGCCCAAATTTCGACGGAATCAAAGGCTTTCTCATAGTCCACATACGCAAGGCATTTTGTATAAATAGGTACATACAATAGAAACCGAGAAACTTATTTAAAACACAACTTTTCACTTATGGTGACACTGTGTAACAAATAATTTCAATTCAGTCCCAACTAACAACATCTGGTGGTGATTATTAGCCCTTATTGTAGTGAATGAATGTAAAGTTATTTAAATAAATAAATTAATTAAAATTGTCATTGTAATTATGACAAATAGTAATATTTTTGGCAGGCTCACAATTTTTCAATCTTTTATTTTACAAGATCTTTTAAAACTTATTTAACTGGCCCGCCTCGGAAGGTGAGAATTTCGCCATATCCCTTTATAGTGGGAGGGCCGTGACTTTGAATTAGGATGAAGGCAATCAATGAAATTATCTTGCAGACATCTATCGAGTACCTAACGTTCGCTGCGATCTCGAAGCTGATCGCGGCGGGCGCCACGTACCCGTACCAGGTGGTGCGCGCGCGCCTGCAGGACCAACACCGCAACTACACTGGCGCCTGGCACTGCGTCACCGAGACCTGGAGGTACGAACGTATCAGAGGCTTCTACAAGGGCCTGACGCCGTATCTCCTACATGTAACGCCAAACATATGCCTAGTTATGCTCATATGGGAAAAATTCACCAATAATGATTGAAATCGAACCTATCTGATGGGAAATGTACACGACTATATTACTATACGATCTGTAGCGACATTTGTATATTTATTTTATATTTGTGAACCTCTTTTATCTCTGACCTTTTAAATTGACAGCTGTCTACCAACAGGGTTCTTTGTGGTCTCCTTTTTGTTTATGGAGTGGTTTTTTTAAGGTAAGATTAGTGTTTAAGCAGGATGTATTTTATTTATATTTTCTTTATGAATATCTTTCGTTTAATAAATGCATTTTTGTGAGTGTCTTACTTTCTCCATGTATAGTTTTTTTTGACAACAAATATGATTGTTATTTTATATAAGTATGGCGGATTTTGTACTATTTATTTATGTAAATATAGACTAGAAATGATTTCGACAGGTTATTATAAATTATTATAAATAAGGATTTTAGATAATGGCATATAATGGATACTATTTTAATTGGACAAATACTTAAAAATAATGTAGTTAAATTTAAAAAAAAAATGAAAAAATTGATATTCATTGTATAAATTTGTGATATGATATGTTTGTTTATATTTATAACCTGTCTCACGACATATGTTGTGTTTCTTAATTATTAATAATCGTAATCTCTTAAATATAGTAGTTAGTACTCTTTCCCATCAGATCGTTCTTATACGACAAAATCAGGCGACACAAAATATCAATTTTAGTATGTTGCCATGTTTAGCACAATTTAGTTATAAATTGAAGTTTTGTGATAATAGTACTTAGAGTATGTTAAATACGAATTTCCAAACTTTATGCTAAAAGACACCATTTGATTTTTAATTGTATAACGTTACATGTGTGGTGAGACGACGTCAGGTTTTAATGTAAGATGGATTTGTTTCAACTGGCTTCTTTAGTATAACTATTATAACAACTTGCATCTAGTAAAATTTATAATTACCTAATAATGACTATGGTTTCTTGTAGTTCTTGCAAGATTGAAGCTCTTCTGTCTTAAATGCTTAGCATAGATGTAGACCCCACCTATATTATACACCATTAACATCTGGTGTTTAAATTTTTTTTAAATGTACACGTCTCTAACACTATCTACAATTTTTAGTATGAGCCAGTCCGTATAAGTAGTTCAAATTGATAACAATAGTTCTAATATTATTAAAATAAATCATTATAAAAATAAGTATTTATTAAATTATAGTTCAGTTTCACATATCAATATCGTTTGTATTTATAAATATATAAACATTCACTTCATCTCATATCTTATTATATAAAGCATATAAAGCAGGCATCATTGACGATTATTTGACATTTGGAAAATTTATGACATTTAATGATATGTGTGAAGCGATAGAAAATTACACCAAAAAGAATATGATGCTGTAATCTGAAGGCACATTGTTAGTAATTAGATTTTTTCTTTTTCTTTCTTTAGGCTATGTTTAGTTCAGAGAAAAAGATAAGCGTTTTACGATTTGACTTAATTTAATAGTGAATGTTCTTCACAATTTAAAATTACAACTTAAATAAGTAATGAGGTATAAAAATTAGCAGTTCTATTATTTGTAAATATGGCAATTTGTAAAAGTTATTCATCTCAACTATGACAGTCTTTTAATAAAAAAAAAAATTTTCACTAAAAATGAATAGCTATAAATCAGGAGAAAACAAATTATTGTTATAGTTTGCACCTTAATGATATTAATTCCTAATATAAAAATAAATGGCTGCTGTTGCATAGAAATACAATTTTGAGTCAATTATTTCGAAAAATAATTACTATTTTATAACCGGTTCTGATACACCATCTTACGGATGCAGACATAATAAGCTTATTGCAATTGTAATGATTAAAAGTTGACTCAGAAATGAGACAAGGTCTGTTCACAGCACTGGGACATATAACTTTGTGTTTGGCAGTAGTCTAGGCCTTGGTTTTTAGTATTTGGTGTAAGTGCACCATATTATTAGCTCGCTGACATTTATAAAAAATATATAAAATAGACGAGGAAAAAACATTTTCAGTGTTTTCGTTTCAATATGTTATTAAACAGAGTACAGTTTTTTATTCGTTAAAATATAAACGTTTTAGGATCTGTAAAAATTTCGTAAAAATGATAGGTAACATTTCTTTAAGTCATCATTCCATTTTTTATTTTTAAATAAATTGAGCTTTGTTAGAAATAGACTTTGTAGTTTTAATAAAAAAAAAAGGTTTTGCGTATTTAATTTCTATTCCTCGTATTCAATTTTATTAAGTTTAATCGTTTATTCGCATATGTTTTTCTTTGCGCTGTTATCTTAAGAGTTGTTTAGTGGCTGGCCACAAATTAATTACTGAGACATATTATATTTTTATATAATATATTATAAGATTTCATCTGTTTCCAATCGCCTATTCAATTTGTGTAATCAATAAAAGATAGCAAATTGAAAATGGAGTTGTTTTTTATTTTGTCTATAAACAGGTGTTTATTAAAACATTTATCCCTTAAATATTTAATAAACCTAAATATTATTCCATTTAACTATAAATAATTTTTGTATAAGTAATTTTATATTTTTTATAAGTATCGTAATTACAAATTGAATTTCGTCTTTCGAATTCGAAATATCGAAGTGTTACAATTATATATTGGTTTAATTAATGTAACGCATTACGTTTTTAATAATAGATGTTCATTGGAATTAACACAAAGGGACCTTATTTGGTTTCATAAAAATAGAAATAGTACTATCGGTAAGTAAATCTTCTTTGTAACAATATTTGTCTCATTTATATTCTAAAGGAGAGATGCTATTATTTCCACAGGCACGAGGGCTGGCGAGGTTTCTACAAGGGACTGAAACCAAACTTGGTGCGAGTTGTTCCCGCTACCATGATCACATTCCTGACTTATGAGAATGTTTCCCACTACATGTTGCGTAGGGGACAGCAGTATAAATTGTCAACTTGAGCATTAAAAAAATATATATAAAAGCAATTTTTCAAGGATTTAGACCAGAAACAGAACCTTTTAATTTTTTATTTATTTAGTCTGTGTTGCTTTAACTGTCTCATCTTGTAATATTTTTGAGTGTGTTTTAATAAATATAACATAAGTTCCTCCAAGCTTGGCAAAATATTTCTCCTTAAATAATTCTTTCTATTATAATTAATTCTTGAAAATGCGTGTTTCCCTTATTGCATTTCTTCAAGTTTCGTCAAAAAAATTGTTCAAGATAAGACAGTTAAAGAAAAGTATATTATTACTTTAATTATTCTGATCGTGGGACTATTGATATACTTGTATAGTTTAGAATTTTAAATAATATTAATGCTTACTGTATTTTTGCATTTTCTTAAGATAAAAATTTTAACTTAATATATGTTGGCAAAATTGTATTTTAATTAAAAAGGGTTTAAGAAAGCGATGCGAAATAAAAGCGTATGTGTGATTTTTTAAATTTGATATTTTTTTGATTCTTGCTAGAGCCAAGAGGATTAGGCTATTGTACTCGAAGTTAAATGAAATGCATATTTTAGTTTGATTGTTAGTATAAATAACTTGATAAAATAAAGTAGATACAAGTTATTAATGGGGCATTATTTTCTAATTATTTACCAAGCTTTTATTTTTTATTTCATTAGTGTTAAATAAAATAGCAAACATGTCACCTACTTTTGTCAAATTATTTTAATTTAATGTACGAAATATATTACTACACAGGATTTCATTGCCTTTGAATTAGTACGATTTTAATATTAGACAATGTTGTTGATTTTTGTTTTATTTTCTTACTGTTGGTTGGCATTATACAGTGGAGTTTTACTCCGCTGTATAATGCCGAAGAATTATCAACAAATGTTGTCTGTCGGGTTTTATTTGAAATTTACCTACTTTATATTATTATTATATTATAATTTAATAAAACTGAAAGGTAGATGTTTGTCTTTTACATTAAAACGCTGGACAGATTGCGTTAAAATTTAAATAGATTAATTAGGTACCTTAAAACGATATAGGAAACATTTTAGTTCGATATTAGTGTTTCTACAATATGCTTTATCATAGACAAGTTACGAGTAATAAGCACTTTGCAATTTTTCATCATTTACTCACAAATAGTAAGGTCAGTTAAACGAGATCTAATAATATGTTGGTAAATATTTAAAGAAAAGATACTTAGTCATTTTTAATATCTAAGTTAAATATTCATAATATTCCATTTTTTTATTATTAATCAAAATTTCTAAAGTTGTGGATGTTGTCGGCTCGGTGGCGCAGTGGCTTAGCAATGACTTTCGGCGCTGAAGGCCGCGGACTTTAAATCCCACACGGGGCAAGTATTTGTATGGCTTACAAAGAATTGTTCAGGGTCTGGATGTTTGTACTTGTGAAATTTATATATGTAAACTACCTCTACGATACAGGAGAAAATCCTAGTTTGGGCGGTAGCAGTTACGTAAGTTATCGTAAAACGGGATGAATAGCAATCAATGATTTTCAATTTTGTCCAAAGAATTTGTTGTCAATAACTATTTTTTTTACCTCAGGTGATTTTATATTATGTCCGGTACCATATAGGGAGAGCTATAACAATATTTTTTTAACTATAAGCATAGGTTTTCCAGAAAATTTGTAAAATATTACCATTTCTATTCACCTAAACGACTGGGGTCAATAGAAACGCGTAAAGGGGTGAATGGAAAAACTGTTAGGGCTGCCACAAATTACTTTTATCCAACATGCAAAAATATAAGGTTCTGTCTTCAAAATTTTTTTTGTTTGCGATTTAAACAATTTATATTATATATTTAATTTATGTTTATAAACATAAATATATTATTTGTATTTTAACTGATTTCATTTTTACGGAATGTTAATGAACTCTATTCAATAATTCAAACAAGATGCTTAACAGTTTATTCGTATTTTTATTTGAATGAAATAAAACAAAATAAAAAACAATTTTCTGAATTAAAAGTCGAATATACGACGAAAAATATATATAACAATAATTATAAATCTTCTGAACTTATCAATTATCATAACAAAGTTATCACAGGTAATCAACTTGAGCCTAGGTTATAGATTTGTATAGAACCAGTACTACTATGTAAAACTAATCCAAATTCTTAAAGATTACCAAACTATACTATCTGGATCTTCTAGTTCACATCATCCTCTTCTAGAACTTTTAATATTTCATCACTATTATTGTAGTAATTATTTATTTGGTTTTTTCCTTGGCAATTTAATGAGATCTTGTACCGTACAGTCTTGCTTTTCTTTATAATAGGTAATTTGTATTTTTTGTTATACTGACTGTCATTCACTAACTCATTGGATATAATTTTTATTTTACTCTCCATAATATTATTGTCATCAGCAGTTTTTCCAGTACTGATCGTAACCTCTTCACATAAGCTATCAAAAAAGAGAATGGGTAGAGTTTTGATGTCTATATTATTATGTATTTTGCACTATAATTCTTCTATGTTATTATCATAATAATCTTTGTAAGCCGTGACGTTATCGTAATTTTCCTGTCTTGTATTTCCGCATTTTTTTGTCCTGCGTTGTTATTTAATTCTTTCCGTTCTTTATTGTTGTTATCATTATTGGCCTTGTCTTCTCTTTCTATTCTTTCTAAACTTGATTTTTTTGTTATTTTCTCGATATCTTTACCTTTAGTCTTGTTGTTTTCTATATTATTGTCGAAATTTTCTTTTTCTTGTATTTCTTTTGCTTCCATATAGGGTCTTAGTTTTTTTTCCAATCCCTTTACCTTTTTCATTGTTAGGTTCTATTTTATTAGGGCAATTAATTTTTCTTCATTTGCTTTTATTTTCAAGTATGTCATTTTTTTTTACCTTTTTTTATTTTTATTAATTAAACCTGATGGACCACTAGTACTTGTATCGTATTTTTTTTTTTTTTGGATTTTCCATACTGTAATCAACATCAGTTTCTGCATAATCTTCAATTTCTTCTGCAGCGACACTTTTACCTGGGAGTACATTGAGTTTTCTGTTTCTTTTAGGATTCATGATGTTCATGGAACCATATCTCATTTTTTTGAGGAGTGTTACAACAGAATCTTTCACAGCACTTTGATGGTCTGCACCTAAATCTACGTCGGGAAGTCTGGCTAATATTTCATCTACATTTAAAGGGCTAATCCCTGTTTTCTTAAATCCAGCAATAATATTCCTTGAAGCATTTATATTAAGGTCATCAATTAACAATTTTAATAATTTTGAAAAGCAACCTTTTGGAATCGTGGGTAATTGCTCCAGGCACGCTTCATTGGACGAAAAAATTCCACGTCCAGCGGTTGCGTCAGGTGAGTTGAGTTGGCTGGTAAGAATACAAAATCGATATTGTGCACTTTACATGTTCGGATCAAATCTGCTGATAAATGTGAAGACAGATTGTCTCCAATTAAGCATTTTTTGCCTGGTAAATCATATTTTGCACCCAGTCCTCAAAAGTGGTTCCATCAAACCATCCAGATGTCGACCTGTTATATCGAGTACCAATCAGGACCTTGTTGAACCCAGGAGTCATATAAATGGGTTGCTTTGTATACTACATATGGCGGTAACAATTTACCATCTGCGGTACCAAATTGCCATCATAATAGATACGGAAGCCTTCGTATGGTTTAAAACCCTTTCAGGGTACTTGCACCCCCGCTTGACCAATATTTTCTTCCGCCCATGGTCGTCCGACAAATTTGTCTCATCATAATTTAAAATGTTAGAAGTAGGTACTCCATTTAAAAACTTCTCAAGTTCGATGAAATATTCTTTAATTGTATCTGGAGATACCTTAGCTCTCACGCTTGATATTTTCACAAACTCTTTGAGAAATCTCATTTTTGTGTCTTAACAGAAAGCTCTGCACAAAATCCGGTCCTGGAAAATTATTTTTAAATCTCTTATAAGATAGGTATAGCCCATAAGAGATTTAAAAATAATTTTCCAATTTTTTTTAAAATTAAGATACATTTTTATTATGTATCTGAGATCCATAGTATCTAGGGGATATCTCATTTGCGCATTTGTTTATGTTTTCTATTAAGAACATTTCAGTTTCATCGGATAAAGCTCTGGCCTCCTTGTCGCTTCATATCCCGGGTACTGTGACGATACAACACCGATTTGTGTATGCCATATTTTAGCAACTTCTTCTAATTTAACATTTCGAGGAGTTAAATACTCTTCCACAGCTTTTTTTTATTATTTCCGTGTCATATTTTTTACTTTTTCGGCATGTTGAATATAGGTACCTACGGCGGTATGTACCTGTAAATAAAAATTATCACTTTAAATAGATTATTTATTTATCAATCACTAAATCCACAGCTCTCAGATACTATACCTATATATTATGGACTTACTATTTATTAATACAGAAACTATAAAAGTGGTTATTTAGTTATGTTAACAGTTTTTGGCAACCCTATTTATTTATCTCTGTTGACCCCTCATAAGTTTCTATTCACACATTAAGCGTTTCTATTATTCCTACTATATTTCCATTAAACCCATACTACTGTTCTATTCCCCCTTCAATAGATTCTATTAACCCCTTTTAAAAAAAAATTACACGTACTGTGATTTTAACAAATTTTTGAAATTTAATTACGGATTCTCACTTACCTTCACTGAATTTTTAAAATTTATCACACAAGTAATAAGATAAACATAAAACAGCACAATTCACTAATTTTTACCACCTAAAATTAAGAGTTGCGGCAGTTAAATTAAACGCGTTCACAGAAGGTAGACTTTGAAGTAAATTTTTAAGGATAAATGACATTTAAAAATTGTTGCTAACGCAAAGAAAAAATGTTGATGTGTAATTTAAAATTCTACCAAAATCCTTCAACGAAAAATAGTCAAATATTAACCTTGAAAACTTTCTTGATATATTTTCTATTCACCCCGCAATTGCTATACACCCCGTTTTACGGTACGTAACGTTAGGAATAAAAAATAAATATGCGGCAAAGACAAAGTCACACTGTTTGGGTCTCTAAGGCCTATGCACACGGTGCGTTGCGGCGGAGGCGCGACGCCGGAGCGGTGTCGCAGCGGCGTCCTGCATATAAAAATCCATGGAATGTCACACGACGTCCACCGGGCATGCTACCCGCGAGACGAGTGGTGTATGCGTTGCAACGCCGGTGCCGCACCGGTCAGTTGTTTACATAGATAATATACTATAGAGGGCAGTTGTTTACGTGGCATAAGACAGAGAACACGCTTGCTTGTTTTTTTTTTTTTGGTTAATTACTTACCTAGTTATATATTCGAAATTTAAAAAAATGAGCACCAACGAAGACGAAATTGATATGGACTACCTCATTGCGTTAGTACAGGAAAGAGAAATTCGTTACGGCGCCGTAGCAACGCCGCGACGCCGTACCATCCGTGTGCCCAGCAATGCGGCGAAATCTTGCCGCGCCGCCGCCGCAACGTACCGTGTGCACTGTGCATAGGCTCTAACGTAACTTAAATTAAAAAATTTAAAAACCCTCGAAACAGAAAGAGCTGATGATCTTCAAACGGCTGAAAAGATTTTCTTGAATCATAGCTAAGAACACTCAAGTCACCTTTCAAACAAAAAAAAATCTAAATAGTTTCATCAGTTTGGGAGCTACGATGCCACAGACAGACACACAGATACACACGTTCAACATATAACACCCCTCATTTTCGTCGTGGGTAAAATACAAACGTAAACTAGCAGCATTACAGGATCAGCAATCGTCGGCGGGCAAGTTCCAAAATTTTGTATAAATTTAGGTACCTATATAAAGGTAAAGTAAAGTTACAGCCTATATACTTTCACATACAGCAGCAGCACAAACCTCCGCTCATATTATCTGATAGGGTATGGAATGATTAGCCTCTAGGTACCACGACCCTACTTAATAATTATTACATGAATTCATTATACTTACTCATACATAAAAGTTAAAGTTAAATATTATAATATATTAAGTTACTTTATTTAAAGTTACACCACGGCTGTCAACCTAGTTCCTTTTACATTTAGTTGTTAATACACTTTTTTAGTATGTAAAAAAAAGCACAAAAATAATTTAAAATAACATTAAATATCGTTGTCTCCTTTTAATACAGCACCACAATAAGGTAGTTAGGATTTTATTGGCTTTTCTTAAATTAGGTACCTATTTAATGATAGATGTAAGTAGTTTAATATTTCGATGAATTGTATTTGATTTATTCCACAGCGAGTGATGTTGCCATTTTCAGATATTTTAGAAATAGGATATTTTGTTTGTACTTTATTATTATTTAAATAAATGGTAGTAAACTAATTTCTTTTTGATTTTTAATCATCTAAAATAAATCTAAAAATAACTGACTCTTAACTTTCAAATCGGAACGTATCGGTGGTCAGTGGATGTATTGTTGATTAGAGCCAGAAAAAGGAAAATGGCGCCACTAGCTTTTTTTTTATAAAATTGAAGTGACAAACGAATTACGACCCACTTGATGGTAAGTGTGCTTACTGCAGCTCATGGACACCTGCAATCCTTCAACCAACTTCAAACTAAGGAGGCTACAGATGCCTTGTCACCTCTAGCGACTAACCTGGAATACCTCGCAGCCTGTAATTATATAATAATAATAATAATAAATTTCATTGTTTATAAAATCAATTTTATTTTTCTTTGATAATTGTAAAGCGCCTAAAAACGGTACGAATAATTTTGCGCATGTATTGAATTTTTTTTTTCTTAATGAATTTTTTCTTAATTTTTTTTTCTTAATGCTTTTTTATTTATTGTTAAAAACGTTACCTCCACACTAGGATTTTCTCCTGTATCGTGGGGGCAGTTTACACACATAAATTTCACAAGGACAAACATCCAGACCCGGAACAATTATTTGTAGACCATACAAATACTTGTTCCGTGCGGGATTCGAACCCGCGGCCCTTAGTGCAGCAACTCATTGCTAAGCCACTGCGCCGCTGGCTCTATACCCTTCATATCGGTACACGGTAGTGCAAGCACTGCTGCTTGACGGCATAAATACTTGAGAGGGTGGTATATTCCAACGGACTCCTAGCCAGAAAAGAAGTCCTGCCAGGAGTAGTAGTGTAGTTAATATACTGTAGAGTTGTTAAATACTCTAGCCGTTACAGCCTATTAAAGTCTACTGCCGAACATTGGCATCCCCCTAGATTGCCTCATAGGGGATCCCCCCTATTTGCATAGTTGCCACACTTGGCAAGCGGGTTGGCAACCGCAGTGTTTTATTTTCTGCCGTTATTAGAAAGACGCTGCTGCCCATCTCCCGATTTGTTTTCCTCTGTCGCCTCTTACGACACCCACGGGATGATATGCGATAGTGTATATTCTTACACCGCTACTACACGGTAAGAATACTCTATAGTTGTAGTTTATGTTCTCACATAAGCTTCGCTTAATGCATCAAAATAATATGACATGACGGGCTTCGTGTCACAACATCCATCAGCTTTGATAGAATGTAATTGGTGGAACTATACAGTCAGGAACAGGTAAGAGCGAGTACTCCCGTTATATTTTATGGTACAATATATTAAATGAAATCATAGCGATGTGATTACATATTATGTTCCATAATATACTTTTTTATAGAAATAAGAGTGACAAACTGGCATACAGTCCACCTAATTATAATTAGATGCAGTAGCCCGCTTATTCTCGATTAAGAATATAAAAAAAAATGCAGATGCGCTTTCACCTCCTCGAGGGTCACATCCTAAGATAGAATTCCTCGTTTAGGTAACGCACAGAAAATTAGCGTTCAATAGCAGCATCATGCTCTCCGGGCGAGTCAACTATTTATGCTGCAGCAACACTACAGCGTGGTTCAACCATATACGTTTAATGTATGGAACGTCTGCACGGAAAACAATTTTTTTTTTGTTTCTCAGCCCACACGTGTAATTAAGTGGTCTGTGTTCTCAGATTTTTTTTATAGAATACAGGTGACAATTATACGGGCATGCACGGAAAACAAATGTTTTTTTTCTCAGCCCAGACGTCTAATTAAGTGGTCTGTGTTCTCAGATTTTCTTTATAGAATACAGGTGACAATTATACGGGCACACATTTCACCTGATGGTAAGTGGATGCTGTGGTCCATATACATCTACATCAATCCTCAATTAATATGCAGATGCGTTGTCACCCCTGAGGACTAAGATGGAATGCCTCGTTTCCAGTAAAAAGGGTCTCCGGTTCTCTACACTCACCATGCGAAACACAATAGCATTGAGCTGCTATCTATTAATTAAAAACTTAAGCGGTTTAATTTATATTTATAAATTTACAAAACCCGGTTATTTGATAGTCCCGAGCTTAAAGTCTTAGTGACGAAAAAAATCGCTTAGTCGCGGCGCCATACTCTGTGAAATTTGACATATTATGCGCGAACTAAAATGTAAAGTATGGAATTTCATGGCAAATACAGATACAGCATTGAAACGTGAGCAGGCTCGATCCCTGATTGCTTTTGAAATTAGCATTTGCAACTTGAGTACCTACTCACTGGGTACTCTGCTTAGCAGTGAAGGAAAATAACAATATACACAAACTCTCACGCCTGTCACTCAGAGGGGTAGGCAGAGTACTTCATTATTAGCATCATCATTACAACCCTCTTCAAGCCCACTATTAATATAGGCCTCCGCCAAGGCCACAAAAGACGATCCTGAGCCACCTGTATCAATTACCTGCATCGCTTACCAGGTCATCACTCTATCCAGTGCAGGGCTGCTCTACATTTCGCTTATTATAACGTGGCTGCCACTCAAGAACTTTTTTCCCCATCGGTCGTCGGTTCTTTGAGCTTATATGGCGAAACTTTAGTTTATAAGTTGTAGTAAACCTAGTCACAACACTTCTCTCATCAAAGATTTTATAAGTATATAATTTAAATATTTGCTTCTTATGACCATTGCTTTAATCTAATGCTCTTTCTACCACACCCAACTTTCACTTCCATACATTAAGGTAAGTGCTAACACAGCATTGTAAATTGCGATACGCGTACGTGCTCTTTTTGACACATTCTGACTACCCACAATAGAGTAAAGAGTTCCTTCCATGTACCTGTGTGTCCTGCATTTACTCTTCGTTCTTTAACCTTGTCATATATACCTAACATCCTTGCTAAACACACAATCACAATCACACAAACACAAAGTTACAAACTCATCCACTTTCTCAACCAACGCTCCTATTCCTATTTCACTTAGCTTATATTTTCTTCCCTTTTAAAAACCATCATCTTTCGTCTTACTTGCTATACTTTCATTACCCTTTCTTTTGAAGATATGCATGTTCATTAATGTAAGGAAAATAACTAGATGACCTATTATAGGTCCCATACATGTCGCAGTAAGATAGTTAAAGCCGCGATATAGTTACATCCTCAGGGATATAGGATCTTACTAGACTAATCTAGTGAAATTATTATAATTGTAAACGGAATGTACAGGAGAAACAAATTTCGTCACATTGACATTGGATCGGGTGGCCCAAGGGCCACCCTAAAGCCGCGTTCATTATAATATTATAAAATATAATATTGAAATTATTCAACTGTTTTAATTTAAAAAAATCAAAAAGAATTAAGTCAAAAGTGGTTTAGACTAACAAATTACAAACAAACTACAATTATAATTATCTTACTAGATTAGTCTAGTTAAGTAAGATAGTTATGAACCGTTCGCATTATAACTATGTTATGGTTCATAGCTATATCCCTATGGATATAACTATATCACAGCTTTAACTATCTTACTGCGACATATATAAATATCATGTCTGTCTGTGAAATAACACTTGCACATTTTTAAAGCAAAATAAGATATAAATAATAAAAAATAAAATTTGAAGCTACAAAATGTTCGAATGTTAATACTATTAGTATTAAATTGAGCAAAATCCTGGTTAACGTTTATAGGATACTACTTTTCTTTTTGCAAAACAAGTCAAACTTAATAATTCTAAGATGACTGCCTATTTTGCCTATTTGATAAAAGATTATTATTGATGAAGCGATATGGAAGTGTTCAATGCACGATGGAAGGAGCAATCGTTCAAAAGTGAACGAGTCCACTAGAATCTGTACATTAGGCAAATATTAAACTTATTACCCGTATCGTTATCTTTTCCATGAGACGACATACAGTACGTCCGCGCATCGCGGCAGTCGCGACACGGGAAACGGAGATGTTGACGCTACAAAAAACATAAGGTCGATGAAAATTATAAACAGTTTATAGCAAACTTGTGCTAAAATTGTTCGGAATAATAATAATATGGTAAGGAAGTTTATATTTCCATATTTAGATGGCTGTTTACCCTTAATAAGTTCGTAAATGTAAACATTTTTGAATGATTAGTGGCTTATTCTGTCATGATTCTGTACGTGCTCGTAAATCAACTGCTTTATGCAATGTCTAAGGTATTAAAGCCTTGTATTGTATTTTTAATCAAGTTAAAAAACGAGGTTCTATTGACATATCGATTTTTTATGTATTTAAGAACAATTTTTTTAGGTAGTTTTTATTTTCACTACGTTTCTCTGAGATGATCACTGATTCTCGGAAACGACGAAACCGATTAATAAAATATATGATAAATAAGTGGTGGTCCCATATAAATATAAGAATAAAAGTATATCCTTAAAAGTGGAAAAATAGGGCGTGAAAATTTTAATGTATATCTATTTAAACGAGATTCTAGTTGTTACCTCGAACTCGAACTGTGATATTCTTTTGATCACCCAAAAACTATACTTTTAATAATTATATTTTTTATTTTTAATGGAATACTTTTCAGAATATGCTTTAAATTGCATTTTGTCAGTTCATACTAGTTCTAGGTATGCACTTGCTGTTATTACAAACAAGTGTAAGGAAAATAACTAGATGACCTATTATAGGTCCCATACATGTCGCAGTAAGATAGTTAAAGCCGCGATATAGTTACATCCTTAGGGATATAGGATATACATAGCTATAAACCGTAATATAGTTAGGTATATGAAAGCAGTTCATAACTATCTTACTAGACTAATCTAGTGAAATTATTATAATTGTAAACGGAATGTACAGGAGAAACAAATTTCGTCACATTGACATTAGATCGGGTCTCCCAAGGGCCACCCTAAAGCCGCGTTCATTATAATGATATAAAATATAATATTGAAATTATTTAACCGTTTTAATTTAAAGTTGTCAGAGACCAAACGGAAGGGCAGTGGTACTGAAGAGCTCCCTGGTGGGCGTTAGCTCTATGGTCCAGGTCCCGGAGGCAGAGCGCCCGCCAGGGAGTGGGGGTGCTGCTGTCGTCTCGGTTGGTCGATGTTATGACTGAATATAAGATTGTGAACTCAAGACTACTCTGGGTTCGCTTTAAATTGGGACTGACGAAGTTATTCTTTTGGCTGTTTATGCGCCGGTAGCTTCGTCGTCCAGGGCTGAGCTGGAGGAGTTTTGGGAGAATGTAAGAGAAGTTCTAGATTTGGCTAGGAAAACGAAAGAATTGTTGTATGTGGTGATTTGAATGGATGGTTGGTACCGCTCGACCAGGGTACGAGTCGGTGCTTAAAAGTTTGGCGATAAAAGAGTTAATGATGCTGGCAAGCTTATACTAGCGGTATGCAAGGAAAGGGTCTTCTGTGACAAACACTATGTTTAATCACAAGAAAATCCATATGTATACTAGAAAGTAAGAATGAGAGAAGTATGATCGATTTGTTCCTGGTGGATGACCGACTGCGAAAACAGGTGATGGATACGCGAGTGTTCAGGGGTGCTGACCTAGGAACGGATCACTATCTAGTGATCACTAGATTTAGGGGTTTGTTCGCGGGTTGGCGCTACCGGACGGCGGTAACAGAACCGCAATCGGTCTGTCGCATCCGAAGTTGGAAGCTTCAGGAAGCGGATACTAGGGACAAATATCATGCGAGGGTAGCCGAAAAGCTTGACACCATCGATGGCAGAAATGAATGTGTGGAGAGAACATGGCAGAACCTTAGGGATGGAATGGTAAGTGCAGCGGAAGAAGTATGTGGAACAATAAAAAGAGGCAGTAGTAAAAGAAGAGATGCATGGTGGAATGATGAAGTGAAAGAAGCTGTAAAGAAGAAGAAGAAAGCATGGTTAGACTACTTGGCCTCTAGTAATGATAAGGATATGAGAGAGAAGATGAAAGAAAGATATAAGCTGCAGAAAGTTCACACGAAAGCATTGATTGAGGAAATGCGTGAAAAGTGTAGAATGGAAGCGGACAAAAGGTTGTCGCACAACTTTAGGGAGAACTCCAAACTCTTCTGGAAAGAGGTTGGAAGGACCCGAAGTGGTGCGACGGCATTAAGAATGAACAAAGTGCTTGAGAACTAATGACGTCCTCACAGAAAATCGGACGTCATGCAGCGATGGAGCGAATTTTATAGAGAAATGTATGCGTGTGATGATCTTAGTGAGGATCCGGGGATGACTCCGTGACTGGTACGCCAGACCTGGACCTCGATGACGCTGAGGTCATCAGTATGAAAGAGATTGAACGTGCGATTCGAAGTTTGAAATGTGGTAAGGCCGCGGGACTAGACAGAGTTACTGCTGAAATGATCAAGTATGGTGGGCCTCGCATCTGGGACAGCTTTCATCTGCTGTGCATTTGTGCTGGCGGACGGGGACGTCCCGGATGATTGGCGATCCGCAATCATTGTGCCTTTATATAAAGGTAAAGGTTCACATTTTGACTGCAGGTGCTATCGGGCGATCAGCCTGACCAGTTTAGCAAGTAAAGTATACTGAAGGTTTTGACGTAGGATGCAAGAGAAATCGAAAGATTTCTATGGGAGGCTCAATGCGGATTTAGACCTGGAAGAGGATGCACGGATCAAATATTTTCTCTCCGCATGATCACGGAGAAGCTTCTGGCTGCTAACCAGAAGATTTTCTGTGCTGTGGATCTTGAGAAAGCATTTGATAAGGTTGTAAGAAGAAAATGTGGAATTGTTGCCGGGTACGGTGTGGATGGTCGATTGCTAAGGGCTGTGCAGGCACTTTACTGCGACTGTAAAGCCTGTGTGCGGGTAGGGCATGACCTGTCACCCATGTTTAGCGTCCAAACGGGAGTAAAACAGGGTTGTGTCATGTCTTCCTGGCTGTTCATACTATATCTCGACAGCTGTTTACAGAAGCTGAAAGATAGCTGTCTGGGTGTGAAATTGGGTGACATAAAAGTAAATTGTCTGCTGTATGCTGATGATGCAGTGCTTATTGCACCATCAGAGGCAGAACTGCGGGCATTAGTCACGCGTATGAAAGAGGAATGTGAAATTAAAGGTCTCCGTTTGAATGCCAATAAAACTAAGGTTCTGGTATTTGAAAGGGACGAAGAGAGAACGAAGTGTGAAATATGGGTAAATCAAGAATGTCTAGAACAGGTAAATGAAATTGTATACTTGGGGAGTGCTTTAGCCGGGATGGAAGATGTGATTTAGATGTGGACAGGCGTGTCGCTGCCGGGAACAAAGTCAATGGTGCCTTGACTGCTTTAGTCAAAAGGCAAGGCGTAGTGAAGAGCGCACGCCTTGCAATACATAACGCAGTGTTGGTACCAACTTTGTTATATGGCAGCGAAACCTGGGTATGCCAGAAGAAGCATAAAAGCAAGTTGAATGCAGTGGAGATGCGATCTCTGTAAAATGTGCGGCGTTACCATGGCTGACCGAAAGCGAAACGAAGAGATTCGCAATATGGCAGGTTTGAAAGATGACCTTATCACAAAAATTGATAAGGGCGTGCTTCGATGGTTTGGGCACGTTGAGCGAATGAGTGAAGACCGAATGGTGAAGAAAATATATAGCGCGAAAGTTAATATTAAAAGGTGTCGAGGTAGACCGAGACTAACTTTCGAAGACCATGTGAGCAAACTGCTCGAAGAGGGGAGGGTCAAGAGTACTCGGATACCTAGACGTGCATGCATGAAGAAGATTATGAATCTGAAAGAAGCGAAAGAGATATGTAAGGATCGTGACACTTGGCGATCTGTTCTCTGGCTACCCTGTCAGGGATTGTGCGTGAAGATAAGTAAGTAAGTTTTAATTTAAAAAAAAAAAGTATTAAGTCAAAAGTGGTTTAGACTAACAAATTACAAACAAACTACAATTATAATTATCTTACTAGATTAGTCTAGTTAAGTACGATAGTTATGAACCGTTGGCATTATAACTATGTTATGGTTTATAGCTATATCCCTATGGATATAACTATATCACAGCTTTAACTATCTTACTGCGACATATATAAATATCATGTCTGCCTGTGAAATAACACTTGCACATTTTTAAAGCAAAATAAGATATAAATAATAAAAAATAAAATTTGAAGCTACAAAATGTTCGAATGTTAATACTATTAGTATTAAATTGAGCAAAATCCTGGTTAACGTTTATAGGATACTACTTTTACTTTTCTTTTGCAAAAACAAGTCAAACTTAATAATTCTAAGATGACTGCCTATTTTGCCTATTTGATAAAGATTATTATTGATGAAGCGATATGGAAGTGTTCAATGCACACGATGGAAGGAGCAATCGTTCAAAAAGTGAACGAGTCCACTAGAAATCTGTACATTAGGCAAATATTAAACTTATTACCCGTATCGTTATCTTTTCCATGTGAGACGACATACAGTACGTCCGCGCGCATCGCGGCAGTCGCGACACGGGAAACGGAGATGTTGACGCTACAAGAAAAACATAAGGTCGATGAAAATTATAAACAGTTTATAGCAAACTTGTGCTTCTAAAATTGTTCGGAATAATAATAATATGGTAAGGAAGTTTATATTTCACATATTTAGATGGCGCTGTTTACCCTTAATAAGTTCGTAAAATGTAAACATTTTTGAATGATTAGTGGCTTATTCTGTTATGATTCTGTACGTGCTCGTAAATCAACTGCTTTATGCAATGTCTAAGGTATTAAAGCCTTGTATTGTATTTTTAACCAAGTTAAAAAAAACGAGGTTCTATCGACATATCGATTTTTATGTATTTAAGTACAATTTTTTTAGGTAGTTCTTATTTTTACTACGTTTCTCCGAGATGATCACTGATTCTCGGAAACGACTAAACCGATTTATAAAATATATGATAAATAAGTGGTGGTCCCATATAAATATAAAGAATAAAAGTATATCCTTAAAAGTGGAAAAATAGGGCGTGAAAATTTTAATGTATATCTATTTAAACGAGATTCTAGTTGTTACCTCGAACTCGAACTTGTGATATTCTTTTGATCACCCAAAAACTATACTTTTAATAATTATATTTTTTATTTTTAATGGAATACTTTTCAGAATATGCTTTAAATTGCATTTTGTCAGTTCATACTAGTTCTAGGTATGCACTTGCTGTTATTACAAACAAGAAGTGTTATGAATGTAACTGGATTTCATGCAACGTTGTTAACTTACTTATTAATAAATATACTCTTAGATAACCTTAGGTTTTAAGGGTAAATGTAATCGATATAGTAAAGGTTGGACAGTCTGTCTAGGTTACGTAATTGAGAAATTAAACAAAATAATAATTATTTTTGTTCATATTGTGTCTGAAATACTTAGAGCTAGTGTTAAACCAAATTAGGTGCATAGATTTAATGAATTCCATCCATCCATCCATTACAACCTACATAAGTGCACTAGGTCTTCCTCATAGATTGCCTCATAGAGAGGATTTTGCCATAGTTGCCACGCTTGGCATTCGGGTTGGCAATCGCAGTATTTTATAATATTGAATTGTTACCAGGAAGATTCTGCTGTCCCTCTCCTGTTTCACTTTTCCTCTGTCCTGTTGTTTTTCCGGACGCCCATGCGACTGTATGGGGTAGTGGATATTCTCACACCGCCACTACACGGTAATTTACCTTCATTCTTACTTACACGGTAATCGCATCGTAATAATTAATCAGGGTATCGATTTATATTCTTTTAGAGCTACCCGCTTAAAGTACTAAATTGTACGAGTTCGACCATGTAGTACTCTTATAACTATTTTATGACGTATGTAAGTACCTAATCACTAACCATCAAAGGATGAAAATTGATGAGAAGTGACCTAGGACAACTTACAATAGATCATTCAACGAGTTTCAATGTATTCAATACAAAATTGTCCTCATTTAATAGAGCCGAGTAATGTGAATAGAAATAAAATTTTGATTGTGTTACTGTGACATAATTGAAACTTTTTAATAGTAGGTATCATATGCTGTGTAGTGTGGATGTGATGTTGTAAGAAGTTTATCACCCCATTTCATCCCACGGGCGTCCTAAGAGGCGACCAGGGGAAATGCCAGTTTTTTACATTTTGTTATGTTAATGATATTTAAAAATATAATATAGTTTGATACATACCCTATGTTGCATAAAGTGTACGAAATTGATTGATTGTGGTTGTGACGCACGATAGATCATGCCGTTCTGAATTAAGTGGCACTTTTTTTTAAATAAAATAAAAGTAATAAACGAGGACACAGTCCACCTGATGGTAAATGGATACTGCGGCCCATAGAAATCTATATTTATCCTAGATTAAGAATCAAAAGGCAGACGAGTTGTTACCCCTGAGAACTAAGAAGGAATGCCTCATATTCAATAAAATGGGTCTCCGGTTCTCTACACTCAACGCAGCAGCATTACGCTAGTAATCTGTGAGTGCGTGGCTGGTTCTTCCGCGGTCGAGACGACGCATTCGTGTCACAACCGTAATATAGCTGTAGCATGACTTAATCACGTACATATAAAAGCCGCCTTAAGAATATATACATGGAGGTGGTTCTTTTTACGGAAGTAGCTAATGAAGTTTAAAAAAAGGCAAAGTTAATACAATAAGTGTTTTGTACTATCAGTATAAAAGAGATCAGTATACTACTATGTGTGTTAAATGTTGTGTATAAATAAATGTATGTGAAAGACGCGACAGAAGTATGTCAGGATCTGTCTGTGTCAGTCTTTATAGGGTGACGGGCGGGAGAGTTTATGTAATGTTTTGTTTATATTACATATGAAATTAGCGTTTTGTACGGGAGGAATATAAAGTCAATTTTTTTTGTAAAATGTATTTAATTAATCAAAGTATGCACCGTTGTTATCAATGCACTTTTGTCATCTCATAGGTAGTTCATTGATCCTTTACTAAAAACCATGGGGGCGAGAATCAATAAACTCTTTGAAGGCGGTTTGGACTGCCGCATCGGAGTTGAATTTTTTTCCTTGTAAGAAGTTGTCCAAATTCCGGAAAAAAATGGTAATCTGTTGGAGCAAGGTCCGGGGAGTACGGTGGATGTCGCAGATATTCCAATTGTAGCTCATCTAACTTAGTGGTTGTTTGTCGTGCAGTGTGTGGTCTTGCATTATCGTGAAGCAGCAGTGGCCTAGAGCGATTGACCAATCTCGGTTGTTTAGCAGCTAATTCTTCCTTCATGGTTTGCAATTGCTGACAATAGATATCTGCCGTAATCGTTTGGCCAGATTTTAGAAAGCTGTAGTGAACGACACCGGCGCTAGTCCACCAAACACTCGCAAGTAACTTTTTCTGAGTCAATTTTCGTTTATTGCAGGATTTGGCTGGGTCTCCAGGGTTCAGCCATTGTGACGAGCATTTCCGATTATCGTACAGTATCCACTTTTCATCACAAGTAATGATTCGATTTAAAATCCCTTCATTATTGTGTCGGTTGAGCAAAGTAACACAGCAGTCGCCGCGTGTTTGCAAGTTCGATTCACTCAATTCATGAGGTACCCATCGTTCAAGTTTTTTTACTTTCTCGATTTGCTTCAAGTGGATTAATACAGTTTTATCACTTACCCCGAAGCCTGCAGCTATCTCTGAAGTGCTTTGTGATGGATCCGCTTCCACAATAGCCTTTAATTCTTCATTTTCCACTTTGATCTCCGGCCGTCCACGGGGTTGATTCTGAAGGTCGAAATTTCCAGAACGAAAATGTTGAAACCAAAAACGTACCGTGCTTTCTTTTGCGACACCAGCGCCGTACACATCATTAATCCTTCGAGCTGTTTCTGCAGCACTGGTGCCACGGTAGAACTCGTACTCGTAAATATACCGATATTTCATGTTTTCCATTGTGCGGTAATAAGCGACGCCAAAAAAAAAAAATGAGGAAAAAACAAATGAATGACTGTTTTCAAAACTCAAATGTACCAGCTAAATGAATTTATAAATTTGAATTTGGAATTCTTAACCAAAGAGGAGATATTTCAGATCAAAGTGGTCAGTACGACAAAACGCTAATTTCATATGTAAGGACCTAATATTATGAAACGGAGCATCAAATATCTTTAGACATCGAGGTAATTCTATAAGTGTTTTTTTTTGAGAATGAAACTCTCAAAACATTGTGTCGTCGAATATGAAAATGTGTAGGTGACGCATATAAAGAGGTTTTCAGCGTGTAAGATTATGATCTACGCAAAGTTATAAATAATAATAATTTGTTTATTTAAAAAAGGGGTAAATATAAGCGTGATAAAGCTGGTATCTTTATTTAGACATTGATAAAGACAGCAAGTTCCTCTGGACGAAAGTCTTACTTATGATGTGTGAGGCCAGATCGTAAATTTTTTATGTATAGTAACTTAAAATGTAGGTATCTAAAGAAATTTCCTTTTTACAAATCTTTTTTCTTCTTTAAATAAGGTTTTTTTTTAAATAGAAAAATTTACTAGGTGGTACGACTACTTTTCTGCCTATGATTCCGTCGGGGTAGATACCATCCTCTTACTTTTTTAGCCGCCAAGCAGCAGTGCGTGCACTGTGTGCTGTGTTTAGTTCTGAAGGGTTTAGTTTAGAGAGCCAGTATAAATACAGACTGTGAGACATTCTATATTAGTTCTCAGAAGTGACAACGCATCTGTAGCTTTTTTTGTCTGAAGTTAGTTGCAGGTGTACAAGGGCTGCAGTAACCACATGCCATCAGGTGGAATGTAAGTTCGTTTGTCGCTTTTTATCTTTTTTTTTATAGAATAAGGGTGACAAAAGAGCAGACAGTCCACCTGATGGTAAGTGGTTGCTGTGGCCCATAGACATCTGCATCTATCCTCGTTTGCGAATCAAAATGCATTTGCGTTGTCAGCCGTGAGGACTAAGATGGAATACCTCTTTTCCAGTAAAAAGGGTCTCCGGTTCTCTACACTCACCATACGAAACACAGCAGCGTTAAGCTGCTATTTTACGCTGGTAGTCTGTGAGAGCGTGGTCCTTCCCGGTCGAGCCGACCCATTCGTGCTGCAACTATACCAGTAATATAGCTGCAGCATGGCTCTACCACGTAAATATAAATATACGTAATTTATGTTATCCTCAATATGTAAACTAATGTAATAATAATAAGAATGAAATGAAAGAAAGAACATACGCACTGATGTAGCTAAGATCCGGTTGTCCTGTTATCAGCTACGGGGAAGTGGAAAAACACTATTCTAGACTCTCTATACCTACTACAATGAACTAGATTTGCGACAAAGTTGACGTGTTACTTTTGATATATTTACATTGTTATTTCCTATTACTCTATTTCTTATTAGATTTTACCAAGTTAAAAACAAAGAACTGTACCATAGTGACCTTTTATTTAATATTAAAATAACAAGAAAATACTCCTACATACAATGCACAACGAACTATCTCAATATTACAGACCCTTGCATGTGAAAAAAATTTCATCCACCATATTCGCCAGAGCCAGACCTTGTTCTAACCTATTTCTATTAAAGTTAGTTAAAGTTACAACCTATATACGTCCCACTGCTGGGCACAGGCCTCCTCTCATATCTGAGAGGGTTTTTAGGGCAAGGAAGTGTCCGCCGGGCTTTTAATGCGTGTTGTGAACTTCACATGTGAAATATATTTTATTTCTCAGACATGCAGGTTTCTCACGATGTTTCCTACCGCCGAGCACGTGGTAAATCAGCACTTAAAATTGCAATTAACAATTTCATTGGTGCCGGCGGGGATCCAACCCGGGTTGCTCGCGTACTGTGAAACTTACAGCGAGCGCTAACCATCTGAGCTACCACGGCTCAGATGGTTAGCGCTCGTTGTGATAATACCTATTTCTATTATTTCTCTGTAAAAAGTCCAAGTCAAAGAGGTTAGAGTTAACCTCTTACATAAGTTGGACTTTTTATAGAGAAATAATTTATATTCTAAGGAGAGACTTTTCGATTTAATTCAATTGTAAGTGTATGCTAGAGTATAGGAAATAATAGCGGATACTTTGATAAAATTGCTATTTCTTAGGTACTTTTAACGACGTTTCTCCATGGATTACTGAAAGTTTTTGGCGCATGGTCTACATATAAAAGTTTAAAATTATTATAAATATACGGTATTTTATTCATATTTACTCTGCTTTATTGTGAAACTTATTTAACATTAACAAAACTGTAAACAAACTGTAAATCATAAAATGTAGTTTATGATGATGAAAAAAATGTTGTAAGTATTCTTATCTATTCTGTTCTGTACATATACAAACATAATCAGGTAATAAGAGAATATGCCGATAGTTTTTATAGACTTTTATACGTGGTAGAGCCATGCTGCAGCTATATTACCTAGTAGTATAGTTGTAGCACGAATGGGTCGGCTCGACCGGGGAATGACCACGCTCTCACAGAATACCAGCGTAGAATGGCAGCTTGGCACTGCTGTGTTTCGTATGGTGAGTGTAGAGAACCGGAGACCTTTTTTGCTGGAAAAGAGGCATTCCATCTTAGTCCTCCCGGGTGACAACGCATCTGCATTTTGATTCTTTATTGAGGATAGATGTAGATGTCTATGGGTCACAGCAACCACTTACCATCAGGTGGACTGTGTGCTCGTTTGTCACCCTATCCTATAAAAAAAAGAAAAAAAAGACTTCACTTGTACGCAGTGCATCCTACTAATTGTTGGATAAGTCTGTGACAAATGGCTGGTGGCTGACTCTTGGAAATAAATGCCTATGTTCAACGGTGGACGGTTTAGTTTAACGGACGATGATAATGAAGATGATACATAAATATTGCTCCTAAACCTATAGATTATTTATCTTTTGAAAGTGTTTTGTGAACATTAATTACCTACTTACTTTTATTGAAGATACGAAACAAACTTATTAACTTTACAAAATATAACTAATACATGTGACATTTGTACATATACATAAAACCTTGGCCACTTTTTGGTTACCCAGAAACTTAAAATTAGGCATCAAGTTAGATTATTCTTTACAGCACTTCTCAAGTCCACTGCTGAACATAGGCCTCCCCAAAAGAATGCCACAAAGCACGGTCCTAAGCCACCTGCATCCATCGACTTCTTGCATGTCTTACTAGGTCGTCACTCCATCCAGTGGGGGCTGGCACACACTTCGTCTACCGGTACGAGGCTGCCACTCGAGAACCTTGCTTCCCCGTCGGTTCTTGATCGGTTCTTCGAGCTATATGGCCGGTCCATTGCCACTTCAGCTTACTACTCCGTTGGGCTATCTCGGTTACTCTCATTCTACTGCGGATATCCTCATTTCTAAGTTTATCAAGCACCGAACCCCTCTCCATAGCTCGCTGAGCGACCTTGAGCTTCCTCATACGGCCAGCAGTGAAGGACCATGTATCAGATTCATAAGTCATCACTGACAAAACGCACTGGTTTTACAATCTCGTTTTCTAGTTTTGAGGCATACCTGACGAGAAGATGTGTCATAATCTCCCGAACGCTGCCCAGTCGAGTTGAATCCGTCGATTGACTTACCCAGTCGGACTATTTGTCCCAGGTAAACAAACTCGTCAACAACTTCGAGCTTAGTGCTCCCAACAACTACCGGCATAGGTGTGACACGGACGTTAGACATGATCTTTGTTTTGTTCACATGTTCATCTTAAGACCTATCCGTTGGGAGGTCATTGAGCATAGTGCTTAGGTCCTCCAGCGATTCTGTCATAAGGACTATATCGTCGGCAAATCGAAGGTGAGTGATGTAGTCGCCATTGATGTTAATACCGTATCCTTTCCAATCCAGTAGCTTGAAAACGTCTTCCAATGCAGCGGTAAAGAGTTTCGGGAATATAACATTACCCCGTCTTACACCTCCGTGCAATTGGATAGGATTCGTACTCAGGTTCTGTACTCGGATAGCCATTGTAGCCCTACTGTACAAACACTTCAGCATTTCGATATACCGACAGTTAACTTGGCACTGCTGAATAGACTGCAGCACCGCCCAAATTTCGACGGAATCAAAGGCTTTGTCATAGTCCACATGCGCAAAATAAATAAGGTAGATTAATAGGCGTATATAATATGGGCATGTGTGAGGTCGACTAACTGTCTTACACGTCGAGGTAGAGTCATGCAGCAGCTATAATATGGCAGTAGCACGAATTGGTCGGCTCGTCCAGAATATCAGCTCGAATACCAGCCTGCCAACCAAGCTGAAATAGCAGATTTATTGTTTTTCGTATGGGTGAGTGTAGAGAACCGGAGACCCTTTTTACTGAAAATGAGGCATTCCATCTTAGTCAGGAGGATAAGTCATCTGCATTTTGATTATTATTCGAGAATAGATGTAGATGGGACACAGCATCTATTTATTATTAGGTGGTCTGTGCTTGTTTGTCACCCTAATCCAAAATCAAAATCCTTTCAAAGTAAAAGGAAGCCTGTGCCCAGCAATGGAATGTATATAGGCTTGTTACTTTACTTTTACTTTTTTACTAAGTTTCTAAGCTTAATATTACGACAGATTTAATTACAGATGTACCGTTTCGTAGTCTCATATACTTGTCAAGTCTTTTATAGCAAAATTTTACACAATCAATGCTATTTCACTTTTGATTAATAGTAAACTTTAGGTTCGTTGAAACACAATACTCAAAGTATTAATGTATCAGTACAACTCGTTATAAAATGTACGTTATACGCAAACAAATAAAGTTCATATAAATGCTTACGATTTCTCAACGGTGAACGATCTGAATTGGGAATTTATTATTCGAAGATATTTATTAATAGTTTTCATTATCTCCACTAAGAGAGTAAATAATGTTCATTTCATTATACTTTGTTCCGTTGATAAGAATACTTGTCTTCTGTCCATTGTTTAACTGCTACACTTCCCACCATTTTGTGATCACGTTTCCGCCATTTTAGAAAAGTTTAGAATTTTGTTTTATTTGCGTTTTTTAAATATTTTTAAATTTTGTTCTTACTGCGTGTTTGTTATGTGATAGTGAAAAAGTGTCATAAATAAGTGTTGGTAAAATCGGCATTCCCAAAAACAAAGAATACAATGATTAAGCAGCTGAGTAAACATTCTGTGCATGAACATTTATTGAAACAGGAAAGATTGCTCTCTGAATCTAAAAATAAAACAAAACTTAATTCTACTACATCTATCACTAGAAATGGAAAAATATTTTCTCAGGTATGAGTGTTATTTACTATATTTTATAGGGTATTAAGGTTCATTTCAAATTTTAAATTATTATTTGCATTGCCGGTGTCCACCCATTTGTCAACTGTAGCTAATAATTAATAATTACTCATTGAAGTATAATGTTACGTAGCACATATTACTTTAATGTTAATTATTAATTAGTTATACAAACCTAGAGTAAGGGTTTATATTTGGCAGCAATCTAAGTGTCTAAAATTTTAAAAGGTAGTTATTACACGATGATATTGTATTATTTCATCTCATTATTCAATTTTTTTATTTCATTTATAATTTTAAACTCAAAGGCTAAGCACTCACTGCATATTTCATAGAACGCGAGCAACCCGGATATATTATAACCTCGCCGGTACCAATAAAACTGTTAATGTCCATTTAAGTACTGATTTACCACGTGCTTGGCGGTAATGGAGAACATTGTGAGGAAACCTGCATTTCTGAAGAATAAATATATTTCAAAGACAGGTGAAGTCTATTAGAAAAGGTACCAAATCTCATTCTATCCCATCTCAAACAAATCTAATTAACATTTTTACGATAGTTGCGAATGTGATGGTCGATAATAGTTCGTGAGTAGATTCGTTCTTTCGTGGCTTATAGCTATATCAATTTATCAATTCCTTTCAACATTTAATATATTATATTATTTACATTAATAAAATGTCATATGTATGGAAATACCTTGAACAAAATTATAATTACCCATGGGCGGTTTTTAAGACGTTCTTCAGTTTGTCCATTGAAAAATACTACAAAAATTTTAGAACTTTCGTCTGTGCCGGTTCTAGCTGTCCATATTACATACTATTTACTACTTCGTTATAAGCTTAACTAAGTGCAAATATATATTATAACACACAAGCGAAATTACGAGCATTCGGTAGTCTCATGGCCGACACACACGGTCAGTTAAACTGATCAGTTGAACTGACGTACATCCAAAAACTGACCGTGAGTGTGAAATCTTAATTTTAAATTTGAATTGAGTGGGGAAATCGTTTTGGCTTACATCCGTTTTAACTGATCAGTTTAACTGACCGTGTGTGTCCGCCATAGCATAGGTATTCTCGCCTCGCCACAGGAACTATTTACCTTACTACAAGATATTTAATATACCTTATAAATACGCATTTAAAGTTTTGATTACAATCAACATCAACTTGTTAAACAGCAACTAAACACTGAAATTTCTAGTTCAAATCGTTCGGTAATATCCACGGAGCAAACAATTTTCATGTTGAAATAAATTATACTCTATCAAATTTTATTTTAGGGAGACTTATAATATGATCCAATTTTTTATATATAACTTAACAACATCGATCTGGGACGTTAGATAACTTAAGATATTTATTAAGAAAGTAAAATATTTTATGTACGATTTTGTTCAGAGGGTAAATAGATACGAACAGTTAAAATATACCTACGTTAGACACTATAAATACCTAGATATTATTGTTATAAATATTTATATGGCGCAACTCTGGAATTTTGTTTGTTTTTTTATTCCATTTCAAATGATTTTTCTTCTCCATCTCATCTTCAGGACCAATTTCAATTCCTATTCTCAAATCAATATTGGTTTCTTCTCTTTATTAACAAATCTAAATATTACAGTTACTCAATAGTTTATGTATTATTTATGTAGTTATTTGAATATATTTCACATTACGTTCGTGTATTTAATGTATTTATTTTATAATGTAATTATACCATATACATTTACTTACAGTATTTATTTATACATATATATTATATATACTAGCTGTTCCCCGCGACTTCGCCCGCGTGTAATTTAGGGTTTTAATTTTGTTGCGCGGAACCCTAATTATTTTTCTAAAATATAAGTAGTCTAAGTTACTCCTTATAACATGAGCTATCTACCAGTCCAGTACCAGTGAAAGTACTGTCAAAATCGGTCAAGCCGTTTTGGAGATTAGCCGGAACAAACAGACAGACAGACAAATTTAAAAATTGTGTTTTTGTTATAAGTACCGTATATATACTTTCATATGCAATTAGTAAAAGCTGTTATTTTGACATTACAAACAGACACTTCAATTTTATTTATTTGTATAGATAGGTACAATATTTAGTTAAACAGTATTAATATGTTATTAAATCTCGTATATTAACCCTTTCGCTGTCCCATGCACTACATATTATAAGTCATTGTCTTGCTATTGTGTCTGAAAACCGGACAGTGAAAGTGTTAATTTCTCGCTATTCATTTTAAAATTTTTTGAACTAACTTATTATATATTAATATTATAATATATTATATCAATAAAAAACGCAGCACTATGCTGACAGATTTCGTGCTAGTATTCTGTGTACAAACAAGCATGATTCTTTTTCGATCGAATAACTTCAATTATGTTATTACAGACTGGTACATTATTTCGCATTATGCGCTACGGTCTCCGATAGCCGTGATCGTCTAGTGGTTAGGACCCTACGTTGTGGCCGTAGTAACCCAGGTTCGAATCCTGGTCACGGCAGCTTGCAGCTGTCGCGGCGGAGATTTTTTAATTTTTCTATCTATGATAAATTTTCATTTATTTGAAATTTTATTTTTTACTTAAGAAAAAAATTATCGTTATTTTATTTACAGGTATAAAAATTGTTTTAGTTATGTTTCAAATATTAAAATTTTGTAATATTTTATTAAAACATAAATCCCTTAGTGTGAACAACTATTTTCTGATGTTAATATGTGTAAATTTTAATTTAAACTTTAATTTTTATGTAAAAACTGTTTTGCATATGTAACTGACAACGTCTTTTACGTATTAATAAAATGAAGTCACAAAAATGTTTTATCGTTTCGTTGATAACAGGCGATAATATACAAACGTAGATATATGTAGCTACTATCTACGTTTGTGTAATATTATATCAAAATACTCGCATAGCGAGAACAGTGAACACCTATGAATGTACGTAGAATTACGTAGTAGGTACTAATATTTATTCTGTGGTAGAATGTACATACAATACATGTGTTTTATACCGATGATATTTAAAAGACGAATAATGTCATAAAGGTCAATAGTTTATAAGTTTTATGCTTAAACGCGCAGTTTAGGGCATTACATTGTGTAAGAACAGTGAAACATTTGTATTTTTTTTTCTTTCCGTACCGGAGATTAATTTAATAGTAATAAGTGACGCACGAGACGCTTGTGATGACAGTTGTGTTGGGAGTCAAATATGTTTCCATGCAATAAACCAAACTGATTTATGAATGTTCGCGGAAGAAGCAATGGCAGCTCAGAGGAATGGACGTTTGATAGTGAGTCAATAAGATATTATAGCCAACATCCTTGGGCCTTAAATGAGTCCAGAGTTGTCAACATCTTTTAATATGCTTGATAAGAAGATTGATTTTATACTCATAGGCAATTGTCAATATTTCCATGTTTGTAATAATTTTTATATACTAGTATAAAATATTGACTTATGTAACAATGTTTATTTTATAAGGGCTTGTCTAAAAGCTTGTATACATTTATAAAAGTTGTTCGGAAATTTAGAGTTGCTAATGATTAATTAATTATCATCATCATCATCATTATTACAGCCCCTCAAAAGTAAACTGCTGAACGCGGGTTTCCCTCCTTCATGGAGGTGGCATGCAAAACACGGTCTAGATTTAGAGCTATCTGAATCCGTCGAGTGTTTTTTTATTTGACTGTTCAAAAGCTTTTACACAAACATTTTATTACAAAACAAAAATTTAACTACATACCGACTATTAATATCTATATAAAGACTATCAAAAGGCCACTGCTGAACATATAGGCCTCCCACCCTTTATTTGCCATATTTGCCACGCTTGGAAGGCGGGTTGCAACCGTACTTATTTACTTTTTAGTTGTTATCAGGAAAATACTGCTGCCATGTTCTGTTTCGGTTTCCCTCTGTCGACTCTCACGACACCCACATGACGATATAGGGTAATGGATATTCCAACACCGTCACTACACGGTTTACTTCACATTTACTTTGCTTACGACCAGATGAATGATGACGAGTAAAATAATGTTTTACCGTATTTAATTGTAAGTATGTACTGACAGTGGAAATTACTGAGAAGATCTCATGATATACGAGAGATGGATTTTGTGTGAGTATGGTGGTTCTGGTAAATCTCCCTATATGAATGAGGCATCTGTCACTGTCTAACAGTGGAAATTACGAGCTGTAAACGATTTTTGCGAAGTTTTGAATTTATGTGAATTTTATAATTTTTGTACCCACTCCATATTTTAACTATATTGAAAAAGTCGAATTATCAGTGTATAAAAATCGGTGTAGTTATATTGTGTTTTATAAGAAAATTAAGAAAAAGTTACTCTCTAAGCTGTCTTTTCAACACTGCGACAGTGAGACAGTATCAGTACTGCGTCTATTACCACTACCAATTCTTTAATAGTATAGATTGCATAGATTGGTTCGACAATGCGTGGCAATAAGTAGATAAGTAGTTTGTTTTCGGGGACATCCGACTCCTCACATCTTATCTGATATTACTTATATGTATCACCATTAGATGATAACTCTGAGACTAAAATGTTATCTATAGCTTGTATTTCAGTTGTTAAAAAGTTTTGTACCGTCCATTTTTCAGTATTGTTTTCTTTTTGAAACTTATTTATTTACTAATATACTAATAATTTCTTAACTCTTTTTGCTATTTGTTTTGTGTAGGCGCTGATAACGCACTACCTTTAGTTGCATACTAGCTTGAGAAGTCGGTGCTAAATTATTGTTTATAGAAGTATTAAAGCCCCCCTCCTCCCGCAGCTCTAATTTTTTGATCCTTATGAGTGGACTAAGGAATATCAAAAGCTCTAATGTCATCTAAATAGTTACATTAAAAAGTTCTTCCATATTTTTCCACACCTGGGGGTGGACTTTTTTTCCCAAATATTTATGGTTGCCTGCTCCTGAAGTATAAGCTATTTAATAAATAACTTATATTAAAAAAAACCAAAACAAAAGAAGCTAATGAACTTACAACTGCCTAACCGATTTTCTTGAAACATATTTAAGAACACTCTCGACACCTTTCAAACAAAAAAACTTAATCAAAATTGGTTCATGCGTTCAGGAGCTATGATGCCACAGACAGACATTACAAACTTATAACATCCCTCTGTTTTCGTCTGGGGTTAAAAAAGTCAATTAAATCGGCCAACAATCGGTAAAGATCACAATTGAACAGACTCAAATTGATATCATCCCCCTTTTTTTAAGTCGACTAAAAAGCAAAATACTCGTATTACTTTGTCTATCACAAAGTAATATTTTAATTACGTAATTTGTGGGGTAGGTAATGTGTGTAGGCTCTACGTTCTATGTCCAGAAATAGGATGTGGTTTATTGCAATCTATACAAATAAATAAAATTGAAGTGTCTCTTTGTAATGTCAAAATAACAGCTTTTTACTAAATGCATATGAAAGTATATACGGTACTTATAACAAAAACACAATTTTTTAATTTTTTTTCTGTCTGTCTGTTTGTTCCGGCTAATCTCCGAAACGGCCGGACCGATTTTACGGGACTTTCACTGGCAGATAGCTAATGTTATAAGAAGTAACTTAGGGTGCTTTTATTTTACAAAAGGAGTTAAAATTAAAACCCAATCGTAATAAATTCCACGCGGCGAAGTCGCGGGGAACAGCTAGTTATTAATAAAGATTTTTTTATAGTATAAGGGTGACAAACGAGTACACAGTCGATATGATGGTAAGTGGATACTGTGGCCCGTTGACATTTTCATCTATCCTCGACATTGAAGTATAATGTACTTACGTACATATTACGCACGTGGTCTCCCCTAAATATAATTCCTCATTAACAGTAAAAAGGGTCTACAGTTCTCTACATGCACCATACGAAACACAGCAGTTTTAAAGCTCTTATTTTACGCTGGTATTCTGCGGGACCATGGTTCTTCCTCGGTCCAGCCGACCTATTAGTGCTGCAACCATAATATAGCTGCAGCGTGGCTTTACCACGTAAAAAATCGAAATAGGGAATATCTAAATTAATCCATACCATCGAATTACTTTGCACGTGGCGAATAAATGATATATAAATATTTTTGAACAGCGTAGAAGAATAATAACTAAAACTCAAATTACAAATATCGAATCGATGATCAGGCTCTAATTACTCCCGTAATAAAAAAAAAATATCGATCAGTCAACCGAAACTTAGAAAGATATCGGTACATACTAGTAGCAGTTTGACTTGACGATTTGAACAATTGTGTCTTTAAATATTTCCGTTCACTTTACATTTTCGGCCCTTTAAGGCCGGGTACATATTTTATCATCTTACGTATCCTTTATAGACGTGGCGTATCTTAAGTATGGACGTCCATTTCAACCATACCGTATCACTAGCCGTCTTGTATTAAAAAACGCGTCCATGTTACATCATTCATCACGTTTCGGCATAACCTTCTTTATATGAGGATGCTACAAATTTTCCTCCGATCCTCGTATCTTTTCCACGTCGAAATTTTGCATGACCACATAACCGCATGTATGAAGTATCCCCATTGATGATTGGGAAAAACTGACAAGAGATGAAACGCGGCGTATCGGTCACATCGTCGTATCGTGATACAATGTCAAAACAACGGTGCATCTGCGCCACGCGTTGGAGATACGACACACCAAGATGATCAAATGTGGACCCGGCCTAATGCTGCGTAGATGTCAATTTCCGATATATAGATCTATCCAGCCGTATGTGACCTTAATCCAGTAGGGGGCAACGACTTCAGTGTTACCGTTATCGTTTTTAATTTTATTGGTATATTTAACAATAATTACATTGAGCTAAACACAATATTGTAACTTTATTGTTTTAATTAACTATTTTATTATTTAACTTTTAAAGTACTTATGACCAAATACTCAAAGTCTACTCAATTTTAAGATGTCGTTAAGTCTCGTGGTGTCGCAGTCACTTTGACTTAAAGTGATAGAGAGTCTCTATTAGAGACAGCACGAGACTTAAAGGCATCTTAAAACTGAGTAGCGTTTGAGTATTTGGGCAGTATAGTATATTACAGGGTTTTCTATGCAATGAAGACCTAAAATGTTGGGCGGCGGCGGTCTGGTACATCAGGTGTTCCGTGTCTGTTTGCCCATACATCCATAAAAGCTTATAGAAGTCTGCTGCTGGCCTCCCAACAGAGGGGATTTTGCCATTTACCACGGTTGGCAGGAGGGTTGGCAATCGCAGTATGTATTATCTTGAGTTGTTATCAGGAAGATGCTGCTGCCCGTTTCCTGTTTCAGTTCCCCCCCCCCCACTTTTCAGAAGTAATAAATGTTTACTGCAACTTCTGCGTTAAATCATAAATCCCAATGATGAAGACAGGCTACCTATAATAAAAATAAGTAAGATACGTACTGAATTTGCTATATTCTTATTTTGCATGTAAATGAATTCACCACCACTGAACCTATAGCTACTTACGAGTAGATTACAGATCAGATCACATATAATCTGAGCCTATACAATCGCAATGATTTTGTAAGCATTTTTCTAAAGAAATAATATTTAAGCAAATAGATTATATATTATTATGGGGCACCGGTAGGTGGTACCGGCACAGAATAAATAATAGTAGTACGGTAAATACCGGTTCGTTATGAATTCATGACCTTTTAATTTTTTCACTTACCAATAGGTCTACAGATTTTAATAAAAAAATGGACTTATGTTGTATTTTGAATTCGTTAACGCTACAAATTTACCTGACGTTTTAGGACTTGAAAAAAACATTACGTAGCCAAAGTAATTTAGACGAAACTGCCATCAGGAACACGATGTTCTGAATTTTGATCGGTTTATTTATATTTAATAGACATCAAAATTGTAGTTTTCATCAAAGTTCAGAACCATTACGAAACTCCGCTTGCTGTTCATAGTAGATTAACTAACTGTATCCGGTCAATATAGATTTGCTAGATTTTTTGACTCAAAAAACTCAATGACGTTTATTGCACAAGAATGAATATGTAATATTTACAAAAATAACAAACTTTTAATATGTTTCGTAATACTAACGTATATTCTGAATTTTTTTTTATCCGTCTGATAGAGGTGCTTCTTTCGAAGCTTCCTTCTAATGGGCTTCCCCAGAAATGCAATTGGATCACCAGTTTTCTCTCAGATCGGAGCTTTAAGGTCGTAGTCGTCGGTGTATGCTCCGACTCCAAACCTATGAATATTAGTCTCAGTTCAATCCCCAAAAGAAACAGTTTTGCGCGTTTGTCGTATCTCTTCATTTTCGGGGCACTCCCCTCGTTGCCTCGGTCAGCATAGAAATCCTCGGCATCGACATTCCGAATGACGTTCAGTTCCATGGTCACTTGGAAGGGAAGGCCAAATTGGTCTCTAAAAGCTTGGAGTGCTTTGTAGAGCGGAACAGTATTTCATGTCGGCACACCGCTTGCAACTTTACAAGGCGCAAGTTCAGCCTTACTTAGAATACTGTACTCATCACTGGGCCGGGACTCCCCAGTGCTAGCTCCTTCCACTTGATCGCATTCAGGAAAATCGCTCAGAGGAATTGTCTGGACTAATTCCGGCCGCTTAATTTCAACACTTCATTTCGATCCACCACTGTGCGGTTTACTAGAAGTATTCTTCCTCGCACAACTTCCTTGTGGAATCAACTACCACAGCTATTTATCCGGACCGATACGACTTAGGGACATTTAAGAAAATAGCCTACTCATTTTTAAAAGGTGGGCAACGCATTTGCAATTCCCCTGGTGTTGCAGTTGTTCATGGGTGGTGGTAGTCACTTACCATCAGGTCAGCCGCATGCTTGTTTACCTCCTCTTATATAAAAAAAGTATAAAGTAGGTATAATAGAATATAGTGTAGGTATATAAAGTATGTAGTCATTTGCCTACTTTTTCTTCCAATCAACCTTAACTGTAGATAAACGATGCACGCTACTGATTGATAAACGAGGATCGGGTGACCCAAATATTAAATATCATTATACTTTAGTTGGTAGAACTACTTTTCTGCCAAGTCCGTCTGCCTGAAAAAGTATTACCCCCTAACCTATTTTTGCCGCCAAGCAGCAGTGCGTGCACTGTGTGTTCTGATCGGAAGGGTATAGAGAGTTAATCCTACTAGTCCTACTAATATTATAAACGTGAAAGTTTGTGAGGATGTATGGATGTATGGATGTTTGTTACTCTTCCACGCAATAACTACTGAATGTATTTTAATGAAACTTTACAATAATATAGCTCATACATCAGAACAACACATAGGCTACAATTAATAAAGATATTGTGTAAATTGGTTAAAATATAACGGTAAGTGTTAAGTAAGTCGGAAAAATCTGTCATCTGCGAGCTGTTTTGGCGTGCGGTGCAAAAACTGTAAGAGTTACATAAATATAATGTACTAGCTGTGCCCCGCGGTTTCACCCGCGTATTATTTAAGGAATTACTGATTGATTAATTGATTTATAGTACTTCAGTATAGACAATATTTGTAGTAACCTTTTCATTTGGTATTAAAATATATTGGTTTTCACCGCATCCTGTTCTAGATAAGCCAACATATAACTGCCCATGGGAAAAACAACATTCACTTAAATCTATCCCCACGTGCTTGAAAGTCTGTCCCTGTGCTTTATTTATAGCGACTGCAAACGATACTTTTATGGGAAATTGTATTTTTTTAAAATTAAATGATAAATCTGTAGGTATCATAGGAATTCGAGGTATTAGTACTGTTTGCCCAACTGCTGGCCCAGTCAAAACTATAGCAACTATGATATTATTTCTAAGAAATTTAACTTGAAGCCTAGTTCCGTTACATAGACTTGGTGGCCGCAGGTTTCGTAATAAAATAATGGAAGTGCCACTTTTTAAGTTCAATGAATATTGGGGCAGCCCATAAGGATTCAAAGAATTTAAAAATTCTTGAGGGTAATGTACCGCGTCTTCTTGATCCATGACAGTATCAATAGCAAGGTAGCTTATATTATCGGCTGGTAATTTGGCCACTATTTTATCGTTGATGGCGTCAACGCTTGTATTTTTGGCAGCTAAAATTGCCCGTCCACACATCCATTGATAATTTTTTTGTTTATATTAGCGACATCCGGGTATACTCTAGAGATAAGGTCTTCAGTGATGGTTACGATTTCACCAAGGTCTTTATCAATGGATTTTTTTCTTTAATTTTTTAATTATGCCTCTGAGAGTTCTGTCTAATGCACCATGACTGGCATCTTCCATCCCATATTATTAGACTGGCATCTTGCAAGATTTTACCCAACGGGCCATTTTTACGAATAGAACACACACTGTCTCGTTCAAGTGATACAGTAAGGGACAATTTAAATGTAGAATGAGCCGTTCTCCCGCCTGTCAACAGTGTAGTAGCAATACCTGACGACACAACGGCAATAGCAATTTTTCCCTGTGACATTGGAACTTATAAATTTTTATAGGTAAGTACCTATATGCGACAATATTTACTAAAAATAAGTATTTACAGCGAACCATTAAAACATACACAAACTTAATTTTTTTATGCCACTAATTATGTAAATAAACCAATACAGACAAAAGAAAACAAAAAGAAATTCGTAATTAACTACAAATTTAACAAAATATTTACCTACTATTAGAAGCGGAAAAAAAGAATGAAGGTATACCATACCATGTACATACCCTAAATATATCCTAAACTTATTTTTATAAACCTATGAGACCAAAAACGATTATGAATCAATCAAAAATAAATTTTAATTGTAGAAGTGGAAAAACGAAAGAATTACCATCTACATACCATAAATAATTAAATATATCCTAAACTTATTTTAATAGACCTATGAGACAAAACCTATGAGCCGTGGTAGCTCAGATGGTTAGCGCTCGCTGTAAATTTCTCAGTACGCGAGCAATCCGGGTTCGATCCCCGCTGGCACCAATGAAATTGTTAATTGCAATTTTAAGTGCTGATTTACCCCACGTGCTCGGCGGTGAAGGAAAACATCGTGAGGAAACCTGCATGTCTGAGAAATAAGAAAAAATTTGAAGACATGTGAAGTTCGCCAACATAGGGCAGCGCGGCGGAGAATACTGCCTAAATCCTCTCAGAAATGAGGGAGGCCTGTCCCCACAGTGGGACGTATATAGGCTGTAACTTTAACTCTTTAACTTTTATGAGACAATACAAAATAATCATGAATTAATCAACCAGTACCTTCTGCCACTACCATGATAACCTACCTTAGTACTAACCAACAAATAGAAAATAATTAAGTATTATGGTTATTTATAAATTAACTGTTCAGAACGACTTTACGACAACGTTATTTATAAATTTACATATTTCCTAAGTACATACTCAATTACCAAAAAGTAAAATTCAAATTATTCAATGATAGGTGTACTCGTACAAACAAACAGTCAACGTCAAACTCCGTACAAGCCACGTCTGTAACGAAAAGCATCTAAGCATCTAAGCCGCGCGAAATGACACCTCGCTCATCATCATCGGGCGGCTAGGGTTTATTCGGTCGTTCGCGCTCCGAGCAGTGTTCATTATTTTAATTTTTCATTATCTCTTAAACTATGCGTCCAAATAACATGCTATAAAGTAAAGAGCAAAGTTTATCTTCATAAAATTGTCTTGATGATGAAGTAACTTTCGTTCGTAAGGATTAATATGCTATGCCTAATAATAACGCACATCAATAACTTTTTAATTTTCAATAATTTTTGTCACAAAATACCTTATTGTGGCTTATTTATAAGAAATAGGCATATGGTATCACGGACTTTTTTTTTCAGATGGAGTAAAGACCAATATTTTTGTAGAACATTGTATTTATGTAATACTAAACGTTACGTCAGCGCACGCGGATAAAGCAGTTAGAGAGCGCCTTTTCTTCCGACTTGCTTAACAAAAATCAATATTTAAGGCTAGCTGAGAGTTATATGCTAATGCTAGATAGTCTATACTATTCCTCATGAATCTGGCTATGATATACAAAAAGAATTTTTCAAATCGGACTGGTAGTTCCCGAGATTAGCGCGTTTAAACAAGCAAAAAAACAAACAAAAAAACTCTTCCGCTTTATTATATTAGTATAGATGGTGGAATTATTTCTCCTAAATAGTTCTACAAAAAAGTCCGCGACAGTATATATCTATCTTTTATGTGTAGGCCATTATTACCAAAATAGTGAACCATAAATAAAATAAAATTTGATACTTCATTTCCAATGCACATTTTGCAGTAACAAATGGATTTTATCAAAATAAATACTTTAATCTACGCGGACGAAGTCGCGGGCAAAACCTAGTATATAATATAATTACAGGCTTTGCGGAAATTCATTATGGTCCAAAGAGATGACAACGCATCTTTAGCATTCTTTCTTTAAAGCTCCCAGACGGACTCCTAGGCAGAAAAGGACTCCCACCTAGCTATAAAGGTGGTAGACATCTGGGACTGTGATAGTTAATCCATCCGATTAGTATTGAGATTATGGGAATTTTTTCCACTTAGTAAGGAAGTTACATCATATTTAATTCTATTGAGCCAAAATGTGCAGAACCGTGATAGCTCAGGGGTTAAGCGCTCTCTGTAAATTTCACATTTCGCGAGCATTTGCAAACATAATTTATTATTTTTATTAATTCCTCAAAAGGATCTCTTTTATTCTTTATAATTTCCCTTCTCCATAAATATTCATATATTATCAAGTCGGTAAAATTTTTAGAGCCGTGGTAGCTCAGATGGTTAGCGCTCGCTGTAAGTTTCACAGTACGCGAGCAACCTTGGTTCGATCCCCGCCGGCACCAATGAAATTGTTAATTGCAATTTTAAATTTACAACGTGTTACAAAAATCACAACAACAAAAATTGTTAGGAAATCTGTATGTCCAAGAAAGAAAATATATCGGAGTCATAATAAGAAGTCTAAATACTGTAGGTAGGGTAGGGTATAGCTTTTCTGTCAACGATGAAGATGTTAATAATTGAGTTAAAATTGCTTGTTTTTTTTTATAGAAGTAATGGCAACTAAGGGGAACATTCCACCTTTTGTTTGAAATGTAGGTGCTTATGAGTCACAGCATATACTTACCATTGGTTCAAAACGCTTATGCAATAAGATACAATGTCTCGTTATCAATAAAAATTGTCTCCGGTACTCTTTACTCACGGCAACAATATGCTGGTATTTTATGCGAGCAAGGTCCTTTTCCAGTTAAGCAAACTCATCCGTACTTTCGTTATAAAAGACTGCAGCATGACTCTACCTCGTAAAACATTAAGAGGATTGTGAAGAATAATGCTGTTTCATACCATTCGCTCCGTTTAGCCGTATCGTGCGATAGCTCTCTATCGCAAGTTGCCTACATTTCCTTTATAGTTTCGAGCGATAACGTTTTCACCCCCCTAAACATTTACGAAATGAGGCAATTTTGTCTCATAAGATTTAGTACAACTTAATCTAGGTCTGTACGTTTTTCTTTTTTACTAATTCAGTTTAGTTTAATTGAAAAAAAAATGCTCGAGAGAGTTTTCAAGTCAAAAATATTGTACGCAATATTTCTTTAAAATAAAAACCTTATTTACTATGTTTACGGGGAAACGTTACCTATCGTTTATTGTATGAAAATTTACAGCTTCACAATCCTTTTAATTACGGTATTATTAGAAAAATGTTTAACTGCTATAAAAAAGTGCAGCAGTAGCAGTACAGTAGTAGCAGCCTGGACCAGCTGGTGGACTGCTAGCTCGCTTGTCACTGTCTAATCTTAAAAAAACACTGATATTAAAATAACACGCCTCACATCTAAGAATAAATTAAAACTCTATTGCTCTACTCTAATAAAAACGAGCGCTATTATAATATCGTTCGTAGGTATATTTATTTTTTATTTGTCACTTCTGTAATCGACAGCTAGTCTATTTATGAAGACCGCATTTGTTATCTTTTGTATTCATTCAACTTTTTTATATCTGTGAGATATTTAAATTTGATATTAGTAGTTTAGGTGTCCATATTTCTGGAGCCAGCTAATGATGACATTGACGCCCACAAATGGCGTATTCATTCATTCATAATAATTTCTTATACTCGAACACTACACATTGAATGAAACTAGTTTTTTTATGGGAAGTCTGAATTCAGTGAACACTTACAAGATCGCCCCCGGCATTCCATCAGATTTGATAGACTACTATTCTTTGAAAAAGAACATCGATTTCAACCAGGCATGGTTCACGAGCCTATGGAAATCAAAAACTGGCTAGATGCTAGCATCAGCTTGGAATCCTACAATTTATAAAAATAAATCCCAAGTCAAGGATACCACTGCAAGACTTCAAGATACTATATGTTCTTCCTCCGTAGATCGGATCAAAAATTAATATGCTACTATGGCATTGGGATGTTGAACACCTCAGTCCTCCCGTGACCATGGGTGCTGCAAAGTACTCCAAACGTCGGGAATATAAAACAAGTTAATTAAATGCGATAAATTTCATTCATTCATTCATTCCAGCGTATCAAATGCCCATTGCTGAACTTAAGCCTAGACATAGACTTTTGTTTTTGACTTGAGTTGTTATCAAGAAGATACTGCTGCCCATCTTGTTTAATTTCCCTCGGTCGCTTATTTCCTAGGTACCTACGATACCTATGGGACGATATTGAATAGCGGATTCTCTTACGCCGCGCCGCTACTAATGAGGGCTAATAATCTTCCGCTCACCAGATGTCGCTAGTTGACACTGAGGAGAAGTTTTTTTGTTACACAATGTCATTTAATTGAGATGTTAGTTTTAAATAAAAAATTATCAGTTTCGAGAGTAGTATATTAATTCACAAAACAATGCCTCATTGGTTTGCTCTTTAATTTTTTTTACACATTTTTATTTTTAACTCTTTTTTAATTTTCCTATTTTTTTGAATATCTGTGCTTTGGTTTATTTATTTTTGATCTAATTAATACAAAATATAACTAATAGAAACATTAACCTTTACATTTTTTGAACAAATTAACTTCCCCGCTATGAAATCTGTCAAATATTACACCTCATTTTTAAGTGGCGCCTCCCTGGTGGCTGAAAAATTCGTGGATGCACTCATTGGCTAAAGCGGTTCACAAATGAGGGATGAAAGAATACTGGTATATTATATCAGAGAATCCAATTTTTGTGCACAAATTTGTCGACTCGGCGCGACTAGTGTGGGCTATAAAAAAGAATAAATTAGGTAATGGGATCCTCATTAATAAATTACTACATTATAAAATATACATATATTTGCTACTTATAGTAGTGCCTCAAAACTTGGTTTTCTATTTTAAGTTAAATTAGATGTTTATCATTTAAAAATATTATGCAAATGAGATATTTAATTGTTAACAAGAAACTATGACGTCATTCGTAAGTTTTTTTAGAAACATTTAATTTTTGACAGCTCATAAAAAGTATATGTGCCATCCTATTACAGAAATAATGAAATAATAAAGAATATAAGGAAGCTCAAGGTCGCTCAGCGAGTTAGGGAGAGGACTATGCTCGGGGTTTCTCTGCGTGATAAACTTAGAAATGAGGATATCCGCAGTAGAACCAGAGTAACCGACATAGCCCAACGAATTAGTAAGCTGAAGTGGCAATGGGCCGGCCATATAGCTCGAGAAACCGATAACCGTTGAGGAAACAAGGTTCTCGAGTGGCAGCCTTGTACCGACAGGCGAAGTGTGGGGCGGCCCCTCACTAGATGGAGTGACGACCTGTTAAGACATGCAGGAAGTCGATGGATGCAGGTGGCTCAGGATCGTGCTTTGTGGCATTCTGTGTCAGACCTCCCGTCTTTGTTCAGAAGTGAACTTGTGAAAGGCTGTAATGATGATGATGTTGATGATTACAAAAAGTAGTTTATAATTAGTTTCTCGCTTAAATTAAAATCTGTTGAACGAAAGAAGGGTTAAAATTTAGAATCGTTTGGCAGGAGGAGGGGCAAGGGATGGGTGATTAGTGTCCCCTAACCCCCGACACCACTCTCATCAAAAGGTTCTTGAGAAAAATCAAAAAGAAAATCCCATAGACCTAAACTCAAAATGATAACATTTATCGTATCCGGCAGGAAAGAGGAGGGGGAGCGGGGTTATATCCTATCACAACTGTAAGGATTTCTGAGTGCTCAAGTATTTCTGGTGGTAAAAAAAATAACCACGAAGGTTAAGCCACGCTGCGCTTCGCTTCCGCCACAACCTTCTAACCTATTGCTACTGGAAGAATTGGTTCTTTGGAGGTGCTCAAGTATTTCTGAGCACTTTTAAACAATTCAGAAATAAAACATCAGTACATCATAATCATTTCTTTATTGTTTGCAAACATAATTTATTATTTTTATTAATTCCTCAAAAGGATCTCTTTTATTCTTTATAATTTCCCTTCTCCATAAATATTCATATATTATCAAGTCGGTAAAATTTTTAGAGCCGTGGTAGCTCAGATGGTTAGCGCTCGCTGTAAGTTTCACAGTACGCGAGCAACCTTGGTTCGATCCCCGCCGGCACCAATGAAATTGTTAGTTGCAATTTTAAGTGCTGATTTACCACGTGCTCGGCGGTGAAGAAAAATATCGTGAGGAAACCTGCATGTCTGAGAAATAAGAAAAATATATTTCGAAGACATGTGAAGTTCGCCAACACGTATTGGGGCAGCGCGGCGGACATTTCCTTGCCCTAAAACCCTCTCAGAAATGAGAGGAGGCCTGTGCCCAGCAGTGGGACGTATATAGGCTGTAAAAATTTTTTTAAAAATACTGTCGAAGTATAATAACGTGACACTAGTCTTTGACATGGTCTTACGTCCTTGTCGCACTTAAACAAAATTCTGTATGCTATCCAGCTTTCACAGTAATATTGCATACGTTTTTTCATGTTTTACACATTTTATGTTATAATAGTTTTTTTTTTCTCGAAAACGGTGCATTACCTTTTAATGCGAGTAGTATTGTTATAATCGGGGACCAAACCTCTACCAAAATAAACCACCTTACTCCCCAAATTCCTGCCAAACTATTCTAAATCCAACCCCGAAAGAAGTTCTTCGGTAATAAGCGGACTAAAAATGTAAATTACCTATGAAATTTGGCAGCAAATAGAAGCAAACTATAGCACCGCTATTATGGGACTGCTTTCGTGAGAAGTACTTCTCATAGACCAAAGATTAAGCCCGAGACTATAAATAAATAAAATATTTGACCGTTTGTATCTAAGATCCTACAATGTTATCTAATCCATGCCTATCTATATGTTGTAGCATTTGATTTAATACTTTTCATATTCATATTATATATAAATTGAAAAACTATAATTATTATAATATGAAAAAGTATTATATCCACCGAAACAAAACTATTTAATAGGGTTGACTGATAAAGCACGCCATAAGGCATTAAGTCCGCCTTTGTAACCCTAAGTACAAGGTGTACTTAGTGCATAGCATGTGAATCAAAATGATTTAGAATAGAATAGAATAATTTTAATTCAATATAGATTATTACATAATACTTATTGAAAGTCTTTTTTTATTTACCACTGGTTCGGAAAATACCTCTGTCCTGTGAAGAACCAGCAAGAAACCCAGCACGACTTTTCTTTAAACATATTTTACTTTACTATAATTTTAACGAACGAGCATTGTGGCGATCACCTCATTCCCAGGGTTTTTTCATTTATGTATTCTTTGATATTACAATAACCCTTTTGTAAAATTTTTCTTTAATAACACATTTAAACTTGTTTATTGAATAATTTTGTATATTTTCTGGGATTTTATTGTAAAAGCGTATACATTGCCCCATAAATTAATCACTAATTCTGTGGAGTCTAGTAACTGGTATTACAAGCTTATATTTGTTCCTAGTGTTTAAAGTATGAACATCTATATTCTTATCGAAGCTATTTATGTTTTTATGTACATACATAACATTTTATAAATATATTGCGATGCTAAAGTTAATATGTTTATGTCATTAAATATTTCTCTAAGGGACTCATTAAAGCGATTTATTTGTAGCAAAGTAACAACATAATACATCTTATTGGGTGGTTGGGCTCAGGCCTCTCTTTTATGGAGGATGGGCAATTGAAATTTTTTGATAACGTTAGTAAACCGGAAAAATTCCAAGGGTCTCGACCCTGACGGACCGGTTAGTATCATTATTGATCAGTGTTTTTAAATTATCTTATAACTTTAACCATAAAGTTATAAGATAATTTAAATTTTAAAAGAGACGGTTTAATTGGTTAGGTAACATTTAATATTATGTTGAAATGTTTTAAACAAATTTAATATTCGGTTATGCTTAGAGCATTTTGGAATTTTTCGATTTTGGATAACATACAAACTATTCTGTACTTAAATGTATTAATATGAAACGTGACAGTAAATAATTTCATCATTAAATCAATTAATCACGGTTCGTTTTGCATTTCTATTTTTAGGCCGTATTCGCAGGGCGGGGCGGACTAGTCTTAGGTTTGGTCATCGGTAGGAACTCGGATTCGAAGAGCAACAAAATTTTAAAAGACTATTAAAATCTGTAAAAGATTCCATTGTTAATGTATCAACTTTATATATTATTATTTTAAAGGTTGAATTATTATATTATTGACTTTGAATTTATCCGCCAACTGCGTATTAGGGGTAAATTTTTGCGTCTTTCTTGATGGTTCACCTTATCTTTTCCTTTTTATACTGCTAAGGAGCAGTTATTAGTAAGTTTTCAATTTCCGCATGAGTCAAGTATTTGGTATGACATGAAAACTATTGATCCTAGTGTAGGTGTTGGTATACATGTAATTTATAAATGTAAAATATGATGTGGATGAAATTCGAAATAAAAGCTAAGGATGAAAAAACTCAATAAAAACTTTGTACATATTATTTCTTGTTGTAGGGTAAGGAAGCCAGCAGGTCTATTCGGTAACTTCGTTGACGAAACAAAAAGAACTGATGATCTTCAAACCGCTGAACAAATTTTCTTGAAACATAAGCTAAGAACACTCTCGAATAAGACACCTTTTGAACGAAAAAACTTAATCAGGAACTATGATGCCACAGATACACAGACATACACAGATACCCACTACTAACATATAACATCCCTCTATTTTCGTCGGGGGTGAAAAATTAAAGTAATTTTGTATTGCATTGCGTCGTTTGCTAAATAAGTTTTATAAACGAGCTAACACAGCTCGTAAAACAATCAAAAACTTTCATAGATTATTAATGGTGCCGAATGAAGTTAAAACTAATTTATGACGCTCATTTGTAAGCGTTATTAATGTTTTACGCCAGTAGATTCTTTTTTATCTGCATTATACCTTATCGCTCTAGTAATAGATACCAGTCAATAACGGGATTTTCTACTGGCCAGCATTTTAAATGACGGTCGATATCAAAACTAGCAGGCATACTTGTACGATTTCTCTTCCGTTTCCAAAGAGTCCGTATAAATGCCTGTATTTACTAATTATGGTTTTACCTCTAACACCATAGGCTCATTTAGCAATGAAGAAGATCGTCAGTGACGACCTCTATCCCGTCGGAACTTTTGTTTAATTTGTGACGCTTTTATGAAACCTAGAGTCAAATAAAAAAATCATAAAAATAACCCACAAAGGCTTTTAAATATAAATTTCATTTAAAGAAATTATTACTTAAATTCAAAAATATTTGAATTTTTCTTTTAATATTATATATAAATACACTGACATTTTGTATGTTTTATAAATCATATAAATAGAGCAAGATTATCAGATTTTGTATAAATATTCGCAGAATCTGTTTATTCACAATAACAAACTATTTTATAGTTTTTTTTGTCACAATAAAAATAATAACAAACTATTTTATAGTTTGTTATTGTGAATAAACAGGTGATATTAACATCACATTTAATAAAACTATGCCTAAACTTAAAACTTGGTGTTGAAACATGGTAAGGCCTAATTTTTTGTTTTTTAATAAAATGAAAGTGACAGGCTAACTAATAATCCACCTGATGGTGAGTGGATACAGCATGGACACCTCCAACCAACTATAAAAAAGGAATCTAAAGACGCGTTGTCATCACTGAAGACTAAGATTCAATGCCTCTCAGCTAGTAATTACACTGGTTCTCTATACGCTTCAAAGCGGTACATAGCAGGGCACGTACTGCTGCTTGGCGGCAGAAATAGTTAAGGGGGACCTACCTACCTTCCCCTTTAAAAAAAGGTACCAGGTAAGGTGGAAAAACCTAGTAAGTAGAATAAACGAGGTTTAAATTAAAATTGTGCTTAGAATTTAATCTATGAAGAGGACATGATATTACACTATGGACAATCTAAATAAACTGTAGTGTATAAAAATTTCGCGTGTTATGCAGAGGCTGCATTTTTCTATTAAAAAATAATAAATGGAATTAAGAAATAGTGAGTAACACACAATACATATCAAACATATAAACTTAATACGAGCGTGTTTATATTTATCTGTAAATTAATATTAAGTAATAATGTTAATTAAGGTTAAATGTTCGTCATTGTTCGTTTTTATAAAATAAATTGTGCCCTTTGAGATTTCCATGCTTTATTTGTTTAATTCATAACTTAAAGTTGCAACATTGTAGGCTAATTGAAACTTGATATTTCAAAAACTAAGCTAAATTACTAAAATATGTAAGTACCAATATTGAATGAATATACAATTGTATTTTTGATCTTATTCAGTCAAATACTCTATGATACTATAGATTCATTATAATTTTTGGATATATAAATATATTACTTTTCTACATATTGGTATATTAGAACAGATAAATAAAACAAATTGACAAGATTACCCGCTTGTTTGACAGCAGAATGAAAACACGAAAATATTTCAAGGAATTCAGAGGAGGGTTTACTTAACAGAACTTTCTTTTATTGAACATTTTCTTGATTCTATACCCCTGCTCTACCAACATGGTAGACAACTAATCGAATTCATAATCGTTCATACCGTCTAAAATAAGTTCTATGTTCGTAAATATACTCGTATTGCACGTTACATAAAAATATTTTCGATGCTATAACATTCGTAATAACACTGTGATAGGGTTTTGAAGACTGACAAATTTAGGCGCTAATGGTATTGGGACAATGCATGTTAATATAATAAGTGCGCTTATTAAAGGCGTTAATATTACCTTTGCGTAGGAATCTTGTTTGTTTAATAACGTAAAGAGTACACAAAATTAGTGACATGCACCACTATGACTTCCGACAGTGTTACGTGTCAAAATTATCCGATTCGCGGAGGATTAACGTAACAATTGCACAGGCTTCATGTTATGCTACGTATCAGGTCTTGTCGAAATTTTATCCAAGGTTCATGCACGGGCGATCAGGAGCAAGGCCGGCACGTGTAGGAACGGGCCGCTAGCGGAGGCTCCGGCAGTCTGTGCGACGCATTCGCCCGGCCGTAGTCGCCGCTTTCCCTTATATTACTTTAGTCTTTGGTCGCTGCCATGCGGGACATGGAGCCCCCGCTGTCCCCGCCCTCTCCCGCTCCCGCTACCGCGCCCTCTCTCGCGCCCTCCCGCCTCCGCCGCACGCTGCACTCGTTACGCTCACCGTTCCGCTCCGGCTCGCCCTTCCACATTGGCTCAATCAAACGCTCGGGCTCCACTAAAACCTCCGCCTCAGACGGAGATAACGCGCGCGACGAACGCACGATGCGTAAGAAAATAAAAAAACAACGCGCCGACGCGTCTAGTGACGCCTCACGCAGCACCGACAGTTCGCCGAGCGTAGACAAAAAGAAAAAGGAAAGTGCCAGTTTCATTCGTCGGATGGGAACTATCGGTAAGAAACGGGCCGAAGAATCTACGCCCACGCCACCAAAACTAGAGGATTCTTCACCCTCAACGTCACAAATAGAGGAATGTAAACTCCCACCACCCCAATTAGAGGACACTACACCCCCGCCACCTCAATCGGATAATACCTCTCCCCCGCAATCGCAGGTAGAGGTTACACCGCCCCCGCCGCCTCAGTTAGAAGAACTAAAATCAGATTATATCGGTGAAAATAAAAATAACTCTCCGAATGGTAAGAAACACACAGTATCAGTTTCAAAGCCCCTTACATCATCACCAGAGCCGGTCAGTCCCATTGCAGTGGAACACGCAGTTGCGACGCGTCCGTTCACTAAAGACGCCTGGAAGCGTAAGATAAGGCCACCCGAAATACCTAAACCGGTAGAAGAGCCGAGTCCCGGGAACGCTTTCAAGCGTCGAATAGAGACTTCAGCTTGTCTTTCTGATGACCACGACGAAGACGACGACGACGACGACGATGACGATGAGGGCGCGGTGGGGAGCGGGGGCGAAGTGGGGTCACTGGAAGAGGCGGTGGCACTAGCGCGCGTGCGGCTCGGAGCCGGCGCGCACTCGCCCTCGCCACCGCATTCGCGCGACTACAACGAAACAGAAGAGGAGGGGTCCGCGGACACAATGCCGGCCTACGGAGACCTCATCGAGCCGGAGAACAAAGCTGGGAACGGCAGCGGACCGGTGAGTGTGGGTCTATGTCGCTCCGCCCGTCAGTGGGCGAAGGTTCCCCGTGCGATGCGCGCGCGCCATGACCTTCGAGGAGACGGCTGACGAGTGCTACTTGACGGTGTGCGAGTGTTGCGGCTTCAGCGCTGAGACGTCGCTGTTGTTTCCTGTACGTTTAATTTCACGGTAGTTTACAGCGGAAGCCGAGCAACGCTATGCCCTTCGTGAGTACACGCCGTCAAGCTTGCCTGCTCGTGAGCTTAGCGTTTGATTTCAAACACTACTCTCCTTGCATTGGAGCTTCTTCTACACGTGCACGTTCACATGTTACATTATTTATAAACACATAATAATTTTACAAATTTTCTAAAACCGTGAAACCGTAAAAAAGTGTCTAGTGAATTCAATTTTATTTAAAATAATTTATTTTCATAAAGTCTTTATCGTATTTGACTGCAGGCTTCACTCATAATGTCTGTTAATATTGTTTCTTATATATTGGATTGTGCAATATTTTTAAAAGAATTATAAATCGAAAATAATTATTTGCAACTGCTATGTACTTAAGTTTTTAAAAAGTGAGTATATTTTGGACTTACACGAACCATAAAGTTAATTCGTATATAATAATCTACACTAAAACCTAGAATAAATTTATCCATTATTAGTAAATCTAGAAATAAAATATCTTAATGTTATTTATCAAATACAATCAATTAGCACGATCTAGTTATCAAATTATCTAGAAACCAAAATATATTAGTCAAAACCACTAGTTAAAGTTACTAAATAGTTGCGTTTATTAATAGCTTTCGGTTACTATTGTGAACAAGTTAAGTTAGTTTCTAAACATGCAAATGGAAGATACTTCCACATTTTAAAAACTTCTTTACTAATTTTAATATAGAGTAACTCTTATACTCCTAAAAAAAAAGAAAAAACGATAACCTTTTATGTCAGTTGTATGTACAATTTAATAACATTGATCTTTACTCGACATTTTTACACACAAAAAAAATATCTATAATACATTACATCTTTATTTTGAAAATTAGTTTCCAGATTATTTTGGCTAACCTGTTTGATTCAAACTGGTTTCACCAACCTAGTCGTAGTTTTTAACGATATAAAAAATCTTCCATAGTGTATTATATTATATGACACATAATAAGATAACCCGCCTTCCTATACATTCTATGAAAAATGAATATTAGTTCCTATTATGTGACAATAATAAAATAGACCCGCTGACTGTCTTCCAGTTGTGAAATTCTTTAATATTTAATTATCTCAATACTTAGAGTATTCATTGAATACTCTAAGTCTCAATATTTTTAGGTCCCATTCTTTCGACAATAACTTAAATATGAATCGATAACGGTGAATTTTAAGCTCAAATATGCAAAATATGTGTGTATTGAATTTCGTATAGTAGGTAATCTAAATTTTTGTCGGATTACGGTTATTTATATTTTTCAATAGCTGTCACAAAAAAAATAAGTAGGTATAGTGCTTCAATAAATATAAGTTTTTTAGGTAGAAACATTAATAATTATTCTTCATGTCATCAAACTGTTACTTAACATATAATATAACTTAAGTATAATAACTTAACTTTTTAAATTAACTTAAGTCTGTCAGTTTAAGACTGCGTTTAAGAGTCTAGCTATAAACATGTTATTTATCGTAAATTTATTAATTTCGAAGAAGTTTTAATAATTATTGAAGCTGTTTGCCCTTTTTGAAGCAAAGTTAAAACTGCAGTTGAAATATTTTATTTGACAACTGAACTCTTACAGTAATTATACGCAGGTATATCTTTTAAATCACATTGAATGTTAACTATAATAGTTTAGTTTAATTCATGCAATTATACACTTTCTATTGAGGTAACTTCTTATTTAATTTATTTCGTAAATCTAGAATTTTTTTAAATTCAATAAAACTATTTCTTTTATTCATATATCAGTATTAAATACAATTCACATATCAGTTCCATTCATTACAGCCTATAAAAGTCCACTACTGCTGATAGGACTCTCCCATAGTTTGCCATATATGGGTGATTTTGCTATTGTTACCACGCTTGGCACGAAGGTCGGCAACCGCAGTTTTTTATTATTTCCACTTGCTATCACGAAGATGCCTTTCTCCTTCCTTCCCTCTTTCACCTCTTACGACACTCACGGGATGATATGGATAATATAAAAACACGAAACAAAATGTAGGTTATCGATTAAAGTTAACATTATTTAATCTGTGGTTAAAGTAAGCCTTACCAAAAATAAATAAATGAGGTAAAATTATAAAACGTAAATAAATTGCAAAATTTCTTGCTACAAGTCAGCATTAGATCCTTGATGAAAAGTCTACGTTACACAAAGTACCGTTCACTACATAATACTGTCACCCGAGCGAATTTTGAGATTCATATTTCTTTTTTTAAGGTTACGTAAACAATCTTATAAAACAAGTTTTTAGATATTAAAATTGAGTCGAAATTTTTTGGTGCGACTTCCGTGTCTGCAGCGCAGATTTTTAATTTATTTACCTCTACATAACGACAAATTGGACGATTAGTTGACCTGAGTCGTATGAATGAGACACTATAATTTGCAAATTACACATACAATTGCAACACATTTTTTATGATTATATTACATGTATTTAACATCAAGGCAGAAATCTTCTAATTATAAAACTTGTCTACTCGGTGGAAAAAATATAGAATTTTTCGATTTTAAATACTCACATATGAATAAGGCTTAACGGACAATCTCAAAAACACATTATAAAAACAATACCAGCAGCATTTACATCCAAAACATCGAATATCAAATCTTGTAGTACAAAATAAGTCCTGCGATAAGATACGCTATCTTGTTCAAAACTGCGTTTACGACATACTAAAATTTCCCATTCATGCTTGATCAATATGTATTTATTATTAATAACAATATTAAGGTATTTTAATAAAAAGCCAGCCCTTTGTTTGTAATTTGTTATTATGTTACCTAGGTGTGTAAACCTTTAAGCCGACACTAACTCTCTTATAATTTTTTGTTATATGTTTGTAGTGTGTATCTGTGTATCTGGGTGTCTGTCTGATGAACGGATTTTGATTAAGTTTTTTTTGTTAATTGAGAGTGCACTTAGGTATGTTTCAAGAAAATGTGTTCAGCCGTTTGAAAATTATCAGCTCTTTTTGTTTCGGGGGCTTTTAATTTAAGTTATTAAAAATATAGCAGTGTGTATCTCTTTTAGCCTACTTCCAAAAAAGGAGAAGGTTTAAAATTCGATTGTATGTTTTTTGTATGTATGTTACGCGATGTCTTCGTCAATTGTGAGCCGATTTCGATGATTCTTTTTTTTATTAAATAGCTCATTTATTATTATACTATACTGGGGTGGTCTCATATAAATTTGGAGAAACTCCACCCATAATAGTGGCAAAATAGGGAATGAAGTTCTTAATGTACTGTAGTGTATATACAAGAGCAAAAAAGATTAACTTTTGGTAAAAAGTAAAAGTCGACTTCAAAGAACTAGAACACTAAAAAGAAAAAAAAATATATTTCACATTCTGAAGTCGGGGCTTTAATTCTTCTATACAATAAATATGTGTTAACTGAACTGAAACACACACTATTTGGTTCCTTGAAGTCGACATTGAAGTATTACTTTTGATCAAAAGTAAATTTTGTACTTATTGCATAGCGATCGTTAGATCTTTATCTTTTCTCTCTTCACATTGCATTTAAAATTTGTGACCCAAATTTTATTGTTGGCCTTAAGTGATCCCCTAGTTTATACTTACAAAATTAATAATATATAATGTAAATAATGTATATACACATTTTTCCCACTAACTTTCCGATTGCCTGGTAGAAAATGCCATATGGCATTAAGTCCGCCGTTTGTGCCTTTAGTACATATAGTGTTAAATAAATAAGTATACACATAATGTATAAGAACGTTTGCCTATACATTAATTTAGGGATGTCAAATTCGATTTTCTATGGGTCATTCTCAAAATTAAGGGTACCTAAGCTAGACTAAAAAAAAAACTTTATTTAGGAACTAAAGGTCACACAACAAAAGGTGCACAATTTGAAAAGCGTATAGCGGCGGCATAACCGAATTTACTGAGTTTGTTATATAGTAATGAGGGCTAATAATTTTCCACTCACCAGATGTCGCTAGTTGGGACTGGGTGACATAAATTGTAAGCAATACATACATAAGTTGCCTTTTAAATAACAGTTTTTCGGTTTCTAGTATATATACCCATTAGCTGACCCGTGCCCACTTTGTTGGGCGTCAAACATTTTTACTTTTGATGAAATTATCTTGTGTAGTTCTTAGTACTGAGTGTTTAGGATTTATTTTCGGAATTGATTGACAAATATTGTTATTTCACATAAAAAAATATTATTAATCACAATGAAATATAGCCTATGTCACTCAGGAATAATGTAGCTTTCTACTGGTGAAAGATTTTTTTAAATCGGTTTCGTAGTTCGAGAGATTACTTACTACAAACAAACTCACAAACTTACAAACTTTACCTCTTTATAATATTATATTAGTATAGAGTATAGATATAATACACAAAACAATGCCTCAGTGGTTGGTCTTTTAACTCTCTTTTTAATCATTTTACTATTAGGAATGACCATAGTTTGGTTTATCCATTTTAATCTGACTAATTATATCTGACATTTCATTTCATCCGAAGTGGCACCACCCTTGTATAGTAATCGATTTATAATGAACACCTTATGTCTCGGATACATTACATTTACATTACTCTTAGTCATTAAATTAATTTCTGAGAATGACAGTCATTAAACACCTAATGTAATTATTGTATTACATATTATAATATAACTGTTGTGTCTCATAATTACAATTCACAAATTAAAATTTTACTTTTTTTTTTAATGTTTCCGTTTCAATTCGTGAATTTTAAATTCGCGAAATGGTAGAAAACACTTTTGTTAAAAATGAAGATCAATTTAGTTCCCCTGTTTATAATTTACAATCCTTGTTAAATTACTTGTCATTACAGATAATTACGTTAACTTCTGTTTAGAACATACACCAAAATAAAAGGTTTAAAATTACACTAATGAAAATAACAGTAACCCACGTCAAAGTTATTTATTTTTATTGTCTCGGACGTAATTTATTGTGCCCATATATACATAAAAGGTATGCAAATGCAATAGATGAATTACTTCTTCGGTTTGTCGTTTGAAATTTACGTGTTGGAAAAAATTTGAGAGACATTATTACGCCATATAAAAAAATCCATCAGCCTCACAGATTATTTCACAGCGATGTAGAGAGTAATAGTGTTCTGTGTTACACTAATCTCCATTGATACAATTGGACTTTTTGTTAGTGCTAACGTAAAGGATTCATTGTCGAAGAGACAATTGTATCATCGTTCAATAAACATCATATTATATAAATTTTATACCTTTAAACTATATACTTATCTACTATATTATATATTATATAAATTATTACAAAATTTTCACGAAACGTAGTGCTTATGCTTGTGTTTCCTTCGGGAAACGTAACATTCGCTAGACACTAATAAATGAATATAATATGTTTATTGACTTACATTAAATTTTATAGGTATAAAAATATTTTTCCCCATCGATCATTAATAAAAAACTAGATACACAATCCCATGCAAAAGTTTTCTAAAAACTGTCGCCAATTGTTTTGACGTAATTCTAGTTGAAATAAATATACATTAATATAAATTCAACCTTAAATGCATTGCCTAAAGTTGTATTCACAAAGCTACGTACAAATTAAAAGCGCACAAAAATTTTCGAGTGGGCGCTCATTCGGTAAGGACATTTTTTGTCACTGATTGTGTATATAGTTTTTTTATTTGTGATCGATGGTGTAGTCTTTATTAAATTTGTGTTAATTCAAAACCATTTTAGGAATTTTGCTTACAGTTACTAAAAAAACCTTAAACAAGATTCATTTCCATTAAATTAAGAAGATTTTAAATAGTCGAACAAATAAAGTACCTTAAGCTATTATTTATTCTGTGCCTAAAGTTTCTTGCATGGGTGTTTGGTTGAATTTCCTTCTCTATTCTTCTTCTTCTTTTTTTATAGTCCGTAAAAGTACATTTCTGGTCATGGGCGATATGTGCGGGGGATTTGTCACAATTGTCTCGCATGGCAGGCGGGTTGACGATCGTAGTTCCAGACGACTCGCATCTTTGACGCTGCTTCCCGTCGTCGGTTTTTTTTAAAGAAGAGAAGGCAAACGAGCAAGCGGCTCACCTGATGGTAGGTGTCGACCGCCGCCCATAAACAACTGCATGTGCGATGCCGGCCTTTTCAAAAGGAGTAAGCTCGTTTCTTGAAAGTCCCTAAGCTATGGTCGTATCGGTTCGGAAAAATCGCCGGTGGTAAATGATTCCACAAAGAAGTCGTGCAAGGAAGGAAACTCATAGTAAATCGTATTCTTCTGATTCTCTGGTTGTAGTCATCTCGTTCGCGCCAACATTCGAGAGATTATGGTATTCTCTTAGAGTATAAATAAACATAGCTTGCTTATAAATACTCTAATGGTATTCCACCATATATTACCGAAAGCTACGAGGCATTTTTGGCTTTTCCTATAGTCGCTTTTTACGGGACTACGAGTATGTGTGGGTAGGCTTTTCTTAAGCCGCTGTTACACTATACAATGCACTTTAAGCTGGCCTTACCGGTCAGTGAAAGTCAAACGTAATATATCTCATATGATATTCCTGTGGATTCTACGTCGCTGAGCATTTGCGGTGTTATAACTGGACGGCTAGAGGGTCGCCGTTGATGCGTGGACGCGGTAACCCTAACCTACTCGTACGTATAGGTTTACCGCAAGTTAGCACGGTTTCGACGGCTGTGTAATGTTTATAGAGTATTGATTAACTGCCCTTCACTATGACGAATTGTTGTACTTTTGCGTGGCTGAACGTTTATTTTTTCGTCTTGAAATGTCTTTATTTTTTTATATAAGAGTGAGAAACGAGTTGAAAGTATGTATATGCTTTGGCCCATAAACATATATCCAATTCCATTATCAAAATGCAGAATGCCTCGTTTCCATTAAAAAGGGTATCCGGTTCTCTACACTCACCATACGAAACACAGCAGCATTAAGCTGCTATTTTACGCTGGTATTCTGTGAAAGCGTGGTCCTTCCCCGCTCGAGCTGACGACCCATTCAACATAACAACCATAATATTATAGCTGTACTGTGGCTCTACTACATACGTACGTAGTATTATGTATTAAAATGTATAAATATATAAATCGTCATAATCGATTCGAATCGAGTCTTAGAAAATTATTATAAAATAATCTCAGGCTAAAAAAAATTGCCTGAGGTGCATCGTAATTTAAAAAAAGAGTGGTTTTATTCTCAAAATACATTGTTATTGGTTTACTACTTGGTCCTCAGTGAGGAAAATATTGTGGAAAAGCCTGCATTTCCTTAAGGGCAGTGCTAACCTAATTTACATCCGTAAATTAGCACTGGAACGCGGCGCTGTTAACCGCAGGCTTCTCGGATAAGGAAAGACTGTCTCTGGTTCTTAGCGTAACCGGTATTGTAATTGTATTAATAGACTGAATATCGCCTTACTTAAGAGGAAGAGCATTTTACCTTAGAGCTATAAATAAATATAGTTTTATTACTCATTCGATTAAAAATGACGTTTACATAAAGAAATAAAACTTACTGATTAAAATTTTAATTGTATATACCGGGTGTTACAAAACTACCCGTAAAGCCGAAAGGAGGTGAAATGGGGCCTTATAACAAGTCCATTCACAATATTTAAGAACCGTAGTAACGCTGTATAACATACCCCAAAAAAATAAAAAAATATTATTATTTTCACTGATGTGCAAACCCTATTTCAGTAAAATTAAAGAGTAAACTACGCAGAATGTACCTACATTTCTACCTAATTCGCGGAACAACAAAAGTTTTAAAAGACTTAACCTAACGAAACAACCTAAACGAACACTTACTTTTTCATAATAAACATCAAATTTACAGAAACGGCTCAAAGTGTGCTCCGTCTTGCTCAATACACAACCTCGCTCGTCGGGTTATGGCTTGTGTGGCATTTCGCACCATCGTCGGTGTTATTGATGCGAAAACCGATCTAACACGCTGTTCCATCTCGGCAACCGTTGGGCAATCGGAGAAATACACTCTGTCCTTCACATAACCCCACAAAAAGAAGTCCAAGGGTGTGAGGTCCGGAGAACGAGCAGGCCATAGCACCGGTCCCCCGCGGCCGATCCATCCTCGCGGAAAGTGAACGTTAAGATGTTCTCGTACGTTGCGAGCAAAATGTGCCGGAGCTCCATCATGCTGAAACACCATGTTTCTTTGGTTCTCAAAGTAATCCCAGTCAGCCACAGGAAAGTCGTCAATCGCCTCTTCGAATTCCGTTTGTAAAAACGTTAGATAGTTGCTACCGTTCAGACGTGATGGCATAATGACGGGACCGATGACATGCCCGTCATAAAGGCCAGCCCACACATTCAGCCGCCACTGGTGTTGGAATCTGCCCTGCCGTGAAGCATGTGGATTCACGCGAGCCCAAACGTGATCGTTATGCATATTTGAAAGTCCTGACCTCGTGGATGTTGCCTCGTCCGTCCAAAGAACATAGTTTACGTAATTTGGGTTTTCCTCTAACTGCCTGAGGTACCACTCGCAGAAGTTCCTCCTGGGTGCAAAATCGGAGGGTATCAGCTCCTGTGTACGGCGATAGTGATAAGGGTGACGATTGTCGTCACGAAGAATTCGCCAAACTGCAACATGGTTTATACCGAATCTTGTTCCGGCTCGCCTCGTACTTATGGTCGGCTCTTCTTCAAAATGCTCTAACACTAATTCAGCCTGCCTGGCGTCGACTGTGCTTGGACGTCCACTTCCAGTAGACCGATGAAAAGAGCCGGTGGAATGTAGTCGTCTTGACATGTTTAGAAAACACTGGTACGAAGGCAGCCGTCGCTGTTCAGTGGGGGGTCTACCATCGATAAATCGTTGCCGATACAGTTCGCGAGCACGATTTAAATCTTCATGGCTTACGCATAACATCATATCGTAATATTCCTAGTTAGAAAGCATCGTTATTTTGCAAAAAATTTTGGAAAAAAAAACCTGAAACAGTTGTAGGATATCGATTAGAAGATTTGAAATTGACAATATTTTTTTTTCCAACTTGACATTTATTGAAGCCAGTACTTGAGTATAATGACATCCTTGTATTGAGGTAGCAAACATTTATGTACGAAAAATAGAAAAAGTATTAAAGTAGACAATTATTAGGTAAAATAGGTACGTAAGCCTTTCTGTTAAATAATCTGGTTCCCTAACATGACAGCTTACTAGGGTTGACAAAATTTTTGGCTTTGATAATTAATTATATTTTTTACGGGGTATATTGTAACACGTTGTATAATACAACATAACTTGCACCGAATACTGTTCCTCCTATATCGAAGCTATAATAAAGTTCACTTATTTACTTAGACATTTCTTACGGGACACTGTAACTGAGGTAATGGCCCTCCTTTTAATTCATCAATTAACAAGTATCATTATTTAAAATATACATAAGCATCATGTAGATATCACATTAAGTTATAACGTAATTGGGGAAAACAAGGGAAAAATATAGTTTCCTTTTAAATATTAGCTTTTAATTACTTCATATTACGCTTACTTAAACTGTAGGGCTTCCTTCCTCATTGAAATTCGATTAAGAAAGTCGAACCTAGGTATAATCTCGGCTATTATTTCAGCTTTACTTCTAATCTCTACATCATCGTATCGTGTGAAACAATGGACGGAAAATCGGTTTAGAAAGTTGTGGTAAAATTAGTACAAAGTGATATAATGATTTATAAATGGAATGAAACTAATAAATTTTTTTATTAAGTTTAATTCGCGACGTTATAAGTATATAATATAGTAGTAGTTCCCGATTTAGTAAAATTTGAAGGTAGGCTTCGTTTACATCAGACATCAGGACGTAAAAAATCTTAAACTCCCGTGACAATGTGTGTTGTAAAGTAATCCGTAACATTAGTTTTTTTTTCACAAAGTGATATTTTTAGGATTCGCCAATAAATATTTAAAAAAAGATATTTGTTTTTGAAATGTTAATTAAATTGTTAGATACTTTGTTTAATAATTAATATATTAAACTAAACCACTAATACGCACCTATGCAGTAACCATTAGACACAAGTTCGTTCCGGTACTCGGCGACGTTTTCCCGAGAAATAATGGCACGGCTGGTGTAGCATCACCAGTGCTGTCGTCTGCATAGCACTGAATGTTACCAGTTTGCAACATAACATAGAAATGCAGAAGAAACAGCGTTGGTGATAGCACGCAGCCTTGTGGAACACCAGCGTTAATTGTAATCGGAGCATGCACCGTCTACTAGGACCTTGATGCTCCAATCTAGAGGTGTTTGACGTCCCGATGTCATAGTTAGCCCGGCTACCTTCAGTTTTGGAATATTAATTTTTGGTCCGATCTACGCGATAAAATCCGTAAATATAGTTTTATTCAATGTGTAGTATTTGCGTAAAATAAGAAATCATTATATAGAGATTAAGATAGAGTTCGTGTGTGTTACATACAATTTTCGCATTTTTTGTATTTCCCATTTTAATATAAATACCTTCATAATGCATAAATACAACTTTCCATTATATAATTTGTTACAGATTTTGATACTTATCACGCCATCAACCAAATGGACTATAGAATGTATGTACTTGTTAACGTTTGCCTAGGCTTAAGAAAATAATGTAAAGAAACCTTACGGAATGAAAATTAATACCTATATATAAAGAATGTCATTTCCACTGGTATCCAATTACTCAAGAATGTTTAAATCCTCTAAATGCCTATTCTTTGGTATGAAATCGAACGAACAAATTTTGAATAAACAGTGTTCGAGTGGAAAGCAAAAGTCCTAATAAATACTTACTTGTTTGTTATCAATTGGCCGATAAGAAATCGTGCACCCACTTGAAATGACTTAATAAATAGGCAGTCTTTGATACACTTACTATATTTCCACTTCGCATACCCTTGTGACTCCTATAGTTTCTAATCAATTAAAAAATAAATGTTATTAATTGTTTTAAATGTAAATATAATTTATTACAAAATAAACTAATCTGTACTTCTTTAGAGTGTTGAACTTCATCATTTAAATAAAAAAAGGTGTGACAAAAAGGCTATCGATTTTAAACATAAATATATAATTATTTTTTAAATTAGTTGTAAGAAATATAATGGAAATGTGCATAAATCCATAACTGATCTTAGCGATGTGCAAGTTTATAATCGAGAATATTCTATATCGTTCACGTGTCTTGTTCCATTGGAATTTTACAAGAGTTTCTTGACATACCGATATCCCTATCTCGCGAACGTGAATGAAGATGTCGCCGAAGCCAAAACCAAATACGGGTGTAAGTTTTTTAAATATTTATTTATTTAATATATTTAACTTGACTTTTAAAGTATTTTTTTCAGTAGTTCCGTTAATAATACGTGGATTATTTTGCCTCATCGAAATGATCGAAAGTATTGGTTACGTTCTTGTCTGTAACAGATTATGTGTCCGTAACACAAAAAATGAGGGGAATCGTTCCGTCGGAATTGTTAAGCTAGTTTTTAGTCAGATTAGATTACATTTTTTAATTAGTTTTTATTCAATACGACAGTTTAATGTTTCAGTCTTTTTAAGTAGTTCGCGCAAGTTTTATACACTATTTGAATTAAGAACTTGTTAAAATTAAGAACGTAGATTTCCAAAAGTTAGACAAGTTATAAGCATAATATTATGTAAATGCGTACAAAGTCTCTGCATTCTATAGGCTAGGTGGTAAACGTGGTGAAAGGTGGTAAGGTGGTGGTAGGAATCCTATTGTCAGATCATTGCGACAGCGTAATTACGCTTGATTCTTTTTGCTATTCTACTTTTCAAGTGGAATAATTCACTTCAATGAGTATTTGGAATCATGATATATAGTTAGGTACCTACTTTGTTTTATTCTCTATATTTTTGTAATAAAATCTGTGGCGAACTATTTAATTTATATTCAGATAATGGAAAATTGTTTAGTGTAATAACCAAATGTAAATAACTAATAACTAGGTAAATATTTTTTTTTAATATTCAAAGCAAAGCAGTTGATCTTCAACAATTTTGTCTCTTACCCAAATATTATAAATTTATAGACTGACATCCATTATGTATTTGCTAATAATGTACAAGAAACTTTAAAATTGAAGTAGGCGACGGACTATTAAGTTTCCGAACAGTTGTTGTAATAAAAATAATATGTAAAATGTATTTAATGTATCTTACTAATATTTAAAATATAAAAGTATGTTTGTTTGTACTAGATGTTTGTCTTTCAATCACGCGTGATCGGCTGAACAGATTCGCGTGGTAGGCCGACATATATATTTTCAATAACAATTATTCCTAAAGTAGAATTTACACCCAAAAAGCGGGCGCGTTACAGCTAATATTATAACTAGCTTTTGCCCGCGACTTAGTCCGCGTGGAGTTCGGTTATATCGTGCCCATGTGTGAAAAAGAGTCTGCTGGTACAAGCCACACTTATAACTGGATCTCGCGGGCAAAAGCTAGTAAACTACAAAACTTCTTTATACACCACATTTTTGCTAATCTATTACTGTGTGCCAAAATTATCAGACTACTGGGCAAGCTTACGCGTGAGCAAGCCACATAGAATTGCCCGTGTGAAAAACAATTTTCTCTCAAGTCTATACCCGCAAATTTTAATGTCTGCCCTTGTGATTTGTTTATGGTCATTGCAAAGCAGACTTTGAGGGGAAACTGTATTCGTTTGAATTCAAAGGAAGATCATTCGGGATCAAGGAATTCTTGGTACAAATACAGTTTCCCCTTGCGCACATCCAGTTATAATTGTGGCTTCCACTACATTGCGATGTAACGCTTTTACTTTTAGTATGGTTCCGTTGCACAGTTGAGGAGGTTTTAAATTTCGCAACGACATAACAGGAGTGTCCACGCGCAGAATAAGCTTATGATGTGGAAGACCCGATAGTTTCAGTGAATTAAGAAATTCGACAGGGTAGTTAATTGCGTCATCTGTGTTGACCACAGAGTCTATTGACGTGTATGGTGTTCCTCCCCTCAAAGACGTTAACAGTATATCGTTAATTACCGCTGCTTGGTCGTTTTTCGGGGTTAGTATGGCACGTTCACACAACCATTCCATTGGCTTATCGTGGATATGAGCAATATCTGGGTAAATTTAGGATATTAACTCCTAACGTAAATACAACTGTGCACAAATTATCAGGGATGGTTATCATTCCGTCATTTACCGGGTAATCACCGTTGCCGATTTCAAGTAGGAGATTCGCAAATCCACCAGCAGACTCTTTTTCTCCTAAGTGTACCCATATTTTCGAGCTTGAGGATTTTAATTAGAGGCCATAAAGTGGATCTCTTAAGACACATATAACTTCATCTGCTCTAGTTCCTTTTGGCACTACTGGTAGAGTCTGTCTAAAATCTCCAGCCAGCAAAACCGTTACACCACCCATTAACTTCTTATTTCCTCTTATATCTTGTAGAGTTCTGTTTAAAGCCTCTACGCCACCCTTATGAGCCATGGTTATTTCATCCCACAATATCATTTTCGTATGTTTTAATACTTCAGCAAAATTAGTTTGTTTCGATATATTACAAATGGGAGTTTCAGCTGTTGATAAATTGAGTTTTAACTTGAAGGTAGCATGAGCAGTTCGTCCACCCTCAAGCAGTGTAGCTGCGATCCCAGAAGAAGCCACAGCCAAAGCAATTCCGCGAGTACTTCTAACTTTTGCTAATAGCAAATTTATGAGGAATGTTTTGCCTGTTCCGCCGGGAGCATCTATAAAGAATATTTCACCCTCATTTGATTCAATTTTTGTGTTAATTTGATTGTAAACTGCTTTTTGTTCGCCATTCTGTGATCCTTCATTATTTTTAACTGTGTCTTCTAATGATGCTAAGTCGTAACTTGTCTCTTTAAGAAACTCTCTATTTTCAAATTGTTATTCCTTGCTTGGCTGAGGTAACCCCTACTCTTTTAGTAGCCGACCACACAACGCTAATACGGCATCTTCTATTACCGAAAGGCATTTGTTAAATACCACATCTGTTATGTGCTCTACATCCACATCCCCCTGTCTTTCTAATTGCCTTTTATAATCTTCTGATAGGTATTCTTTGAATTTCTCCCAAAGGCTTAAAGGGTCTGATACTTGGTAGAACACTAAAATAATCGTAAAAAGATCCCGAATCATTTGCGGTGATTGGCAAAGTGCTGCCTTTTCCATTGCTGCGGACAAATGCTGATCATCTTCAAGCAAGCCGAGAGCTTTGCACGCTGATTGGAACGTGGAATATACATGACCATCTACAGTTTTTAACGCTTCAAACGAAATTAGGCCCTGGATCTCATGAAGAAGCATGCGAAGGTGATAGCATTCTGTATTGTTCGGATGCACAGTATAAACCCTGCCCAGAACGTGCTTTTTTTTGACCCCTGGCCAGCCTTCAACGTTTGCTCCTCTCTTTCTCCTTTGGAACTTTCTTTTATCCCAAACGTAGTATGCAGGTACTTTTAGGTAGAGCAATGTATTTGCAAAGTTATCCACTTTACACAAATCGAAAAAGGATAGGAGTGTGGTTGTTGGAGGACTATTCGCTCTTTCACTCATAATTTGCTCATTAAAATAAACCCTTTGCCCATTTTCCAAATGAATAGCGAGGTGGACTACGGGAGGGAAACGGTCATGAATAGGAAATTCAAGGATTCGCCATACTGCCTCTGATGAATTTATATATCTTCCAATTGCGTAGGTTTTAACTTCATCCTTCTCATTCTCTAAAGCAAACGATGCCTGGTCTGAACCTTTATTTACGTATTTACAGACGTATTTTATTGATTTTACCGAATAACAATATTCCACATTTAAGTGAGTGAGTGAGTGATGTAACTATAAGCACGTAATTTGGCTTGATTATTTATGATATAATTTAATCTCTCTGTTTCTATTTTGACGTATTCATCCACCAAATATTGACTAAAAAGGGCACGATGGTTGGCTAAATGGTTATTTTCTCCTTCTTTAGTCATTATTCTATACGAATAGAAACTTGCAGAAGAGACAATTTTATTAAGCGGCAACTTAGTTGTGGGATCGCGTTATGGTATGTTGATTGAATACTCATCATCCCCCCAGCAAAACATCAATGGATACTGTAGCGCATCATATGCTCGATGTATCTCACTAATACGCTGAAGTGAATTACTTCGGCTCTCGAGGATGATGTCCCTTCGAACAAATTGTTGATCCACTAACACTAAAGCCACTTCATTTGTAGTTGGTGCATTGTACCTACCTCTATGTTCTTCTGGTGGTTTTTTATCAGCATGTATAACAACTTTCTTTGACCCTGAAGGAGAGGATTTATCAATGGCACTTTTCAGATCTTTTACATACGGGTTCACTTGATGCAGCATATTCTGCAATTGTTTGATTAAATTTGGTTTTAAGTTAGGAAATTTTGAACATCAAATCTTTGCTTCTCGATCATCTTCACCTTCAAAATATATTTGAAGGTACTGAGCGTCATGTTCGGCTTCTGGTAATATACTTCCAATTAAATGGTAGACCTGGGCTTGTACTTTAAAAATTGGTGAAAAACCATCTGCTGTTACCTGTGTACCACCAAAGGAAGTCATCTGGAAACAGGCATTATATTTACGAATATTACCCATAAAATGGTCATGATCTGGGTGTAGATCATTAATCAAACTAAAGAGTGCTTCAGGCAGTTGTTTCAATCGATCAATTTGCACTTTTCCAGCGCTGCAACACATACCAGGTGTCTCATCCTTCCATTTCAGCGCATTGCACCACTGACACTTGTATGTCATAGAACCCAAGGCCATAGCGGAATAGACCTTGTTTTTCCTTAAATGTTTTCCTCATAACGTGACTGAATTGCTCTATGCACTTGTGGATTCGCAGTTTGTTAATTTGCAACAGCTTGCCTGTGTACATCGGGATTTTTTTTCTGATAAGCGGACACAGCTTTACGATTTGATTCTGGCTTTTTTGCCTATATCTTTCTTGTGCACTTTTTAATTAACTTTTTCTTGTGTAATTAGTAAATCTCGTTCGAACTTTTTACACAACGTTACCGCGTTCTAAAACGATACCAACGCCATCTATTGGTAGGGATTGTAACTTGAAGATCAATACAAAATGGGTAGGTACCTAAGTATTTCTTTTGATTTTGCCATTTTATTAATTTGTAAAAAAATATATTTGGTTTGGTTGTTTATTTTCATTGTTTTTTAATTTTTAAATTAGTATTTTTTTGTTCAGGTGTTATTTTGGTCTCTTTGTTTTATGTTTTTGTGCAATAAAAGTATATTCTATTCTATTCTAATTAAGTTTAAAATATTTATCAATATCATTTACGTTATTTGTTATTTACGACCCAAAAAGCTTAAAAATGACACCCAAGTCACCCAACCCATGACATTTTTACATACAAACATACATGCATCCATCCTTCCATCCATGTTGGTTTCAAACCATAATCGATGCCATTTTCGTAATTAACGTCCTAAAAAACCATAAAACGACACCCATATTGACATTTCAACCACATCGCACCCCCACAGGGGTTGATGGTAGGTATTTTCCGTTTGCTACGTTGGATTTTGAAATAGTTGTTGTTTTCGTAATCAGCGACCCGATAAACTATATAAACGATACCCATGTTGATTTTCAGAATTTGTCACCCCTTTTCCACCTTTTAGGGGTTGAATTCTGAAAGAGCTTGAAACACTTGTTTACTCATTTATTGATAGGAGTACTCCTGTGAAGTTTCGAATAAAATAGTTTAACTAATCTTGTTTCCCCATACAAACTTTCAACCCCTTTTTCACCCCCTTAGGGGTTGAATTTTCAAAAACCCTAGGACACGTAATTGTTTATTTATAATTGTTAACCTAAAAACAAAGTTTCAGGCTTCTACCTCTAAAATGACGGACTTCCATACAAACTTTTAGCCCCTTTTTCATCCCCTTAGGGGGCGAATTTTCAAAAATCCTTTCTTAGCGGATGCCTACGTCATTACATCTCTCTGTATGCCAAATTTCAGTGAAATCCGTTCAGTAGTTTCGGCTGTGCGTTGATAGATGAGTCAGTCAGGTTTGCCTTTTATATATATAGATATAAAGAAAAAAAATATTTTCTTCGACATTTAATTACGTCAGGGCTTAGAAATATGTTTGGGTTCTACACACTTCATTGGCGAAGCATTTCTGATGTGTCAAAAAGTTTTTTTATGATATATTCTGATGATTCCTCAAGCCGAAACCGGTCGGTAGTTAATAAATAAATATTTATGGCAAATCGAGTACAAGTGTTAATCCTTTAAGAAATAGATTTAAGTCGAAAGCAAATTGTCAATTTTCTTATAATAAATTTTTTGTCAATAAATACAAGAAAAATTACTGTCTCTTTAACTTCAGCAAAGGAAGCTTTAAGATAAATTGAAAAAAGCAAATGCGTTAAAAAAGATAATACATTGAAAAATATAGAATACTTCTTAATTCTTAGGACGGAAACAGCTTTTTTTTTAAAGAGTACTAGGAACGCTATTAACTATTACTAATAGATAGTCCAAGTAAGCTTAAAATGGTTGTGTTGTGAGTGGTTCACGACAATAATCAAATGGGAGTTGTGGGTTTGAACCGACGAATTCGGACTTTTCGGAGTTTGCAGTCCGCCGCACCCTTAACCATTACACTAATATGGTTATTAATTGTTATAAAATTTAATAATTTAAAATCGAGGCTAATGGTATGAGACTGATGACTGCTTTAATTATGTACAACCAGCAAAAATCACTACTGTGAATGTGGACCTCTTGTATTGTAGGAAGGATTTGACATTTTGTAATGTTTTGTTTGTTTTTCTTACACCGATAAAGGCAAACCTACACTATTTACATAGCATCTTATTATACGCAAAATTCTTATTATTCTTAGTATTCGCGTCTTATTATATGCAAAACGACAATGAATAGGCTTGACATAAGTCAAACCTACACATTGTCGTATTACGTCGTAAGCATAGAGCTCGTGCGTCGTGCATGACATTGGCGGGACCTGTCCATCCATCCACCATCCATCCTGCCATGACCATTGGTGGGGGGGGGGGGAGATGGACCGCGAATAAGACTTCACATGCTCTCGAAATATCCGCTGGGCATGTGGTAAATTGACAGTTGTTCGCTGGGACCGACAAAATTACAAGGATCGAACCCGGCTTGATCGCGTACTATGAACTGTGTGTGAGATACATTGAAATTGGAAAATCGCCTTCTTATTTACAATAAAAAAAAATGTGTGCAGTTCACACGCGGTGGCAGTGAAAACGAAACTTCGAGAGAATGAGACGAATGCAGATTGTAGAGTATCAGAGCCATGCTACAGCTATATCAATAGTACAGTTCAGCTCGACCGGGGAAGGACCATGATCTCACAGAATACTAGCGTAAATAATTATTACTTAAAGTCAAAACTGCTGTGTTTCGTATGGTGAGTGTAGAGAACCGGAGACCCTTTTTACTGTAAAAGAGGCATTCCATCTTAGTCCTCACGGCTGACAACGCATCTGCATTTTATTCGCAAACGAGGATAGATGTAGATGTCTATGGGCCACAGCAACCACTTACCATCAGGTGCACCTTTATCCTATAAAAAAAATATTATTACCAAGTTAAAAAATTATTTTACATTTTATTGTACATAAATTTATACATTAAATTACATATTATACAGACTCCAAGTTTTCAATTTCATCATCGAAAGTACTTAAATATGTTCTAATCAACCTACTGCTCATAGATCACGTGCATAATCTCTATACAAAATAGAAAACACTGTATTCTATTTCTTTCGTTTGCAGGCTAAATTCTAAAGACGTATATGTTTGTCTCTTTTAAGTGTCCCTTTTTCGTTTCACCGATTTTCAAACCACAACGATTCTAAATTAGTTATCACTTCAAAAACAGTTATTTAGCGGTGAGTCTGTAAGTTACATCGCCGAATACGATTAACCAACAAAAGAGTACTTACTACGCGCACTCCGACATTTCCACGTTGTTAACTGACACTAATTAGAAAATAGCCTAGTCTAGATCGCTATTAGTTCGCAATTGTACGCATCATTACACAAAATATTTGCTATGTTGTCTATATGCGCTTAAAATACACCGGCGGTAGCGTTGTGTTGTGAAAGGATTATGTACTTACTTGAGTGCTTTGACCGTCTAGGTTGCGGCTTTTGTTCTAGAACGCAGGATTCCTATATCCTATATAGCTATATTTATTTACGAGCAAAAGCCAATAGGTATAGTCTTAATTGATGACAAATTGTTTTGATTTTGAAGTTTCGATAAATTGAGTCTTTGTTTATTGTTTTGTACGTATCGAAACATTTGAAGATTTTCGATTTGCAATATGACAGCGTAATCTAAAACTACGATTAATAATAACAATTATAGAACCAGATAAAGTTTATTAAAAACATCAAATTTAGCTATGGTACTCGTACATCTCGATATGAATGCAAATAAACTAAAGAAAAAAGTTAATTTTAATAAAAAATAACTTAACGGTATAACTTATTCATTTATTTATGTATTTCATTATATAAATAAGACTGTAGATATATTGAAAGTAATTTAAATATTTAAAAAAAAACATACAAGTAAGTAAGATACCTGTTTGTGTTTTTTTTCAAGCAGATAATCGACTGATGCACTCAAGATATTAAAATCCTAATACAAATTACCGCTGCTAGCTGCCTACACCCGCCTTCGCTTCAAGCAAATTTACCTCTTATGCTCTTGATATTCAACAAGCCTAAAGTTAATTTTTGTTTGCAGTCGCACGCGACACCAAGTGCAGAGCGCCGGGAGCATCTCTACAAGATCCTGGTAATCGGAGAGCTCGGTACCGGGAAGACGTCAATTATCAAGCGATATGTGCATCAATTCTTCAGTCAACACTACCGCGCTACTATAGGCGTGGACTTCGCTTTGAAGGTTCTTAATTGGGACTCGAATACGATAATACGCTTACAGTTATGGGACATCGCAGGTAAGTACATTCATTATACGTCTTTTCTTACATTTTTAACAGCCTATCACAAGTCAACTGCTGAACATGTAACTCCCCCATAGCCTCATAGAAAGGATTTTTCTGATAGTTGCCACGCTTGGTAGGTGGGTTCGCAACCGCATTTTTTATTATTTTGAGTTATTATTAGGAATATGTTACTGTCCATCTCGTGTTTCATTTGCTTCTGTCGCCTCTTACATGATATAGGTCTTCCCTATGCCACGCTTCGCAAACAGATTGGCAATCGCAGTTTTTTTTTAACGTGTAAGAATCCACTAACCTATATCGTCCTGTGGGTGTCGTAAGAGGCGACAGAGGGAATCAAACCAGGAGATGGGTGCAGCGTCTTTCTAATAACAACTAAAGAATAAAGAAAATGTGTATTATATAATATTTTGATCTATTTTTAAATGTATTCGGCAGTTTCAAGATTTTTACTGTTTCTACTGATCATAATTAATTAATAAAAAACGTTTTTCGTCCACTTTGTAAAAAAAATTATAGTGTATGGACTCTGTCTCTGAAGAGTTAAAAAGTGTGAAATGTGGAGTTAATAGAATTATTACAATGACATTGAAGTTCATATGGCTTGTTTTGCACTAGATTATTCTAAATCTATCGTGAGCTATTGCGTTAGTTTAATCATTTTTATAGTGACTAGTGATCACGCTGTAGATAGTCACGTAAAACTCAAACAATACTGAAGGTCGCATTATACCGGGTTATTTTGCAATAACCAGCCAAATTTGCCGACATGGTTCAGAATAAGTAATTATAGGCAAATGGTGATGAAAAATTAATTTAAAAAAATCTCAAACATTTTGTCCTTTTTATCTTTTAAAATGCGTGATAATGCATTATTTTAACTGATTGTTATTCACAAATATCTAACGCCTACTATTTTACTACGCACTCACACATTCGTAAGGGTCGATCGGTCGGCAAAAATGTGAATTGAATCGCACACAGACGAGCGCGCGTACGCGTAGTTATTGCCTATAAATCACAAAAGAGATAATTTCAAATAATAGTAGAAGCTTTATTTACTCGTATTTTCAAAAACTTCAATAACGGTATGTCATTATTTATATATTTGAACTTAAGTTTAAAATTTGGCTACTTTTTGAAAAATAACCCTGTATATACGTCAAATATGATATTATGTATAATATAAAATATTATTTTAATAGAATTAGAATATCCATTACCCATATAGTCCCGTGGGTGGCGTAAGAGGCAACAAAGGGAAACTAAAACAGCAGACGTGCAGCAGCATCTTCCTCGTAACAACGAAAAATAATAAAAAACTGCAGTTGCCAACCCGTCTGTCAAGCTTGAAGAAATGCCAACCGATGGGAAAGAAATGTTTGGGGTGCTTTGTGGTATTCCTTGGGCGATGCTAACGTTTTATTTTATAGTAATTGTGAGTCAAATAATTGCCGTCCACGGGGTTGGTTCTGAAGGTCGAAATTTCCAGAACGAAAACGTTGAAACCAAAAACGTACCGTGCTTTCTTTTGCGACACCAGCGCCGTACACATCATTAATCCTTCGAGCTGTTTCTGCAGTACGTGCAACGGTAGAACTCGTACTCGTAAATATACCGATATTTCATGTTTTCCATTGTGCGGTAATAAGCGACGCCAAAGAATAAAATAATGAGGAAAAAACAAATGAATCACTGTTTTCAAAACTCAAATGTACCAGCTAAATGAATTTATATATTTGAATTTGGAATTCTAAACCAAAGAGGAGATATTTCAGATCAAAGTGGTCAGTACGACAAAACGCTAATTTCATATGTAAGGACTTAATATTATTAACAAAATATTACCTACCTTCCTGAAAGAGGCTGTAATGATTTTTTATATTTTTTTGATTCACAAGAAGTTTTTAATAAAGGAGGTATGTCAAAATTAACGCAATAACGGCTAGTGTCACCTTTGACAATTAAATACTTTGACGAAATGGATGAACACGGTTATTATTTTTCATGGATATTTCTTATGTTAGCCGTGATCTATTTCCTGTTATTTCTTTCATTGGTAATAATGGTTCCGTATTAGTTTTATGAATAACGTAAGTTGAAGTTTGAATCAATTTTTGCTACATATTAATTCTTAACTTTATCGCATTTAAGAAATTTAAGAAGTTTTGAAGAAGAATTAAAGGATATTTAATAAAGTCTAAGACTACACCTATCAAGGTTATGTTAATCCATAATCAGTTTTAATAAATTAATCGAAAACCTTAAAAAAGATCTGATTAGTTAGCTAGCATGAGTGATTAAATCTATTATACATTTATACAAATAAATAAAATTGAAGTGTCTGTTTGTAATATCAAAATAACAGCTTTTTACCAAATGCATATGAAAGTATATACGGTATTTATAACAAATAAACAATTTTTGAAATGTTTGGCTGTCTGTCTGTCTGTATGTTCCGGCTAATCTCCGAAATGGCTGAAACGATTTTGACGAGATTTTCACTGGTAGATAGCTGATGTTATAAGGAGTAACTTTCATTTCAGAAAAAGAATAAGGGTTCCGTGCAAAAAATTAAAACCCATGACATCCACTCGTATTATACCTAACTTAATATAATCTGTAAATCAAAAATGGTAATATATTGTTTTAGTTATATTTAAACTTCTTCAACTTCTTCACCAGCCCGAAAAGTTTACAAGTTTACAGCTGAACATGGGCCTCTCCTTCTCTTTCACGTTTAGGGAAGATTGCCCTTAAAAACCTCGCTTGGCAGGCTTATTATTGACGCTGCTCCTCATCGCCGATTTGAGTTTTTTTTTTATAGGATAGGGTGACAAACGAGCACACAGTCCACCTGATGGTAAGTGGTTGCTGCGACCCATAGACATCTACATCTATATAGTCAACGAGCCATTACGAGTTGACGATGACACCAACGGGACGAAATGGATGAATTTTATTACTACGGTACCACAAGATATAATAAAAAATACTAATTGGATTTTGATACCACTTTCGTTTATTCGTGGTGGAATTACGCTACGGCTGTAATATGAGAATGATGAAGGACGCTTCCATAGAATACCAGCGTCAAATAGCAACATAACGCTGCCACGTTTCGTAAGGCAAGTGTAGCGATTCGAAGACCTACATATTTAACGGATAGTAATGCATTCGTCAACAACAAGCTATTTCATCGTAGGTCGAACCAAAAATTAATATTAAAAAACTGAAGGTAGCCGGGCTAACTATGACATCGGGACGTCAAACATCTCAGTCCCCCCCGTGACCATGGGTTGCTGTAAAGCACCCGAAACGTCGGGAATCAAAATAGTAAAATTAAACGCGATAAAATCCGTAAAAATAGTTTTATTCAAGCTATTTCATCTTAGTCCTCAGGGCTGATAACGCATTAGCATTTCGATTCTTAACCCATGACAGATGTAAGTGTATCTTGGCGACAGCATACAGTTATTATCAGGTGGAATGTGTGCTCATTTGTCACCATAATTCTATAAAAGATAGAGAATTTCTGAATGGTTTCGTTTAAAATACATTGCATATTTTATGTAAGGATAGTAGAGAAATGAATGAGAGAATGTTTTGTGATCATTTCGCATAATGATAACTTCACACTGGTGAATCTCATCCGCGTAAAGCTCATGTGAGTTAGTTAAAAACTAATGTAATAAGACGAACTTTTAAAGCGATACTCGGATAACACAACATCATTAAACGGCTATTTTACGCTGGTTTTCTGTAAAAGCGTGGTCCTTCCCTGGTCGAGCCAATCTATTCATACTGCAATTATGATATAGCTGCAGCGTGGCTCTCATGTACACATCGATACCATCTATTAAAAAATTAAACCTAAAATATGTGGGGTAATACCGTCGGCATAGAACTTGATTAATATTCAAATTCCTCCAGCGTCAAAAAGTAATTTGACCTTGGATTAAATCTAAATGAATTATTGTCAAACGTGTTGATAACATCATTTTGATAACTGTACAATCTGGAATCTGCCGAATGCAGCAACTAATTTTGCTGATAATCGAGTCTAAGAATAGTTTTATACTTTTATAGGTCAAGAACGTTTTGGCAACATGACCCGAGTGTATTACAAGGAGGCGGTGGGCGCGTTCATAGTGTTCGATGTGTCCCGGGTAGCAACATTCGACGCGGTGGTCAAGTGGAAGAACGACTTGGATACGAAGGTGCAGTTGCCAGACGGGTCACCTATACCCTGCATATTGTTGGCGAATAAGGTTTGTCTTCACTTGTTTTAACACAACAATGGAAATATACACTTAGCTATGTTTTTTTTATGACTAAGGCCGCTTCACATTGGGTCAGTAACAGACGTCAGTCAATCAGTAGGTCAGCTATAACTATTTCTATTCACGTTAGTATTGACACAAAAAAAGATTGTGCGACCATTTTTGGCAACAATAAGGGAAACTCTAATCTTTGCTCTACGTTCTTTATGCTCCCTTACATGCTGAAACTGTGCCAGCGACGCTGACTTGCGCTGGCGCTAACAAATTAGATACGAATTAAAAACGTTTGAAGTCGTGTGTAAATTTTTAATTAAATAGAATAAAGAACGATTCAAAAATGAAGCCGTCGCCATTATTACTAAGCAGTACAAAATATCGATTTTCATATCAATAAAATATTTGTTTGTAGAGCTGAATGCTATTTCAATTATTAACGTTAGTCTATGGACTAGGGTAATATCTTGTCACAGAGGCTTTGTTTTTGTGACTCCGATTAAATGCATGATTATTTAGTTTACATAAACACAGCACACAGCCATGAGCATGATTAAAATGCTTACACACATCAGCAAATGTAATACAAACATTTTTGAGCTTATCTATGGTACAGTAGCTTTCAAATTATATAAGTTGCATTCCCCTCCTTCCATAATAAATACTAAAAAACGTCCTACAGTTTACGATGTTCACGTATTAATATACTTATGTATCTTCACGTGCGAAGGTGGTAGGTACCGTGCCTACGCTTTTGGCCTTTTATGTCATGCATATCACGTAATCAAATCACGATATCGACTTCAGAGTCAACTTTATTCCTTGCGTATTTGCATAGTAAAACTTCTAAAAAGGTTTTTATAACAAAACATGTGTATTTGTAAATGATCACCCAATCGTAACTTAATAATGTGGACAGACTTAATCTGATCTAAACCCACTTTTTTAATTCTATTACCGTTTCACAATGATGATCCCCGACTAAGAAATAGCGAAGGAAACTTCGCTAGTAATAAAAGGTAAAGGACCACATCAGAGTATCGGAAAAAGAACCATAACACACTATAATATACGTACGTTCAATATTTGCTTCACCCTCGCCCCAAAAAAAAACCAAAGTTTTCAGAATATAAGCGATCTTTTCCACAAGATGCAAGCTAATATGTAATTATTTAGATTACATAGGATTATATTGCTTGCAGTGTGACCAGCAAAAGGAGGGCATAGTGAACTCACCAGCGAAGATGGAAGAATATTGTCGCGAAAAAGGATTTGCGGGCTGGTTCGAAACATCGGCTAAAGAAAACATTAATATCGAAGAGGCAGCGCGCTCCTTAGTAAATAAGGTGAGAAGATTTTAAGTTAAGAAAGATATTGTTGTGGTCAAACAGTTATAAACTGTGTGATGTATGTATAATCGACTTCACTTTCATAAGCATTTTCAGACAATCTTTGTTATTTTAGGTAATGATGCATCCTTTTTAATAAGTGAGAAAAAAAGCGCAGGTTTTAATTTCAGAGAAGACACAGAGCCAGGGCATTCTGCCACGATCCTCAAGTGAAGTTTAATGAATTTAAAAGTTTCAAGTTTTTTCAAAGAGCAACCACCTATCGTTTTGAACAAATAATATTATTTCTATAGCTGCTTTTGCTTTGTGGATTAATCAGTTTTCATTATATCCAAATCACGTGCCTTTAACAGTGTGCTACCTTTTAATAGAAATAACATACGAAATGGGAAAATAATAATAGTTTGGATGTTTTGTAATTGTAATTGCGTAACCTAAAAATAAATACACTTAATATGTACTAAGCTTTATTTTATGATCAAGTACAAGCTGTTTCCCTGTAAGCAATTATGAAACTTAAATATTTTATTTTATTAAATTAATATCTCGAATTTAAAACATAATTTATGTTTTAAAAAACAAGACTCGATAAAAGAGCTTTATTTTATTTTTAAACTTTTATAATTCCAATCTATATTAACATAACATCTTAAATGCTATATAAATTATTTTATTCGGGTTTTTATGTATTTTTTGTTTTTGGTACTTTCTTTAGTAACATATTTTAAGAATATCCCAATTTAATTATTTCTGTAACTATGGGTATAGTTTTATCTGATTTTTCCCCGTCGTCTATCGGTTGACACGAGATTTTACTGGTGGTGGTTTCCCTTGACTTTTGCGATAGCCATGTGTTGACAAATGACATTAAATGATGAATTCTCTAAAACCGCCATCAAATAGCAAAATGAAACAGAAATATGAGAACATAAAAAAAAAAATTCATGATCATATGGTGCCATGTATTGGGTGATAGGCTCTTTTATACTTAGAAGCAGGGTTGACACAACTCCTTCAAATAACAGCTGTGCAACCCACTGCTGTGCTCCGGTCTGTGTAAGGAAGAGGGGTGACAACGCAAGTAGCTTTGTGGCCTCCTCTGTTGGAAGTTGGCTAAAAGTGTTCATAAACTGGTTGACAAATGACATTAAATGATGAATTCTCTAAAACCGCCATCAAATGGCAAAATGGAACAGAAATATGAGAACATAAAAAAAATATTTTCATGATCATGGTGGCATGTATTGGGTGATAGGCTCTTTTATAGTTAGAAGTTGGGTTGACACAACTCCTTTAAATAGCAGCGGTGCAACCTACTGCTGTGCTCCGGTCTGTGTAAGGAAGAGGGGTGACAACGCATGTAGCTTTGTGGCCTCCTCTGTTGGAAGTTGGCTAAAAGTGTTCATTAACTGCAGTGAATAATTACCATCAGTGGCCAATTCTCGAAACTAAAACCTGTTGCACCATATAATCCATAGTAATTAGCTAATTAGCCTTATTATTTATGTGCTTTGATGATATTTTACTAACGCTTTGCATAAAATTATGTTTCGGTTGCCCATTACTAGAATATGTGGCCAGTTTTAAATGCTAAATAACATCTAACAAGGTAATTTAAAGATTTTCCTACGATTTGTTTGTCATTAATATTATCAATAGGTTATGTTGACGCCTTTCTTATTTTAGAACGCATATTCGTTGTATAACACAATAAATTTTACTAACATAGTGATAACTACATCCGATTACATTGAAAATAAGAAAATTATGGAAGCACAATTGAATTTTTAATTTCAAATTATCAAGTTAGGCTTATAAAAAGGTCAAATAATTTGATTCAATTCCAAATTACATGATGATAATTTTGAACATATTGTAATTGGTGGCAGGACGGCGGCCTTAAGTATAATAACGTATAGTTACGTATACTGTATTTAATTTTAAACGTGGTAGAGCCATGCTGCAGCTATATTAGTAGTATAGTTGTAGCACGAATGGGTCGGCTCGACCGGGGAAGGACCACGCTCTCACAGAATACCAGCGTAAAATAGCAGCTTAACACTGCTGTGTTTCGTATGGTGAGTGTAAAGAACCGGGGACCCTTTTTACTGGAGAAGAGGCATTCCATCTTAGTCCTCACGGGTGACAACGCATCTGCATTTTGATTTGTAATCGAGGATAGATTTAGATGTCTATGGGCCGCTGCAACCACTTACCATCAGGTGGACTGTGTGCTCGTTTGTCACCTTATCCTATAAAAAAAAATTGTTTATCGCTTACTTGAGTTCAATTAGAGAAAAAAGAGGAACAACTTGAAGCATTTCTTGAAATGGCGTCGATTTTTATGAGCGAGGCCGTAAATTTTAAACAATTTTTGAGTTTTTGAGATGTTCTGTCAAGTTAATATAAAAAAGGTTGAATGAAAAACACATCTTTTTAATTTGTATACAATTAATTTTCACGTTTGAGTATGTGCATGATGGCAGAGTAATAAAGTAACAAATAAAGTAAAAATTATCTTTATAGTAACAGTATTCCAGAAAATCGGACACATTTTAAAGTAAATTAGCAAGAGAATAGCAATTTTCCTTCCCCGGTTGAACCAATTATGCTGTAGTCAAAACTCTGCAATTTTGCTCTACCACGAAAAAGTTCAAGAGTTACAGCTCAATATAAATAATAACTTTAACCAAAATTGCTAAGGAAATAATTAATTCTGAAATCTTACAAAAAAAAGTGTTTTCAAACACTTTTGTTAACTATTAAAAGCCAGTACTTGACTACTATCCCATCTGATGGTGAGTGATTTTGTAGCCGATAGTATTAAACCGCACTCACTGAGGTAAGTTAACGATAGCCTTATTCACTATTGCCTTGAAGACACCCACTTTGTAATCTGATGGAAAGAGACAAACAGTTGCAAATATTTCACCCTATTGCTGCACTTATGCGTGCAACGCCTACAAAGGAGTGGAGATTGGTAGAGTGTCAGATTGTCCGATGGTGGCAGGGGTGAGAGGGCGGAATTAGTTTTGTTGTATTATTTAGACTAATTCAGTTCAAACAAGATAAAGAAAAGAAAGGTTCTCGAGTGGCTGCCTCGTACCGGCAGGCGAAGTGTAGGGCGTCCCTCCACTAGATGGAGTGACGACCTGGTAAGACATGCAGGAAGTCAATGGATGCAGGTGGCTCGGAACCGTGCTTTGTGGCATTCCGTGGGGGAGGCCTATGTTTAGCAGTGGACTCGTGAAGGGCTGTAATGATGATGATGAAGATAAAGTGAATTATCGCTGTCAGTATTTTCAAGTCAGCGATTTACGAAATGCCGTGTTGACTGTTCAGATCTATTATATACTTCATTTAATTGAAACTAACTAGCGTTTAAAAGATGGATAGCCTCGAAGCATACATGTAAATTGCTTAGGTGCTATTGAAGTACCTTAATAGCTTAACTAGAAAATCTAATTTATGATTAACTTGCACAATAGGCAGTTACTAATTAATATTAATGATTAAATATAATTATTATATAGAATAGAATAGAATGATTTTTATTCCATATAGATTATTACATAATACTTATTGAAAGTCATTTTTTTATTTACCATTATAGAAAGACTAAAGTTTATAAATACAAAAACTAACTAACCCTACTGTCATACATTCCTAATCGACAATTTGACAGACGCAATTGTAAAATTTTGGATTTTGTTATCATGAAATAGTTTAATTATTTTTAAATGGTAATGTAGAAATTCTTTTTCATCATTTCGTAAAAGTTTCTTGTTAGATGAAGACCTCGAGTAGATAGGTTTTGCCTTATTCGCCTCGCTTGGTAGGGAGGATTGGCGATCGAAGTATCACACTTTTGACGCTGTCCACTTCGACATTATGGGTATTTTACGCCTAGCGTAAACGAGTTATGTATACTGCCATCTTTTGGAAGCAATGAGATTTCTCTGTCCTTTCCTGGATGATACAACTACATATGACGACGAGGTCTGGTGTTAGCGGATCGACATCAGATTTTTCGCATAATATAATGACCTCAAATGCCTCCCATGGTTTATTAAAATGTATCAATTATAAAACATTTGTACTCACATGTTTATTTTTTTACTAGATCCTCCTAAACGACAAACTGCTTCACAATAACGACAATGACGGCGAAAAGTTTGCTCTCGACCACAAGATCGCGAACGGCGAGAACAGCAGAAATGGCGGCGGAAGCGGTAAATCCTGCGCTTGCTGACCCAATCGCGTAGCGCCATTTTTATTGGCCGTACCAAACTGATCAATTGACATACCAAGTACATTTCGTTGAACAAAGTGACTGTTATAACCAGTCAGCTTTATTAAAATATATTTTAGGAACAATTATAGGCACCACATTTGAAGAGAAATCCGACAATCAATAATTACATTGTCTAAAACTTAGAATGTATGAATTAAGCATTAAACGCATGAGTTCTTATATTTCCTTTTAAATTTTACGGTAATGTATTTTACGAATTTATGTACCTATAAGTACACTTAAAGAAATGCAATCCATTCCATATAACCTAATAAGTATGAATCTTTTTGATAATTGTTCCTTGTAAAGTGTAAGGGCCTTTAAAATTAATGGGTAGTTTTTGGTTTGATTTATCGGTATGAAATAATAAAATTAGCGAAGATAATTAAAGTGCCTGTTCTGATCGAATTTAAGACGTCTATATTAATGTAATTTTCACTCATAATTGTTTTTTTCTATTATTCTTTCGTGAATAAATGCAGTTTTACATTGAATGTAATTTATGTGGTATAAATTACTAAACAAATATTAGGTATATACTTAAAATATAAATATATTAAGTTTACGGTTTTTTATTTATAAATGTTTATTAGGAACCTAATGGACTTAATTAGAAATATAATTGTCTTATTAATATTTTTGCGTTTTAATTAGCAGTGTAATAAATATTAATAAATAAATCTAGCAGCCGCTACTCAGTGCCTTGCATGCTGAATACACCGCTAACGCTGAGTAACCTTAGAGTATAATTATTAATTACTAATGTATAGTTGTATACTCTAAGGTTCGAACAGAGCCGCCAGTTTCCACAAACACTGACCTAACCGCATAAATTCCTTCAATGTATCAAATGTCAAAGCACTAACGTGCATTGCATTTATTCATGGAGTTGTTGAGTGCCATTTACGGCTAAAGTCATAATTAGTTATATATTACATAAATAATAATAGTGTATGATAGTACATCTGTGGAAATGTTGTGTAATAAGTATTACCTTATTTTATGAGAGCGAGAAAAAGTTATTGTAATATTAATAAAAGTGTTTAACAAAAGATTGGTTTTATTTATAAAATATAATAATAATAAAAAATATGGACTTCTGAATTACAGGTGAGAAATAAGAAAATATTAAGAACAGAATAAAAGTAATTTTTATCGAGTTTTATTTAAAAAAAAAATTAAGTCAAAGTTAAATTAAACGCGATAAAATTCGTAAAATTATAGTTAAATTCAATTTTGAGTATGTAATAGTGCCCTCGTGTATCTATTACCTTCGCATTGTCCAGGCCCAGTTTTCTTTTTCTTTTTATAGAACAAAGGTGACGAACAAGCACACGATCCACCTGATGATGTTTCTTAACAAGATGGAAACGTGTTTAATATCTGAATATGTTGCTGGCATCGGCCGGTATATTCGTTGTACGATTTTCTAGCTACGCTGTCGCTGCCGCGCCGCCCCTATCCAACAGCACGGAGCGGCGGTGTGGCTATTCAGTGTCTTTTTGCCGCATATTATGTCCCATGTAAAGTCAAACAACTTTACTTGAAAGTTATTCTATAATTTGTAACACTGCTGTCAAAAAATAATAGCTATTTTTAATTAATGTTCTGTTTTCATTATATTATGCACTCAGGCCGTAACTTATGAGCTGCACTTAACTGAAGTTATTTAATAAAAAGTTATTTTATAAGTGCACAGATAACTAATTATGATTGCAAATTGTTTTTGAAAAGCATATTAAACATACACAACAAAATTATTCTCTGAGTAAAAACCACACATGGCATTTTCTCTAACTTTTTTCGTCTTGAATAGGCCATTTAGGAGGTAGAAAGGTGAAAGATATACTATTAAAAATGGCGAATAATGAAATACTCGTGTGGTGGGTGTCAGGGCTCAGGGTCGTGGAGTAAGTATTAGCTGAATCACTTCGAAATAAAAGAATAAATTATAATTTGGATTTGGATATTTGGAATCAAATACACTTTAATTACACCCTTATATTACAATTACAATTTTTCTGTATATTACAATTATATTACAATTACAATTGCAATCGCTATATATATTGTTCACAAATATTTTCGACAAAAGTATATAAATCACTATCCTAAACAAACAGTATATTTCTCTCTCCTCAAGCATAGTAATCTCTCATTAATATTTTTGTACACCATGTTTTTTTAAAACCCCAAAATCGTGTAATGCCTCAATAATTCTCTTTCTTTTCAATAGTGTTGCCATATTTTATATTCCCATATTGACAATTTTCACAAATATTAAAACGGAAACATTATAAACATGAAAAGGAATAGATCTATATTTATTATAAAATCATCCGAAAACAAAGACAAATTTTTAAAATGTAACATAAATGTGTAACATAAGAGAATCCATGCATCACCCATGAGGGTATATTCATAGTGGTCGTAAGAGGCAAATATGAGAAAGCCCACAAATGTCTAATAGCCTCTGACAGATGCCAGTATACTGTCTCGTATATATGACAAATATCCCGTAACCGGTTTGAGTAGTAAATACTCAGACCGGTGACGGGAAGTAGCTTCAATGGTGACATCTGATACTGTGATTTCCAATTCGCCTGGCAAGTAAGGCGATTATAATTAACTAATTAGTTATCTGAACGCTCATGTTCTTTTTATTAAACTACTATTGCTATGTGTGCCCCATAAGATACGCTTTGAGAGATATTGTGAAAGACCCATGTCCAACATTTACGGGTTGATGAAGAGAGAAAAGAAAATATAATTATACACAATGAACCATTCAATGATGACATAGGTCAACATGGAATATAAATATATTACTTTAATATGAAACCTTATGCGCACATAAGTTTAAACTACATTTTATTTAAATGGGCTCAAATCTATGCAGCAAAACTTTTATTATTCGCTGCTTTACTAATTTTAACAAAAATGATTAACGACATAATTATTTCGGGCTTTTCGTGAATAAGAGTATAAAATTACATTATTTACAATGGTAGCTATTTTCTATATCAATGGATCTTGGCAGTAGAAGTATCTACCTACTATCGATAAAAATATCAAAGAATGAAGCTGGGTGCTATTTGCTACAAGCATAATTATGTATACACTAGTACGCACATAACTCCATAGTTAACGCGGTGTTAAATTTCTAAGGCACGGTTTCTTTATTTATTAGCATTGATCGGACTTTATCCATTTAGCTGTGCTTGATACTCTTTTTGATATAGCCACACGTGAAGAAGAAAGGTTGACAAAATTTAATAAAACCAACAGGCTATAAGTGTCCCCAACTTATATATTACGTATAAGAGTCAATACCGAGTAGAGGACAGACATCTCCAAGAAAGAATATATATGCCATCCTGCTCGATATCTACAAATATTAATTAATCTGTCTTTGGAATCCATACAGGACCGCTAAATACTAAACCTTTTTAACTCTAAATTTTCCACTGTATGTAAACAGAGAAAGACATCAGTTTAAAAATTACAAAATGCCCTTAATAAAGTGCCGAACTTAAAAGGCTGAATACCTTACGAATTTAATAGCATTGTTAAAATACAATTTCCAACAATCACATACAACACATCAAAAGTCGTTGTAAGTTCACAGTTAGGTAGTCATTGGCCTTTCCCACATTGCGCCAACTGGCATGCATAGCTTCTAATATTTCCAGTACTCACTACAGTAAGCAGGTGGATTGGTTAACGCAGAGCTAACACACTGGAAATGTATCCCTATCACCAGCCTTCAGAATTTGGGTACTGTCCGCGGGATTTATTTACGCTCGATCGTCAAAACTACATTTTTGTACGTGTTAGAGCCACGCTGCAGCTGCTATATTAGGGCTGTAGCACGAATGGGTCGGCTCGACCGGGGAAGAACCACGCTCTCACAGAATACCAGCGTGAAAAAGCAGTGTAATGCTGCTGTGTTTCGTTTGGTGAGTGTAGTGATCCGGAGACCCTTTTTACTGGATACAAGGCATTCCATCTTAGTCCTCAGGGGTCCTCAGACAGCGTATCTGCATATTGATACTTAAACGAGGATAAATGTAGATGTCTATGGGTCACAGTATCCACTTAGCGTCAAGTGGACTGTATGCTGTGTCACCCTTATTAGATAAAAAATAAAACTTCATCCGGCAGTCAGCATGATGCACTGCACGCAGGTGAGGTTTCCGTTTGGAAGAACTTGGCATATTCCTTTTTCATCATTCATTACATAGTTTTCCCAAATTTCCCAAACCTACTGTGTTTTTATTATCAGGAGTTCTCATCAGGAAGATGCCGCTGTTTCAGTTTGCCTCTGTCGCCTCTTACGACATCATGATAAGGGGCTGTAGATTCCTTTAAGCCGCCACTACATGCTATAAATTATTCTCTCTTACTTTACCCTAATTGTTAAATTCGCCAGTAAAAATATTTAAGCATTTTTGATCTGTTATATGACTAACCAAAATATTGGCGAGTAATGCCTTAGCAGGAAATAGTATCTATAATAAACAACATTCCATATTAACTCATTAAATAAATTAACTCATTAAATTATATAAGTAAATTATAATTACAATAATTTTATTATAAAGACACCTTGTACAAACACCTGTCAGTCTACGCGCTAACATTTTATTTTTTGACGTTCTAATTTTGCCCTAACCTCTTCCGACCTGCTGACCATGCTTATGTCACATGAGTAAAGAAACCGGTTTCTTTACTCATGTGCTTATGTTAAAAATATACGAAAAGTATTTATATCAGTTTAATTCAATCAAGATTTATCAACTTATAATATTAAGTAAACATTAATAAGATAACATTAATTAAAATATTTTGTGTCGATTTATAGTAAATGTTCGAAAAAGTTACTCCATAATTTGTAACGGTTTAACGAGTTTCCGTGGTGTAGCGGTTATCACATCTGCCTAACACGCAGAAGGCCCCCGGTTCGATCCCGGGCGGAAACAAGTTTTTCTTATTTTATGATGTCCATTGTATTCGAATTTCATATTAAATTGTATTGCTTACGTTTTGACAAACTGTTATATACTAAAAATTAAAGTTTTAATAGTTTTTAATAACGAAGCAAATTTTTTTAAGTGTATAATAACACATGATAGATAATAAAATAAAAAATAAAATATAAACGTATAGATTACCTGTTTATTTTACATACAGGTAATATTTCAATTTATCAATCACTATCATCATAAATAATAATTTTATTCACGTACATAAATAATAGTAACTTTGAAATATGTCTAATCAACTCTCGTTAATTTCTTAATTGAATGTGTTATTGTTTCTTAACACGGATAAATAATAAAAGACAAGGTACTTCATCATAAGTCATAACTATAGCGTTTTAATTAAATAAATAAAATAATAATAATAAATTTGATATTGGTAAGTCGTATAATATATACCTACCTATATTATATTATAATATTGTCAGAATAAGGGTAAAAAAATAAAATGAAATACGAACAAATGAAGGTAGAATGTTAATCTCCCACTTGTTTTAGCAGTATAAAGTATCGTGCAGGCCACTAAGAAGAACAGTCTGTAATTCTAAGAGTCCCACTGTCGTTACTATGCCCGTTGGGGTATTCTACTAGTGTAGGTAAGGAAGGTCGTGTTGCTGAGAGGCTGCCCTGTGTTACATTGAGATGGGTAGCGATGCTGTTGGTTTGCCTTTGCATACTATGGTGTTATCATGTAATTGGGGTCCTGATAGTAAGCAGGGTTTAATACCGAGTAGTGTTCTTTTATTTAAATACTTTTGGAATAATTTCTAACATTAGAAGTGGAATAGTGTTCGCGACGGCGAAAAGTGTTTAAAAACATAGTGAATTAAAAAACAATATTAAAAGTGCAATGGTGTAATTTTAGAACATGTTTACACCCTTAGTATTATAGTATAGAGCATCGTTTTGTAATAGTTAAGAAAATAACTCTTATTTGTACAAACGAAAAGTCAACCAATCAGAGCGCGATTCGTTACAGCACATTCTAGGCATTATTAATTAACTGCGTAATATTTAATCCCGAAAATTATGGAAATAATTTTTATGCTCTAGAAGAATTGTAAACATGGTATTTAATTAGATTGAGGTTTATAGATTAAGGGAATAAAAGAATATTTAGCGTGATGAAACTTATTTCCTACTTATTTCTTACTTAGAATTAATGTACCCAAATATTGTGAAAATTTGGGATATTTTGGTTAATAACTTTTATATTGTTAATATATTAAGAAACCTTTATGGTGTGCTAATAGACAACTGAATTACCAATTTAACAATGTATAGTACATTAGCGTAAGAATTAATCGTGTATAGAAAAAATTCAAATTTAAGACAATTGTATAGTGAAAATGTTAAACAATAAAGAGGTAAAACGGACAATGGCAAGTGGCTCACTTTAAAGTAACGCTCGAGTCTACCTTAGGGCCTCGGGGCCCAGTAACATTGTAGTAGCTGACGTGACTAGTAGCAGAACCAAGAAGCAGCTGAATATAGAACATAGTGAATAGTAGCTAGTGGCATAGTAGCTGATAATAGCAGCTAATAACCAGTGACAGTAATAGCTAGTTGTACAACATAGTAGCTGATAATAGCAGCTAGTAATCAGTGATAGTAGTAGCATAGTACAACGTAGTAGCTGATAATAGCAGCTAGTAAACAGTGACAATAAAAGCAGATAGCACTAATAGTAGTAAGTTACTACCGAACAACTTAAAGAAATAGTCAAGTGAAGAAATCTTCTGAAGAATATAGTGACCAACCGATAGTGAACAACCGATAAAGAACAACTGTAGTTAAGCAACCATAATCAACAACCGTGGTCGATAACCAATAGTCAGAAGATTTCCGCCGAACAGTTGAGCAGTCGAACCATTTGTATTCTACAGTTCGTGCATTTTGATTGGACGTCAGTCCACAGTACCCCAGCTGCACCCACAAAGACAGCAGTGGAAGTATCCACCGGAACCTATAGGTGAAGGACGTGAGCGACTCGCGGAGTATCTTCGACAATATTTACTCCAGAGTTACGCTCGTCCGGCACAAATAGTTTCTAAAAATATGTTATAAATCATAACATAAATTATCTCGTCTTCTATATCTCCATAATCAATATAGTTAACATATGAACAACTTGTACGCAGGCGATCAAAAATAAAAGTGAACCAATAACTTATATCGTCAGCTCATCATTGCAATTTGGTTAAATCAACTGTTTAATCATCATTCATCATCATCATTACACCCCTTCAAAAGTCCACTGCTGAACATAGGATTCCTTGGGGGAGCCAAGGAATCCCACAAAGCACAGTCCCTGAGCCACCTGCATCCATCGACTTCCTGCATGACTTACCAGGTCGTCACTCCATCTAGTGGGGGGTCGCCCTACACTTCGCCGACGGTACGAGGCTGCCACTCGAGAACCTTTTTTCCCCATCGGTTGTCGGTTCTTCGACCTATATGGCCAGCCCATTGCCAGTTCAGCTTACTAATCCGTTGGGCTATGTCGGTCACTCTGGTTCTACTGTGGATATCCTCATTTCCACAGTAGAACCAGATCTTAAGTTTATCACGCAGAGAAACCCCGAGCATAGCCCTCTCCATAGCTCGCTGAGCGACCTTGAGCTTCCTCATACGGCCAGCAGTGAAGGACCACGTTTCAGTTCCATAAGTCATCACTGGCAACACGCACTGGTTGTACAGTCTCGTTTTCAAGTTTAGAGGTATACCTGACGAGAAGATGTGTAGTAATTTCCCGAACGTTGCCCAGCCGAGTTGAATCCGTCGATTGACCTCTCGCTCGGAGTTGGACTTATCTGTCGAACTATTTGTCCCAGGTAAACATACTCATCAACAACTTCGAGCTTAGTGCTCCCAACAACTACCGGCATAGGTGTGACATGAACGTTATACATGATCTTTTTTTTGTCCATGTTCATCTTAAGACCTATCTGTTTGGAGGCACTATTGAAGTCATTGAGCATAGTGCTAAGGTCCTCCAGCGATTAGGACTATATCGTCGGCAAATCAAAGGTGAGTGATGTACTCGCCATTGATGTTAATACCGTATCCTTTCCAGTCCAGTAGCTTGAAAACGTCATCCAATGCAGCGGCGAAGAGTTTCGGGGATATAACGTCACCCTGTCTTACACCTCTCTCTGCAGTTGGATAGGTTTCGTACTCTGGTTCTGTACTCGGATAGCCATCGTAGCCATACTGTACAAACACTTCAGCACTTCGATATACCGACAGTCAACTTGACACTGCTGAAGGGACTACAACACGGCCCAAATTTCGACGAAATCAAAGGCTTTCTCATAGTCCACATATGCAAGATATAGTGGTAAATTGTACTCCTCGGTCTTCTGTATAATATGCCGAAGGGTATGTGTGTGGTCTATGTTGCTAGGTCGAGTAGTCTTAGGTGGCAACCGAACCTCCACAGGAGATTCTTAGCACCCCCTGCCCCGCCGTTACCATGGTCGCCACCGTAGCCAGGTATAGCCTGGCCGCCGGGGTTTTGGGGGCCGTCTTTTTGTAACTTTTGTCATGGGGGTATATTGCCATAGTTGCCACGCTTGGCGAGCGGGTTGGCAACCGCAGTTTTTTTTGTAATTTGCTGTTATCAGAAAGATGCTGCTGTCCATCTTCTGTCTCAGTTTCCCTCTGTCGCCTCTTTGACACCCACGGGAAGACAAAATCCCAGAAAATATACAAAATTTGACCTGCTCAAAGTTCAAAAACTTTATTAAACAAAGTTTGTATAAAAAGGGTTATTATAATATTAACGAATTTATAGATGATAATAACTCCTGGGAATGAGGTGAGCGCTACCAAGCTATTTCTAATTTCTTTTGTGTGGTTAATTGTGTAACATACATGACTGTAAGCTGTTAGTAAAAAAAAGTCCCGCTGGGTTTCTTGCTGGTTCTTCCCAGGACAGAGGTTTTTTTTTCGAACCAGTGGTAATTAAACAAAAGAGTGACTTTTTATAAGTATTATTTATAATCTATATTGAATACAAAAGTTTCTGTTTCTGTTACATGGGGTAGTGTGTATTCTTACCAGCCACTACACGCGGTGTTTAATATGTACTTTGAATTGAGAACCCGTTTTGTGTCTTAGCTGTGTAGTATTGAGCTCGTCGTTTGATTTAATTTTTATATAAAATAAGGGCGACAAGCGAGCAGACAGTCCACCTGATGGTAAGTGGATGCTGTCACCTATAGACATCTACACTTATTCTCATTTAAGAATCAAAATGCAGATGCATTGTCACCCCTTAGGACTGATATGGAATACTCTATACTCACCATAAGAGACACAGCAGCATTAAGCTGCTATTTTATGATGGTATTCTGTGACAACGTGGTACTTTCCCTGTCGAGCCGACCCATTCGTGCTATAGCTATAATATAGCTGCAGCATGGCTCTCAAAGTTTCCGCGTCACTATGTGTGCCAGTAAAAAGTCTTTCTGTTTTTATAATATTAAGAGACAAATAAGCATTCTACTTCATGGTACCGGCACCTTATTCCAAAGAACGAAGGATGAAGACGAAATGCCTCGAAATCTGTAAGTCATACTGGCTCTAAACTAAGGGTTAAGACCCACAATAGGTTTTACAGAAACAGAAAAGTGGATGATTAATACTCACAAGAATTCTTGGCAGAAAAAAATCGAATCTAGAATGTTGTAAGTAACAGATTATGTAAATTGCACTACGTGACACATTTTTGATTATTTGGGAACAATTTTGGAAAAAACATGCGCTGAAATCCTACCCATCTAAAAAATACATATTTACACGACATATGGATTCCTAATGTCTTAGGTTTCCTTGTTTTTAGCTTACGTAAAAAGGTGAATGACAAATCGATAAAGATCAATTAAAATTATTCGGTCGTCCTTCATTACGTCCAAAACTACATTTGCTGCCAGTCAGAGGGGTTTATCTGGCGTTCCCTTTGCGACTTTTACTCCATCCGTGGAGGCACAGGGTTGAGTTGTTTTTTTTTTACTGCCACACGTCACACAACAAGCCTATTTATAGCACTATTGTTCATCTTAGACGTGGTGTTAAATATCTGCAGGTGTAGGAATTGGTGCATATTACATGTTTTTGATACGGTACGATTATCATGACTATTAAAACACTGAACGATGTTAAAAGAAACATGACACTACGAAACCTTGACGTTCATGTTATTTATTTATCTTTAGCCTATATCTGGATTGCTTCAAGAAATGTTACTCGCGAGTTTGATTAGGTACTTTAATAAGGGAGCAAATTGTTTAAATGCATATTTACTCACGCGACAAGCACATTTAAATTATCGTGAGGAATACAAATACAGAAACTGAGTTATCTTCACTTATCTGTTTGAACAACAATGTTGTTATGAGATACGACGCCTACCATCTCTCTTTCTTTCCTCAATCTCATAAACTTAACTGCTGCAGTGAATTTTTTCTGTATTTTAAAATATTATACCTGCCAACTTTATTTAATACTCTTCTCAAATGTAGTGCGTTTTTGTTAATAGTGGTTATGTAATTAATTATGGAGTTGACAAAGGTAAGTAAAATTTTAAAGAGTGGTTTTTATTTATCCTGAATTTATTTTTCATAGATACTAAATACCTACCTTATCCTTAATAAAAATGTTTTTTAATTAATAAATTGAAGTCAAACGTAAAGAGATGTGTTATTAATCTTCAAAGTAGGTACTTATACAAGCAAACATCTTGTGTCTGGTCTTTGTAATTATTATTCAAGTATTCAATTTAAATTTACATTTTACATTATTTTACCATTGGCTTGTAAATTTACGTCCATAAAAGATATTTTAAGCATTGATTTAATCTTAAGATAGCTAGCTAAAGGCGTTGCGAGCTTATTTCCGTATGACATTTTATTTTTAGGATATTATTTTTACATATTGATATCATTATGTCCGTGAGAAAATAAAACTAGTAAATAATTTTCTTTTTGACTAATTAATTCTTTTTATTTTTACTTTTATTCAAAATATTAAGAATAACCATGACGTAATAATAAGAAAACAAAAAATAATTAAGCTTTTTAACAATTTAACTTCTTCATTCATTCTAGGTAGTTAATAAAGCTGTAATGATAAGGTTATTTTTTTATAATTCTTAAATTGTTACTAAACACAATTTTTATGAAAGTCTTAGTGTCTTTTTGTTAATTTTTAATGAAAAGGTATTTGTATTATAACTATATTTTATTTTAAAAGCCGTATAATGTCCATTAGTTTTACTTAGTTATTTTTTATTACAAACATGCAGTACTAACTATATATTTAGTTTATGCCGAAATATAACTACTTAATATTTATAATCTTACGTTACTTTGAAAATATTTATTTTTAATTTTATAGAACAAAGCTAACAAGCGAGCGCACAGCCCACCTGATGGTAAGTGGATACTGTGTGTGTGGCCCATAGACATCTACATGTATCCTAGATTAAAAATCAAAATGCGGATATGCGTTGTCACTGCTGAGGACTAAAATGGAATGCCTCGTTTGCAGTAAAAAAGGTCTGCGTTCCTCTAGACTCACCATACGAAACACAGCAGCATTGAGCTGCTATTTTACGCTGGTATTCTGTGAAAGCGTGGTCCTTACCCGGTCGAGCCGACCCATTCGTGCTACAACCATAATATAGTAACACGGCTCTACCACGTAGATATAATACATTTATTATAAAATGATTTCTTATATTTACGTAAACATTTAATATATAATGATTATATTTACACATTAATTAAAACTATAAATATAATTAAAACTGAACGCGATGAAATCTGTAAAATAATGCACGATTTAAATATTAGGTCCTTACATATGAAATTAGCGTTTTGTAAGGGAGGAATATAAAGTCAATTTTTTTTTTGTAAAATATATTTAATTAATCAAAGTATGCACCTTTTTTATCTATGCACTTTTGCCATCTCATAGGTAGTTCATTGATCCCTTTACTAAAAAAACCATGGGGGCGAGAATCAATAAACTCTTTGAAGGCGGTTTGGATTGCCGCATCGGAGTTGAATTTTTTCCTTGTAAGAAGTTGTCCAAATTCCGGGAAAAATGCTAATCTGTTGGAGCAAGGTCCGGGGAGTACGGTGGATGTCGCAGACATTCCAATTGTAGCTCATCTAACTTAGTGGTTGTAAGTTGTGCAGTGTGTGGTCTTGCGTTGTTGTGAAGCAGCAGTGGCCTAGAGCGATTGACCAATCTCGGTTGTTTAGCAACTAGTTCTTTCTTCATGGTTTGCAGTTGCTGACAATAGATATGTGCCGTAATCGTTTGGCCAGATTTTAGAAAGCTGTAGTGAATGACACCGGCGCTAGTCCACCAAACACTCACAAGTAACTTTTTTTGAGTCAATTTTCGTTTAGGGCAGGATTTGGCTGGGTCTCCAGGGTTCAGCCATTGCCACGAGCGCTTCCGATTATCGTACAGTATCCACTTTTCATCACAAGTAATGATTCGATTTAAAATCCCTTCATTATTGTGTCGGTTGAGCAAAGTAACACAGCAGTCGACGCGTGTTTGCAAGTTCGATGCACTTAATTCATGAGGTACCCATCGTTCAAGTTTTTTTACACTTCCGATTTGCTTCAAGTGGATTAATACAATTTTATCACTTACCCCGAAGCCTGCAGCTCTGAAGTGCTTTGTGATGGATCCGCTTCCACAATAGCCTTTAATTCTTCATTTTCCACTTTGGACTCCGGCCGTCCACGGGGTTGGTTCTGAAGATCGAAATTTCCAGAATGAAAACATTGAAACCAAAAACGTAACGTGCTGTTTCTGTTTCTGCAGCACTTGTGCCACACGGTAGAACTCGTACTCGTAAATATACCGATATTTCATGTTTTCCATTTTGCGGTAATAAGCGACGCCAAAGAAAAAAATAATGAGGAAAAAACAAATAAATGACTGTTTTCAAAACTCAAATGTACCAGCTAAATGAATTTATAAATTTGAATTTGGAATTCTTAACCAAAGACGAGATATTTCAGATCAAATTGGTCAGTACGACAAAACGCTAATTTCATATGTAAGGACTTAATATTATAAAATAAAACTTGTGCCATTGAAAAACATAGTTTTCTGATTGATTGGCAAACATATTAGATACCACGGTGGAACTTTTAGCCACTTTTTCTTATTTAAGGAATGTATTGATTTGTATATGAAATAAATGATTTGTTAAGATAACTCTAAGGTTAACACCTTTGCACCTTTCACGGTGGTGCATATTAGTTACATCATAGATGAATCGCTTAAAAATTAAAAAAAAACATTGACGTTATGGGCGTTTCGGTGATAAAAGTAAATTGCTTGCTGGACTCATACGCACACATATAAATTATTAGAAAATAGTTTGTAGATAAGTGTAGTTCTTCTCGAAATTGTTTGTTCAGGCAAGTGAAACTTTGCATCGTGCGCTTAGTTCACTCGCGTTTTGTAGGATGTATAAAAACTGAAATTTAAATTAATATCATCATCATCATCATCATTACAGCCATTCACAAGTCCACTGCTGATCATAGGCCTCCCCCAAGGAATGCCACAAAGCACGGTCTTGAGCCACCTGCATCCGTCGACTTCCTGCATGTCTTACCAGATCATCACTCCATCTAGTGGGGGCTCGCCCTACACTTCGCCTACCAGTACGAGGCTGCCACTCGAGAACCTTTCTTCCCCATCGGTTGTCGGTTCTCGTCACTTCAGCTTACTAATCCGTTGGGCTATGCCGGTCACTCTGGTTCTACTGTGGATATCTTCATTTCTTAGTTTATCACGTAGAGAAATCCCGATAGCCCTCTCCATAGCTCGCTAAGTGACCTTGAGCTTCCCCATACGGCCAGCAGTGAAGGACCACGTCTCAAAGCCATAAGTCATCACAGGCAACACGCACTGGCTGTACAATCTCCTTTTCAAGTTTTGAGGTATACCTGACGAGAATATGTGTCGTAATTTCCCGAACGCCCATAACTTTAAATTTACATTTTACATTATTTTACCATTGGCTTGTAAATTTACGTCCATAAAAGATATTTTAAGCATTGATTTAATCTTAAGATAGCTAGCTAAAGGCGTTGCGAGCTTATTTCCGTATGACATTTTATTTTTAGGATATTATTTTTACATATTGATATCATTATGTCCGTGAGAAAATAAAACTAGTAAATAATTTTCTTTTTGACTAATTAATTCTTTTTATTTTTACTTTTATTCAAAATATTAAGAATAACCATGACGTAATAATAAGAAAACAAAAAATAATTAAGCTTTTTAACAATTTAACTTCTTCATTCATTCTAGGTAGTTAATAAAGCTGTAATGATAAGGTTATTTTTTTATAATTCTTAAATTGTTACTAAACACAATTTTCATAAAAGTCTTAGTGTCTTTTGTTAATTTTAATGAAAAGGTATTTGTATTATAACTATATTTTATTTTAAAAGCCGTATAATGTCCATTAGTTTTACTTAGTTATTTTTTATTACAAACATGCAGTACTAACTATATATTTAGTTTATGCCGAAATATAACTACTTAATATATATAATCTTACGTTACTTTGAAAATATTTATTTTTAATTTTATAGAACAAAGCTAACAAGCAGGCACAGCCACCTGATGGTAAGTGGATACTGTGTGTGGCCCATAGACATCTACATGTATCCTAGATTAAAAATCAAAATGCGGATATGCGTTGTCACTCCTGAGGACTAAAATGGAATGCCTCGTTTGCAGTAAAAAAGGTCTGCGGTCCTCTAGACTCACCATACGAAACACAGCAGCATTGAGCTGCTATTTTACGCTGGTATTCTGTGAAAGCGTGGTCCTTACCCGGTCGAGCCGACCCATTCGTGCTACAACCATAATATAGTAACACGGCTCTACCACGTAGATATAATACATTTATTATAAAATGATTTCTTATATTTACGTAAACATTTAATATATAATGATTATATTTACATTAATTAAAACTATAAATATAATTAAAACTGAACGCGATGAAATCTGTAAAATAATGCACGATTTAAATATTAGGTCCTTACATATGAAATTAGCGTTTTGTAAGGGAGGAATATAAAGTCAATTTTTTTTTTGTAAAATATATTTAATTAATCAAAGTATGCACCTTTTTTATCTATGCACTTTTGCCATCTCATAGGTAGTTCATTGATCCATTTACTAAAAAAACCATGGGGCGAGAATCAATAAACTCTTTGAAGGCGGTTTGGATTGCCGCATCGGGTTGAATTTTTCCTTGTAAGAAGTTGTCCAAATTCCGGAAAAATGCTAATCTGTTGGAGCAAGGTCCGGGAGTACGGTGGATGTCGCAGACATTCCAATTGTAGCTCATCTAACTTAGTGGTTGTAAGTTGTGCAGTGTGTGGTCTTGCGTTGTTGTGAAGCAGCAGTGGCCTAGAGCGATTGACCAATCTCGGTTGTTTAGCAACTAGTTCTTTCTTCATGGTTTGCAGTTGCTGACAATAGATACGTGCCGTAATCGTTTGGCCAGATTTTAGAAAGCTGTAGTGAATGACACCGGCGCTAGTCCACCAAACACTCACAAGTAACTTTTTCTGAGTCAATTTTCGTTTAGGGCAGGATTTGGCTGGGTCTCCAGGGTTCAGCCATTGCCACGAGCGCTTCCGATTATCGTACAGTATCCACTTTTCATCACAAGTAATGATTCGATTTAAAATCCCTTCATTATTGTGTCGGTTGAGCAAAGTAACACAGCAGTCGACGCGTGTTTGCAAGTTCGATGCACTTAATTCATGAGGTACCCATCGTTCAAGTTTTTTTACACTTCCGATTTGCTTCAAGTGGATTAATACAATTTTATCACTTACCCCGAAGCCTGCAGCTCTGAAGTGCTTTGTGATGGATCCGCTTCCACAATAGCCTTTAATTCTTCATTTTCCACTTTGTTCTCCGGCCGTCCACGGGTTGGTTCTGAAGGTTGAAATTTCCAGAACGAAAACGTTGAAACCAAAACGTACCGTGCTTTATTTTGCGACACCAGCGCCGTACACATCATTAATCCTTCGAGCTGTTTCTGCAGCACTTGTGCCACACGGTAGAACTCGTACTCGTAAATATACCGATATTTCATGTTTTCCATTTTGCGGTAATAAGCGACGCCAAAGAAAAAAATAATGAGGAAAAAACAAATAAATGACTGTTTTCAAAACTCAAATGTACCAGCTAAATGAATTTATAAATTTGAATTTGGAATTCTTAACCAAAGACGAGATATTTCAGATCAAATTGGTCAGTACGACAAAACGCTAATTTCATATGTAAGGACTTAATATTATAAAATAAAACTTGTGCCATTGAAAAACATAGTTTTCTGATTGATTGGCAAACATATTAGATACCACGGTGGAACTTTTAGACACATTTTCTTATTTAAGGAATCTATTGATTGGTATATGAAATAAATGATTTATTAAGAGTTAACCTTTGCTCTTTTCACGGTGGTGCATATATTAGTTACATCATAGATGAATCGCTAAAAATTTAAAAAAAAAACATTGACGTTATGGGCGTTTCGGCGATAAAAGTAAATTGCTTGCTGGACTCATACGCACACATATAAATTATTAGAAAATAGTTTGTAGATGAGTGTAGTTCTTCTTGAAATAGTTTGTTCAGGCAAGTGAAACTGCATCGTGCGCTTAGTTCACTCGCGTTTTGTAGGATGTATAAAAACTGAAATTTAAATTTAATATCATCATCATCATCATTACAGCCATTCACAAGTCCACTGTTGAACATAGGCCTCCCCCAAGGAATGCCACAAAGCACGGTCTTGAGCCACCTGCATCCGTCGACTTCCTGCATGTCTTACCAGGTCATCACTCCATCTAGTGGGAGCTCTCCCTACACTTCGCCTACCAGTACGAGGCTGCCACTCGAGAACCTTTCTTCCCCATCGGTTGTCGGTTATCGTTACTTCAGCTTACTAATCCGTTGGGCTATGCCGGTCACTCTGGTTCTACTGTGGATATCTTCATTTCTAAGTTTATCACGCAGAGAAATCCCGAGTATAGCCCTCTCCATAGCTCGCTAAGTGACCTTGAGCTTCCCCATACGGCCAGCAGTGAAGGACCACGTCTCAAAGCCATAAGTCATCACTGGCAACACGCACTGGTTGTACAATCTCCTTTTCAAGTTTTGAGGTATACCTGACGAGAATATGTGTCGTAATTTCCCGAACGCCCATAACTTTAAAATTAATATATATAATAAATACCTATTGACTTTTATCTAAACTATTATTAATTTTATGTTAATGTAATATAATATAGTCTTCATAGCAATTAAATGCGGCGTTTAATTGCATAGTGAATACTTGATTAAGTTTTCATCAAAATCGATTTCGTGGTTTTTAACAAAAAAGATCTTACTTATTTAGGTAGTTGATAATATGTATCACCGTAAAGAAATAATCACATCACAGAATTTGCTTCTTTTAATGGTGTCTAATAACTATTTGTTTCACCTACTAATAGTCGCCTCAGCTATCGTGGCTTTTATCCGTGTGCATAGTAAAGAGATAAAAAATAATTGCAGTTATACTTATCTGAAAAATAATAAGTAAGAAGTATGGAGATTCCTTTTCTTATCTGTAATATATAACTCAATAATATAATATACTCATTAGGGAATGCAAACCGGGTTACCGAAAACCGAAAAACCGGTTTTTCGGCATATTTGAATTATTTAAAAATCCGGTTACTTTTTTCACGTTTCCGGTTTTTCGGGTATTTTATTAATTTCAAATGGCAACATCACGTGTCTGCCAAAACGATGTATTTATTGTGATTCCCCGACGGGGAATCCCCATATTTGTTGTATCTCTATAATTGGTTTTCAATTTTCAAAGTACTAAAATTAAACGGAACAAAATAAGAGCGAGTTGGAACTTTTCATACTAATCTAATTACAGCCTTTTATTTTGTTTTGTTTAAGTTTATACCGATGAAAACAAATAACAGACATCGATGTTCATTCGTCTTGTCAATATATTTGCAAAGATTGAATTTGACCCGTTGTTGTGTCGTTTTTAAATGAGAGTAGAACTAATAATAATATTAAATATATAAACCTTTCATTAAACTTTTTCTTTAATAAATTTCTGCACTTTTGAAATTTTGAATATGTATTTCCTTTTAATAGGTACGTATCTATTTAATAATTGAAAAGATAAGCCTGAATTTCACATGCAGTTTAACAATATAATTTATACAAATAGAAAATCTTATTTTTAAACCGGTTTCACCGGTTTCACTTTTTTAGATATCCGAAAAAAAACCGGGTTTTAATTTGGGCCGGTTTTGCATTCCTAATACTCATCTATTAAATTTCAGACAAATGCGAATTCCCGCGTTGTGGCGAGGTAATTGTGAAGGTAGAGATGCTTAAAGTGTGGACGTCAGAAGAGAAACGTTGGTGGAAGAGGGAGCCTAGTAAACCTAAAACCATTATTCTTAACAATGGTATCTTTTTTATTTGGTATAATAAAGAGATTATTTATAAATGTTAATGAATTGATATTAATATCGATTTTTATCTTAAACACCTATTAACTAGATGAGTTTCTTCATATAATCTGTTCCAAGATTTTCAAGTGATTTCTTTTTGCTTTTTAATATGATTCTATAATCTCTACCTTTTTATAACTTATTGTTATATATACTCTACGAGAATAAATAAATAAAACATGTTAGGTAAACAAATACAAATTAATGTAAAAATATATCTAAATCTTTTTTCCAGTTACAGACTGTATAAAAACAGGAGAATTTTTGGCGATACTTGGACCGAGGTAAAATAATTGTAATTAAATATTTAGTAAGGTAAAATCGCCACACCTGGGCCCCCTCTCATATCTGAGAGGGTTTTTGGGCAAAAAATATCCGCCGTGCTGCTCCAATGAGTGTTGGCGGACTTTACATGTCTTCGATTTTTTTAATATCTTAGACATGCAGGTCTCCTAACAATTCACCTGATAGTAAGCTACTGCAGCCAACTTGCTGAGCGCACAACAGAATCCATTTTTCGTCGTTAGAATTCCTTCGTTTGTGTGCCTGTAGAGCAGTGCAATGCATGTATCGACGCTTACTTCGCGCTGGCGATCATTAAGTTAGTGGGACACCCATTTGTCAAGCTTTTTTACCTTGCCGATTTAACGCAAATGGACCAATATTGTTTTGATGCTAACGTGGTGCGTTCGTTTGTAGTATTTGCTTCGTAAACATCGTTGATGTTACGTGCCGCTTGTGCCGCGTTGCTGCCACGACGGTACTCATATTACATAATTACTCGAATTTTTAACGTATCCATAATGACGAAAAATATTCAAATGCGATGAAAACATAACGCTAATCAATAAACAAATGACTAATTTGAATAAAGAATTCCATATTTTTATAATAAAATTGATTTCAAATTAGAATTTCATAGCCAAACAAAAATTATTTTGATTTGAAATGGCCAGTACTGCAGAACGGCAATTTGATAGATAAAGACCTATTATTTTAAAGAAAGAATAAAAAGTACTAACTTTTAATATGTATGAACATAAAAATGGTTTTATTTATTTTTCAAATAACTTTTTCTTGATCGAATGCACGGAGATCGCCTGACGGAAATGTATTTGAGATGTGCTTAAAGGTTTTAATATTTGGCTATATATTTGTAGCGGCGCAGGAAAAACCACATTTCTTGTTTCATTGGCCGGAAAATGTACATTACCTTCGGAAGGAGTTATAACTGTGAACGGCCAAAATGTCAATGAACTACCTCAGGGTACGGTGGAGATTCTACCCCAGTTCGACGTCTTTATGGACTGCCTAAGCGTCATGGAGCATTTGATTTTTATGGTAATTTGTTTCGTTATTGTTGTTTTAAATGTTATATTATTATTTGCTATTTTTATAAAAAGGGACAAAGGAGTCGTGTGATCGTAAATCAACGCAGCATCATTGTTGCCTAAAGAATACATATTTTACAGATAACAATTACAGTAACTAATTCGCGAGATAGTTGCAGACGTCTGCCTTCGCTTCCATTCCATAAAAGTCTATAAAAGTACATTTTGCTATAGTTGCCACGCTTGGCTGGCGGGTTGACAACCGCAGTTTTTTCGCGGGGTGCAGCGTCAAAGGTGCGAGAAGTTTGATACTGCAATCATCACTCCATATGCAAAGCCTCGACTAAGTCAAATCTTTTCACGTGGTAGAGTCATGCTGTGTATTATGACCACATAAACGGCCCGGCTTATAAACGGCTGCTATAAGTGCTTTCGTATATGTGCGTGACGAGAACCTTGTAACCCCATTGTTACTGTTAACGGGGCAACCTATATACTCTATATCTATATAGACATCAGGGGTGACAACGCATCTGTATTTTTAATCGGGGATAGATGTAGAATGTCTGGGCCACGGCGACTTACCACATGTCTAGCAGTGCAATTATGCGGATGAAGAAGATGATTTTATTATACCTGGGTAATCCCAACTTACCTTTTTTTATTTTTAGACAGAAATAAGGCTCGGCAGTTTGAAGACATCGGCAAATGAAATGATTTTGAATACAATAATCAGTGATTTAAAATTGAAATCGCATGAGAGAACATTTATTCGCTCGTTATCAGGTGGAGAGCGTCGCCTGTTGTCATTAGCCTCATCTGTGAGTATTAAACATACAAATCAAAACAGTCATTAAAAACCCGACGGCAAAAAAAAAAGATTACTGAAAAAAGAAAAATTTATATCCTATATGACTTCGGCAACTATGTAATACAAATCTAACGACACCCTATAAGTTAAAATCCATCAAGTCGTGTAAACTACATATATATACATTCACTCCAAAAGCATTAAGCGTTATGGGCAGTCGGGTGAAAATGAAAGAAAGAAACTATTTATAACAAAAATACGTAAATTTAATAAATTTGGCTCTGTACGGCGAAGGCATGTCAAAAAGGATTTTCAGTTATGACTGAAAAATCTTTGGAGAAGACAAGTTCCGAGAGTAGGTAAATAAAGTATTGAAATTTTTTGATAAAAGAAAAAATCAAGCATTCTGTACCCACCGAGCCAGGAATGCGTAGCCGTCAGGCATGTTCATACATTTCTCCTATTAAATATTAAAAGTACGTGTAGTTTAGTGTTAGCTAATTATTAAAAACATAAGAAGAGCCACGGCGTCGAGCTACGCCCCGCTGCGACTTGAGACGCCTCGCGGCGCGGCTGGCGCGGCGTAGCGCGTCGCCTGCCGACGTAGCGGTGCTTCGTCGGTAGACGCAGCGTGCAAGTGCGGTGCACAGCCAGCAACTTCACGATGCGCCTCGCGACATCGGCAGCGCGCTGCGCGGTTCGAAACCACTGGCCTCTTCAAGCCTCGTCGCGTCTCGGTGTGCATTGACCCTAAGCGTACATTTTTAAACTAAATAGTATTTGTGTAGACACTAGGACAGTTTAATTTATATATGCTGTTTAAAGTACAAGAAGTACAACTATTTATTGTGCACAAACAGCGTGTTGCCAGTGGTGACATGGATCTGAGACGTAGTCTTTCACTGCTGACCGCATGAGGAAACTCAAGGTCGCTTAGCGAGCTGTGGAGATATTATGTTCATATAATCAAGCGAACATCCGCAGTATAACCAAAGTAACCGACATAGCCCATCAAACCAGTTATTTTTTTATAAAGAGGCCAAACGAGAACGCCGCTCACCTGATGGTAAGTGTCGACCGCCGCACATGAACAACTGCAACGCCTAGGCAATTTCAGGGTGTTGCCGCCATTTTAAAAGGAGTAAACTCGTTTCTTGAAGGTCCCTAAGACGTATCGTGAAGTCGTGCGAGAAAGAAATCTCCTAATAAATCGCATAGTAGTGGACCGCCAATAATCCAGAAGTGCATGGTAACGTGAGTTTTGTCGCGATGTGCTTTGGTGAAATTTGGTGGCTGGGATTAATCATAACAATTCCTCAGAGCACTCCCCGTGGTAAATGCGATAGAAAATACAAAGGGATGCAACATTTCTTTGCCGCGCTAATAATTTCAGCCGCCCTGCGCTGGATGCGGTCAAGTGGAAGGAGCTGGCACTGGGGAGCCTCGACCCAGCGACAGAGAACAGTATTCCATGTGACGCCGAACCTGGGTCTTGTAAAGTTGCAAGCGGTGTGCCAGCATGAAATACTGTCCCACTTTATGAGCACGCCAAGATTTTTAGAGGCCAATTTAGCCTTCCCTTTCAAGTGACTACGAAACTACATGTCATTCGATATGTCGTCATCGAGGATTCCGATGCTGGCTGAGGCAACTAAGGGAGTGCCCCGAAATGAGGATACGACAAAGGGGTTCTTTTTACCGGTAAATGCGCAAACTTTTGTCTTCTGGGGATTGAAATGGATTAGATTTAGTCGCCCTCATTCGAGAATTTGTTTAACAAATGTTCGACTTCAGACAAAGGTTTCTTCCGGTACTCAGCGACGTTTCGGATTTGATAGGCACGGCCGGTGTATAACGCATCACCAGTGCTGTCGTCCGCATAGTAATGAATGTTACTGGTTTGCAACATATCATTGCAGAAGAAACAGCGTAGGTGTTAGCACGCAGCCTTGTGGAACATCAGCATTAATAGGCTTGTAATCGGAGCATGCACCGTCTACTACGACCTCGATGCTCCTATCAGCAAGAAAACTTTTGATCCCATGCACAATTTCTCGGGAAGCCCATAGGAAGGGAGCTTCGAAAGAACCGCTTTGTGCCAAATCCGATCGAAGACCTTCGCAATGTTCAAGCTAACGGCCAGGGCCTCCTTCTTAAACTCTACTTGTCTTAACTCACCTATGAGTCAGGTAAGCCAGAAGATCACTAGTTGAACCCGACGGAAACCGTATTGGCGGTCACTAATCAGCTAGTGATCCTCAAGGTACCTCATAAGCTGGCAGTTTATAATGGTTTACATTATTTTGGAGAACAAGGAGGTGATGGCGAGCAGCCATCGACGAAGACTCATTCACTCAGAAAATCCTTCACTCAGTCAATCAGGCCAGGGGATAAGCCGTACGCTGGAAGCTTGCCCAAAAGGCTAGCGTGCCAAACCCTATCAAAGGCTTTCAGGACCGCTGATCTCGAGGGCTTCGCCCCACTCACATAGGCATAAGGTTCCCAGTTGATCGATTTCGGCGAAACCCATATTGGCGGTCACTGAGGGCGTTCAATATACGCTCCATAATCTTGCAGAGTATGGAGGTAATTGAAATTGGCCGACAGTTGGCAGGGTTGCCACGGCTGCCATTTTTAGGCAAACGCTGCACATTGGCTAGCTTCCAAGATTTGGGCACTATTCCAGTCCTGAATGTGAGGCGGAACAAGCGCTTCAAACCCAACAACATACTATATCGAAGCTATTGCCTGTAAAAATATAGTAATGATTAAATTAATGATTTCTTATATTTACGCGAATACTACTCATGGAATAAAACTAATTTTACGAATTTTTTTGCATTTAATTTTAACTTTTCTCATTCCCGAGGTTTCAGGCACTTTACAACACCCAAGGGCACGGGAATGAGGGCACTGAGGTGTTTATGTCTATGTTATGTTTACGCCCTGATGTTATTAGGCCAGGCTAGGCTACCTACAACTATTAATTATTAATTTTTAGTCCGATCCACGCAGAACAAGCTCACAGTATCTTGAAGTTTTGCAGTAGTTAGTATGCTTGGGCTTAAATTTTATTTTATTAACTATGGGATCCCAAGCAGATGGTAGCACCCAGCCATCCTCTCTATTGAAATTAGGATCCCTATTGAAGTTTTTAATTTCAATAGCTTCGCGGATCATCCTTGATGCAAATCGCTCTTCTTTTGCGAGAATTTGTGGTCTATCAAATCTGATATAATGGTTGGGACGATCCTGAAAATGTTGACATAAGTGAAGTCTGCAGTATGTCTAGGAATTAAAAAAGTAAAAATTAACCGCGATAAAATCCATAAAATTAGTTTTATTCCAAAGTCAGCCTTTATTAAACTAGTTTCGCCTACTATATATTTTAGGAACACCTAACATTGTAGGATACTATATTAATGGGAATGAGGATAAAAAAATAAAATGAAATACCAACAAGTGAAGGTATAACGGTAATCTCCCACTTGTTCTAGCAGTATAAAGTATCGCGCTGGCAACTGGGAGCCATCAGTCTGTAATTATACGAGTCTCACAGTCGTTACTGTGCCCGTTGGGGTATTCTACTAGTGTAGGCAAGGAAGATCGTGTTGCTGAGAGGCTGCCCTGTGTTCCATTGAGATGATGCTGTTCGTTTGCATACTTGGGTGCTATCATGTAATTGGGTCCTGAAAGTAAGCAGGGTTTGTTATCGAGTAGTGTTCTTTTATTTAAATAATTTTGAGAATAATTTCTAACATCAGAAGTGGAATAATTTTTTACAATATTATATATAAATTGATCGAATGATCGCGATAACCCATAAAAATGTCCGATCAAAATTACTACAGGCTGGTGATAAGTAGCGGCATCATCAGAGTATCTGCTCGGGGATTACCAGTCCGTCTGCCCAGCGTGCCAATTTGCGCATTCTTGGAAAAGGCAATTTCCTGAAAAATTATTCTAACATTTGGAAAATATTCTAAAATTTTAGTTATTTAAATAAGGCTATTACTTTTTATTGAAAGTTGATTATTTTGCCCTTTTAAGTGAACTAAGGAATACTACAAGCTCAATGTAACAATTAGAATGTTGTCTAATTAAAAACTTTATCTCCTATTTACCACTACTCAGTTGCTGTTTTTTTTCTTAAAATTATATGGAACTACCCCTGAAGTATTTTGACTTTGACTGCTTTGACTGTCTCATTGGCCTAGTGGTTGTAAACGCGGCTGTCCCGGGTTCGAATTCCAGGTCGGACCAATAATCAGTTATTGGGATAACCCAATCTGTCAAGAATCTAATCTGTCAAGAAATTCTCGGTAACATCTGAAGAGACTAAGTTGGCGGTGTTTCCCCGCGCCTCGGAAAGCACGTAAAGCCGCTGGTCTTGTGCCTGATCTCTTCCCGGTCGTGTCGGATTGCCGTCCCATCGGACCTTGGGAGTGAGGGATTAGAGAGTGCACCTGTGCTTGCGCATACATTCGGGCACTATAATTATGTCTTACGCGGATGGAGTACATTATTATAAACCTTTATTAAAAAATCAGGCGCATTGAGTATCTCCTTCTTTCATGAAGTCAGCAAAAAAAAAAGATACATGACCGGAAGATATATGATCTATTATTTTGTTGATGGTCATCATGAATAAATCATGACCAATAAATCACAAACAATAAATCATATGACATTTTATTAACGCAAAACAAATTTGTAAAACTTCTCATACTGATGTAAAACACGAACATAAAATTCGGAAGCTTCCTTCTGAACAACCCGAAATCACGAAATCAAATTATCCGAAAATGTATTACGCCTAAATAATTTATGGAGATATAGTTTCATTCTTGTACCAATTTGAGACTTCCATTGTACTATTATCTCACGGACATTAAAGCCTCATTGATGTTATTATTACGTCGTTTGTACGGTTCGAATCTTTTTTGTTCCATCGTTAAGCTGTTTTAAAACTAGATAGCTTAATACCGTAGTTTATGAGCATTTACTTGTCACTATAATTGAATCAAATCTTACTGCTGTTTCAGCGCAAACAAATTAAATTTCCATTTTAAATGTTAGTATTTTTGATATTTTTTTATAGAATTTGAATTGACAAAAAATGAATATGGGTTAGTAACAAGCACACAGTCCATCTATCCATTACAGCCTATATAAGTCCACTGCTGAACACAGGCCTCCCCTCTCCCACATTGCGATAGTGGTTCAAGCCGAGGTTCGTACCTCCTTCTGGCCCTTGAATCACATCGAGCCCCCCCCCCCCCCCAGCAAGAGTAGCCTCACTCCGAAAGCAGGAGCCGGGGTGCCTAGGTACTGCAGGGCGAAGCGGCGCCGCCTCGCCGCCGGCAGTCGTTGCACTCAATAGCTCGTAAGTCCTCACTTACGAGCCTATTTCGATGAAGCTGTAAAGGCCGCAGGGCCAACAGCATACACTTTCAGAGAAAAAAAACAGGCCTGCCCCATAGAGTGCCTTATAGGAGAATTTTGCTATAGTTGCCGTAGGCGAGTTGGCAACCGCAGATTGTATTGTTTTAAGGTGTTATCAGGAAGATGCTGGTGCCTATCTCCTGTTTCAGTTTCCCTCTGTCGTCTCTTACGACAACCCAGGGACGATATGGGGTAGTTGGAAACTGTGGCTCAAGTACATCTACATCTGTCCCCTGTCTGTACATCTACCCCTGAGGACTAAAACGGAATGCCTTCCCAGTAAAAACGGTTTTTTCTCCAGTTCTCTACATTCACCACACAAAACACAGCAACATTAAGCAGCTATTTTACGCTGGTATTCTGTGAGGGCGTGATCCTTCCCCATCGAGCTGACCCATTCGTGCAGCAACCATAATGTAGCTGCAGCATGGCTGTACCACTTAAAAACATTTTTATATTTTAGATATTTTATTGATTTTTAGCTATTATCAAGCCCACAAATTCTTATATGTGACGAACCGACGTCTGGTTTGGATAGCTATAATGCCTCCTTGGTAGTTGGTGTACTGAAGAATATTTCTAAGACTGGCAAGATAGTGATATGCTCTGTACACCAGCCTTCCTCTGATCTTTTCAAGGAATTCAACTCGATATCTCTAATGTCAGAGGGCAAGCTGCTATTTCATGGAACACACGATGACTGTCGGATGTTGTTCGAAAGGTTTGTTTTACTAGTAATTATAAATGTATGATGGCTGAATAAATTGCTCAACATTATTACCAAGGTTTAAACAATTATATGAACGTGAAAAAGCTTATCGTTACCGTTACCGTTACAGCCTAATAAGGTCCACTGCTGAACATAGGCCTCCCCTATAGATTCCCTCATAGGGGGAAAATTTGCCATAGTTGCCACACTTGGCAAGCGGATTGGCAACCGCAGCTTTTTTATTTTTAGTCGTTATTAGGAAAACGCTGCTGCCCATCTCCTGATTTGTTTCCCTCTATCGCCTCTTACGACACCCACAGTATAATATGGGGTAATGGATATTCTTATACCGTCACTACACGATACTAAAATATTATGTTATAAAGACTGACAAGCAGACTATAATTTGCATTTTTGTGGCATAATGACTACAACTTTTAGTACATGAACGATTAATTGCTTTTTTATTGAAATCAAGATTAGATACGAGCAGCAAGAACTGTCCACCTGATGTTAAGTGAATATGTGCCGTAGATACGTAATTATTCTAGATTATGTTTCAATCATTCTCGAGCATATAATCAAGTGTTGTAAACAACATGTAACAAAAACCCTGTGGTTCATGTTAACTACGTTATTAGAGTCAGTATTTAAAAGTATAGAAATAACTTTATTTTGAAAACTCAAAAATAAATAAATTAATTAAAATATTTTTAATTGCAAATTAATTGGTTATTACCACTAAGTGTCACGCGCATCGATAAAGCGGGATCTTTGACAATCTCTTTACTCCCCGGCCAATGCAGAGGTACAATTTGCAACTGTAAATTTAATTTAACTTAATTATTTTATGGTCGAGTTTTCTGAAGTAAAGTTATTTCTATACGTTTGAATACTGTATATTTTGAGTTACATATTGTATATTTTTTATAGAAGAAAGAATGACAAACGAGTACATCATCCATATGTTTGTGAGTGAAATGGATCGCTGGTTTTTGTCCCTCATCATACGAAACACAGTAACATTATATTGATATTTTTCGCTTACTGAAAAAGATTTTCATGCTAGTGTTTTGTACGAGTATGGTTTTACCGGTCATTCGTGCTGCAGCCATAATACTGCAGCGTGATCACATATTTGCAGTAAAGTGGCGAATATTATATACTATGCAATTAAGTGCTAATAATAATTAATAAATGGTATCAAATAGTTTATATGTCCCTCAGACCGAATTTCGGTCACGGCGGCCAGTCTCCACGGAGACTAGCCATCTGCGCGGTACAGGATTATGATGTCCGAGTGTTTGCGCAAGCACAGGTGCAGTCTCTATTTTCTCACTCTCATATTCCGATGGCACGGTAAACCGACACGACCGGAGAGAGATCAGGTTCAGGACCAACGACTTAACGTGCTTTCCGAGGCACGGGTGAAACAGCGCCAACCTCGATTGTGTGTGCGTGCGTGTGTGCGCATGTGTGTGTGAGTGCGTGCGCGCATGTGTGTGTGCGCTTATGTGCGTGCGCGCAAGTGTGTGCATGCGCGCTGACTCCAGGCTGCTGCTGAGAATTTCTTGTCAGAAAAAACCAATAACTGATTTTGACTCGACTCGGGATTTGAACCCGGGACCTCAACATCATCAGTCGCGTTTACAACCACTAGATCAACAAGGCAGTATATCAAGTAGCATATTAGAAATATCAATTAATTTCAAGTTACGCTCTTTCTGTAATAGTTTACTTTTACTGATTTTAATGCTACAGTATCCAAATGGATAAGGGTCGTCCGTTCGAATTAGATATTCGACTACTGTCGTGAACCTAACCAAAACCTAACACAAGCATTTTTTACTTACTTGAATTGTAGAATAGGAATATCAGCAACTGTTGATATATTTTTATAGAGAAAAATAGTTCTATTCATAATCCTCTTCCATAACTCTCCAATTTTTTTTTTAATATAACATTAATGAAATAATTAATTATATAAAGAAACTTCTAAAAATTTAAATTAACTTCAAAAACAAAAAAAAATCCACATAATAACTTTTGAAGTCGGTGCTAAGATATTGTGGTGTATCGAAGAATTAAAACCCCGACTTCAGAAGCTATAATTGTTTTTGTAGTCGTTTTTTTTTTAGAATTATTATTTTGCCCTCTTAAGTGATCTAAGGAATATTACAAATTCAAGTAACAACTAAAATTTCCTTTAAATAGGTACATTAAAATTTTCATCCCCTATTTTTCCACCCTTAGGGATGGATTATTTTCGTTAAATTCATACGGGACAGTACCTGAAGTATAAACTTATTAATAAAAAATAATCACTTTAATCAGTTGAGCCATTTTCGAGAAATCGGTAAACATACGTAAAAAAAACATACGCGTTCTTTAAAGAACCTTCTCGTTTTTTGAACTCGGTAAAGACATAGAATGTATATTTCAATTTAAACTATTTAAAAAAAATTACTTAATTTGTTATTTAATAGTTAATATCATACTTCTTTTGTGTTAATAGCTATATTTCTTGGTATTATTAACACAGAAAATTATTTTCAATGTAGGCATTTTCAATTCGTTGAGTTACAGTGTTACCGCTAGACGCAAAAGGTTAACTGAGTGCAAAGTTCAAGAAACTAGTTAAACTTCTTTCTAATATTGATTCTGTTTTATAACTGTCACTGGTGTAAATTACATGTAAATTATGCGATTCAACTTCGTTTAACTTAGTTAATTTTGAGCTTATGATTCACAATGAATAGGTATTTAAATGGCTAGTCATCTCAGTTATTCCTAGATGTTATTATTGCTATTATGTGGAACTATATTAGCAATATGTACATGACGACTTTAATGGCGTAAGACGTACGTAGATACATAATTTTTTCTTATGTAAATAGGTCACCGCAGAAGAACATAGCTGAATTACAACAGAACAGCTGAATAAGAATCATAATTAAGAAATTCTGGAATTATTATATGAAAATTAAAACGAAATTATTTATTTTCGATGATAAATCAAAACCCATAAATGCTTCCAAAACAAAAAAACAGTTATTAGCAATATAAAGTGTTTTATTTGGTTTTCGTAAAAAGGTTTTCCTGTCAGGAAATTCTTAGTAGCTGCCAGAAAGTTGGCGGTGTTTTACCCTGGTGCTCTGAAAAGCACTTTGCCGTTTGTCCTGCGCCTGATCTTTCTCCGGTCGTGTCGGATTGCCACCCTTTTTGACTGGACTGGACTGGAAACTGGCCGCCGTGACCGAATTTCGGTCTGGAGGACATTATTGCCACAAGTTTACGTTTTTTCTGTTAAAGTCACCCTTCGATTTCGTTAACCTTAATTTGTACATTTTACCATTTTTGTGGGTTGACCGTGTAGTGGCGATGCAAGAATATTCACTACTCTTTATCGTCTTGTGGTTGAGAGGCGAGGGGGAAACCAACCAGGAGATGGGCAGCAGCGTCTTCCTAATAATAATAACAACTAAGAAATGAATAACTGCGGTTCCCAACCCGCCTGCCAACAGTGGCATTTAAGGCAAATATCCTCCTATGAGGCAATCTATGGGGGAGATCTATGGTGAGCAGTGTTTTTTGATAGGTATTTATTTTTGTAGTAAATACTGTTAAAATAACTAACTACATACATTTTCAGCGTCAACCTACGTTGCCCCAAGAACTACAACACGGCCGAGTTCTACATCAAGGCCGTATCCTCTAACCCGACTATGAACGAAAACTATGTTGATAGAATCTTGGAAAATTACCGAAACCGGTTCCATGCGAGCGACGAAACATGTTGTGAGACTTTTACGGCGGCGACATCACAGTTCCAAGTGTGAGTATCCGTGGAACTTCGAACTTTAACGTACACGCCCACTGTGTTTTGACCCACATGTTTTAGTTCGTAATGGGCTATAAAATTTTACCGCAGCGGAACCGGATTTTGATAAAACAACATTTCTGTTAATCCATTGATAGGGATGTACCCAGCTCTTCTGTTTCGGCTTTTCGTAAAAGAATTTCATTATTCATTAATGAATAAAAATATTATTGGAGTTGCCATATATTGTCTCATAATTTCCACGTGGCGTGAGGCAGATTGACACTTCAATTTTTTTGTTATCATTAGGAAAATGTTCCTATCCATTTCCTGCTTCTATTTCTGTCGCATCTTACAACAACCACGGGATGATATGGGATAGTGGGTATTCTTACGCCGTCACGACACGGCTAAAAAAGCGTCTGTTACCAAATTAAAAATGACTGATTTTAATCAATATGTAAATTTTGCTGTTTCAATATATATATATATATATATATATATATATATATATATATATATATATATGTTTCAATATAAATTACGAAAAAATATAAGTTGTAATTAAGCACTTACACAGGGCCAATAGGATGATAAAGATATAGTTCCTGAGGGTTGAGGCGCTGTGATTCCGGTGAAATTTATGCATAGTATGCGAGCAAACAGAGTTCGATTCCCAAGGGCACCAATCAAATAGTTAATTGTAATATTAAATGCTTAAATACCAGGTGCACGGTGATGAAGGAAAACATCGAGAGGAAACGATCTCTGCGTGTCGAAGGAATTAAAAGATTTCGTGTCATTTTACTTGTCTTAAATTTTACAGAAAGCGAGCAACCAGAGTTCAATCACCACCTCTACATTTTTACTTGCAATTTTAATCAGGAAGCAGGATATATTAAATATTTTTTATGGAATGTCTTTCAACTCGCGAAGCGATATGGTAGACTCTTATCTAGGTTTGGTTTCCTAACATCGATATCCTTCTTGTTCTTCTACCTCATCAGCCCTTAAAAGTACACTGCTGGGGATGGGCCTTTTCTTTTGTGAGGAGGATTTGCTTTAATCTACACGCTTTGCAGGCGCTTGTTATCGTAGTACCAGGCGTCTCTGTTTCTCATCGCCGATCTGGGTATTTTACGCCTGGTGTAGAGATGGTTATACCTGCCATACTGCCTCGTTGGTATAGTAGTTGTAAACGCGACTACTGATCCCATGAGGACCTGGATTCGATTCCCGGGTCAGGACAAAAATCAGTTAATCAGATTTTCTGTCAAGAAATTCTCAGTATCTGCCCGGAGTCAGGAAGTTGGCGGTATCTCACACCCGTGTCTCGGAAAGCTCGTAAAGCCGTTGCTCTTGCGCCTGATCTCTCTCCGGTCGTGTTGGTTTACCGTCCCATCGAACTATGAGAGTGAGGGAATAAAGAGTGCACCTGTGCTTGCGCATACACTTGGGCACTATAATCCTGTCCTGCGCCCATGGCTAGTCTCCGTTGAAGCTTTCCGCCGTGACTGAAATTCGGTCTGGAGGACATTATCAACCATCTATCAAAAAATCTTTTTGGCATTATAGGCGCATAGACGCCTCTTACGAAATCCACAAGATGAAATGGGATGGTGAATTCTCTTTCCCTCCGCCACACGGTACGATACCTACTTAGTTATCAAATAACTGCTAAAACATAATAACTTTATAAATGCAGTCTGAATGTAATCTAAGTTTCCTAATGGTACATCACTAATTGGCCGCATCGTTTGAAAATTCACATTGAATTCGTCACGTTTCATCACGATGCGGCCCATTAATTCATGTTGCGCAACATTTCGAAAATAGTTAATAAAAAAAAATTAAAAGTTTTTGGGTTATTAATACGAAGGTCGAGGTCTTTGCTTTATATATAGTTATATATATTGTATATGTAATATAAGTTATTTCTTTTAGTAAAATACTCAATGTTGCACATAAGATTGTAAACGTAGCGACAAGTCATCGAGTATTAATTTACGGTTTTTTTATAGTGGCTAGCTAGTGTGGGCTGTTAACTATCTGAATAATCTAAATGAACATACTTAGCGACATGAAATATCGAATGTTTTAAAACTATCTCACGATGAGACAGAATCCCACGTGCGATAAGGCTAGTTCGATTATGTCTATTTTTTTTATATTTTGTTTTATATTTTTCTTTAGGAAGAGGAGGAGTAAGAAGATTTGGACATAATTTCATGTCCAAATTCATATGTCCAAATCTTCTAACGGTGGTAGAGCCACGCGGCAGCTTTTGCTGTTGCACGTGTGGACCGGGTTGGTACCACGACCTCACAGAATACCGGCGTGAAGTGGAAGCTTATGCGTTTCGTTTGGTGAGTGCGGGTGGCCGGAGGCCCAATCTTCCCCCCCCCCCCCCCATCAATATGGTAGCGGAATTAAATGAAAGACAACCCCAGGAGAGTACCAGCACCCCTGGAGAATCCCTCGCTGAGCATCCACGACCAAGCTACTCCACTCCTGAGCATGGGTGCTCAAGCTGCCCCGCGTATTCTGGGGGGAGGGTAAAAAGGGGGACTTCACTCGAACCTAAACGCCGTCCACTACCATCTCGAGACGGCGAAGCCGGCCTTGCTCTTTCTGACCGAGACGCAGGTGTCCTCTCCGGCTGATACTTCGTATCTCTCCTACCCGGGGTACAAATTGGAACACTCTTTTGTGCCTCGGACTGGAGTTTGCGTATACGTCAGAGAGGACATCTGTTCTCGACGCCTCGGCAGTCTTGAAGGTTCGGACCTGTCCATCCTTTGGCTACGCGTAGACAGTGACGACCATCCGCGCGTCTACGGTTTACTATGGTTTAGTCGCTCCTGTAAAATAGCATCACGCTACAAGCAGGAGTGCTACCAGGCCTGGGCTGACGCATCAACGTCCCGGGATGTAAACACCAGCGCCCTTAAAAAGAAGTATAATCCCGACTACAGGTCCTACAAAAGAGTCATTGCCAAGGCAAAGTTTGAGCACATAGGCAGAATTGACGAGAAACTAGTTCGCCTTCCTTCGGGAACCCGTGCATTCTGGTCTCCCGCCAAGGCTGCCCAAGGGAACTTCTGTCAGCCATCTCTTCCATCTCTGCACAGGGAGGACGACCCACTGGCCCATGCCGCAAAGGAGAAAGCCGATCTGCTGGGCTCTTTCTTTGCGTCCAACTCGACTCTCGATGACGGGGGAACACACCGCCGACCATCCCGCGGTGTGAGTGCTCCATGCCGGATGTGCGGTTCTCACAGCGCTCGGTTCGCAAAGCACTCCTTACCCTGGACGTCAGCAAGTCGAGTGGGCCTGACGGAATCCCCCCAATTGTGCTGAGGACCCGAAATCATGGAAGACTGCTTTTGTCCGTCCCGATCTCTAAAAAAGGCGACCGCTTAGACCCGTCTAACTACAGGCCTATCGCCATCACCTCCTTGTTCTCCAAAATAATGGAATCCATTATAAACTGCCAGCTCATGAGGTACCTTGAGGATCACCAGCTGATAAGTGACCGCCAATACGGTTTTCGTCGGAGTCGATCATCTGGTGATCTTCTGGTCTACCTGACTCATAGATGGGCGGAGGCAGTAGAGTCCAAGGGAGAGGCGTTGGCCGTTAGTTTGGACGTAGCGAAGGCCTTCGATCGGGTTTGGCACAAAGCGCTTCTTTCGAAGCTCCCTTCCTATGGGCTTCTCGAGAAATTGTGCAATTGGATCACTAGTTTTCTTGCAGATCGGAGCATCAAGGTGCATGCTCCGATTACAAGCCCATTAACGCTGGTGTTCCACAAGGCTGCGTGCTATCACCAACGCTGTTTCTTCTGCATATCAATGATATGTTGCAAACTGGTAACATTCATTGCTATGCAGACGACAGCACTGGTGATGCTTTATACACCGGCCGTGCCAATATTTCTCGGGAAAACGTCACTGAGTACCGGAACAAACTTGTGTTGAAGTCGAGACTTTGTTGAACAAAGTCTCAGACTGGGGGCGACTAAATCTAGTCCAGTTCAATCCCCAGAAGACACAAGTTTGCGCGTTTACCGCTAAAAAGAACCCCTTTGTCGTATCTCCTCAGTTTCAAGGCACTCCCCTTGTTGCCTCAGCCAGTATCGGAATCCTCGGCGTCGACATATCGAGTGACGTGCAGTTTCATGGTCACTTGGAAGAGAAGGCTAAATTGGCCTCTAAAAAGCTTGGCGTGCTCAGCAGAGCGGGACAGTATTTCATGCAGGCACAACGCCTGCAACTTTACAAGGCGCAGGTTCGGCCTCACATGGAATACTGTTCCTATCTTTGGGCTGGGGCTCCCCAGTGCCAGCTCCTTCCACTTGACCGCATCCAGCGCAGAGCGGCTCGAATCGTTGGCGACCGAGTCCTTTCCGATCGGCTCGATTCACTGGCGCTGCGAAGAGATGTTGCATCCCTTTGCATTTTATTTCGCATTTACCACGGGGAGTGCTCTAAAGAATTGTTCGGATTAATCCCAGCCGCCAAATTTCACGAACGCACATCGCGGTAAAACTCTCGATACCATCCACACCATCTGGATGCTTGGCGGTCCACCACTGTACGTTTTCTTTCGCGTACGACCTCTCTGTGGCATTATTTACCACCGGCGATTTTTCCGGACCGATACGACTTAGGGACCTTCAAGAAAAGAGCTTACTCCTTTTTAAAAGGCCGGCAACGCACCTGCAATTCCCTTGGTGTTGCAGTTGTTCATGGGCGGCGGTAGTCACTTACCATCACGTGAGCCGTATGCTTGTTTGCCCCCTCTCCTATAAAAAAATAAAAATATCGAATTTAAAAAAACCCACAAGGTTTTCTTAAATTCTGAAGTCGGTAAGACTACTACTACTACTAGTGTAAATTATTTTATTCTTTTCAGTTCGTCGAAGTCAGCTTTTACTTTTTGTTAAATATTATTTTTTACCCTTGTGATTAGACTAAGAAATATCACAATCTCAATGACATTGAGATTATGATATTTCTTAGTCGTCTTAATAGTTCATTAAAAACTTCATCACCTATTTTGCCACCGGGTATAATTTTTGAAGTGAAAACTTCTTTAGCCTCGTTAAGCGATTTTTGGTAGGGGAAAAACTTATGGGTTCCCTCGTTGAACGATTTTTGGTAGGCGAAAAACTTATGGGTTCCCTCGTTGAGCGATTTTTGGTAGGGTAAAACTTATGGGTTCCCTCATTCAGCGATTTTAGGTAGGGGAAAAACTTATGGGTTCCCTCGTTGAGTGACTTTTTGGTAGGGGAAACACTTATGGGTTCGCGTCACCTGCCTGGCCTGTATAGGCATATGTATACGCATATATCATTGAGTTGTCACTTCTGTCGGCAGTCCTTATGGCTACCGCTGTTTTTTTCTTCAAGTTTCATGTGGGGTTTCCCCTGAAGTATAATGTATTTAATTTAAAAAATCATCAAAAATCGGTTCCCAATTGGCGAAAATATCGCGTAACATACATAGACATACAAAATACTAAAAATAAAATAAAAAAACATACACTCGAATAGTAAGCCTCCTGCTTTTTTGAAATCGACTAAAAAAATGAGAATTATGAAACTAAATACCAATTTTTAATTTCGTTCGTTGAAATATAACATTAGCCTACGCTTAAAGTAAACTTCAGATCTTAAGTTTACCTTTTACTCTTATATAAGCCGTAACATATAATATTGTTACGACAGCCAATTGCGTGTTGCATCATAGTATTCATTTCCCATCCTAGTCGGCATTTTTACTCACACTGCACGTTTGTTACGTGACATGTAACAACACATCCGATGGTTAACATTAGGGAGGAATTCCTAAATAATCGTATTATTAGAGATTTCCAGCATTTATGAAATGTCAGTATGATATTCATTACGTAGAAGATTATAATGACAGTAATAACATGTTTTCTTGTAGATGTAAAAGAAGCTGGGCGAGACAAGTTCAAATACTGCTGTGGAGGTTTTCGATACGGCTGAGAAGAAACATAACATTTCTTGTAATGTCACTACTTCTTTCAACGGTACGTTAATTAATTGTCCCTCGTACGCCTAGTTTCTATATCTAAAAAACCTTTGGTTTTCACATAAGACCTGTTCCACTCAATAGTAAGTGCACGAAAAATCATTTGTAAAATAAAAAAAATCTTACTTATCATCTTACTTCATCGTTTCTTTATCAACCTGTTAAAGTCCATATCTGAACATGGACCTCTCCTGTTATAGGAATGACTGGCAACCCGCCCCGGTTTTGCGTGGGTAGAATCTATTAATGATGCGTTATTTAGGTTTAAGATAATCATCTAATACTATTTATTTTATAAATTTTTTGATTTCTCAAAAACAACATCTCCAAGTTGCGCATATATATATATTTGTAACCTAGGTGATGACCCATGCACTCCTGACATTGCTCTCTATCTGTTCGTCAAGTTTCATTACAAAAGCATCAGCCGTTCTGGAGATGAGACCGGATAGACAGACAGAGTAATTATGTCTTAATAGCGTGCAAATAACTCTTCAGCTCAATAAAAGGTAGTTATTTTATCGAAATATGTCTATGTATATGTCTGTATGTAATATCTTACAGACATCAATTTACAGACAGACACTTCAATTTTATTTAATATGATTAGATTTGCCTTAATTGGTGTTTGGCAGGCCCATGACAATCGCAAAACCAGACGTTTCGCACCTTTACCGCTGCTCCATACCGATCTAGGAATATTGCGCCTAAAGACATCTGAAGACAAGATCTTTCCAGCATATCCCATAATCGCCTCTAACGACACCCATAGGTCGAAATGGGATGACACATAAACATACATAAACATAAACACTCACGCCTGTCACCCAGAGGGGTAGGCAGAGACTATGGACTTCCATTTGGCACGATCCTGACACATCTCTCTCGCCTCCTCCACATCCATATACCTACGCATACACGCTCGTCGGTTAAGGGTACTCTTAATTTGGCCCATTTTCAGTATATCGCCAATTTGGTCGATAAACCTTCGTCTAGGGCGTCCCTTCCCGACTCTGCTGTTCACCTCTGCCACATAAATTTGCTTTGTCACTCTTTCCTCATTCATTCTTTCTACATGACCAAACCACCGAAGCATTCCTTTCTTAATCCTGGTCACAACATCATCTTGCAAACCACACTCTTCTCTTATCACACAATTTCTCACTCTGTCATTCAGATTCAGCCCTAACATACTCCTTAATGACCGCATTTCTACAGCATTTATTCTACTCTCATGCTTCTTCTGCCACACCCAACTTTCACTACATATAGTATACACATACATTAAAGTAGGGACTAACACAGCATTGTGAATTGCCATACGTGCCTTTTTGGACACATTCTGACTTTCCACAACAGAGTGTAGAGCCCCATTTACTTTATTTCCTGCGTTCACTCGTCGTTCTATATCCTTATCATACCTACCATCCCTGCTAAATACACATCCCAAATACACAAACTCATCTACTTGCTCGACCAATTCCCCTTCTATTCTTATTTCACATATTGTTTTACTTTCTTCTCTTTCAAAAACCATAACTTTCTTGCGTTCACTTTCATTCCCCTTTCTTTTAATGAAATATTCATTAATGTAACCATCATTTGCAACTCGGTCGCCGACGACGCGAGTATGACTTGATCATCGGCGTACAAAAGGCATTTGATGGTTAACTCACCCATTCTTAACCCGCATTCTTCAACTTTAAAATTTTCTAAACAACTGTCCATAAATAGGTTGAACAGCCACGGGGAAGCCACACAGCCCTGTCTGACCCCTTTATGGATGCCAAACCAGTCCGAGTAGGCCCCGTTGATCCTGACACAAGCACTGGAGTCTCTATACAGAGACTTCAATGCCTGTATCAACCCAGCACTCAACCCAAATGAGTTCAGTGTTTGCCATAATACATCCCTGTCCACTCTATCATAAGCCTTTTCCAAGTCCACGAACGCACAAAAAACCTTTTGGTTTTTGGCCAAAAACTTCTACGCGATCATGCGCATGGAAAAAACCTGATCCGTACATCTGGATGGATCTGGAAATGGGATGATTCCATTATTTTACGTCACCACCATACGGCACGATCGCTTAAAGTTGTTTCATTTTAATTATTCGTAAGTTGCCGAACGAATAGCTTAATTTTAATATTCATCGTTAATAATAAATCGGATCGTAATGGAGAACGAAACGTTCAATGAATATAGGAATAAGACATTAAAGACCATATTTACCTTATCTCAAACAAGCATAACCTATATTATAAGTGAGTAATTCTTGTATATAATGTGTGTGTATATATGCTTGTACGTGGTAGAGCCACGCTGCAGCTGTATTATGGTTGTAGCACGAATAGATCGGGGAAAGATTGCACTCTTACAGAATACCAGCGTAAAATAGCAGCTAAATGTTGTCCTGTTTCATATGGTGAGTGTAGAGAACCGGAGACATTTGAATTTAATAATAATTCAAATAGAATTTTTCGCCACATCACTATTGCACTAGATGGTAGTACTTCTCTTCTGCATTGGAGTCTCTCTGAGAAGGCAGCAACCTCTTACCTATTTCTGCTGCCAAGCAGCACTTGCTGCAACGCTATGTTCCAGTCTAAAGGGTATAGAGAGCCAGTACAATTACAGGCTGATGCATTCCATCTTAGTCCTCAGAGGTGACAACTCATGTAGTAGCCACTTACCATGAGGTTGTAAGTTCGTTTGTCACATAGATAAATTAATAAGAGAACCTCTTTCTTGTGGTCTGTGGTTTGTCAATTCAGTTTTTTTTAATTTACATTTATACCTCTTTTCAGGTAATTGGTGCAGCAGTGATAGGTACTTGCTTTGCAGGAGCAACTCAGCGAGGAGTACATAACTTAAGAGGTTTCTTGTGGCTGATTTGCAGTGAGGTGTCGTTCAGTTTGTCCTATTCTGCGTTGTTTGCGTTTGAAAACGAACTGTCCCTTTTAAAAGAGAAGTCGGAATGTACGGCGTGTCTGCTTATTTCATCGCAAAGTTTCTAAGTGAGGTTAGTTTCATAAATAAAAAATTTAAATGGTTAATGAAGTAAAAATACTTATTGAGGACATTAAAATTAAATATACCTTCCCGGTATCGATGAAAGACATTGCATAAACTTAAATAATTACAGTTGTCATTAAATACAAATCACTAACACCGTCATAATCATCATCGTCGTTTATAGATTATGTGTTAAATTTACATAAATTCCTATTTAAAACTTATTGTTAATTATTATTAACACGTGAGGAGATTTGTAATTAAGCGTAGCGGTCACACTATATTGCGTAATTACGTTAACTATACGTATCTACCGTTATCGTTACAGATTACCGAAATTCCACAGCAGAACATAGGCCTCCCCCATAGATTGCCTCATTGGATATTTGTCATATTTGCCACGCCTATAAAGTGGGTTGGCAATCACAGTATTTTTAATTTTTTCTGCTCAAATCCTGGTTTGTTTTTCTCTGTCACTTACGACACCTACGAGACGATATTAGGTATATTCTTACACCGCTGCTACTACACTGATTCAACCATTATTTATTGCTCAACTTTGACTATCACAAAAGTCACCGACGCATAGACAACAGTTTGTGTTGCAGGTAAATACAAAAAGTCAACATTTATGTATAATAATGGGTTTGTTTCCGAATAGCTGGATATGGACAATGTTGTGAATTGATGGGTGGCAATAAATATAATGAGCCTATCCTATAGTATGGCAATCGCATCTCAATATCGGCGCAGGTTTAATAGTAATACTATATGAAACATTGTGAACCGCCATTGCAAATAGTAATGATTAAAAAAAGTCTCAAAACAACCAGTTAAAATAGAAATCACTTAATTTGAGAACTAATCCGTCCAATACAAATTAAAAGAAAAAGTTGTATACGCCAATGTTTATAAAATTTACGACGATCGCTTAAACTAAAATAAAAATAATTAACGCTAGAAAAGTAACATGGTAAAAGGACAGTCTGCTTTTACTGATGACCGGTTTCTGTAATTCGGGTAAGCGATTCAACGGCTTACCTGATTAAAAGGGATCGACGAAAAAAATTTTATGTAGATAGAAAGCATCGTGTGTCTTAACATAAAAACTTAAACTGGGATTATTTTCTAACTTAAATTAGGTACACTTAAAATTGTTGGAAAAATAAATAAATAAAACAAAAACTATGCCTGCCCTGTATTTTAGTTGTGTTAGTATCGTATCTAGTCTATTTATACGTAGTAGAGCCATGCTGCAGCTATATATCTGGTATAGTTGTAGCACGAATAGGTCGGCTCGACCGAGGAAGGACCACGCTCTCACAGAATACCAGCGTAAAATAGCAGCTTAATGCTGCTATTGTGAGTGTAGAGAACCGGAGACCCTTTTTATTGGAAACGAGGCATTCCATCTTAGTCCTCGAGTGACAACGCATCTGCATTTTTATTCGTAATCGAGGATAGATGTAGATGTCTATGGGCCACAGCAACCACTTACAAACTGGTGGACTGTGTGCTCGTTTGTCACCCTTATCCTACATTAAAAAAAATTGCGCTATAAATCAGAAGTTCAAAGTTCGTCAAAGTTCAATGTGAAATATTAAGTTTATTTACAAGTTTAATAACAATTTGAAGGAAATTTTGCATTTTTTTTAATGAAATTTAAATGACATATGAACTTACAGTCCCACTTTATGGTAAGTGCCTATTGCAGTCCATGGACATCTTCAGCTAACTTGAAACAAAGCAGTTTACATATGCGTTGTCACTTCTGACCCTGTGTGGACTAAGATGGGTTTCCTCACAGCCTGTAACTCTACTGACTCTCTACCCTTTAGTGGATCTCTACCCTTTGGATCGGAACACGGCAGTGCAAACACTGCTATTTGGCAGCCGAAATAGGTAAAAGTGTAGTACCGACCTGGTGGCTTCGCTCGGCGTTAGAAAAATAATCATTTTTTCTAACGCCGAGCGAAGCTTCGTTGCCCAGGTACTTACTATCTAATATAATATTATTGCTTAAAATTTCCTTAGTAGTTGGTAAATTCTTTGATTGTGCCATGTGTTGGCGTCGTTTAAGAATCGACCACCCTATTTCCTCGGGGTGTCAAAAAAGGCGACTATGTTAAGGATTGCTATAGATGATGATATTAACATCTGGTACATGCCGTAAAATAACCATAATTTTGACGACAAGCGGCGTCAAATGTGCGAGTCATTTGGTACTGTGATTGCCAATCCGCCTGCATTGCGTGATTATGGCAAACCTTTCCTACAACGGGAGAGACCCATTTCCGGTTGTGGACTGTTGCAGTATAGAAAATCCTTATCCACAAGTCAGTCGTCCATTAATAAATTATAACAGGGACAAAAGTGATTCAGTTCAGCGTCAATAAATTTTTATTGATATCTTCGTCAACTGTAGGTAAAAATAGAAAATTAGGCACGCAAATGTTCAAAACATCGGCTAATATGGTTTATTGAACTTATGTTGTTTTACGTACGTTAATAAAATATTTTACATATGTTAACATGGAAAAAAATAAAGCTGTTATTTAAAGTTAGTAGCAGCTACTCGTATTCTACAGTTTTATTATTCTTGTAAATGAGACGAAGGTTAAACTAAATTAAGCAAATAAATACTGTTTCTTACTTGCTTTAAATTAATTTATATTACAATTCCTCCCTTTCATAATAATTATAATTCATCCTTTTCTTTATTTATAAGTCAACTTTTTTATCTAATTTACTAAAATTAATAATAGTTTGTTTTTTATCTTCTATGGTTCTTATGCCACTCAACCAATTAAGATAAAACTTTAGTGAGCTGCGTGCCGGCCCGCGTAGGTTTCTGACAAAAAAATAATATTGTCTTTTTTTCGTCTTTTTATGCCTATGGCTCACAGTTGTAATAATAGTAGATGTTATTTAAAAGACTCAAGTATTCGTGATAATATAGATTAGCAATTGATTTCTCTTTATACTTACTGTCATCAAAATATATAAAACCATTTCCTGCATTGGTACGAGGGAGCGGAAGTCAGCAGCTGCTTGTTCTATTTCCGATGATCGTAAATATATTAAAGTATTTATTTGTGTCTTAATAATATTGATAAAAATTGTTATTTTAAAATTATTTCATACACATAGGAGCAGAATAAACGGTAATACTTAAGCTTTTAAAGTCAGTTGACTCTAAACTGACCAACGTGATCTTTCTGTGTTATCTCGTATTACTCGTTTCTATTAAATAAATTCTGAACTGTTAGATCCACGGTTATTTAATTTAATATTAATTTAGTTCGAATACATAAAAAATATTGTTTTAAAAAATCTTTATTTACGTGTGTTAGTGAATGCATAGTATTGTTACAAATATTGGATAGTTAAATGTTGTTTTAAATATACTATTATTTTCAAGTACATTCGAGAGTAGAGTTGGCGTTTTTAAAACAAATCTTGCGAAAATATTTTGAAGAATTTTATACAATTTAATATAATTACGTACTTGTATGTATTTTTCTTACAAAACTAACGAGAAAAACGAACTTACAGTTAGTCCACCTAATGGTAAGTCGCGAATTTCAAACAAAGAAGGCTACAGATGCGTTGTCAACTCTAAGGACTAAAATAGAATGTCTCACGGCCTGTAATTATATTGGTTGTCTTTACACTTCAGACTTGAATACAGCAGTGCAAGCACTACTACTTGGTGATAGAAACAGGGAAGAGGGTGGTACCTAATCTACCTAATCTATACATTTATACATATAAATAAAATTTAGGTGTCCGCCTATAATATCGAAATAACTGCCTTTTATTGAACTGGGATATTTATTATTTGCGTGAAATTAAGTCATGTATAGCCATTTTTAAAATATTTGTCTGTCTGTCTGTCTGTCCGGGCTGATCTTCGGAACAGCTGAACTGATTGTGATAAGATCTTACGATCAGGCAGAGAGTAGTGTCTGGAGGCATCTAGGCTGTATTTTATGTGAAAACACTTGAAGATTTTTTATTGACAAAACGAAAATATGATAAAATGAATGGTCTTAGAAAACCTAAATAACACCACATTTATAGATCCTATCCAGGCGAAGCCGGGACAGGTCGCTAGTATATAATAAGAGCCTTGTTCCTTTTCCACTAATCGAACGGGTTAGTCGTCTGTAAAGGGAATAAGCGATTACAATAACTTTATGCGCATATAAAGCAAATATTATTTATTTACAATTTATTATTGTTTGTATTCTATTTACAAGTGTCGCAACAGAACAGGTCACCCTTGAATCGATGGTTGATTAATGAGCAATAAATGACAATTTCTGATAATTCTTGTGACATTTAGTTTACATAGATACTGTAAAAGTTAGTAAAATAATATTAATTTCGATAAGTTAGGTATATTGTTCTGATAAAATGTGCTGAAGTCAATATTAAGTTCATAAATAGTGGACTTCGCCCTCCAACAGGTTTAAAACTTACATGGCATCTTGGACTTCCATGGCTAGCCTGCGGTGGAAGGCTGGTTCAAAGGGGGTACACCAAATTGGCTTAGCAAGCCCGATTAGGATCCGAGTTGGTCGACTGCGTGGAGGAGGGTAGCCGTAAGCAGCGGTGGTGGAGACGAAGGGTCAGAGTGGTTTCGGTATTGCGATACGATAATCAGTTACCGATGAATCTATTATTATTATGTTTAGGGTTCCATACCCCAAAAGTATACCGACCGAAGTATACTGACTTAAATCCAAAACCTACAGGGTTAGTACTTACCGTTGACCTAGAATCATGAAATTTGGCAAGAAGCAAGGTTTAACAGCACAAGTAAAGGAAAAGAAAATCGAAAATCGTAATTTTTAACATACTTATATCAAATAAAAAATATGTTTTTGCGATTACAAACTTACATTTGTACTTGAAGCATCAACCGTGATGTAGATGTATGGGAGACTTTTTTTACACTACAAAGTTAAATTTTTCTTTTAATCACACTTAACTTTTTGTAACAGCACTGTTCGGTGCATACCTTACTTGTAATTTATGAATTACAATAACTTAATTATTTTGATGAAAGTAAAGTAACCACTTACTTACCAAAGTTTGTACAGAATCCTCAGGACCCGATTCCTACTCGCACTTGTCTATTTTTTTAAGGAAATAACACTCTTATTGCATCATGACCGTCAAAATATACAAAAATAATGATATTCTTTCCATCTCATGCCAATTCATTTCATATTTGAAGTACAAATTATAATATTTATATTGTTTTGGTTGTTACAGATACCACGCTGTATAATTTTGCCGATTCCATATGTTACTATAGCAACATCTACTGTATATATGCCTAATTATACTTTGACTGCTCTAGAGTTTTACGTCACGCTATTATTAACTGGCTTGGCTTCCACTGCTTATGGTAGGTGAACATAATATGTGTTAAGGACCCTATTACAATTAGATTCATTATCAGCCTGTAAAAGTTTACAGCTAGAGTGACATAGATCTCTCTTGTTGAGGAAAAGCTTTAATTTTAATTCCCCTTAATCAGCCGTCTCGAACGTAGCGAAAACAATATGGTGATACCGCTACCTATCAGAGGCCTTTAGGTATTTGTGGCAGTCTATGGTCGGGTCTTACGACAGGACGAAATGGAATGGATGGATGAAGTTTACTATATAGCTATTGTAACTTTTTTTTGTATTAGCCTCTATATATACTCGGTATATAGGCCTGCCCCTTAGATTGCCTTATAGGGGGCTTATTTAGTACAGTTTCTACGCTTGGCAAACGGGTTGGCAGCCTCAGTTTTTTATTATTTTGAGTTGTTATTAGGAAGATGCTGCTGCCCATCACTTGTTTCATTTCCCTCTGTCGTCTCTTAATAAAACCACAGGGGACATGAGGTACTCGATTCGGCCACTACATGGCGACCGTATCGGCGACCGTAGAATCGACTATTTACGTATACCGTAAAAGATTTGTCAATACTCACCACGATGGGCTTCTCAAAATGACAACGACACGTAGTGCATTCCGCTTAAACATGGCCCTCTTGCAATCAAGAATCGACGGTATATTTGTTCAAAAATGCCGAAGCAAATCTCCTTGACTGGTGAGCGCATTATCAGTTCGTGAATATAAGCGGCCTAGCGCTTACATTTGTTTTTTCAACTGACTGCAAAAAAGGGGAGGTTCTCAATTTGACTGTATCTCTTTATGTGTTACCTCAGAACTTTTCTTATTTGAAAGCTGGTGCTTCTCATGTGGTCCCATATAAATTTGATCAAGATCTGACTAGTAGTTTTTGAGTTATTCTTAATAATGCGTATTGAATTGACTTCGAATACAGTGATGATGTTTTCTTATTTTATTTATGTTGAAGTCGGTTGTACAAAATTTTTAATTTTACCACTTGTTTTGTTTGAAAGTAGTGCGTCAAACATATATATATATATATATATATATATATATATATATATATATATATATAACAAATCACACATAATCTATAGATTATTTATATTAAAACAATTTTATTTATCTATAAAATTGGGTCGGCTTTAGTAATCTGCGGCACGATTTAAGTGTTCATTTTAGTTGACAGGCAATGATGCTATTGATTACCATCTAGCTGCTTTTATGCCGGAAATCTTTAGTTTTCGAGATATCGATAATTATAATTTTGAGGTTATATCCATTTAAAATGATACGAAAACGAAACAACAATATAATTATTAGAAAGAGATAGAAATAGAGCATGGTCTGTATCTGTTTTAAAAAATAACACGCAACAACAATATAACAATTAGAAAGATCCTTTTATGGAATTAATTAAAGCAATTAAACATGTTTATAAATAAATGTTTTAATAATATTATATTTGGTCGTTTCTTTTGATCAAACCCTAGTACCAGAAGGTATAAATCACAAAACCGAATCTGTCAACCCCGTCTTCCACGTGGTCTTTCCGCTCTTACCCCTAGAGTGTATATGAAAACCCGGAAGCGCGGAGGGAAAGCAGCCCTCGCCCGCTGTAACTAAGCTCACCTGCGCAGCTTCGGCTGTTTGGTCGCCTTCGGCGACCAGCCTTAAGCTAGGCTCGTACGCTGCCTGCGCTTAGTTACGCAGGGCGAACGGGCTGCACTTCCCGCAGCGCTGGAGCAAAGCAGAATCAAAATAGTGTTGATTCGCACGGTTTTTCCTCAAAATCAATTTTGCCTCAATAGTTCACAAAACTTTAAAAATCATTAAAAAGGGGTTTCGGCACTTAATTCTTTTTAGGAGGTTCCCACCCTCCTCCCCTCCCCGCCCACTCGGCGACCATATATTCATGCCGCAGATTACTATTTGCCTCAATAGATCACAAAACTTTAAAAATCATTAAAAAGGGGGTTTCGGCACTTAATTCTTTTTAGGAGGTTCCCACCCTCCTCCCCTCCCCGCCCACTCGGCGACCATATATTCATGCCAGATTACTAAAGAAATACCATAAAATTAATTAAACAAACAGATTTATATGCAAAGACAATATAAATTATGTATTATAATAAGTAATAATTTATAGATATCAATTTTTTTAGGTCTCGGTATGGGAGCCATGTTTATTTCTTCCGGGCTAATGGGTGACGTCATGCCTTGTGCTGATTTACCTCTATTCCTGATGTCTGGCGCATTCCTGCGTATATCATCCCTGCCAATATGGTTGTATCCAGTCAAATACAGCTCCCATTTCTATTATGCGATGGACGCTATAAGCAATATTTATTGGAGGCAGATCGGAGAAATCAGTAAGTTTTATTATTTATTCCACTTTTATTAACCAAAAACAAGCTCGAGTACGAAGTCAAGAAAATTTAACTTAGAATCACTGTGAAGATAATGAAACAAAAATATTTTTAGATTTTCTCTTGACTGTGGATCTGACGATCCTCTCTATCGCGAAGTTACGAAGTGTCCGTTTATTTAATAGACAAAACCGGTTGCCTTTCGAGGAACCGTGAACAAAAAATTTATAAGAAAAAGTTGGGTTTACACAGTTTTAATGTCCGTTGTGTTTGAAGGTAGTAAAAATTATATAAAAGAAAAAATAAAAGGCACCGTAAATGCGGGCACGGCATCCACGATTTTTCTGCCATCAGGACGGCGCCACTCAGGAATGAGGTGAAATATTTGACAGATTTCATAGCGGGGGTAATTTATTAGAAAAGTGGAGAGATTAATGTTTCTTTTAGAAATATTAGTTATATTTTATATTTATTAGATTAGAAATGGATTTATAAACCAAACTACGAATATTCCTAAAAGTAGAAGATAAAAAAACAATTCAAAATCAGTTAAAAAAACATGCGTGAGTGTCGTGAAACACTCGGTTGGAACGAAATTCCTTTCGTAGTATATTATTATTGATAAACATATTATATTATTGATTAACAAATACAAATAAATGAATTACTAGCGTCTATTGAAATGAAGCGTCAGAAAAAGTGCGAGGGAGATGGATATTATTCCATCTCGCTCGCTATATAGAAAGGGGGTCGTGACGGAAAAATCTTACACATTTTCACGCCTAGCCCCCATCCGTCAAATTCGTACCGTGCGATAAGGAACTTCGTTCCGAAAACCATTTAAAATCTGCTAAAAACTAAAGAATACACCACAGCCATTATTTTGTGCATATACATACACTAGAAACCAAAAAAAAAAAAAACTGAAACGCAAATTTTCAATGATGATGACACTGTGTGAACATCTGCTTAACAATCTCTCATTTGTCTTCATGTTCCTTCTGACTTTTTAAATATAGAGATGCAATATTCATTTTATTGGGATTTTTGCTAGTTTTAGTTCTTAACCACTGGTAGAGCTTAAAAGACTCTATGTATACTTGTAATCTATATTCAATAAAAAATTTAAGTTCTATTCTATTCCATTCCATTCTTCAAAATCAAATTATTCATTGTCTTCAACTTATTCTATTGTTTCGAATACGATGAGAAAATAGTTTAGAAACAACATAAAAAGATAGTAAGTAGGCGTCTTCACATTGGCTGAGATAAGCATCCGATTTTATTAATAGTTCTATTGGACAAAAACACGGCAGTGTAATGGTCATTTTTGTCACTGCAATATTTCTTAATATTTAAAGTAAATGCTTATAAAATACAGTAGTGATAAAAACTGATAAAAAATAATAAGAAGCAGCTGAATATATTAAATAGGGTTGTTACAAATGTCGGTCTGTCAAAATCGCTCGTTAGTTAGCGAATAAATTAAAATTAAATTAATAAATCCACGTGTTTAGCATATGCCCACGCTTGAATAACCTTAAGTTAAGGCATATAAAGTTCAGCGACCTGCCGTGAAGCAGTGTGGTAAACTAATGTGATTTAATCGTAAGCTAATGTACATAATATATACGAGTATGATAACTTATCCTAGTAATTTAAGTAGTAACACCGTAGTTACTACTTAAATTTTAAGCAGCTTTGTATTTACTACAAATGTTAAGGGGTTATAATGCATGGTAGCGATCACCGTACTCCCAGGGGTTATTTTCATTCATGTATTCCTTGATATTATAATAACCCTTTTTGTACAGTTTTTCTTTAATAAAACTTTTAAACTTGTTTATTGACAAACTTTGAACATGTTCTGGGATTATGTTGTAAAAGCGTATACATTGCCCCATAAATGAATTAGTGATTCTGTGGAGCCTAGTAAGTTGCATTACAAGCTTATGTTTGTTCCTAGTGTTTGAAGTATGAACATACTTATTCTTATTAAAGCTATTTATGTTTTTATGTACATACATTACATTTTCATAAATATATTGCGATGCCAAAGTTAATATGTTTATTTCTTTAAATTTTTCCCTGAGGGACTCTTTACAATTTAAGTTATAAATCGCCCGTACTGCTTTCTTTTGCAAAACAAATATGGCTTCAATATCAGCCGCATTACCCCATAGTAAAATATGGGGTAATGCGGCTATAACGACCCATAAGACATTACGCTATGAAAGTAACTAAAATAAACTAATCTAGCTGTCTCAACATCTGTGAGACTTCTAATCTTTCTTACAGCATATGCTGCAGAGTTCTGCAAGTCTGCTTGCTAATTTAGGTATATGAGGGCCCCATTGATGTTTCGCGTCAATAGTAATTAAGTCATAATCAAGAAAAACAGTGGTATCCACAAGACTCAACTCCTCCCCATTTAAGAGCACATTGATATTCGAATGTTTTACATTAGGTATTGTAAATATAATACATTTTGTCTTATTGCCGTTTAAGAGTAAATTGTTGGCGTTAAACCAAATTTCGATAGAGCATTATTTACATCGTCATAATTAATTGACTGATGTTTGAGTTTGAAAATTAAAGAGGTAAGTCATTAATATAGATTAAGAACAGGAATGGGCCAAGAATCGAGCCCTGAGGAACGCCCATTGATACTACCGATCCAGAGGAACCTTTACCATTGATCACGACTTTTTGACTTCTGTTACTTAAATATGAAGTAATAAGTCTATGCCAAATTTTACACCGTAATGTTGTATTTTCCTGATTAATGTCTCATGATGAACACAATCGAAAGCCTTGAAAGTTCACAAAAAATACCTAAGGCATCTTGTAAATTCTCCCAGGCATTAAAATATATTTCATAAGCTCAACACCGGCGTCAGACGTCGAGCAACCTTGTAAAACCAGATTGGTTTTTATGAAGTAATTTATTTGTATTTATTTTTTTACAATTGATCTAAAATTATCTTTTCAAAAATTTTACTGAGAGTTGGTAGTACAGAAATAGGTCTAAAATTAGCGGGGTCCAATGTACTACCAGATTTAAATAAAGGTATTACTTTACTATATTTCATTAAATCAGGAAACACACCAGAATTAGTAGTTGTATTAAAATAAGTATTAAAAATAATAGCAAGATGAGGTGCAATTAAATCGATTATGGACGCAATAATGTTAACGGAAATCCCCCACAAATCTGCGGTTTTCTTTACATTAATAGTTTTGAAGTATTTTACAATATCTTGCGGTAATACTTTTTCAAATCTAAATTCTTTTAAACAGGTATTAACATTCTGTTTGAGTAATGACTCGGCGACAGTTGGAGAAGTATTCAATGACTCTGTTGTCAAGATAGGAATATCAGTGAAATATTTCTCAAACACCGCTGCGACTTCTTGATTTGATTTAGTCAATTCATTGTTAATTTTTAATTGATAGTTTGAGTTACGAGGTTTGTCTTTACCGGTTGCGCTATTAACTATACTCCACGTCATTTTAATTTTATTCTTAGCCGTCTTAATTTTGTTGCTAATATGTAAAGATTTGGCTGTGGAGCAAACTCTTTTAAACATTTTAGAATAATTTTTGACATATTCTTTAAAAGCATTGGAAAGATTATATGATCTTTCATGGTAAAGTTCATATATCTGACCTTCGTCAGCTTTTATGAATTCATACTGTCGCCCACTCATTAAATGCCTTGCGACTGTTTTTGGAGAATGTTTTAGAAGTAAATGTTTTATTAAATTCATTGCTTATAAGGGTAAATAATTCTCCATATAAATAGTCTGCATTGTTCTTTAAGAAAGCGATGGAGGAGGTTTTTACCATATTACTTCTAAATCTCAGGCGTTTTGCATTAATAGGAACAAACACAATTTTCTCAATTACCTGTTTTTGTGCATATAAGGTAATGAAACCAGTTGTCCACAGTGATCTGAACTAAGTTTTTGAATTATTGATTTGTTGATTGGTACAACACCTGTAAAAATATTATCAATACAAGTTGCACTACACCCTGCAATACATGTAAGCTATCAATAAATTATCATGATTATAGGATTTGAACAAAGAGCAAAATTTAATACTGATGGAAGAAGTTCCTAGGAGATTGATATTAAAGTCTGTTTATTAAGCTTAACTAAAACTTCTTCCATAATTTTTTCAAAGGTATCATAACTTGAACATGGGGGGTCTGTAAACACTGACAACAATAAGGTGCTCAAGCTCAACACATGCCATTTCTACAGTACGCTCAACAGAGAGGCTCACAATGTCTTTACGTTTTTTTACATGATAAGGATTTATTTATTAAGGAGCCACGTAATTTAATATCTCTATTGAACGAACTGACCACCTGGTGATTACTGAAATTAGATATGGAATTGTAATCTTTCAACCAATGTTCAGTAATACATAAAATATGTATATTGTTACTATTTAAAAGTAATTTAATTCCTAATGCACCAGGTTGATACAGTTTTTATAATTGCTATTTTGTGAAACTACACAATTATGTATTGGTAAGTTGTATTCTAAGCTGTTTAAATTATCTTTGCTAGAGATTACCTCTATTGTCTTATTATCTAATTTAAATTACTTGGAACTGGTTCCAAATCAAATGTAAAATTATTTTGTTGCTCAATAGAAGCAGGTGTCAAGGTAGCCAAATCATTGGCTGAGTTAAAATATAAATAATAAGATAGGTATTACCTATCAAAGTATAGTTTAAGACTGGTAGCAAATACGCTATCTTCTATATCTCTTGTCAAAAACTTCTTAATTAAATTATTTAAGTCAATTAAATGAAATTTATAATTATTGCAATTATATGTCAGTTTTATATTATCATTGCATATTAAATTATTCATTTGGATATTTAAATCATGTCTTAATTTATTTTCTTGTGGCAAACCCCATAAGTAAAGTTAAATTATTTAGAATTTCAATATATTCCAATAATTGTTTTTTATTCACATTGCCTCTTCTCCCAATAAGTATTAATTAATACACTATTAGGACTATGGCTACTTATTAGAATTTTATTTATAATTTGGCTAAATGTTGCTCCAGGCATACAATCATTAGTAATTTGTTGTTCCTTTAGACAGTTATTTAATACTAAGCCTAAGTTTTTACCCATATCATCACTGTACACAACAATATTATTTTTGCTAACGAGGGGACTCTTATTCGACAATAATTCAAAATTGTAATTTCTTTTTAGTCGCAGCAGCACGTAAGCAGAATACCATATTAACACTTTGACAGCCGACCCCAGCGCGTCATCGGAATTCCTTGATTTTATTCTAAAATTAAAGGAATTTCGGGGTCAACAATTTTGCATTGGTAGCTTCATTCTTTATCTCCACACGCATAGGATTAATTTACGTTAGGAGGTGCGTTGGGGTGCAAAGGGAGATTGCAAGGAATGCGTCGAGCCGCCCGGCGCGCAATCGTGGACACGCAAAATGACCAGCAAGTGTCATATTATTCCCTTCACAGGAAGTTCATGAAATGGTGGAAGAATGTTCTTCCATTAAATGGCTAGAGCAACGGTGAACGCGTACATAATATATAATAAATCAATACCGCAGGCACGGAGACTAAAATTAAGAGACATTTATGTAAGAATTTTTTTTTGTAGAAAATGGGTATTATTGTTTTGGTTTTTTTTAAATAAAATAAAAATAAATTTACTTTGTTTTATTTTTTATTTTAAAAATAAATTAGTTATTCTAGCATATAAAAAAATATACTTTTTAGTTCTTTTAAATAAAACTTACAATAATGCCGTAAATGGCCGGCGTACAGGGAATGCGCGCTACAAAATGCTTGGCTGTCAAAGTGTTAAACAAAAAGCAAGCGTCGAAAAAACAAATAAACAACTGATTTTTAAATCTGTGTTATAGCTCTATATTTAACATTGATTTGAATTGAATTCCAAATTCAAATCAAATCCAAGATATCTTACTAAACCAGACATGAGAAAACAGCTATTTTAAAGTAAAGTATTTGATAAAAAATTAAATGATTTTTTAAATAATTTGTTCAGCCCTGAGAACAAAAAACTTTAGCCGACAACGCAATAATATATTTTGTAAATCAAGATAGGTATGTGATAAAAGCTACGTCAACATATTTCCATTTTAAGGTTAATCGTCGGATTGGTCCTATTTGGTCATCGTGGTGGATACAGTAAAAGTTTATAACACGTGGTCTTATAATAGGTTTCAATAACGGTATTAAGACATTTAATCTAAAAAATATACAAAACATAATTTACAGTTTCTTTTATTTTGTTTCATTCATAATCATCAATTACCCTTCATTTTTTCACAAACTAGAAACAAATCTCTGCTAAACAAGAATTTTGCCGTAATTGCAAAATAAGGCTCTATGTATGTTTATTATATGGTTTATTTATTTCCTCATAATGCTCTTTATTACACACCCCTGGTGAAAGTTAGGGACATTTATCACGTTTTGAGTTTTGTGTAACGCTAATTTACTAAATGTAGCAATTTTGTTATTACTTTTTTTATAGAATAAGGGTGACAAACGAGCACACAGTCCACCTGATGGTAAGTGGTTGCTGTGGCACATAGACATCTACATCTATCTTCGTTTGCGAATTTAAATGCAGATGCGTTGTCAGCCGTGAGGACTAAGATAGAATGCCTCTTTTCCAGTAAAAGGGTCTCCGGTTCTCTACACTCACCATACGAAACACAGCAGCATTAAGCTGCTATTTTACCTGGTATTCTGTGAGAGCGTGGTCCTTGCCCGGTCGAGCTGACCCATTCGTGCTACAACTATACTATTAATATACTCGTAGCTGCAGCATGGCTTTACCACGTAAAAATGCGTTACGTAATGTTATGGTATGTTAGCAATTAATAATAATCATTAATAATGGATTCTCTTATCTAAGCGTCGTTATCCATCTCTCCACCATCTGATAGTAATACTAATATGTTAGTAGGATTTGGAGTAATCGTTTGCTATGCTTGGCACTCTCGAGTAGAAAACCACACGCCCCGCTCCATATAGACCATTTTATATAATACGAGTAAAATAGTTTTCGTCAGATAGTTTTACATTTCATAAGGGTAATAGATTTCCTTACGCTAATACACAAATATTACATTAATTTGCAGTAATAAATGATTGCATCACTATTTATAACGAAAAGATTTATTTGAAATATTTCCTGCGATGAAATCCTATAACGCCAGTATAGATCCAACAAAGCAATATAATATGTTTTATAGTTACCCCCGTACAAAAAAGTAATTTACAAAACATTAAATACATATTATAGTGAACGGATCGAAGTTGGTACACAGGTTTCTGTTGCAAGAAACGTAGATGATGTAAAATATGAAATCCGATGTTTACTCAGTCTTATCTTATTATATTGTCGACACTTAATAAATTATTATTAACATATACATCGTCACAAATATGCATTCAAAGGTGTGGTTAAGAAGATGTGCGCGCAATCGAATATATTATGTATTTATTCTGTATTATATCCGTAAGATGATTCTACAATGATATAATGTTGTGCAATAAATATTTTCGATTGGATGTACAAAAAATTCTTAGTTACAAATTGTTTATAAACAAGTTTTTTGACTCTAAATTTGGCACACTTATAAGTCTTATTCACGAGCTTATCATCCATCAACTTATCAAAGTTCACTGTTTAACAAAAGTCTCCCCCTAGATTGCCTATTAGGGGGATATTTGCCATCGTTGCCACACTTAACTGGCGGGTTGGCCACCGCAGTTCTTTTAGATGTTATTGGGAAGACGCAGCAATCCGTCACCTGATTTGTTTTCCTTTATCGCCTCTTACTGCACCCACGGGGCGATATAAGTTAGTGGATATTCTTACACCGCACCGCTACTACACGGTTCACTCACGGTACATGAGTTTATATCGGTTCATTATTGAATATTAATCCTCTACTACGTTGATAAGATTTTACTCGTGCAACAGTTTTAAAGTTCAATTTCCGCCAGCAAATAGTTCGCAATTGTAAGAGCTGATTGATCACATACAAGAAAATACTACACTGACCTACTTCTTAAGTGATTAAAATGTTTCGAAGATATATGTGAAATCCACCAATCCGCACTGGAGCAGCTTACTAACTCTATTTATTTAATTTATAACCTGTTCGGTTTCTTCTTTTAGGTCAGGGGTTCCCAAAGTGTGCGCCGCAGATAGTAAAGAGGGGCGCTGTGAGGCGCTCCTGTTTACCATTCTCCGGAAACTAAACTTAGGTATTCGCGGGTACAAAATAAACCGCATTTTCAGCTGGATTTGTAAATAAATAGCGAATGTTGCCCTTACCTTATCAGCGCTTTGAAAAAATGTGTGATCACCAAGCTCACATGTCACATTGACTAAGTTGCCATTGTATTGTAATCCCTATTTTTCTCAAATAATAAATAGGTACATTCTTGTGTGTGAATGTAAATATAAAAACTTAGCTTCATATCGTGGATGTTTTAATTTTTGTATCTATCTACTAGTATCATTGTACCCTATTTCGACTAGCTTGGGCGCCGCGTCGAGACGAAATACTTAATCTGTAAGTGCGCCGCGAACTGAAAAAGTTTGGGAGCCCCTGTTTTAGGTACTAGAGGTAGGACTCCTTTTCTACCTCGGAGTCCATCTATATAGGTACAACCCCTTACCTATTTTAAAAAGCTTGCGCTGCTGTGTTTTGGTCTGAAGGGTATAGAAAGCCTGTATTATTACAGGCTGTGAGGCTTCTTCCTTTGTCGTCAGAAGTGACGTCGTATCTGTGGACTTCTTTGTTTGAAGTTGTCAGCGGGTATCCATGACTGCTCCACTTACCGTAAGGTGGACTGTAGGGTCGTTTGTCACTTTGGACTATATAAAAAAAAGGCTTTTTTGTTGTTTTAATTTTCTTAGAATTTTCCCTGTTCATCGACGGAAATAAATTCGCTTACGCTGACAAAAAAGAACTGCAAACTCTAGTACGTGTATACTATAATATAGCATAGTAAAGGTCCTTCTTTTCTTCAGATTGTCCAACAAACGTAACAACAAACTGTTTGAAAGATGGCGCAGCTGTGTTAATGGAGAATGGATACTCAAGTAACTTTATTGTTCAAGATTCATTAGGACTGTTATTAGTGGCGACTATGTGGTGCCTTCTGGGTTACTATGGATTGAAGAGAGAAGAAAGAAAAGGATACGCTTATTGAACGCTTTCATAATTATCAATAAATTATATTGAACTGTATGTTTATTTTTTATGTATTTCTTGTTATTGATGTCGCGAAAGTAAAAGGAACTTAGAAGATAGGAGATTTCTTTGTGATCCAGCAATCAATGTAGGTAAAGCGTTTAAAAGTTAAAAGTCTTTGAATATATTAAAATAAGAGATAATATCTCATTTCGCCCAAATATTTTGGCTAGGAAATATTGTGCACCTACCTCTCAGTTTGATTTTAATTACTATTTTTTATTACAAATTTAAACTGAAATCGATGATCACGTAACTATTTATCTTAACACTTTAAGCGACCAATTCTTGTATATCTATTCATCCATCCATTACAGCTTATTGAGTCCACTGCTGAACATAGGCCTCTCCATAGATTGTCTCATAAAGAGCATTTTGCCATAGTTGCCACGCTTGGCAGGCGCTTCATGCTGGATTCTGGTGCTTATCTCCTACTTCAGTGTCCCTCTGTCGTCTCTTACGAAACTCACGGGTCGAAATTGGGCAGTGGATATTCTTACACAGCCACTACACGGTCAAATGTAATTCTCGTATATACTAGTATATTATATGTCATTAGTTTCTCGGAATTGGATCTAACGATTTGGATGATTTTTTGTTTAAGTAGATAATGTATGGGCTATGGGCCTTCTCTGAGAATTTTTTTTGCTAACGATAAATGAAACTTGTTTGCCCAGTTACTAAAGAATAATACTTGTTTTGAACCGAAGTAGCTCAGAGGCAAAGCGCTCAACTATAAATCACTACAGGGTTTCGGGATTTACGTGCTCAACGGTGAAGGAAATCATCGTGAGGAAACTTAGATGTCTAAGAAATAAAATATTTTGAGGGTAAGTGAATTCGCTGACATATTGTAGCAGCGAGATGGATTAATAATTGCTCTATAACCCTCATAGAAATGAGAGGCCTGAGCTTGTGCCCACCAGCAAGGCATAGAGGCTGTAAACTTTACTTTTAATATGCACTTTTTGTAGTCACCGTTACATTTTGATTGACTCATAGAGGGAATATTTGCCATAGTTACCACGCTTGGCAAGCAGGTTGGCAACCGCAGTTTTTATTTTTAGTCGTTATTAGGGAGACGCTGCTAGCCATCTCCTGATTTGTTTCCTTCTGTCGCCTCTTACGACACCCACGGGATGATATGGGGTTCAATACACTTGTTATCGTGTAATACGTAATTAATTAATGTTCATATATACCTAATATCGATTTGCCCCGGCTGCACATGATGGATTTCTGGATCTCGACAAAAACGTCACCTAACGGGTCAAATTATAAATCTAAACCATTGACTAAGCAACTTAAAGACACACAAAATTTCATCAAAATTGGTCCAGCCGTTTAGGAGTTCAGTCACATAACGCGGACAGAAGAATTATATAATATGCATGTGTTTTACATATAAACCTTTTTCTTAAATCATTCTGTCTATTGATGAAAACCGCATTAAAATCCGTGGCGTAGTTTAAAAGATCTAAGCGTACATACGGCGGGAAACGACTTTGTTTTATACTATGTAGTAGAGATGAGTAGACTGTAGAGTAATTAGTAGTAGAGTAGAGGTTGTTTCACATTTACTGTAATTATTAATGATATAACAAATTTAACATTTGTGTATATTTGTAATTTTTTTATAAAATAATGTGTGCTTTCATTCAAAAACATCAATGCGTTATACTTTATAGTATTCTTTATAGAATCAAGTTTTCTTTTATTCTTTATTAGTTTGTAACAATAAAATTGCCGGCACCCACATTCTAGGAAGAATGTGCCATAATTGCCACGCTTAGTGAACGTGTGGCGCTATTTCCCGCCGGTCTGAGCAGTCATTCCATATACAAAAAGTATGCCACCATCTATTGGAGGCCACGAGGTCTTTCTGGTAATTTAAATGTGGTAATAGATTTTTTTACGTTTATTCTTTTGCAACGTGGCGGTGCACAGACAGACAAAGCTAATTTAAATTTATTTATTGGGCAATTATATTAGATTGGACTTTACCAACCGCGAAAAGCAACAATTTGCGCTTTGGCAACAATGCCGATTCCTTCCGGGATTCAAACTCAGAATTCGCAAGCGGGAACCCTAACCACGCAGTCGTATGTTTTAGTAACTTTGACCACAACCAATAAGCGCACTATGAAACAAAATTACTTTCAGTCCATGTTTTACATGCAACAGGTGTGATATTAAAATAACTATTAGTAAAGTTGTTTATTTATTAAAAATTACAAAATTCGAGTGCATCCTTTAAATTTTATAACTTTAACTTAAATAAACATGTCTTGTGTAACATCTTAAACATATCATATTTTACACAAAAACATCATACAAAACGTAAGTAAATTTTACAACAAAAGTGACATACATACATAAATATTTTATTTATGCATTACATTTTTCATGCAACTGTTTTCGTGGGAGTTATAGGCTCGTCAGAATAATACCTCGTATATAATAACATGTGACCATTCTATAAAAATAATTCACAAAAATCTTTTTTGACAAGATTAATATTGATTCTAAAACATTTTTAAACGACAAGTTGATGTTCAAATATTAACAGTTTGGCCTTTATTTAGCTGTTTACATTAAATGTTAAAGTTTGTAAAATGAGCTATTTTTTATGATTAAAAATCTTTATAAAAGTCATATTTGCCAAATATCTTTAGGAAATGGCAATGTTAAATTTGTTAATAATCGCACACTTAACAATCTCAATGCAATCAACTTAACATTTGCGTTTTAATACACCGGCGTTCCTCTACTCCGTTTTATGACCATTATAAAGGCTATCAGGTGAGCAACAAAATACATGAGAACCAAGCAAACGCAATTCCTCCAGAAGTTCTCTTCAGCGAAACCAAATTTTCTCAACACCTCCGGCCCGGTCTTAATGCACGGAACACCGGGAGTCTTACACTCGATAGTCTCGATGGAATCCCACTGAAGGATAGAGATGCTTTCGACACCATAGTAAAATCCGGAGACGAAGCGGAGCCAGGAGACGTAAGGCGACGCGCTGGCCAAGTTGAGGTAGACGCCGGAAAACATGGTGCCTATGAGTTCGAATGGAACGGAAAACAAAGCGGCCGTCTCCATTTTGTCAAAGACGGAAGATAAAAATGAACCTGTGAATTAGAAATTTTAATTCTCGAATATATATTTTCTAACAAAACAAAGAAATGAAGCAAAATCAAAACTATTTCAATGTCATATATTTATTTATAAAACTATGTCATCGTTGCTAGAACGATATTGTATTCTTCTCTATTTCACTAATCACATAAAATCCGGATTTATATGTAAATAACGAAAAATTAAAAACTAACTATAATGTGAAACTAACATTACCTATAATTTTGAAAATAATATGATGCATTAGTGATTACGTTGATGTTTTATAATTTTAACTCAAATGAAAATTGATAAAATTGAATCTTAGAAAATTATACTATAGGTACACATACTCCTTTATAGTCTTTTCAAAATGAATTAGGTACGTACTTATCGAAGCATGATAAATTTAGTGTTGTTTGTCTCGTTATTTATAGCAAACCGTCTTTTGACCATTGCGCCATTTTCAAGTTAAAATAGAGTTAGTTTTACCACAGAATAAATGGTTTTACATCGTAGTTTTTAATATTTCGTTCCAAAATAAATGTAAAGATTGAGCTGAAATTTTCCATAATATAATAATACAAATAATCTACTTTTGTTAAATAAAATTAAAAAAGATTCGTGCCTCAATTTCTTTTTGTATTACATAATAATTTAATGTATGTATTATGGATATATATGCAGCAGCCGCGACTCGGTTACGCCCACGTTTACATTCACAATAAAAATAGAATTTACATATAGTAAAAATCAGCAAGTCCATATCGTCGTTATACATATTAATCTTACAATAATCTTTAAATAATCTTGCTAAAAGCTCTAATAGACCACTTAAGCGAGTTCAGCAGACAGATAGTTTTTTAATACCTATATATAAGGAAATAAGAAGATACATAAAACTTATCAGAAAAAAACCACTTCAAATGCAAAGCTTCGAAAATTCTGGAAAAGGTTGACGCTATTTTTGTGCATAACATTTGTAATAGTATTGATAAATAACGCTAAAATATTAAAATATATTATCTATTTCATAAAAATATATAATGTATGAGATAAGCGAACTTTAAGCTTATCCATCGTAATCAAAGACATTTTGCAGCAGTGTTCTTGTTGGCCTTCGAATTCTTCGTTGGCCTATAAAATATTTTAATGATGTTATAAATTTAAATGCTCCCGTGGACTGTTACTGGCAGTTATCATTAAGTTAACATTAATGGCTTTAACTTATAAGCGTGACGACTCGAATATTACTGGGATTTTTAGTGTCGTAAGAATTTGTGCATCCACTTAATGACAAAGCATGCCAGTATACTAATTTATTTTATTTTGTTTATAATGTATAGAGTAGTTGTGTATCTTAACTAACCTACACGGCGCGGCGTCCATGTCAACAAGATTATCCTAGCATATTTTTGATAAACATGATGAAGCTTTAATATTTACCGTAAGCATTAGCGTAGTTTGCGCACAGAACGCACACAAAACACAAACCCAGCCAGTTCGTGAAACCTCCTTGAAGTCCCGCTACACAAAAAACTAACGAAGCGAAAAGTATCGGCTCAATAACCGCCCGCGGTATCTGCAAAAGATTACTCACCATTAATTAAAAGTATAGTAACAGTCTATCATGTCCCACAGTTGGACACAGGTCTCCAATCATTCCTGAGAAGGTTTTTGGCCAAGAAATCTCCGCTGTGCTGCTACAATGCGGCTGGCAAACTTCACAATCATCGAAAAGTATTGTAATAACAATTTCGAAATATTGGGTATTCATGGGGATCGAACTGAGTCTGAGACTGGGACTGGGACTGGGACTGAACTGAAAACTACCACGGTTTACTATTTATAACTCAACTACGAAGACTCATTACTAGGTAGGTTTTGTAAGCGACGTGTAACACAGTGATTATTATCGTTATAAGTACATTTAATTCATTAGCTTTTTTGAATATGGAGATTGCCCGAAATGTTTACGAGAAAGAGAATGAATTATTTATTATTAGTAAGTACATATTTTCATCAATGTTTGTTTAACGTCCGTGGATTATTTTTATCACATCTTTCGTGGGTCAGTTCAACAGATTCAACAAGATGGATTTGTTTTTAAAAATTGAGATTTAAAAAAGGATTATATCTTAAGTTTTAAAAATGCCTCGGAGTCCGTGCTTATTTACCAACCTCTTTAACTATTTCTACCGCTAAATGGTAGTGCGTGGTGCGTGCACTGTCGTAGTCTATTCTAAAGGTTATAGAGAGCCAGGCTGTAAGGCATTCCATGGATATGCAGTAGCCACTTACCATCACGTGGATTGTAAGTTCGTTTGTCACTTCTATTTTTTAGAAAAATCAAAAAGAAAACACACTTCTTATCAGCCAGATTGGCCAGCCAAGCTTTGCCATTAAGGCGAATCAATACAGGGAGGATTTACCTTAACTGCCAGAGGATCATGTCTAACAGGGGACTGTTACGAGCTACTGAAGAAAAAAAGGAGAATATTCATATTGTAAAAACAAACCAGATGGGCAGGAGCGTCTTCCTTATAACACCTAGAAGATAAAAAAATAAACTGTGGTTGCCAACGTGCGTGGCAACTATGTCAAATATAGTTTTTTATTAAATTATAGTTTAAAATTATTCTAATCAATATATTATTAATTTTTATTGTACTATCATTCAAGTTAAATGTTTTTTAAATAGGATTAAAAAGGTTAACGAACATTAAAGTACTCTATCCACAACGCTAAAGAGCTAACGCTAATAACTTCACGATTTGAATGTTAAAGAATATAGATATTTGACCACTGTTTTAAGATTATTGCTCGGCTAGGTAGCACTGGCTTAGATTTTAGTTGCGGTGGTGGTAGCCAAAGGTTCGATTTCCGTACGGAATTATTTATTTATGAATTAAAAAATTATATGACCTACACATTTGTTCTGTGTTTTGATGGTTTGTTGAAACCAAATCACATAGAACATGGAAGTGTGAGGGTAATATTTGGTTAAAAAATCTATATTGCACACATCTTTTTTTGTAATTACTATAATAAAATAATTTTTTTTGCGAATTTTGATTGCGGTAAAACTTCAACATATTGCTTGCACTTTCGCGAAGGTTATAGGCATAGTTGGACCCGGTAGTTGGCGCTGTTGTAGAATCTAGAAATCACCCGTGCGAAGCCGGGGCGGATCGCTAGTATAAAATAAAATGTCACGTGTGGAAATATCAATATTTAATATTTCATCACTAGTCATTAATCAAAGTGATAAGATTTATTCTTAAAGAAATTATGTAAATACGTAAGTTTTCACATTAAGAAATTGCATTCATAAATCACTTATGAGCATCGTTTATATGTTAAAAGAAATTTATACAATCACACGGAATATATTTACGAATACATATTTATTGTTATAAAATTAGTAGTGAATCGAATAATCGGAATAACGATCGGAAGGTCTTCCTAAACAAATATAAAAAAGAGTTAATGTTAAAAAAAAGGAATACATATAGGTGTATATATTAAGTTAGGCCCTTAAAAATGAATTTAGTACATGATGATTTTAACTCAGTCAGACTATCTAGACCAAGGCAATAAATTCGCTAGGTTTTGAGCAACTTCGAAGGATTGAGGTAGGTATGTGTCTAAAACATACGCAAAAATACACACACTGGTCTTAAACTATAGTCATATTAATGAAACTGAAATACAAAATAACTTACAGTCCGATTAATAGTAAGTGGCTACTGCAGCCCATTGGTACCTGCAGCAAACTTCTATTTGAAGTTTTAAAAGTGGTAAAATAAAAATTTTGTACAACCGACTTCAATATATATAAAATGAGAACATCATCAATGTAGTCGAAGTCATTAAATACGCATTATTAAGGATAACTCAAAAACTACTAGTCTGATCTTGATCAATTTACTATATATGTATATAATATATAAATATGAGACAACAAGAGAAGCACTAGCTTTCGAATAAAAAAGAATCATCAAAATCGTTTCACCTAGAAAAAAGTTCTGAGGTAACACACATAAAAAAATACAGCCGAATTAAGAACCTCCTCCTTTTTTGAAGTCGGTTGAAAAATGAGTTTCAGATGCGTTGTCACTAGAGTTACCAGACGTCTTTTATTTTAAAGGACGTCGTCTATTTCACACCCAAAAATTCATCTTGTCCCCTAATTTGAAATATTTAATAGGGGACAAGGCAATATCGCGCGTATTCTACGTTCCCTCTGACGCGCGATGGTCGAGAGACAAATTGTTACATTGCGTATTAACATTGCTTTTTTATTAATAAATGTCACTCCTTATACCATAACAGATACTGATACATATAATTGAAAACAATATGATATTCTCTATTTTTATCCTATTTTTTTTTTAAATCGTTACCTCCACTAGGATTTTCTCCTGGAACGTGAGGGCAGTTTACATAGATAAATTTCACAAGGACAAACATCCAGACCCCGAAAAATTTTTTGTAGGCCATATTACTTGTGTGGGATTCGAACCCGCGGCCCTTAGCGCTGCAACTCATTGCTAAGACACTGCGCCACGGAGCCGTCAAATATTCTTTATTTAATCTTATCAAATCCTCTAAAACATAAAAATGGAGTTGGCAACTCTAGTTGTCAGCTAGTTTGCGATAAGCTCGGATAGTTTCGATATTTTACGACGTGGTAGGGTTTCTTTTCCGCCTAAGAATCTGTATGGGCCGGTACCACACTGTAACCTATTTCTACTGCTAAGAGGCAGCGCACACACACGTTTAAGGATAAGAGATATAGTATAGTTACAGATATGAGACATTCTATTTTAGTCCTCAAGGCTGACAATGCATCTATAGCCCTTTATTTGTTTGAAGGTCTCTGGTATCTTTGGTCTGCCTGGTTTTTTGGTTTGGCTGCAGTAGCCTCTAACATCACTGGATTCGTTAGTCACTCTAACGTTGTTAAAAAGATGTATTCTTAGATATGAGGTACCAGAACTTGCATTTCCAGATCCATCAATTGTTTTGTTGCATGTTATGTTGGCTCGAACTTACTATTCTATACAGGATTATTTTGCAATAACCGGCCAAATTTGCAGAGAAGGTGCAGAATAAGTAATATAGGCAAATGGTGAAGAAAAATTAACTAAAAAAAATCTCAAACATTCTGTCCTTTTTATCTTTTAAATTCAAAATGCGTGATAATGCATTATTTTAACTGATTTTACTGCGCACGCACACATTCGTAAGGGTCGATCGGTAGGCAAAAACGTTGTTGCTCATAAATTACATTCAATTTGGGATAGTTTCAAATAAAAGTAGAAGCCGTATTTACTCGTATTTTCTAAAACTGCAATAACGGTATATTATTATTTATATATTTCAACTTAAGTTTAAAATTTGGCTACTCTTTGAAAACTAACCCTGTATATTATTTAACATAAGCAATATCAAATACTGAGAATCTAAATAATTAGTACCTAATTGTTACTCAGAACCTGTGGTAATCAAAGCCAACAAAGACAGGCATATAAACGTAAACGTGTTATCCATTATTTTATGAATTATGTATTTATTATAAAACCATCAAAAACCTCGTAATTAACTCCGTAACTCGTAATTAAAATATTTCTTTTTAATCACGCGTACAGTTTAATTATATTAATATGAGAGTCAGATCCTCCTCTACGAAGTGGTAGGACTCCTTTTCTGTCTAATAGCCCATCTGAGTCCTTCCTCTTACCTATTACTGCCGCTAAATAGCAGGGCTTGTACTGCTGTGTTCCGATCTGCAGGGTATACAGAGCCAGTATAACTACAGGCTGTGAGACATTCCACCTTAGTCCTCAGAGGTGACCTGTAGCCTTATTTGTTTGAAGTTGTCTGCAGGTGTCCATGGAATGCAGTAGCCACTTACTATCAAGTGGACTGTAAGTTCGTTTGTCACTTTAGTTTTATCATAAAAAAGATTTGAATTCTGTCGTTCAAGAAATTAATCATGAAAATGTAAATTTCCTTTTCTGCATATAAATTACAAGGCAAATGCATATCACAAATTTGGCAAGGATAACCCAAAGATAACCTACATATTAATTAATGTATTACTGTGAGGCAAAGCGTTCGCTTTAAATTTGACAGTAGCAAGCTACGTCCGAACCCGCTACGCCAGGAGCACTGAAATAAGAAATTGTTCATGCAAGAACTAAATCCTACATAAATTAACGATTTTTTATTTTTATCAATTACTACTTGTCTCTATTTTTGCAATTCATTGATTAAAATTTGCTGCAAACATTAACGTTAAGTCTAAATACAACTGACTGCAACTGGTCTGTATTTATTAACAACAAATGATTCTTTTATATTAATTAAAAGTTTACTATATACTTATTTAAAAAGAATACTAGAAACGGTATCCACTCAACAAATATCCAACCAAGCTGAAAATGCTAGAAGTGCACAATATCCGAATCCACTGGCTACTGTCGCATGTAGGACTTATTCTTGCTTTTTTATTATATTTTTTATTTTATTAAATTTTATTATTTATTCCATTATTGAATTTTCTACCGACTTCAAAAAGGAGGAGGTACTCAATTCGACTGTATGTTTTTTTATGTGTGTTACCTCATAACTTTTTCTGGGTGAACCGATGTCGATGATTCTTTTTTTTATTTGAAAGCTGGTGCTTGATCAAGGTCTGACCAATAGTTTTTGAGTTATTCTTAATAATATAAACGAATTTCCTTATCGCACGGTACGACATGAAAGATATTTTTGAATGACGCTTTATTTTAATAGACGCTAATAATTCATTTATTTGTATTTGTTAATCAATAATTATAATAAGTTTATCAATAATAACATACTACGAAAGGAACTTCGTTCCAACCGAGTGTTCCACGACACTCAGACATGTTTTTTTTTTAAATTGAAGTCGGTTGTACAAAATTTTTATTTTAATTATTATTATCATATATTTTTATATTATAATCGAGAAACGATCTTGCAATCCCAATGGAATATGGAATATGTCGTCACAGTCCGTAATTATGCTATCTTGTTCAAATCAAATTTAACAGTCGGCTGCTTGTCTCTAGAAAAAAGTAAGAGGGGTAGTGGACATAGGCAGAAATAGAGACGTATGTTCCTCACCCTTATTCTATATATAAAAACTTGGCGCAGGTCTACTCTCATTTCTGAGAGGAATCTTTTACATTTCAAGGACATGAAATGAAATTCAAAAACACGTAGTGGAACAGCGCGGTGGATGCTTTCCAAGTCCAAATTACGTTCTCAGGAAAAAAGTAAATATACCAATAGATTAAATTAAGGCGGTACTATTATTTACTTACCCAGAATATCATCTTCGATAAGTAGTATGGCAACGGTGAATACAGTCCACTTGCGGTTTCCCGAAGTAGTATTGGCACTTCGCTGGGGAACGTGATGAACACTGCGTATATGAAGAGGAAGATGGTCTCCGTAATTGTGAGATAAAAAAGACCCTCGGCATTCTGGATATCTCGCTGGTCCAAACTTTCGAAGTGACCAGCGTAAGGAACCGATATAATAAGACCTACGAACTGAATGGAGAAAAAAAAAACAAGTTAAAGGCAAGGAGAATTAATCGCTAATTTAAAAAAAATAAGCTTTTATTAAAAACTAGCTGTTCCCCGCGACTTCGCCCGCGTGTTATTTAGGGTTTTAATTTTACTACGCGGAACCCTAATTCTTTTTCTAAAATATAAGTAGCCTAAGTTACTCCTTATAACATCAGCTACCTGCCAGTGAAAGTCCTGTCAAAATCGGTCCAGCCGTTTCGGAGATTAGCCGGAACAAACAGACAGACAGACAAAAAATTTAAAAATTGTGTTTTTGTTATAAGTACCGTATATACTTTCATATGCATTTAGTAAAAAGCTGTTATTTTGACATTACAAACAGACACTTCAATTTTATTTATTTGTATAGATTATAAACCGACTGACTGACTTCAGAAGTCGGTGCTAAGACATAGTGTATCGAAATATTAAAGCCCCGACTTCAGAGGCTACTCGTATTGTGTGTGGAAATTATTTTATTCTTTTTAGTTTTTAAAGTGGTTTTTACCAATAGTTTAATTTTTACCTTTTTAGTTGACTAAAGCAATATCACAAGCTCAAGGTAACAAATAGAATATCATCTTAAAAATTACTATAAAAAATCTTCCCCTAATTTTTCACCCCTAAAGTTTAAATGGGACGCTTGAGGCCTATTTAATAAGAAATAAAAAAGTGTGTGTGTACTTATGTACGCACGTAGGAAGTTATACTTCTTTAGCGTAACAAAACAAAAAGAACTTGAGAGACAATTACCCACTGAAATTGTCGCTTTTATGTGTCAGTGTGCGCGCGCATCGTAAAAACTTCATGGTGTCGTTTTTAGGTGTCGGTGTGCTCGCGCAACGTAAAAATCACTCTCATCATTTTTCCCAAACGCCCCAAAAGAAGTATAACTTCAATAATTATTTATATCAGTTTAGCCTTTTTCGAGAAATCGGGAAACGTATAAAACCTCCTCTATTTTTGAACTCAGTTAAATACAATTAAATTTACATAATGTTTTGTCTATAAAGCACCTAACAGGTTTACCATGAGAATCTCCCATGAGGGAAGGTCGTTTTTTATTGAGGCCATATAACGCCCATAACGATTACGCCTGATTGACGTGAACCGTAGAGTATTCGTGATCAAGCTATGGGTTATGTATACTACTCTAAGACATAAACAGATTAGCCTCGAGTAATTTTATTTTGTGTTTTTATGTGTGTTTATAAAAACTAATATTTCATACTCACTAACAACGCTCATTTAAACAAAATAAAGTGTATTTAAAGGTGCAGGTACAGTAGTGCACTTTTAATAGGCTGTAAGGATTGACTAATGTTCAAATTTTAAAATATTATTATTTTAACAACAAACTAAAAAAAAACTTTTAAAAAATCATATACCTTTAAAACTAGAGGCGATTCATCATCTGTCCCTGTGACACGAGGACTACGAGGTACACACACCCCAATAAACCCCTAATTATGTCAATTTTACGATACCTACAGAACAAAGTAGGCTGATGAATTCCCTTAGACCCTCGGCACGACAAAATTTAGACATTGTAATTTACTAACAGCAGTACATATTCCCTGATCGACGACGCGTACAGCCCATAACACGTCTGGTACTGTGAGATCCGTCAAGCGTCAACTGCAAACACTTCTTACTTTAGAAAAGGCCAGTTTTGTTTACGGGGTGATGTGTATATTTATTATATTACATTATAGTAAACGTACATTCATATAATATACAAACGTTTTCTGTATTTTCTTGTTTCCTTATCCATTGTAACGCGTAAAGTTATAACCCATATATTTCCTACAGTTCGGCATAGGCCTCCTCTCATTCTGAGAGGGTTATAAAGTAATCTCTTAGATACCACGGCTCGCAAATGCTGAGTATCTTAGATAATTAGTATCGCCGACAAGGAAATCCTAAATATTTTTCGATTATACTGATTAACGGCTGACTTTTTTACCGTTGGGGAAATATAAGGTGTAATAGGCAAATGCAGGAAGAGCCATTATGGCACAGATATTTTAAGTTTTTTAAAGTAAACTTTTTAATTTTGAAAAAATAAAGATTAAAAAGTATCGAAATTCTAATCATATGCACCCTACTTTACGCACGACAGTTATAAATGAATCCGTGAAGCCTTAGATTTTGAAGCCGACCGCTAGGTAAAATTGAAAGATCAATTTGATAATATTATGCCATAGGATTCTACTTCGCTTACTTATTTTTTTCGTGACGAAAACACATTTAGCCGGTAGCTATTTATATATGAATCTTTAACAAAAGTTTTCTTACCATTAGGAGAAAAAATTCAGCTATCCATATGGAACTGTTGTGTTTAACAGCAAGTATATTTCTCCACATCAACCAATAGAACTGAACGAAATAGTTTACTTTGACTCTGAAAAAAAAAACACTTAATTTGAACACTCCGAAGTGAAACATGCCATATATTTTATAAGAAATACATGAGTAAATACTAAACTGTTATAATAATTATTTTATATACATTCGTTTTAAAAATAAAAATAAATCTACTCACAGTGTTAAATATCGCTCGAAGTAGACATTCTACAACAAAAAGTACAAATTAAAATTTAAACTTGACCAAAGTTGTCGAAGCAGAAATATATACTTGTTCTATTTTAATTAATTCAAAGCATAAAAAGTATAGAGTGTCACTTGAAGAGGTTTACGGATCGTATCACAATTTCATAGTTTATAATCAATTGGGTTAGATAAAAAATCCTAAGAATATTAATGCTTAATGATGGTTATATGTAGCAAATAATTTAAAAAAACGGATAACGCATTTGTAATAATTTTCAAGGAGAAAAATAATTAATATCCTTCCGCTGGACAGTTTTACTTAACTGTTTCTTTTATTATTGAGATAGTAAAGTGGGATAAAGCCGTTAATCCCCACTGGGACCACGGTTGGATGAATAATATTTGTATCGTAGATCTGACGAACAGTCACGCACTGCTTTTCATCATCATCATCATTAGTCATTATTTTTATATAGCCCTTAGCCATGAATGCCGCCAACCTAGTGTATCAACACTACACACTTTTCGATTTAACTTTCCGTTCATCGAAATATGTTTTTTGGCTGTACAAGTCTAAACCGAATTTTCGTTCATAAAAAAATTTGTGGTAACTGCACTGGGGTTCAAGCTCAGGTTGCTAGCATACATGAAGTAGGTACATATGAAGTTTATTTTGTAAACAGTTATTATCAAAGAAAACTTTCTTAAAAATATATGTTGAATAAACACATAAAGATAAATTTTACTCGACATTAAATCTCGATCTGATATTGACAAACAACGTCATTAAAGTAGCTCCGAGAACTCTCCGTAGCTTTAGATCTTTTTACTTTAACATAAATTATCTTTGTGTAGCACACATCGTCGTTTGTTGAATCTGGGAATCCGTTAATTGGACCTTTGTTGTCCACAACAAAAACAAGTCCGTTTGTTACGATACTTTCCTTGTGTAATTATTATGTAGATGAATATGCCAGAAAGTAATATATACATATTACTTTCTGGCATATTTTATTTAGCAGGTATGGTAGATATAATAAGGATATAGAACGACGAGTAAACGCAGGAAATAGAGTGAATGCTCTACGCTATTATGAAGAGTCAGAATGTGTCAAAAAGGCACGTTTGGCAATTCATAATGATGTGTTAGTCCCTACTTTAATGTATGGTAGTGAAAGTTGGGTCTGCAGAAGAAGCATGAGTAGAATAAATGCTGTAGAAATGCGGTCATTAAGGAGTATGCTAGGGCTGAATCTGAATGACAGGGTGAGAAATAGTGTGATAAAATAAAAGTGTGGTTTGCAAGATGACGTTGTGACCAGGATTAAGAAAGGAATGCTTCGGTGGTTTGGTCATGTAGAAAGAATGAACGAAGAAAGAGTGACAAAGCAAATTTATGCTGCAGAAGTGAACGGCAGAGTCGGAAAGGACGCCTAGACGAAGGTTTATCGACCAAATTGGCGATATATTGAAAATGGGCCAGACTGATCATGTGGTCCCAGGTTCGGAACCAGTAGGGCCATAATCAGTTATTGTCTGTTAATCTGACAAGAAATTCTTAGTAGCAGCTCGGAGTCAGATACTTGGCGGTGTTTCAGCCCGTGCCCCAAAAAGTATCTCTCTCCGGTCATGACGGACTGCCGCCTCATTGGACCTGCAGAGAGCACCTGTGTTTGCGAACACACTCATGCAGTATAATTCTGTTCTACGCAGAGGGCTAGCCTCTGTTGTGATTGGCCACCGTGACCGAAATTCGGTCTAGAGGACGCTATTGTATTATAACCTAAAATTATAAATAGGTTTATTCAAATATACCTAAATATTACTATAGTTTAAACCTTTATAATTTTTAATACCTATTTAAATTAAATGTCTGTCAATATCTTGCAATAAGCTACCAGGATTTCATAATAGTAATGTGATATTAAATAAAATTAGCAAAAACCTAAACGAACTTCATTACCTTTTCATCCACGGTACCATTGAAGTATTCGTTTTCATCCTTGATGTCTCCGATCTGGTTCTCAATGGCAGTCGCGAACTGGGACCGCTGGTATTCGTTGCAGATGCGACGGATCCTTTCGCGGCTGTCCATCTCCTTGTCTGTTTCTATTCCTAACAGAGAGACGTAATACTCCGCCGCATTAAATCCAAGTGGACATTTGTAGTTGAGCCTGTTATAATAGATTTTTATTTAATTAAATTAACTTGCTTGGCTTGGTAAATATTATTGAAGTGTGGCAGTGTAGCAAAATCTGTTGTTGCATCTGTTAAAATATTAATTTGAGAATTAAGAAGCAACAGCTTCAGCCTTCTTCTGTTCGGAAAATCTCGTGATTTATCCGAATGGTGACGAGGTAATGAATAAAATTGTGGTATCATAGATATTAAAAGAAACTACTTGAGATATTGAAGAAATTATTAATTTAATAAAAATCGAATATGATAAAGAAAACTAACACATAGCATTAGATTAAGGTGGTCCTCTCATTTAACCAAAGATAAAAAAGAGTTAAATTTGATAATACATATAAACAAAGATAATTTCAGATCTTTTAAATTGGCATTAAATATTGTGTGATTACGGGCCTGCTTTTGTAATAACAATTTTATAAATTTGTAGCCAAGAGTCAAATTTTGCAAATTATTTAATATGATAACCAACATAATGGAAAACTATAGATTGTAAACAAAAAATTACACTAAAAGTCTTGCTCTCTTTGTTCAATATTATATTGTATAGACTCGTACACACGAATCGTATATACGAGTATACAGGGTTATTTTTCAATAACCGGCCTTTGCAGAGAAGATTCAGAATAAGTAATATAGGCAAATGGTGAAGAAAACTAGTTTAAAAAAATCTCAAACATTCTGTCCTTTTTATCTTTTAAATTCAAAATGTGGTAAAGCATTATTTAAACTGATTTTACAGCGCACGCACACATTCTTAAGGGTCGATCGGTGGGCAAAAACGTTGTGAATTGAATCGCACACAGAGAAGCGCGCGTACGCGTAGTTGTTGCCCATAAATCACATTCAATTTGAGATAATTTTAAATAAAAGTAGAAGCCTTATTTACTCGTATTTTCAAAAACTGCAATAACGGTATATTTATATATTTTATACTTATGTGTAGATATTTATGAAAGTCTAAGCGATTATTAAAAACAATTTTATTCAAAGGCGGCTGACGAATCTCTGGATTTACACACTGTCTCCATGGGAGTTTTAGCCACTGCTAGCTGTAAATATTTTTGAGCGACTCAATGTCGTTGCAATCTGCGTTTAGAGCAAGCCATGTCCTCTATTACTGACCACAATATGTGGTAAAACGGGTTCAGATCTGGACGAGGGCATCCTTTCAATGTTAGAAAAAATCTTCGAATTTAACGCATTCTCACCACATTATCTAGTTATCTACATAATTGTAGCTTTATCCAACAATAACTAGCTATTATAACCTGGTCGTGACAGCACGCAGCATGTTAAAGTTGTGATTATTCTGTCAAATTTGACGTGCACGAATAGAGCGGTCAATTTTTTACACGATGTTCTTTTAAAAATGTAGTAATGCCATAATATGTGTAATTTATTTTATTACACATATTATGGTAATGCCATATAAACAATAAACACACAAAGGTCAATGGATTTTGTATAAATTTCGAAAGCTATATAAAAATAATCGAGAAGACTTTTAAAGTCTATTTATAGATACAGATATGAATACCTGTCTAAATATACATGTTTAAAAATGAAAGGACAAAATTACGAATTAATTAAGAAAAAAAATTATCTCAGAAAACTGAAGTGCGTTATAGAATAACCGGCGAAGTGCGAGTCGGACTCGCGCATGAAGGGTTCCGTACCATCGTAACACACGTTTCTAGTAGGGGAGCCTCTTTTAATCTTTAATTTATTTCTATTTTTATTATTTGTTGTTATAGCGGCAACAGAAATGCACATTCTGTGAAAATTTAAATTTTCATAGAATGTGTATTAAATAGAATTTGACAAAAAGAGGATTGCCGCTACCGGGCACAGTAAGTATTGAAAAAAAAAACTCTATTATAAAGTATCGACCATTACTGTCCATGCATTTTTACCATTTTAATTTATTAATATTTCAAATTACCGTCTTAATAATGTCTACTATACTGAATATATATACATATGAAATTGCCTTATTATAATTTTATTAATTTTAATTAATCAAATTATACGTGCCGTCAATCTGTCAATGTATTTTTGTCATTTAAGTGCTTCCGCTAAAAGAACCAGCAGGGCTAGCATGGGCAGGAGATAATTTTATCCCCGGGGAAAGGAGAAAATGTTTATGCCCTCGCTTAGTTTTATCCACCCTTCGAGCATGGGCACACCGGTGAATATAATATCCACAGTAGATAAAATGGGAGATAGACTTAGATAGATTTTTTGTAAGAATATAAACTTAAACCCACGTCCAATGAACTAGGATAAAATTGTCCCTTTCAAATGTCATAAAATCATAATTTTTTATCTTTCATTTGGCTCTATGCTACGGACGGGGGATATATGTCTACTCGTTATGTCAAACGGGGATATACTTCTCCCCGTTGCCGTGCTTTGGCATAACGACAATATAATTTTATCCCTTGTCAGTGGATATAGTCGGGGGATAATTTTTTTCTCCCCAGCCCATGCTAGCCGCGCTGGAGATATTGCGGATCAGTATGGACGAGCGTTCTTGTGAAATAGTATTAATAGTGGACTACAGGAATTGACAAGTCTCGATTGTTTGATAACAAGCTTCGTCCATCATTGCCTTCCATCATGTCCTATGAATTATTGTTGTAGGAATCAGCAGCTTATATTAAAAATACATTTATATTACACGAAAGGGCTAATTACAATAATAGACTGAGTCCAAGCCCTCACTTTTAAAATTAATCTTTTTTTACGACAATGGTAAAGCAGGTACCTAATAAGTATAGTTTGTAGGCCGCCGTATCGAATAAATACAATATGACAATCTAGTATAGGCATGAAAGTTCTGTATTATCGCCACGATATCGGCACGGTGTCGTTCAATTAGTTTTATTGTTATAGAATACGGGTGACAAAGGAGCACACAGTCCATTTGATGCTAAGTCGATGCTGTGGCCTATATACATATATCCCCGATTAAGAATCAAAATGCAGATGCCCTATCACCCCTGTGTGAACTACGATGGAATGCCTCGTTTTCAGTAAAAAGGATCTCCGTTACTCTACACTCACCATATGAAACACAGAAGCATCAAGCTGCTATTTTACGCTGGTATTCTGTGAGAGCGTGGTACTCAGGTCAAGCCACTCTGTTCGTGCTACAACTATAATATAACTGCATCATGGCTCTACTGCGTACGTCGGTGACGTTATATCGTTAACGGTATCGGCGGTCTGCCATATGTATTTCCTTTGTAATTTTTCCCAAATCTACAATTGTTTCGAAATTAGGTGCAACCAGAGAAAGAACGGCGAAAGAAACTCAGTAAGTAGTATACTTTCTTTATGTCTTTTTTACGATCAATATTAGATTAGCATAGTTTTAAAAAACGAAAAATTAGCCTCCGGTATATATGTGTGACACTATAATATTACGTGCGCAGTCGCAAACTTAATGTTTTTAGTATTCGTAATATTTCACCGTGCTCGATATCGCTTAGAAAAACATCATCTGGTGACTCGTGACCGATTTTAACTAGGTAGCAGATACTACAATGCCGTAATTATAATGATTTACTTATATGAACTATATCTTTCCGTACCTGATATCACGTTTAATTAAATCATAGGAAAGCTCGGATGCAATAAAATGATATATTTATTTTTTCTACGTAATAAATTAAAATTTCATTTCTCAAACGTCATTATAAAATTTGGTATCTCAGAAAAAAACTACGATAGCAGTCGATATCAGTGTTGGAAACAACGGGATATATTCAGTAATCGTTTTTTTTTTTATTATTATAAGCCAGGCTTGACTACAATGTCATCGGGTGGCATGTGGTGATGAAGCCCTAGATGGTATTTATTTTAGACATTGTAAACGGACGGAAAGATAGACGCCGTATTTTGTTGATATTCCACAAATAATGAACCCGGCATAGGGACTCAAGGTAAAAGGTGTATGTAGTGCAGGCCCAGTAAGCCACGAATATAATTTAAAAAATGAAAAAAGTCACGTTTTATAAAAAAATAATCTTAGATCTTACTTATAAGCTTATAACCCACTAAAAACAAAATTTAAATTTTTATTTATTAGCTGTCTGTTGCAATCGTTACTTCGCTATTAAATAAATTTATAGACCGACATACTAGCATAGCGATATATTTTTCTTTCCATGTGGTTAAAAAATATTTTCTGACAAATATGTTACAAATATTTCTGATAAATAACATTTTCTGAAATAAAAACTATTTATTTTTCCTAATATTAGGTATACAAGAAATATGTTAATTCACAAAGACCCATTCAAAAGTTATAAGTGAATAAAAATATAACAAATACTGTTATAAGTTCACTTTAAAAAGATATATAATTTCATTATATAAGTCCACAAAAAATGAGGTTATCAGCCCAACTGGGGATCTGCCCATCTGTCGGGAGTCGCCCAAAACTGTAAATTAATCATTTAGATAGCGATGGAATGTTTTGGTCATTAAAGAATAACGGTGGCTTTAAATAAGAATTTTAATGATAGCTAGATATAAATGTTTCTACATTATCGCATTGTTCTCATGGCTAATGGGGAGCTCGGCAACTTTCGAATACCATTTTTTATAGAATAAGCGCGTAAAGCACATAGTCTACCCGATGGTAAGTGGATGCTGACACATACATCTATCCTAGATTAAGAATCAAAATGTAAATACGTTATCGCTCCTTAGACCTAAGACCACAGAATAAATAATATTACTACGCTAAGACAAAATGCTTCGTTTCCAGTAAAAGGGTCTCCGGTTCTCTACACTGCACTGATGTGAAACACGCGTCGCAGTGCATAAGACATTAGCGTTGATAATCTTAACTACGCTCTCTAGAAAATACATAACCAAGAGAATATGAGCATCTGTTCGAGATTTTGTTGTAATGCTTTAAAAATTTATATTTCAACTATATTTCGCATTTTGAGGTTTTTAAGGAGGTGTCATTTATTCTGAAATATTATAATATTTTATTTAAAAAAACTTCACAATAAATGATGCGTCACATTGCGAAGTTTTTGGAAAATTTTGACGACAGCTTGACCCAGCGGGCAATCGATAACGAAAATATCTTATGTTCTTATAAAACGCCTAACCGGACAAAATAAACTGAGATTTATTCAACATCTGAGCACAGGCGCAAACACTTCTCAGGCGCAATCTTATCACTTAGAGACAATTTTGCAATCCTAAGTTAAAATGTATCCATAGAATCAAGTACAACATAAACAAAATAAAAATTGCAGTTGTGTGAATAAAATAGTTCAATTGTTTCACTTTTATATTCAGTCAGGTTATAATTTATTCAATGGATAACTGTTATATGACCACTGAAAAATCGTCTCTTATACTATCAAAATCTATTTTAAAAGATAAAAAATAGTTAACAATCCGCCGGCGGCCAAGTTCCCGCCAAAATTGCCACTTACTTTGATAGAGCCTGACTCTACAGTCCGTGCATGTGTGTGCATATTGTGTTCGTTTGTTAGTGAACTTTTCTTTATTACGAAACGAACACCCGACAATTTTTTTATTAATATTGATTGCGTAACTTTTAAAGCAAAAACATCGAACGTACCAAATTGTAAGGTAAGGTAATTAGTGTACAAATGGTAACTTGATAGTGGAGACATAATCGCGCCCACACGCGTTTTTAAATTGTTTTTTAAAACATTACCATCTTCAGCTTTCCATTATGATCATGTGTTTCCTGCCGATATCGAAACTAGCACGGCATTCAGACAGTTACAAGATTAACCAGAGATCATTATTACCCTCATCCGGTTTAATGGTACGACGCACACCGACTTAAACAACTTTGCTATGAAGCCCCTTTAAACTGGCAATTACTGGCTTTTTTATAAAATTTAAGTGTACAAACGAAATTACAGTTAACCTTATCGTAGTTGACTACTGGACTTATGGATATCTGCAAGTACAAACAAAGAAGACAACAGATGCTTTGTCACCTCTGAGAACCAAGATGGAATGCTCCACAACCTGTATTCTCTATACACTTCAGACAGGAACATAGCAGTGCAGCCATTGCTATTTAACTGCAGATATAGACAATACCTAGCCAGTACAATATAAAATAAAGCCACCAGAAACGGAAATTGTTTTTTTTTTTAATATAATGGGTTAGTTTTAATATACCAAAAAGCTCTCAGACCGTTAATCCTAACTTTATAACCAAAGGCAACCACAACGAAGGCATCCACAACTTTTGAAACTTCGCTTATAAAATTTTCCATACAAAATAAAATTATTTTATTTTCTCTGTTTGATATTACTCTGTAGAATATATTGCAAATATTAGTAATGTTGAAAATTGAAATACTGCAACGGCACGCGAGTTCGACTAGTGAAAATATAGAAATACCAAAAAGCCGTAGAATAAAAGTTGTTGGTTTTAAACTTTTAAATAGAGGAATTACGGGTACTGAGAGCTTTTTGGTATATTACAATTAACCCTTTAGATTATACAATAAATAGAACTTGGTTGTCATTTTTAAGTATCCTGGGAAGTACCACCAAGAAACTTACCGGGATTTTTTTTAAAGAACATTTTACAATATTTTACCTACTCGTACTATGTTATTCAATTTGGTAGCAGTAATCTCATAAAAAATATTAAATTACCTAATAATAAATAATCTAAACATTGTATGTATGTAGGTCTGATGGGAGTTGAAAATAAAACAAAACACAATGTGAACGTGGATGCTACAACACTAGAAAGGTTCATTTCAGTACAAGCAGCCGGCTATCGCAATCTTTCCCAATGCCAAATTTAATATATTAATACATTTTACGGTGTCTAATATTTTTGTAATGACTGTGAATGAATGAATACAACGTTTTCTATAAATTAAATGATAACTATAAAGGGCGTATACTTCGTAAATCCTTGAATAAATCTAGGCATGCACTCGTAATTCTTCTTAAAACAAAATTACATATATATATTTTTTTAAACCCAATAAAATTTATAATTTTAAAAACGATTTTTTTATTCGAAGGATCTACACATGTCATCTACATAATATTGTGTGATGGTATTATTACTTCATCAAGGGAGGTAGAGATGTGGTATGGAGTTGAAGTTTATCCATGTTTCGACGGATACCTTGCTTAGATGAAAGATTAAGTGTGCTACGAAAATTTGGTAATTCAAATTGAAATTTATTTTTATTTGTGAATACAGGTAATGTGACAGAATAGATCTTTGAAATAATTTAGTACGTGTTCCAAACCAAATTTCGGTCACGGCAACCAGTATCAACGGGGACTAGCCAACTGCGCAGGACAGGATTATAGTGCCCAAGTGAATGTACAAGAACAGATGCACTGTCTATTCCCTCACTCTCATAGTCCGATGGAACGGTAATCCGACACGACCGGAGAGAAATCAGGCGCAGGACAGGTTGTACGTGCTTTCCGAGGCACGGGGGTGAAACACCGCCAACTTCCTGACTCTGGGTTGCTTTCGAGAATTTCTCGACAGAAAAACGCCGCTAAGATCAAAATAAGACCAGCAGACATAGATTGAATTTCTATATGTTATTGCCGTCTATTCGAAGCTTAACGATATTAAACCATCAACAACCAAACGCTTTGACAAAAGCATTACTCGTTCCTACCAGCCCTACTATCCAATTGTTTTCGAGATTCGGTGTTAGTGACACAAAGAGAATAACTATATGGAGATTAACTACGATAACATGGCCGTATTTGCGAAAGTATTTACAAATACTTTATTATTAGGATATAGTTTAAAAGAAAGAAAGGAAGCAACATTTTTAAATGTCATTGAATGTCGTAGGAGACTACAAAAGGGAAAACCAAGCAAGCTACAATAATAAAGTATATCGCACGTCACTTTCTACCTCCAGAGGTAAAGAGTGGGCAGTGAAAACTGCTTGCCCACACTACGTCGTGTGATTTGGAAATCCGTGCTCTCTATCAACCAAGGGGTGGTAAACGTGACTACTGAGTGCAGTTGTAGTTTAGTTTAGTTTTAGTTTACTTTCAAACGTTTTGAATTTTGGAGGGCGAGCAATGTTATTGTAGTTGGTATGCAAAAGGTTTAGTTATGATAACTAAACAAAATATGTTAAATCTAATCGAGATTGTCATGTGTTGGCTTCAGTGTGATTGAATCCATCGCCCCATTTCGTCCTCCAGATTTCGTAAGAGGTGACTATGAAATGACCTCACAGGAATGGCCTCATTATCTCCGATAAATGACGGCTTAGACATCCCGTATTATGTCATGTAAAAACAAGTTTATAGACTATAACTTAACTTTCACAAGGTAATATTATTATTACCATAACTCATTTAACAAATGCAATGTACCATTTTCTAACAAATAAATCATCTTATTTTATCTTATCTTAACTTAACTTATCTTAACTTATAATATTATTAAATTATTACTTTCATGAATTGACTTCTACGATGCCCACGGAACAATGTTATCTACCTAATGTGCAAATGTTTCCAACAGATTTTATGAATTTTGATATTAAATATGAATTAAAAACTTAAAGAATTTTAAATTTTAATGTGGCATACCGCAAGGATCAACATTAGGGCCTCTGCTATTTTTAATATATGTTAATAATGTTACTAAGATAGGGTTAACAGGAAACATAACTTTATATGCGGACGATACCGGTCTCTTTTATTTTGGTAAAGACATTAATGAAATTATTAAGGAAGCACAAAACGATTTGAATATTTACAATAACTGGTGGCATAGTAATCTTCTAACGATTAATGCAAAAAAGACCTCTTATATGATATTTGCGGCTAAAAACAAAACAATCCTTCAGCACGCATCGCTAACTATTAATAATGAAATGATCCACCGCTCGCACCAAGAGCAATACTTAGGACTGCATTTGGATGATAAACTCACTTGGAGATGTCACATCGAAAAAGTTAGATCGAAACTAATTGCTTTGAATGGTGCGTTACATAGAATAGTTGGTTGCATACCGCACAGGGTTCGAATGACCTTGTATAACTCGCCCGTGAAATCACATTTAGAGTATCTTATTGAGGTGTGGGTATGTGCTGCGCTGCACAAACAAACCTTAAAAGCTTACAAATATATCAAAATAAAATTATTAAAACCCTTTTTAAATATGATCGCCTAACAAATACAAAACAACTATATGAAAAATCATAATTATTTAACTAAAAGCAAATTTACAGATACACAACTTGCATTCTAATACAAAAAAAATTAACAAACAAGATTCACTCCTAAATATCTTTCACAAAACGTACTTACAAGCATCATTTATGAAACACAAATAATATTTGTTTGCTGACACCAAGAATTAGCCACGGTAAAAGGAACATAATTTTTGAGGAAGCACAAATATACAACAAATTACCTAATGATATAAAATAGTGCGACTCATTTGGCCTTTTTAAATCAAAATTGAAGCAGTACATTTACGATAACATTCTTTAACACCTACCTACTGAAAAAGTGCGATCTGGTGGACATGTTTAAATATTATACTTTATTTTTTGTAAAATAGTTTATAAGCTCATTATAAGTATACTATGTTCTTCTATGAGTTAATAAAGTTCTGTAAACCGAAAGAATTATTTGTATTGCGCCTCAACCGCAATTATTCGAAAATGACAACGCAGACAAAACACAATTTTGTCGGAAAGAGTCATTACTCAGAAATCAGTCAAAGATAAGAAAATAGCAAAGTAAATTACCAATAAAATATGCAATTATATCTAATAGCAATACTTACGAGGCGAAGAACTGATCAGCCTGCTCAATAGTCCCATGAAATGCTATTCTTCCATTAGCAAGGAGTACAACTTGGTGGAAAAGCTCAAACACACCAGATGCAGGTTGGTGTACGGAGCATATTACAAGTTTTCCTCCTATAGCAAGTCTTCTGAGCCTGCTGACTACGGCACTGGCCGCAGAACTGTCCAGACCCGTTGTCGGTTCATCACAGAAGAGTATGGGTGGGTCGTTCAATAGCTAAAAGAAAGAATATTATCGAAATTAAAAAAGATGTTTTTTCAAGTATCAGTATACAATCAGTTTAGCATTTTATGTTTCTAACATATTTACTGCTACTGAAAAGTAGTGGTAAGATCACGAATCATGGACGGATATGGAAGAATTCTTTTTTCGGTTTTGTTTTAGCATTTCTACATACAAGCGTCATTCTACGATCAAGCGTTGTACCGTAATTTGTTTAATAACTAAATATTTTAAAATATTATGGTACAATGTGCGTTAAATTATTATTGAAAATTTAAATTTAAATATTTTTGATTATTCGTAAACACTAAAGATCCAGTCTTGGACAAAAATATACTGGCAGGAATTTGCATTTCCATTGCATTAATAGCAATTAAGTAGAGATCTAGAACCCCGTGTAGTGGCGGGTAAGCATACCCACTACCCCATATCTTCCCGTGGGTGTCGTAAGAGGCGACAGAGGGAAACTGAAGCAGAAGATGGGCAGCAGCATCTTTCTGATAAAAGCAAAAACCAATAAAAAACTGCAGTTGCCAACCCGCTCGCCAAGCGTGGCAACTATGGCAATATACCCCCCATGAGCAACGACACTAATAAACGGCCCCCAGTCCCCGGCGGCCCCGCTACTCCTGGCTACGGTGGCGACCATGGTAACGGCGGGGCAGGGGTGTTGAGAATCTCCGGGGAGGTTCGGTTGCCACCTACGACGACTCGACCTGGCAACTCATAACGCACGCACCCTGAAGACTGACGAGAAGATCCTGGAGTTGGAAGAAGAGATAGACAAGTTGCGCTGGCATATTATAGGATTATCCAAGGTCCGAAGAGGGGAGGACACGGTAATCCTCGAATCCGGCAACTTGTTCTATCACCGGAGGCGACCATCTGTCCCTAGGAGGTGTCGGATTTATCTTCCACAAGTCTCTCGTTAACAACGTTGTAAAGACTGGGAGTGTGTCGACGAGGTTGCGTACCTTATACTCAGAATCACCAAACGGTATTCGCTGAAGGTCATACAGGTTTACGCAACAACCTTCGACACATCCTGATAAGAAGGTGGAGGAAATGTATGAGAATATCTCTAGAGCCATGCACTCCTCCAAAACCCACTGTACGTTGTTAATGGGAGACTTCAACGCAAAACTAGGCACAAGAGAGAACGGTGAGCTGAAAGTAGGGAAATTCGGAATAGGGCAACGGAACCCAAGGGGCCAGCAACTGGCCGACTTCATGGAGAAAGAGGGACTCTTTATGATGAACTCTTTCTTCCAGAAGCGGCCCCACAGGAAGTGGACCTGGTTGAGCCCCGACGGTTCGACAAAAATGAGATTGACTTCATTATGACGACTAGACGGCAACTGTTCAGTGATGTCTCAGTGATCGCGAGGGTGAAAACTGGTAGCGATCACCGAATGGTTAGAGGCACACTGAACCTAAACGTTAAGTTGGAGAGGTGTCGTCTAATGAAGTCAACGCTCCGTCCCCCTCGTGCTCTAATCCAAAGTCCCGAAACCTTTCAGCTCGAGTTACAAAATCGTTTTCAGTGCCTAGAAGATTGCAATGTAGTGGACGATATGAATGACAAGCTCGTGGAAATTGTCCATGCGGTCGGAGCTAAGTTTTGCAAGACCCGCCGCAGAAGAACACAAAAACTCTCCGATCACACTCTTAATCTCATGGCTGTTAGACGGAAATGAAGCTGCAGTCTTCAGTAGATTTGATAGCATACAGGCAACTGAACAGACAGATCTCCAAATGCATGCGGCGGGACTTACGCAACTTTAATACTGCTCGTATTGAAGAAGCAATCGAGCGGAACCAGGGCTCCAAAGTCTTTGCCAGAGATCTGTCTGCCAGAAAGAGCCAACTGTCGAAGCTGAAGACCGAATGTGGCAGTATCGTTTCCGGGACACCTGAGATTTTGAGTGAGATTGAGAGGTTCTATGGGCAGCTGTACACGTCATCGTTGGAGCCACACGCAAGTGTGAGTAACGATCCAAGAGCAAGTCTTATCCGACACTATTCCGATGATATCCCGGACGTCAGTCTGAGCGAGATTAGAATGGCTCTCCAGCACCTTAAAAACGGCAAGTCCCCGGGCGAGGATGGAATTACAGCGGAGCTTCTGAAAGCGGATGGAAAACCGGTACTTGAAGTCCTTCAGAAGCTCTTTAATTCCGTCCTCCATGGTGGCACTACTCCGGAGGCGTGGAGCAGAAGTGCGGTGGTCTTGTTCTTCAAGAAAGGCGACAACGCTCCCTTGAAGAACTACAGGCCGATTTCCTTCTGAGCCGCGTCTACAGAATGTTTTCGAGAGTCATTACGAATCGTCTCGCAAGCAGACTCGACGACTTCCAGCCTCCTGAACAAGCGGTTTCCGAAAAGGCTTTAGCACAATAGACCACATACATACCCTTCGGCAAATTGTACAGAAGACCGAGAAGTACAATCTGCCAATTTGTCTTGCGTATGTGGACTATTAAAAAGCCTTTGATTCCGTCGAAATTTGGGCGGTGATGCAGTACCTTTAGCGGTGCCAAGTGGACTGTCGGTATATCGAAGTGCTGAAGTGTTTGTACAGTAGGGCTACGATGGCTTTCCGAGTACAGAACCAGAGTACCAAACCTATCCAACTGCAGAGAGGTGTAAGACAGGGTGACGTAATATCCCCGAAACTCTTCACCGCTGCGTTGGAAGACGTTTTCAAGCTACTGGACTGGAAAGGATACGGTATTAACGTCAATGGCGAGTACATCACTCACCTTCAATTTGCCGAAACTTACTTACTTATGGCAGAAACGCTGGAGGACCTTAGCACTATGCTCAATGACCTCAATAGTGTCTCCCAACGGATAGGTCTTAAGATGAACATGGAGAAAACAAAAATCATGTTTAACGTCCATTTCACACCTATGTCGGTAGTTGTTGGGAGCACTAAGCTCGAAGTTGTTGACGAATATGTTTACCTGGGACAACTAGTCCGACTAGGTAAGTCCAACTTTGACCGAGAGGTCAATCGACGGATTCAACTCGGCTGGGCAGCGTTCGGGAGATTACGACACATGTTCTCGTCAGACATACCTCAAAACCTTAAAACTAGATTATACAACCAGTGCGTGTTGCCAGTGATGACCTATGGATCTGAGACGTGGTCCTACACTGCTGGCCGTATGAGGAAGCTCAAAGTTGCTCAGCGAGCTATGGATAGGACTATGCTCGGCGTCTCTCTGTGTGATAGACTTAAAAACGAGGATATCCGCAGTAGAACCAGAGTAACCGACACAGCCCAAAGAATTAGTATGCTGAAGTGGCAATGGGCCGGTCATATAGCTCGAAGAACCGACAACCGATGTGCAAGTTAGTGTAGGGCGTCCCCCACTAGATGGAGTGACGACCTGATAAGACATGCAAGAAGTCAATGGATGCAGGTGGCTCGGGACCGTGCTTTGTGGCATTCCTTGGGGGAGGCCTATGTTCAGCAGTGGACTTGTGAAGGGATGTAATGATGATGATGATGATGAAGTAGAGATCTAATAAATTTTGGAAAAAAAATTGTTGTTAAAAAAAAATTAGTTTCACCAGATTTGATTTTAGAACTGAAACTTATAAAATATAGTGCGAATCTTAAATTTTAAGTACAGAAAATTTAACTAAATTTCTGCTTTTAAAGGTTTCTCGTACTAATTAGAACACCTGCTTCTGTCGTTAACAATTGATACGCCCGATAATGTATTAATTTTGATTACAAGTAATTTAATCTTCATATATCGATTACATTCATGGGACCTGCTTTTATTCAGTTATACTTAAAAACTTAAAATGTCTTCAATTATATTATTCAAAAGTTATAAAATAGCGAAATATAGCGGATAAGTAGGTGTCTAAAATAGTTGAAGGGAGACAATCATTACCTTGTGTATTAGATAAATATTTAAACGTTATCCAAAGGTTGTAGAAAGTCAACTTGGCTAAACCCTAGACCCAAACGGTGTTTAGTAACTCCATCTTGTACATAAATCATTATGCAAACAAATATATATTCTAGTAGCAACAAAATCGTGAACTTGTTTAAAAACGCCCCGAGCGTTCCCGGAAGCCCTTCATAAGAGGATTAGTGCCTCTAGATCGAATCGGATCGATAGGTAGAATCTATCAAGCCTGATTTGTGGTAAGCTATACGTTCTGTTTTCTCTTTTCTTTATTTTTCCTTTTTATAGAATAAGGGTGACAAACAAGCCCATAGTCCACCTGATGATAAGTGGATGCAGAGGTTCATAGACAACTTCATCTATCCTCGATTAAAAGTTAAAATGTAGATGCGTCGTCACCCCTGAGGACTAAGATAGAATGTCTCGTTACCGGTAAAAAGGGTATCTAGTTCTAGCAACACTCACCATGCGAAACAATACAGCATTTCGTGGCTATATTAAGCTATTGTACTGAATAATGAAATATGTGAGAGCGTCGACCTTCCCCGACCGAGACGACCAATTCGTGCTGCAGCCATAATATAGTTGCGGCATGGCTCTACCATGTAAAAAAGTCTCCCCCTTAACCACGCATCCACTCACCTTTCCAAAGTATTATTTTTTCATTGGTAAAAATATATAAAATGTAATAAATTAAATTAATTTTATAACTGATTCTATGTATGTAATCTTTATTCTGTCTATGATTCCATAGTTTTTTTTTCTCTTGATTATCAGTTTCTAACAGATTGGTGTTATATCCTGCTTGCTGTCATTATAAAACATTAATAATTCGAACGATAAATGTATAAACCACTAATGACGAAGTGGATAAACCACTAATGAATTATCTATATTCACACTCCTTATATATTTGAAGATAAAATGATTTAATAAAAGATCAAGTTACGTAAAACAAGGAATATATTCGACCAACTATCTTAATAAAATCACATAAATTCGGTAAAGATAATTACACCTGTATAATGATATGTAAATCCTTCTGGTTGGTTTCCTTTTCTAACTTCAAATTCTGAAAGTGCCTATTTAATGTTTATGTGATCATATTTATAGGTTTGTTTTTTTCGGGCGATTTATATGTTTATTTTATTTTTATGTATGGCGATTTATGTATTTGTAATTTCCGAAGATGTAGTAAACCTAACCTAGGTTTACCCAGTAGTGGTAACCCAATAGTTCGTTCGGTAAAGAGCGAATAATAATTAAAATTACCGTGACTTCTTATAATTTTGTCAAAAATACTATATAAATCGTTTGGTTAGGGTGCGGCTGGGGTGATCCTTGGGCATGCTCTAGACCGAGCACATTTATATTATTTATAAATTATTGGGACATTACCCAACCCACTTGGTAAACTAAAGATTATCTAAAAGATAAAAAAAAAACTTTTTCGGGCACTTCACGTTACATAAATATGAGACTGTGAGAAACGATTGCTCGTATATTTGTGCCATTTGCTCTAGAGAATATCGATACGTGGGATACACGATCTATGGCGATATAAGCATATCGTAGATAATAGGTGTAAAATAAACAAACCGATGATGGGAAGCAGCGTTGAAGGTATTTTATATAGAATAACGGCACAACACCTATATTCCACCTAATGGTAAGTGAATGCTATGGCCCAAAGACATCTACATCTACCATCGATAAAGAATCGAAATTGAGATGTGTGGTGAAGGGGGGCACCTTAGAACTAAAATGAAAATAAATCGTTATCAGTAAAAAGGGTCTCCGGTTCTCTACACTCACTATTCGAAACACAGTAGCATTATTCTGCTGTTTCACGCTAGCATTCTGTGAGAGCATGGTCATACCTCGGTCGAGCTAACCTATTCGTGCTGCAGCTATGTATAGCTGCGGCCTAGCTCTACCATTTAAAAATAAGCACTCAATTATCGTAAAAAGAAGTCAATTCGCCTGTCAAGCGAAACACTAATGGTAAACTATTGATCTCTACAGTGAGAAGGGCTCATGTTCAGCAGGTGACTGTTACAGGCTAATAAATATAAAAAGATAAACAGGAATAATGGAAGAAATAATGGAATTCTAATACATAGTATATACATGATTATGTTACAACGAATCCGATTAAATGTACAAATGTATGCATGGGTGTGTGTGAGCGTGTGTGTGCTTGTGTGTATATGCGTGAGTGCGTGAATGTGTAAGTGTGTTTGTGTTGAACATGTAGCATATCTCACCTGTACAGCCAACGCTACCCTCTTCCGCTCGCCACCAGACAGTGCCTTCAGTTTGGTGCGAGTGCAGTTTGTTACGCCGAGCTCTCCCAGCAACTGCTGAATGCGTCGCGTTCTCACGGCTGCACTCGACCGCTTGTCCATCATCAATCGTGCCTGGTAGTATTTTTACTTGTAACATTTATTATTATTATTTCAATATGTTGAATGGATTTAATAATACATATTATAATTTCAGCCAGCCAAGAATACATAGGTATTATATATAGTCAGAAAATATAGAATTATAATTTTATTTCAATTAAATTCATACCAATTTGAACTTTAGCAATTGAAAATAATATTGAAAGAAAGCCAGCGCGGTTCTCATAAGCTTCGAATTGCTTCTCAATAATTACTTAAAGTTGCGAGATGTCTGAGATCGGTAATCCACAGTACGGGACATCTTGCAACTTGCATCTTGCACCTTCGACACCGCTCCTCGTGTATATATACATACACAAATAAACCTATATTATACGAAAAATATATACCACCATCTAATTGAGACCGCTAAATGTTGTGGGCATATTCCTGAGTCATGTCTTAAGACACCCATATGGAGAAATTCTAATCTGCTAATGAACTTGCACTATGAATAAATCGTGTTTTATTGCATTTCCTAAAGAACTTTGCTACATTTCTTTTTATAAATTTTCTAGAATCTTGACTAGTCGTTTAGTGTATAATTTACAAATAGTTACTTAAGCTAGGATTAGATAGAAAAGCGGTGCCGTGAAATAGCGGCCGCAACCGCAATATGAAGCTTAAGACCACAGTCGGCTATCCTATATATCAATAAGTCTTTTAAAAACAGACCCGTGTCTAATACGATGGAAAGAAGATTGAAAAATTAACAATCATCAGAAGACGAAAGTAAATCTAGGAAATGAAATAATTAAAATAAAACTCGTAAGTTATTATGACATTTTCACCGCTATTTAATACTGTTTGGCATCCTACATACGGCTGTCATGAAAATGGCGGCACCGCTGTGCTACCTACGTTACTGTAGTGCAGCGTTAATAACACCATAGATACTCTCTAGGAAACCATGCCATCTTGCTTATATAAATTTGTATAGACAAGTTTATATCACAGGCGCTATTTCACAGGAAACTCTATCGTTAGAATTAACTGACATTTATATCTAATATATATTGCTATTAACATAATATAGAAATATGTTATAGACAAAATATACATACTTAATCCAATTTGAAATTAATATTTATTTAAATATATTTTAATAAATATTAATAATGCTTTATTTAAAATTCTAACGCGTGGGAAATCATTTTATAGGTATCATTGATTTGCATAATTATTCCTAGGACTGTCTTGAATATTTATTGTGACATTCACATGTGAATACAGGCAGGAACTGTTCAAAAATATTCGTCTTAAAGCTTAGCGATGGAACGTAAAATCTGACAAAGATTTCCGAATGCTGCCCAACCCAAATGAATGGTTGGAATTGGTTTTATTAGATTGTCCTACATTTGACCGGACACTGAACTTGTATCATATAAACCTGTCAATACCTCGATGTATTTTCGATCTTCCCATTCCCCCATTCTTCTCTAGAGGTTGCAAATCGTCTTTGTGCCATTCGTTTTTTTTTATAGAATAAAGGTGACAAACGAGCATACAGTCCACCTGATGGTAAGTGGTTGCTGAGGTCCATAGGCATCTACACTCATCCTCAGTTAAGAATCAAAATGCAGATGCGTTGTCACCCCTGACGACTAAGATGGAATGCCTCGTATCCAGTAATAAGGGAAACGCAGCAGTATTAAGCTGCTAATTTACACTGGTATTTTGTACGTGCGTGGTCCTTCCCCGGTCGAGCCGACCCATTGGTTCTACAACCATAATATAGCTGCAGCATGGCTCTACTTCGTATAAACGTTTGCAGATTATTCAGAAGTAAGTTAAAAATAAATTTAAAAATATTCCATCACATTCATGCATACATAGTCTACATACAGGTGAAGCTAATAAAAAGCTTGTAAAAAGTAACCACCGATTTCAAAGAACAAAAATAATTGTCATATAATTCTATAGCTACAGAAGGCTTTAATTCTTTGATACACTTCTTTTAAAAATTATTTTATTATATTTAGTTTTTTGATGTCGATTTTTACTTTTTTAAAGTTTTGTGAAAATTCAAACTATACCCATCAGCCAAGGCCAAGGTAATGCTGAGCTAATAAACTTAATTGAATTAATGTCTAATTTTTATTTAAATATAAATCAGTAGATAAGGATTATATATTTTATAAAAAGTATAATATTATAATAACTGCGGTATATCTTCATCTGCGGCATAATTCATTAGCTTAGATAAACCCATTTAATAAAAATATATCAGACTAACTTATCAGAAATCAATACGACTTCATAAATTTTTATATACTATAACTAGCGATCCGCCCCGGCTTCGCACATGTGATTTCTGGATCTCGAAAACAGAGCCACCTACCGGGTCTAATTGTGAATCTAAACCATCCAGGGACCCACTAAAACACGCACAAAAAATTTCATCTTTTTGCGAGACTAACGGAAAGCAATTGATTTTTATAAATAGAGATATATTATTCACTGTATCGTAGGTACGAGTACTTCTCTCTAGCTATAAAAATATTCCACGAGCTGGACTTGCTTAATATTATTTTGCATAACTTATGTCTTACAAAACTATTTATAGTTTTAGTTTGTTGTGTAGTGGCGGGCTAAAAGAATTCACTACCCTATCATCCTGTGGGTGTCGTACGAGGCGCCAAAGGAAAATGAAACAGGAGATGAGCAGCAGCATCTTCCAGATAACAATGTTGCCAAAAAGCCTGCCAAGCGTGGCAGCCATGGCAAATATCTCCCTTATAAAACAATCTATGGAGGAGGCCTGTGTTCAACAGTGAACTTTTAGTAGGCTGTAATTATGAATCTATATTCACCGTTAACAAGAATCCAGACAAGCTTATTTAACGTATACGTATTGTATTAATATATATATATATATATATATATATATATATATATATATATACTACATATTAAAAATCGTAACTTAAATCGAAACTTGGATAAAACAGAAAAAAATATCAGTAAATATTTTATTCCACTCATTAAACAATAGCAACTAATAAACTAAGCATAAATTTCCACTACGAATTAATTTAGTTCTGGATTTAGGACTGGTTTACCAATAAAATCCGATAGTCTTATCTTCAGATATAATAAAGTACCTAATTTATATACAACTAAAGATTAAAGTTCAATAAAAATAATTAATCTTATAACGCTTACGGTTGCGATTGAATTTTATATTTTAATATTTGTTTACCAATCTATCCACCGAAGGCAAAGAACAAAATATTTAAGAACATAAGAAAAGAACGCGTCATAAAACGTATTACGAAATTTTTAATTAAATTTTAATTAAGACATGGCATACGGTTGTCACCGCAAGGGCTATATTATAATAACGACCCAGCACTTAAAGGCTATTTTTATACAAGTAAGGTTGACAAACAAGCACACAAAACCTGATGGTAAATGGATGTTATGGCTAGACACCTACATCTACGAATATCTCTCTATTTTAATTAAGAATCCATATGCGTTATCACTTGGGATGCTTCGTTACCAGTAAAAAGGATCTCGTTACTGATCATACGAAACACAGGAACGATATGCAGATATTTTACGCTTGTTGTATGTTGGGCAAGCGTGAGCCTTCCTCGACTTTGGTTGAGTCGACTTATTCGTGCTGCAGCCTATAACTGGCTTGGCTCTACAAATTAAAAAGTCATTCGGTCGTCAAAACTCCCGGCAACAATCTATAGTACTATATGGACGTTTAGACTTAATATTTGAACATGTTTATTAAGTATTTTATCATTAATTACACATAAACTTAATAGTTAAGACAACGGTTTGCTAAGCAAATTGTGGGTTCGAAATTCGAATGCGTTTACGAATCGAAATTTGATCGAATAAATCGAATTTCGATTACGGTCATTAAACGCTCCTCGTGTATGTATTTTCAGCTTGACTGGTGTGGCTATAGGATATTCTGTTTTTTTAAAAAGAAATAAAAATAAATAATTCGTCCAGTGACATCATGATTTAGGTGAATTTAAAAAATGATACTTAAACTAACCTTAAACTCCATATGCTCAGTGACGGTCAAGTCACCAATGGAGAGGTCTTCCTGCGGCACGAACCCCGAGATACGGGCAATGAGGTCAGCTCCAGCCAATCTACCATTAAGCATGAGATAACCAGTCATCGCGCTTTTGTCTCTGCGACTGATTGCTGCCAGCAACGTCGTCTTGCCGGCTCCACTGTATCAACAAAACATTCATTTAAAACAAAGGATCCTTCAGCTGGTTAATTTCTATGAAATAAAAATATATTGTTATAATAACGAAAACAAATTTTTGAGTGTTTATCGAATAACAGAAAATATTTAAATAAAAACATTCGTCTATTATATTGCTGTGTGATGACTGATGACCAGCGACATAAATGTGCTTCTTCGATCACAACACACAACAACAACATAGCGCATATTTTTTGAATAAAAAAAAATAGTCTACAAAAATGCAAACCTTAATTGTTTATTTTTAATAGTTTTTTTATATTCTTACGACATCCATGTGGAAAGGTGAGGACTCACTTTCGACGCCCCTGCATGACATTACTACATTACTGATTTCCACGCAATATTGTGGCGTTATAGTTAAAATATTTACTGTTTCGCAGGTGCTGGCTTCGAATGCTAAGTCAACGTAACATCGGACACAGGTTGGTTAGAATTAATGTCTTTGTGTTTTGACTTTTGACACTGATATCAAGTCCTTTATGGACCTTAGACGATATCACGTCATATTTTGGCATGAAAAATAATTGAATCAGGCAAGCAGGTGAGTGGTGAGAGGGTTGCCAACTTTTTTGTATGAAGTATAGTAGTAAGCTATAAAAATATAGAAGATGAAATGGGAAAAAAGATAAAAAAAACATATAGTATGTATGTAATTGTAGGTTCCAAATTCATATTTTATTTTTAAAGGAATATTTTTTGGTGCTTAGTATAATAATTATAATATTCTAAAAATAGGATACAATATTATATAGAAGAGTTGCAACCCTAGTGGTGAGCGCAGCACCGATATCCTCCCACAGCGTTTTTTATAGGATAAGAGTGACAAATGAGGACACAGTCCACCTGAAGTGGATGCTGGGGCTCATAGACATCTACATATATCCTCAAATAAGAATCAAAATGCAGATGCGTTGTCACAAGTCCCGATTATTTGATAACGAGCTTCGTCCATCATTGCCTTCCATCATGTCCTATGAATTATTGTTGTAGGGATCAGCAGCTGATATTAAAAATACATTTATATTACGCAATAAGGCTAATTACAATAATAAACCACGGGAATGATTCCAAACCCTCACTTCTAAAACTCAATCTTTCTTTACAACAAAGGTAAAGCAGATAATAAATATAAATTGTTACCTGCGGTGCCCGCCCGTATTCAATAAATACAATATATCGGTACGGTGTCGTTCAATGAGGTTTTTTTATAGAATAAGGGTGAAAGAGGAACACACAGTCCACTTGATGGTAAGTGGATGCTGTGGCCCATTTATATCTACATCTATTCTCGATTAGATTGAGCATGACTCTACCACATATAAAATGCCAATACTTCCACCAGCCTGTGAGATTTGGGTTCGGCATTTTCGATTGAATATAGCTATTTGAGTGTCGTCAGAGCTTCAGCGCAGAAAAGGTAGCCGTTTAGAGAAAAACTGTTACGTTCCACTAATACTCCATGATCTTTAGTAAAATATTACCACCGAAAAAATAACACAAATCATTACCTTTATTCCACGTTTTTATTAACTTTAGTTCGTGTATTAGCCAGAAACTTGAATTTTTAAACACAGCTCAGAATCGAATGACAATGTAAGAATATGAAAAATAAAACGTGGTACATTAAAAATTCTTTGTTTAAGTCTGCTATGTGAATCTCTCCCGGTCCATATCATCCCGACGACAGAGGGAAATGACCCAGGAGATGGGCAGCAGCATGTTCCTGATAGCTCAAAAATAATTTAAATAACATACTGTTGCCCGTTTTCTTTTTGGTTTTGATAGGTCGTAATGAATGTATACTCCTATTAATTCTAGTTGCATTATTAATTACTGTATGTTGTATTTTAATACGCATAGGAAGGATCATTCGTTTAAATTTTTATTTATCTTTCTTTTATTTATCTTAATTCCAATTTTAAACAACTTTTTCTTTAAAATACAACTTCAGGTGCAATAAGTCTTTTATTTTTTTTAAATGTTACATTGAGTATTCAGTAGTCGAGCTCTAAATTTTTATACGTATATTTATCAAAGATTATGCTAAAAATATTAGGTTATTATCTTACTTTTATATCCTTCTACCATCACTGTATGTAAATTAACTTAATGTGTATATAAAGCTAAGTAAGTGTTATTTTTATTTTATTTTTCGTATATCTCACCTTGAACCCATTAACGCTACCAAGTTGCCGGATGATACAACACCGCTCACTGGAAAAAAATAATACAATTAGCATTTACGTTCCCAGGGTCTGCTTATAATATTATGTTGAAATACCTTATTTTGTTTTTAACACATCCTGCCATCATTACGCACTTAAGGTTCATTTAACATAATTCTCGAGACAATTCTTACATTAGTGTAATATTGGTGTATGTATCTAAAATGAACAAGGTACTGATCGTACCCGTCAATCTCATTGTAACCTCATATGCGATACGTTGTGCAACACTACGTTTTATTCGAACCTTGTAAAGTACCAAATCAAATATTGAATATTCACGATTTTTATGTGGAAATTGAGAAACCCGTTTTTATAACACATAGGTAGAATGTTTTCTTTTTCCCTGCGTTCTATTTAAATTTCAAAGGTTTGGATTGAAAATAAGCTCTCCGTAAGATAACACGTGCAACATGAATTTAGGTAATTTAAGGTGTAAGGGTTCATTTAATATTTTGCTTTACTGTTGTCACTAGTAATCAACACAATACGAGAAAAAAAATTAACAGTACTTTACCAACATAATATGTACATTTGTTTAAAAAATAATTATTGGGTATAGGATAAATAAATAAAAACTTTAAATCGCTAAAAAATGAGGAAAATGCTTTTCATATTATTATTTAATAGCATAAGGAATCTCCGTGTAGTGGCGATGTAAGAATACCCACTACCCCATATCATCCCGTGGGTGTCGTAAGAGGCGACAAAAGGAAACAAATCAGGAGATGGGCAGCAACGTCTTCCTAATAACGACTTAAAATAAAAAAACTGCGGTTGCCAACCCGCTTAAGTATATTATGTATACTTAACTTACTTTTTGTTTATTTTATTGCACAAGAAAAAAAGTAAATTGGCCACTATTTCATCAAAATTTAATTGAAGTAATTAATTTAAAACACTTCAAGAAAATGAATCTATACATATAATAAATCTGTAGAAAAGTTGTGTCTGTAATATATTCTTGAAAAAACAAGTCCTGGGGACTAATTAAAGGGTTCTGAAGCCAAATTAGTGGTTTTTAGAATTTTTGTCTGTCTGTCTGTCTGTCTGTCTTTCTGTCTGTCTGTCGGTCTGTATGTCTGTGTATTCCGGATTCACGCAAAAACTACTGGACCGATTTACATGAAATTTTGTATGTAGGTAGTTAGTAACCCGGGGCAACTTATAGGCTACTTTTTATCCGATTACGGATCTTCGAAAAAAGAAGGTTAAGTATTTTCCTTACATTAGATGTTAATTTTCTATTATATCTTAGTTATAGGCGGTATGACTGGTGTTTTTCAAATAAATACCATATTTATAAATAAAGATTAAAATATAGTTATAGCCTTGGTAAAATAATTTGAAATTACACTGATTTATTATCAAAACAGCGCCATCTGTCATCAAATGGAAAAAGTAGTATATTTTGCCTTCAGTTACATAGTTATAAAGTAAATAATATAAATAACTTACAAAAATTTAAATAATTAGATTTTTAAAATTATTTAAAAATTCTAACGTTTAGTTTTTTAGTATTTTTGTTATTTTATTTTAAAATTGTAATAATTTCAATAGATAAAAATGACGTATATCAAAAATATGAAAATTGATAAGATTTTTCTCAGAGTATTTATAATAGCTTGCTTATTTAACACTCTAAGAGATGTTTATATTGTTCGCTTCTATCGCTGATATTACTAGTTAGTATAGTTTTGGCTTTCATTATTTCATCTAAGAATAGCGCCATCTACTTACTTCCAAATAAACTAAAATGGTTAGTCATGATAAAATTAAATAATAGAATGCTACTGAATATACGATGTAAATAATTGAAAATTCGTTCGTGGAATCTTTGGATGTGTAATTACTAGGTCCACATTCAAATGGAGAGCATTTTTCTCGATCTATAAATGATTTTTTTGATAGAATTATAGATAATAATATTATAATATTAGAAATAATAATAATTAAAATGGATATAATTAATAACAAAATGATTATTTATATTAAAAAATAAATTAAACTTTTTGATTGGAAATCAAATATACTAAATATATTATATAAATAAATTAATTTCCTCATCAATAAATAGAAATATAAAGGAATAATCATACTACATCAACAAAATGTCAATATCATGCTGCTGCTTCAAATCCAAAATGATGTTTATTAGAAAAGTGATTATTTAAATGACGAAAAAAACATGTTATTAGAAAAATTGTTCCAGCGGCGGAGTTTGATTGTCGAGAAATATTCATTTATTTATTTTATTATACATAATTATTCATAGATAGATAAATCAGTTTATTCAGGCAGGTAGATAGGTACTCATACGTCTTTGTTTGTCCGTCTTTAATTTAAGATGATGCCGCCGAAGTTACGTCCGTGCCTCTGCCTGATACACCATTGTCACCGCCAAGACAATTATCGTCACCAATACCAACTTTTTCCAAAGATGACCCTGGACTCTGGCCAAAAGTTTTCAATGCTACTTTGATCCAGTATTTAATAGAAAATCCGATTAAACAAATTAAACAGTATAATTTTCCGCGTAACTCTTAGGGGCGAAAATTTTCCGAGTATTATTATGAAAGGCATTTAGGAAACGGTGAAAAATATCACAGAAAGTGGCTGCTGTATTCAGTGTCCAAAAATGCCGTTTATTGCTTCTGTTGCAAGCTATTTAAATCAAAACATAACAATAAATTCTGCGAGGGAATTAGTGATTGCCAACATCTAGCTTTGTATTGCAGCAGACATGAGAAAAGTTCTGCTCATTTCAATAATTATAAAAAATGGACAGATTTATGTCACGCTCTTAAAAATAAAAACACTATTGATAGTATTCAACAAAAACTTTTAAAGGTTGAAAAGCAGCGCTGGTACGATGTAATCAAAAGAATAACATATGTGGTCCAATTTCTAAGTACACAAAATATGCTTCTCGTGGCCAAAGCCAAAATTTATACGACCGTAACAATGGTAATTTTTTTAAATGTATTGAACTGTTAGGAAAATTCGATCTTTCAATGACTGAACATATACGATGCGTAACGAATGATTCGGATTTCAAAAATATGCTGACTTATCTTGGAGATAAGATCCAAAATGAAATAATTTACATACTCGGTGTCAAATTAATAAATATTTTTCAGTAATACTGGATTGTACACCTGACGTTTCACACGTAGAGCAAATTAGTATTATAATAAGATTTGTCTATTTTAACAAAGAAAATAGAAAGTTGGACATAAGGGAGCATTACCTAGCTTTCTGTCCAATTATCGATACAACTGGCGCTGGATTAACGTCATTTATAGTAGAAAAACTAGCCGAAATTAATTTGGACATAAACAACTTAAGGGGACAGGGCTATGATAATGGATCAAATATGCGCGGTAAGAATAATGGCCTTCAAAAAAGATTGCTGGATCTAAATCCCCGCGCTTTCTATGTACCGTGCGCTAGCCATAGTTTAAATTTAATAATATTAATAGTAAACGACGCTGCCAATCTCAATCATCATACGACTGGATTTTTTAGTATTGTGCAAGAATTATATAAATATTTTTGTCCCCTACCAAAAGATGGGATATATTAAAAAATATGTCATAAATCTGACCTTAAAACCATTGTCTGAAACAAGATGGTCAAGCAGAATAGATGCTATCAAACCGCTGTTTACAAATTTACCAGAAATTTATGATGCCTTATATGAAATATCAAATGGTATATCATATGATCAGAAGGCAAAATATGACGCTAAATGTCTAGCAGAAAAAATATGCTCCTTTTCATTCATTTGTTCACTAAATATATGGCATATGATTTTGACAAAAGTAAATTTTGTGAGCAAAATTGTGCAGTCTATCGATATGAATATGCAAGTTGCTTTAGATGCTTTAACGGAATTAAAGAAGTTTATGATAAAAATTAGAACGGACGCAAATTTTGAGGAAATTGTAAATTATGCCATGAAAATAGCCGAAAAGACGTCAAGACTCCAAAGAGTTTTGATAAATGATCCGATAAATGATCCGAAGACCGCTTTTAAAATTAATGTATTTTTTTATATATTGGATCAAGATTTATCCTCCGTAGACGAAAGATTTAATTTATTGAATAATCAAAATGACGTGTTTAATTTTTTATTCAAACTAAGTGATGACCAAGATCAAAGTCGATTAAGAATTAAAAGTAAAAAAAAGTAAAGTTACAGCCTATATACGTCCCACTGCTGGTCACAGGCCTCCTCTCATTTCTGAAAGGGTTTTAGGGCAAGGAAATGTCCGCCGCGCTGCCCCAATGCGTGTTGGCGAACTTCACATGTCTTCGAAATATTTTTTTGATTTCTCAGACATGCAGGTTTCCTACGATATTTTCCTTCACCGCCGAGCACGTGGTAAATCAGCACTTAAAATTGCATTAACAATTTCATTGATGCCGGTGGAGATCAAACCCGGAATGCTCGCGTACTGTGTAACTTACAGCGAGCGCTAACCATCTGAGCTACCACGGCACGGATTAAAATAGCTGTCAAAACTTTCTGCAAATGATTCATTGGATATTAACGCCGATGATTTGTGTGAAGAAATGTGTCGTGTCAGTCTCTTTTCAAAAACTAAATAATTGTGTGGTGAAAATTCTCAATTTATATATTTAAACAATTTGACAACTGTTTCCTAACATCACCATAGCATTACGAATTTCGCTAACTATGCCAATTACCGTAGCAAGCGCGGAAAGGTCCTTTTCTAAATTAAAACTTATAAAAATTACCTGCGCTCAACAATGAGCAAGGAAAGATTAACAAATTTAGCAACAATATCCATAGAGGAGGCCATATTAGACCATATAGACATACACGAGATTATTAAAGTTTCGCAAACAGAAAAGCGAGAATAGTGGAAATAATATAATTTAAGTATGTTTATATTCTTACATATTTTAGACTCTTGTTGGTTTTTTTTAAACATAGCATACGTAATAGTTAAATCAGTATTATTAGAAAAGTCAGCTATTTTGTTATTAATATCTAAGTATACAAGTAGATATAACATCATAAATAAAGTATGTAAAAATTAAATTCGTGTTTTATTTTTCGCAGTAATTGGCAAGCGGAAGCGAACTGGTCTTACCTATTTAGGAAAATATTATCTAAGTATATACAACTAGAGAACATTTATTTCAATCAAAATTAACAAATAATAAAAAAACATAAGTTGAAACATGAAGACTCGTGAAAAAAAGAGGCGCTTCATAGGTATCGCACACATGCGCTGTGGGGGGTCGGCGCGGCCCTGATAATTATAAAAAAGTTAGTCTTAGAGACCTAAGTGAAGTGTCATTATTTAACTTATATAGTCAGCTCGCTATTACGACCTTGTATTTGCATCAGGGCTGGGCGGGTTGGCGGGGAAGGGGTAACGCGCAGATTGCCCAAACCGGCGCTCTCTCACCTTTCTAACACTAACAGCCGCACACAGCAAGGTTCATTAAATTAGTCCTAGTTAGTATTTAACTAATTTGCATTAACTCCGTTTATGAACGTCAGAGACATAATTTAAGGGTTTATTAGTTAATGACAACTTTAAGTATCCGTAAGGCGGAGTAAAAGAGAATTTCTGATATGCCTTGGATGCGTTTCACGTTAAACCAACGGCCGTGTGCCCCGATACAGCTCCACCCGATTTTTTAAATCATAATTTAAACCCAAAACTATCAATAAACCTGGTTTTGTAATAAAGCCGTGTGATAAACTGTCTCGAGATTTCTGTAGCACTTGGATGTTGTTTTTTTTAAAGAAATTAAAGGCTTGGATGAATTAATGATTAAAGACTTGTTTGATGGAAATTACCTCCATGGAGTACTTTAACTTCTTCGTATGTCGCTGATCTCCATATACTCGTTTGATGTTTCTTTTTTCTGTAAACTGATAAGTCCTTCCAGGCCAATGTAAGGTTCTCTGGATTGTCGCCGAGACCAGCCATTTCGTCATCGTCCCAGTTGACAACGGCACCCGTAAGAACATTCCTCGTTGGTAAAGTAAGTCCCGATTTCTTCATTTCGGCGTTACGTCATTTGGTACTGCACAAAAAAAACTAAATTATTAAGCTAATAATGTGTTATTTATGAAGCAAAAAGGTACACCATGTCTATGTATAAAACTGTCGAAATAATGATGCATTCTTATAAGAAATTTTACAAGTTAGCAGCTGCTTGCCGAAAACTGGGGCTTTTTTAATAATGCTATAAAAAAACTTAAGAGTAATTTCTTGCAAATTAGTTGGCAATTGTGATACTTCTATTTTCATTAGGTATAAGCCCGTAACAGTCCGCTGCTAGACTTGGGTCTCTCACGTAGGAAGGAAGATTCGCGACCGGAGTATAATATAAAATGTCTTCCCTACCGAATTTCGGTCAATGATACCAGTCTTAACAGAGACAAGCAATTTGCGCGGGACAGGATTGTGTGCATGAGTGTGTATGCAAACACGTGCACTATCTATTCCGCCCTTCTCATAGTCCGATGGGACGAAAATCGAACACGATTGAAAGTTCCGTTCCCGGGAGAAGATCAGGTGCATGACCAACGGCATACCTACCTGCGTTCCGAGGGATAAAACACCGCCAACTTCCTGACTCCGAGTTGCTACTGAGAATTTCTTGACATAAAAACCCAATAACCATGATCATTAGAAAACTAAGGTCCCCGTCTGTCGGGCCGTTTTAGATTTTGTATTTGCGAGATGGTTGCATCACCATTTATATCCGAAGTCATGAGATCTTTCTTATCATTCTCTACCAGTCAACCCTATTTAATAAATTCTACTAAACTATATGGATATCTCATTTAAACTTTAGAATATTAATTCCTACAATTTGTTGTAGTACCAATTGATGCTGGTAGTTTAAATGAAAAAAAAAGTGTCAATATCCCTATTTAGATTGATTTAACGTATTTTTATAATAGGGTTAATAGACGGAAACATAATTTCTCAATTCGACTGCATATTCTTTAAATTTAAACGTATAAATCGCAATTTATTTCCTTTATTTTATTATAGCTAAACATGGGCTGTCTCCATTGTATTACAGATGCTTCGGAACTTTAACGATGCTTTTCGTCGACGACTATTTTTATATAGTTATCATATGTAACAATTATTATGTTATCATAAATTACTAACTATAAGTTTTAATGGTCCCGTATTTGTTTTATTTATATTACACTATATTGTTTTATTGTCACTTCTTCTTTTCGGGCCATTGATGAATTTATTCTTTCTTATAAAATATTTTCACTGATAGATTTGCAGGCGGGTTAACGACAGCTCGCATCTTTGACGCTGCGTCGCGTATTCTCAAATGTTCTTCCTGTCAACTGTCTACAGTTGTACGGAGTAGTGCTAAAGAATCTTTTGGGCAGACAAATTGTATATACGAGCTACGTATGCTTCTATGACACAACACATAAGCTATGTTAATGCTAAAAAGGCAATGCGTTCTGTTCGCTCGTCACCGCCAGCGCCAGTATATATTTATCAGTATATTACGACTTTCCAGCTCTATAGAGAAATTAAAAACTCCTGCACAGGCAGAAGCATTCATATTTAACAAAAATATGCATAGGGGCTCCAAACCATAACAGTACAATCGACATCTGACGCCGTACAACTGTTGGCATGAAGAAACATTTGAGGACACGCCGCTGATCTTCGTCAATATTTTATATCAGCCTCCTGGCAATGAGTATGAAACAATAACAAAACATAGTTTCATTTACGTCCGTCAGGGTCGCTGTTTATATTTGTAAACACAACATTAGTCGAAGACGGTACGAAAATTTAAGCCTTGAATCTGTATTGTATTTGCCACAGATTATTACGACACCCATGGGGCAAAATGCGTTACATTTAATATTAATTTAAAAAATTTACCAAGTGCGTGCTGGAACACGCGAGAGGTTGGGTCCCGCTGTGCTCAATGTCTTCGAGTGTAACATTTTATAAACATAAAATGCTATACTGTTCTTTATTGATTTTAATCAAAAGTAATAATTACATTTCTCAAAATTTTTAGTTGCGTCATTTATGATGGAAGGCGGCACATCGCAACCCAACATTAATTTAGATAAGCTTCAAAAGCTTGTTATTTCAAAGTTAAGCTTAAATAATAATTATAAAAGTGATTAATAGAACATACCTAATCATAATTTATAATAATAATAATAATTTATTGCTTTAAAATAAGTAGTAAGTTGTTACAATATTGTTGGGTACCCTCTTTTAAGTAAATAGATACCTGTAGTAGAGACCCGCTCTTCCGTAGTACAATTATATTATTACTTTATATTAGAATTAAATAATAAAAAAAGCATAACTAAATAGAAAAACTTAACAATTTAAAATTTAAAATTGAAATAGTGTGTGTGTGTGTGTGTGTGTGTGTGTGTGTGTGTGTGTGTGTGTGTGTGTGTGTGTGTGTGTGTGTGTGTGTGTGTGTGTGTGTGTGTGTGTGTGTGTGTGTGTGTGTGTGTGTGTGTGTGTGTGTGTGTGTGTGTGTGTGTGTGTGTGTGTGTGTGTGTGTGTGTGTGTGTGTGTGGGTGGGTGTGTGGGTGTGTGGGTGGTGTGTATGGATGAGTGTGAGAAGTCTATAAGTGTGAAAATTTATAAGACACTATTTTCGAGAAGGATTCAGTTTCTTCATAGGTAAGTTTTCTTAACCAGTCTGCTACGGTTTTTTTACAGTCATGGTAATTCATAGGGTAAATATTGATTTTTTGGTTTATTTTATTATATAAGTAAATTGAAAGTCTTGTATACTGTCTTGATGCAAACTTAGTCTTAAATGAATCTTCGTAGGGTACTGTATATTTTCTGCGTCTAGTGGTTGATGACGGTTGGTATTTTAGGGAACTATGAAGTTTTAAAACTGTTGCTAAAATGTAAAGTTTTCTTACCGAAAGTAAATTACTCAATTCATAGAGTTCAGTTGTAGAGAATCTATAGGGCTTTAAGTACATAACTTTAATTAAGCACCGTTGAGCTCTTTCAAGCTCAAGGAACCTGGTTTTTGCTGCACCACCCCATATAGGAATACAGTAGCCTACCGTTGACTGAACCAGAGCTATATATATTTTATTAAGTAAGGACTTCGTGGAGACATGTCGTAGTGACTTAAATATCCAAATAAGTTTCCTGAGCCGAGTTACCACTAATCCTAGGTGTAAATACCAAGACAGTCTTTGGTCAACCATTACTCCTAGATACTTTATATTTGAGACGTTATTTATTTGAGAGTAGTTACAAATAGAGCTTTGGACGACAGAGCATTCGTGAATTTTAATTTGAAAATCAGGTGTAGGTTGAGTGCTGTTGTAAATGGTAAAGCAAATATATTTGGTTTTGGATATATTCAAAGTGAGTAGATTCTGATTGAGCCAATTCACCATCCTAGCAAGACCTAATTCTGCTTGTTTCCGTACAGGGTCCCATGTATCTCCTGTAAATACAATAGCTGTGTCATCTGCATAGGAAAAAATCTGCCCATTATAAAGTTTCATATTATCCCATCACACTTCCTTGGGGGACTCCATAGTTGACAGTTACAGTTTCACTTACAGTTGTTCCAATTTTTACTGACTGTTTTCTGTTTCTAAGATAGCTACCAAAAAGAGAAAGAGTTTTACCCCTTAAACCAATGCTTTTTAGTCTTTTTAGCATTATGGGTACGGAAACTGTATCAAAATCTTTCTTTAAATCCAAAAATACTATTATACATTTTTTTATCGATTTCCTTTACAATGAGTTTAGTAAGATCCCCAACAGCATCTTCAGTGGATAAGCCATGACGAAGACCATACTGTGATTTTGAAATTAAGTTGTATTTATTAAGATAGCTTACTAGTCTTTTATTTAATATTTTCTCCATAATTTTTGAAATTGACGTTAATACTGATATTGGCCTATAATTTGTTACTTCATCTTTGTTTCCACTCTTACATACAGATATCATATTTAAGATCTTTCTAATTATGCAACAATTAATAGAGAAAGTCGAGAAAAACGTTTGCATTGCCTTATTAAACATAAGCGAAGTACATCAAAACTACATAATATTTAATAAGATTTTCTTCTCTAATTTCAAATAATTAATTGCACCTGCCACTAATTCACACCACACCCAGGGTTGACCTTTTGTAGAGAATGCCAATAGGTATCAAGTCCGCCCCTCGTAATTTTGTAGTTGATAAGGTTCAATAAAGAATAAATAAATAAGATTATAAATTTCATATTTTGTCTAATTCAGCCCTTTCTTGACATCGGAAAATGTGAAAAACCTAAAAACAATTTTTTCCCAGTTGTGGAAAACCAAACAAATAAATATATGTATTATTAGAAATCGACGAATTTTATCTTTACACCAACGAAGAACAGGCAAGGTCCTTATAAAAGTTTAACTATAACAATTTATACGTGGTAGAGCCATGCTGCAGCTATATTAGTAGTATAGTTGTAACACGAATGGCTCGGCTCGACCGGGGAAGGACCACGCTCTCACAGAATACCAGCGTAAAATAGCAGCTTAACACTGCTGTGTTTCGTATGGTGAGTGTAGAGAACCGGAGACCCTTTTTACTGGAAAAGAGGCATTCCATCTTAGTCCTCACGGGTGACAACGCACCTGCATTTGATTCGCAAACGAGGATAGATGTAGATGTCTATGGGCCACAGCAACCACTTACCATCAGGTGGACTGTGTGCTCGTTTAAATATCCTATAAAAAAAAAACTATAACAATTTGTAGATACATAACAAAGTTAAATCGTGTCGATTCTCAAGTGAAAAATTAGTTCAACGAGAAGAATTATCTCAATCTATGATGTTTTCATGACATGAGTGCGCTAATGAAGGGACAGTGGGCCCAAATTGATTGATGAATTGACAGATATCGATGTCGTAAGAGGCGACAGAGTGATACAAAATAGTAGATGGGCAGCAGCGCCTTCCTAATAACAATTAAAATGATTGCCAGACCGCCTGCCAAGAGTGGTAATTATGGCAAGGGAGGCTATGTTCAGCAGTGGCCTTTTGATAGGCTGTAAAGGTAACAGGTAAGGTCAAAATCACCACGCTTGTATTCTGAATCACCTGAATTGGTGAACGCAGTAAGACACGCCTCGCACCTCGCACCGTGACGCCGCTCTGTCGCCGGCCTGGTAGATATTTTACGTCCGACGTAAACAAGATGGTAATACCGTTATCGTTCAGAATCCATTAGATGTTTTTGGAATTTTTCATAGTCCTTTTACAAGTACTAAATGCGTCTCCTGAGATTCTATCCGTATGCCGTAAGGCGGGTAGGACCATGGGGTCGTGGAGTCCTCTAAATCTACGTAACGTATGTGAAGTTATCTAAGTAATTGAATAAAACTATTTTTACGGATTTTATCGCGTTTAATTTCCTTATTTTTAATTCCCGACGTTTCCCGACGTTTAAACGCGAACTAAAATCCGTACGCGAAATAAAAACACGAAGTAAAATCCGTAAAAATAGTTTTATTCAATGTGTAGTGTTCGCGTAAATATAAGAAATCATTATCTAAGTAATTTTTAAATTAATAAAACAAAAATACACTTTTTTGTTTTCTCTGAAAACTGGGACATTCACCAGTATTTATCAAGTTCACAATATGTATAACATTTATATAGTAAAAAGTACTGGTTTAATACTATTTGAAACTACATTTGCGGTAAGACGAGGCTGGCGGCCATTTTCCCCTGGCGGTATACTAATCACGCATCAGTGTCGGCTTACAACTAGGAACAACACGAATTTATACAAGGCGCTGTCTAGACATTAGACAATAATAGAAAAACCAAACTCTGTATTTGCTTTGGTAATACTTTTACGATTTTATTAAATATTCTAAAAAAATGTTGAAAAGAAAAGTAGGGAATTAAAAAAACAAAATTAAAGGCGATAACATTTATAAAAATTGGTTTAATTTAACCCGTGTGGTAAGTAAATCCACTACCCCGTATCATCCTGTGAGTGTCGTATGAGGGGAAAGAGGGAAGTGAAACTGGACATGGGCAGCATCTTCCTGATAACAACGCAAAATATAATAAACTAGCCGACCCGTGCCCACTTCGCTGGACGTCAAACATTTTTACTTGTGATGAAATTATCTTGCGTGGTTCTTAGTACTGAGTGTTTAGAATTTATTTTATGTTTATTTTATTTCTTGACTGCTAGTATGTATTCGGCGAGTATGTCAATTGTTTAAGACTTCTCTGTAGACTTTGATGTTGTGCTATTGTCTGGTAGCAAAATTTATAGTTTTCTGGAGTTCCAACCCGAGATAAGCCAACATATAACTGGTCATGGGAAAAGTACTCCTTTTTCAAGTCAATGCCCACCAGAGAATGTTTGACCCTGAGACTTAATTTATCGTGAGGGCAATTTAAACTTTGACTGAAAACTGCTATATCCTCAATATTACACACCGTGTCAACTGACTTATACTGTTTGACTTAACCGGGAATTTTCTGTAAAATCAGTTTATTTATTTCATTCACTGTATCGTTTCTGGGTGACACTATTGTCCTTAAACAAAGCCAGTAATAATTTCTTTCCAACAAATTTTCAAGACCAGAATAGTATGCGTCTATTAGATGTTATAATTTATGTACTATGTGGCCCAATCTATCGTCAAGTTAAATTTTAGCGCTACTACTGTTAGTGCTAGGAGAGGTAATTTTTCCTTCTCCAAGTTTGAGTAGTCGTTGCGGAAAGTCGTTGTCGCAGTTGTCGCTCAAATGGGTTCTCATATTTGTTCGTAAATTGAGAGTATCAATGGAACTCCATAAGGAAGATGATTTTAAGCATGCTCTGATGACATCGCTGCATGTTCTTTTTGTTATTACAGGCAGTGTTTGCCGAAAATTGGTTATCGTTTTCTAACAAACCTCTGTCTCGGCAAGCAGCTTGGTACGTTTCTTTGACAACTCCGTTCCCGTTCAGTTTTTAAGTCCTGAAATTAGGGACCACGTACGTGGTGAAGCAAAATTCTGAGATAGAAACACTCTGACTGAGAAGGATAGACACTGTATACTCTCCCAAACCAGTATCTTTTTTTATTTCGGGATGCCCAGCGATATTTTCTCAAGCAACCGTCAAAGAGAATATAATCACTTGGCAACCGTCGTCGTCTGCCGAACGGGCGGCATTTTCATTGTCTCGCGTATTTGATAATTTAAATTATCTCTAAACTATACAACCAAATAACATACTATAAAAAACAAATTTTATCAAAATGACAAAGTCATTCATTTCAATATAGACTGACGTGTATGCAAAATACATCTAAATATCACCATATACTTTTTTTTACTTTTAACAAAATTCCGCGGCACTACATATCTATCTTTTATATTTAATACACAATAGAGGTTGAACATTGTATTCACCTATATCAAACCGTTTAGTCAGCGCACGCCGATAAATCAACGCATCAGCCTATTTTTGTCGGATTGATTGACAAATATTGTTATTTCACATTAAAAATATTATTAATCAAAATCAAATATAGCCTATGTCACTCAGGAATGATGTAGCTTTCTACTTGTGAAAGAATTTTTAAAATCGGTTCAGTAGTTCCAGAGATTACTTCCTACAAACAAACTCACAAACTTACAAACTTTACCTCTTTATAATATTAGTATAGATGTCTATATCTATGGCACATATATCCCAATGAGGCAATCTCTGAGGGAGCCTATGTTCATTCTTCAACTTCCAGTGGACTTTTGATAGGCTGTAATGTTAATGGTGATGACCTTCATTTAACTGTATATACTTATTTTGGGATTTATATTTCATATTAAGTAGTTAAATGAATCCGATTTTATAAAGTTTGTGTCGTGAATTTAAAAAAATTTAAAATAATTTTACGTCATACAATAAAAATTAAACATGAAGTTTATTACGACATAAATATGCACCACCTAAGTTCGTGGCTCAACATGTGTTTCAAATATGTTTCAAAACATTAAGCTATAGTCGACCATCTCTCTTCTGTCTCAGCGATATAAAACGAGCCATTATCAAAGTTTATACATTTGATAAAACCTAATTCCTCGTCTTGGAGTAGCGACGTGTCATCGACTTTGTCGAGTTTTTTCTTTTTGCTAGGGCTGTACTAAGCCCTGGTTGTAGGAATCTAGACCACACAGAAAATCACAAACCAAAAAAGAAAGACAGACGGAGCGCTGCGTACATTTCAAGTTAAGCTGAAACCATGTTTAACCTCCTGACACGCTCTCAAGCACTCATCTTTCTTCTTTCTTTTTTTTAACAGCCCGTAAAAGTGCACTGTTGAATGCATATGAACCGATATGATATGATTAATACCATGTTATTGGTTGCAAATTATTTTAAATGCATGTTTAACATTTCCTATAGGTTCAAAATGAATGCCTGGACTTTTAAAAATGTGCGTAAGTGCGTGTTCTTACAATAACTTGAACATGGTTATATTTTTTTTATATACTTATATTAATTATTTTACTTTTATTTTATTATTTTTCTCCATCTATCTTTCTTTGTTGGACTGAAATGGCAGTATATATGGTAGTTTCTGATATGCAGCTACTAAATGCTGGAACAACTTGCCCCCACCTATTTGTCAACTTAATAGCATCAGCGTTTTTAAAGAAAAAGTAAAAGAATACTTTTTTCGGTTTAACTTTTAGGGAGGATAAAATAGCTGCATTATAGGTATATTCATAGCATAATATAAATATCTTTATTATATCTGTTCTATTGTATATACTTATTATATTATTTATTATATACTCATATATGCTACATATCTAGTTCCTATTTTTTTGCATTTCATTATTTAATTGTTTTGATAACATCTTTACCGAAAATAGAAATTTAGCGTACTAATTTAGGGCCAGTACAACTTCAATGAGCATTGGTGAATACCAACGATACCGTAGCCGTGCGATAGCATTACTCGTACGTTGTTGAGTCAGTGCCCTTTTCAGCATCACGTTACTCATGAAATCAGATTATTTTATGTCTGTAAGTATTCTCTTATTTATTTTTATCTTTGATGTTTTATGTAGGTACTATTTTATTTTCTGTATTAAAACTGTATTCGTGTAAGTTGCCGAATAAATGCATGTCTATTGTCTATAGTTAGGTAATAAGTTTTACAATGATGAAAGGTACTCCCAACTCTTTTTTAAACTAAGAAATATAGTTACCACTTAAAACTTTGTATTTATATGTCAGAATTTTTTTTACTTAACATTGCATAATTTTAATTGCTTTAATATTTATATATTAAAACTTCCACGCCGCTTTTTTCATGTTTAAATATAAAGGCGAATGAGGAACATCGTAATCATCAATTTTTAACATCATATTTGTCGCAAATATATGGTGCGCTGCTTTTTCAAAATCCTATAAACAACTCCGGTTGCCACGTAACTACAGATACGACGCTTCGCTAGAGTAAAACCTTTACTCTCGATCTGGCGGGCAATATTTCAGTGATGCGGCGACAAATACAAAATATACGTAATAATATGCTCGTATAATATAATCGTATTCTTAAGAAAGCTTTATTTGATTGTACAGACTTGAAAAGGTAAAGACATTCCTACATGAAGATGTACATCATATCTTGGTAATACCGGTTTTCGAGCAAAAACCTAGCTGAGCTGAGCTGAGGTATTAGTACAAAAATGTTTCATAACTCATGTCTCTCATATTTTACATATTGCGGTTCCTACATTATGCCATCATTTTGTCTGAATATCATCTGGCAACATAAAGATGTAGGGCAATTTATTTGGTTCCAATTTCTTTTGCTTGTTTCTAGTTTATTTTTTATTTGTCCTGTTACTTCGTGCTGTAGAATAAACGTAAGGTTTGACGAGTAGGAAAAATGTTTGAAGGAATCTTAGAGTCAACAAAGTGATGGCTAAAAGAAATGGCAAGTAACCCGAATCACATTTGATGATATAATAATTTGATTATCTGACTCAACGATAACACAATTGAAAATTCCGAAGTAATAAGTATTTAAATATTAAAGCAATTAGTTAGTCATGTTATTAGGGAGCACTGACTTTAAAATCAAATAATAAATTTCTCAATATCAATTAAGTAAATTTTACAGTCTATAGATTTTGATTTGCTTATTTACCACGTAAATTAATACTTTATGGTTAAGATACAATTTTTTTTGTTATTTTTAATATATAATATAATATATTAATATATAGTATAAATATTAATACATAATTAATTATATAATATATTAGGTATGCATATACGTGATAGAGCCAAGTTGCAGCTATATTATGGTTGTAGCACGAATGGATCAGCTCGACCTATGAAGGATCACACTCTTTCAGAATAGTGAACTGGATTACCAATTTGGATAAATACCTGTTTTTAATATGATGTATGGTTTTAAATTAGACAATTAGTGACAATTGAAGTTTTTCTGTAATTGAGAGTTGAAAATTATTTTTCTACAAATAATGAATATAAAAAGTTTGCTTAGGTAATTTTTATGTTACTGAAAATTTCACGAAAAGAAGTTTTAAACGCACCACACCATTCATAGCAAATCAATGTTTGTTTTTTTTATATAAGAGGGAGCGATAATAAGAGCGGCGAGCATAAGCATGGGTGCATAAGAAAGGGCGGCGATAGTCACTTACCGAAGAGTGTGAGCCGCATACACTTCGGTAAGTGACTACCGCCGCCCATAAACAACTGCAACACCAGGGGAATTACAGATGCGTTGCCGGCCTTTTAAAAAAGAGTAGGCTCTTTTCTTGAAGGTCCCTCATTCAGAAGGAAAGTCATTATTATATATTGTACATTACTTAACATGGTTTCAATATCACATGAAAATGGATTTGTAAAGATCTCAACTTGCCAAAAGCGTTCGTAAACGCAGCAAATCAGTTGTCGGACACATTCTGCAATTGAACTAAAAACGATATTAGAATTAAGGCCGGCTTCTTGGACTAATTTCTTATAATTCAAGATGTAAAAGATAATCGTCTTTTTAATGTAGTACAGTTGTAAATAATGCAGAGAACCATGTAGTGACGGTGTAAGAATATCCACTACCACATATCGTCCCGTGAGTGTCGTAAATGGCGACAGGGGGAAACAAACCAGGAGATGGGCATCAACGTTTTCCTAATAACAACTGAAAAAAACTACGGTTGTTAGTTAACTCGCCTGCAAAGTGTGGCAGCTATGGTAAATCTATGGGAGGCCTATGTTCAGTAGCGGACTTTGAGAGGCAGTAACGGTAACGCTAAAGATAAATTTAAATCAAAATGAAATATATTTAAATTTGGTTGCATTATAAAGCAGTTAATTAATTAAATACTATGTAAATTAATTTATAATTCATATATAAATCGTATTTATCGTGGGTTGCTTCACAGCCTGTAATTATACTGGCTCGCACGCTGCTGTTTGGCGACAGGGATAGGTAAGAGGGTGGTTGATACCCATACTGACTTTAATGCAAAACGGTCCTAGTCCTACTAGTCAACTTAGTCCTACTACCTACTAAGTCTGAGAGAAATTTCAAAATAACCGTACAACCTTCATAGGTATGTAACATAATAATAATGTCCTTAAGAGCGAATTTCTCAAGACAGGATTATAGTGCATAAGTGTCTTCACTATTCCCCCACTCTTATAGTCCGATAGGACGGCAATCCGATACGACCGGAGAGAGATCTATTGCAGGAACAACGTTCAACGTCTTTACTTGATTTACGGAGTACGGAGGTGAAACACCGCCAACTTCCTGACTCCGGGCTGCTACTGAGAATTTCTTGACAGAAAAACCCAATAATTAATATTTTGGCCTGACTCGGGATTCGAACCCGAGACCCTATGGTGCTCTAACATCACTAGAATTAATAGGATAGTTGTTTATAAATATTTACTTTATAAACAACGACTCTACTAGATGCCAAAATAGGTAATTAACAATCATCGAATTAAAATGACATTTAAGTTTATATGTAGGTATAATATGTTATTGCCATTTTGAAATTCAGATTCGGTTCCTATAGTTTTAAGTAAAAATATTATGTTTGTTTGGATGACTGATGCTGGCTGGACGTGGATTCGAATGAAATCAAATATGTCGTGGAATACTTTAGTATCAATCATTATTACGAATGTTTAATATTCGCCTGGCAACATTTGTTGTTTCAAATAAATTCCAAATGCAAAATAATCATGAATGTAAGAATTTTTTTCACTGAACGGAGCTACTACTACTATAGTATAACTGCTAAAAAATTTACACACAGATTCTATATGCATGTATAATAATTTTAAAGAAATTGTGACATCAATTTAAAGATTTTTGGCCTTAATCATCTATAAATTAATGATTGAATTTTGCTACTATGCAAAGATAAAATAAAAAAATAAAAAAGTAATTTCATTAATTAATAAACTGTCATTATTTGGCTTAGATATTAAGAAAAAACACATTTAAGTATGTAAATTAATATGCTTACCAAAGAAGAAAAAGTATTGTTTATTTTCACAATAAGTGTTAAATAAATAAATTGTAATTTATTTTTTCATTAACTGCGTATAAAATTTAAAAACACAACAAAATTAACACTTAAAACTCAAATAACACCTCTAATCTATTTCAATATCACAATATGTTTTGAAAATTAATTCTGTAGCATTATTTATGCTATATTATAATAGTAATTAATTTTACAGTAACGCTAACATCCGAGTTCCGAATGATTTTAACTTATAAAAGCTTAACCTTAACAAAGTTAGTGACGCGCGGCACGAGCGAGTTACAACCGTCACTACTTCCAACTGAATTAACGACTCCCTAACTTAATTTGGGTTGGATATAAGAATCAAGAGAAATTAAAATTATATGATTTCTTACATTGAAAATCTCACATGATGTAATTTCACATGATTTTGAACATATAAAGATGATATTTAAGGGAAATATGAACTCTACTATCCTTACACAACCCTACGAGAACCTTTAATATTATGATGCAATTAAATTTTAATACTGTAGGTACCTATTATTCTTGATTTTGAAGATCGACAATAATTGAGTATAGCCTAAATTAGAATCATTATCATATACTAAAAACATTGTAAATCAATGTTAATTAAGTTAACCTATACTGTAAGCTAAAAATATAATTTTATTCTAAAATCATAATACATGGGTATGATTCTGTTTTTAATCCCTTTATTTAACCTAAAAAATAATTTACGCATAAGTACACAGTCTTAATTAATAAATAAGGCGTTGTTTGTCATCAAAAAAAAATTAAATTAGATAAACTAAGTACAAAATTCTCTTTCAGTGCCGACATCTGTTATAATATATAAGAACTACCAAGTGTAGGACCATGATCCTACTCAACATGTAGAGGTAATTTGTAATCCCTATATTACTGCTATAACTTCGACTTTTTTGATGTATTAAGAATTATTAAATATATAATATAATTACATGAATTCAGATGAACATGCATATTTTCTATTGCGTGTGTAAAAAGAAACGACTATGAGAAATGTCAGAAAGACGCTGGCTGTCAATAGATGGCGGTAGTATACCTAGGTTAGATTAACCGCCAATGGAAAGCAGTATAGTACTGCGATTGCTAATCCGCCAGCGTAACGCTTACGGTAAATCCTTTTCACAGTGTGACTGGTCCATGTCTAGCAATGGGCTCGGAAATAAAAAATATAATGAAAAATGTTTCTCCCTCAATGGAACAATAGTGCGACTGTTATAGTAACAACTACAATATCCTCCAGGCCGAATTTCGGTCACAGCAGTCAATCTTAACGGAGACCAGCTATCTGCGCAGGACAGGATTATAGTGCAGGAGTATGTGGGGAAACACATATTCACTCTCTATTCCCTCAGTTTCCTCAGTTTATGAAACCTGCAGGTAGCGGCTCTCGATATTAACCTCTTTGCCTGGAAGTCATCTCAGTGTACTAGTGTACCTACAGTTCGTCAGAATGTATGCTCTCTGTGCATCTGTTTTATTCCTCTGTCTTTCTTTGTCTGTCATCGTATTAAACTTGTTTCTTGTGTATGGGTGTAATCTCTTCTTTCTGATTTAGTTTCATCGCTCTTCTTACTCCCAAATTCGTCGAGGAGAGGTCGACCGTCAGGCGGACGGGTATGCAGGGGAGTCAAGTTATGTAAACTGAGGCCCATTATCACCGTGGTCGTACATTCTTCTTGATAGACGTTTTATAAAATCGTCAACGGATTCGATTATCAGTTTTGCTGCGATGACGTCACTTGTTCCCACGATAATTCGAAGCGTTGAGTTCTGCTGAGCTTGTATAATTTTCCTTTGCGTTAATGATCTAAGCGCGTATAACGCCGGCGCCGCGTAGGTCAGACGTGAACGGATGTAGGTCTTGTACAATATTAAACTTGGTTTTTCGAGGTAGAGATGATGCCAATATTGGGTATAGATGCTTGGCGCTTGTGTTTGTCGTATCGCATGGGTCTTCCACTCGACGTCTTGACCTCTTAGTCTGGACGGGGCTGGCGCGTGCACTAGACAGTTAGTGACAATGACTGATGTTGTTCCGACATTGATCTACATCCGCCATTTATCCAGCCATGCTGGAAGTATGTCAAGCAGCTGAAGCATCCTCTTGGCTGCAATCCCTGCTTTCTTGGACGACGTGATTTATGCGCTGTCATCCGCATACAACTCCAACATCACTTCGTCTTCCCTTTTCTCCAGTAGTCCTTTAAGAATTGGTACATCGTTCATATAGACTGAGTACAACTGGGGTAATAGACAAACTGCTCTGTGGTACTCATGCTTCAACGACTCTATTCGTAGACTAGACTCTATTTGTAGAGTTGCTTTCCTCTACCGTAACGATGCAGCTTCGTCCCTACAGAAATGACTCTAAAGAGAAACGAGAGACATTTCAAGCATTTCCCCGCGAACAAAAACAACTATTCAATTGCTGAGAATTGTAATCACAATCTTAAGTGCCACATGCTCGGCGGTAAAGAAAACATCAAGAGGAAACCTGCATGTCTGAGAAATTAAGAAAAATATTTCGAAGACATGTGAAATCCGCAAACTCGCAATGGGGGCAGTGCGATGGACACTTCCTTGCCCTAAAACTCTCTGTAATGAAAGGATGCCCTTGCCCAGAAGTGTAAAGCATATGTAGAAAATAACTAATGATTTAAAGATATATAAACATAGAAACGCCCCGATTTATGAAACGGAAAGGATCGTTCGTAATGTGATAAAGCCAGACAAAACATACACGTATCAAAGGCAAAAATTGAGAAAGCCCCAGCTTTGCACCCTCAGATCTCTATCAGCCCCTTCAAAAATCTTTTATAAAAAACGTATCAAGATATAATTTATTTCGTAAATTTTACAATATCAAACATAACAGCTACTTATTATAATTTAATTTAATTAAAAAGTTGTTTTGAATTTATATACCTACTTAAATAAAAATACTACGTAACTTTTCCACGTACTTATATTATAACTTTTTCATTGACAAGTCAGTGGTTTTTTATTTTTATATGAAAACTCGAATATCTATACATATAATAAATCTGTAGAAAAGTTGTGTCTGTAATTCTAATATATTCTTGAAAAAACAAGTCCAGGGGACTAAATAAAGGGTACTGAAGCCAAATTAGTGGTTTTTAGAATTTTTGTCTAGTCTGTCTGTCTGTCTGTCTGTGTATTACCGATTCACGCAAAAACTACTGGACCGATTTCCATAAAATTTTATATGTAGGTAGTTAGTAACCCACGCAACTAATAGGCTACTTTTTATCCGATTACGGAACTTAAAAAAGAAGGTTAAGTATTTTTCTTACTTTAGATATTAATTTTCTGTTATATATGATTATGTTAGTTAATAGGCGGGATGACGGGTGTTTTTTCAAATAAATATTATATTTGTAAATAAAGTTTGAAATTAGTTTTAACCTTTGCATAACAATGTGAAACTCCGCTGACGATATACGTTTTAATTATCAAAACTGCGCCATCTATCAATAAATGAAAAAAACCTATATTTTGCCTTTAGTAACTAATAAATTATATAAATAACTTACATTTATATGTTTAAATAATTACATTTATAAAATTATTTGAAAATCTTAACGTTTAATTTAGTCTTTATTTCATTTTAAAAGTGTAATAATTAAAATTTAAAAAATAATAGATAATAGTGACATCTATCAAACGTATGAAAATGGATATTTTTTTGAACTAAAAAACATATCAATTTTCTTACGTTTGATACTATATCTGTATGTAAACTGATTAAAACTGGTCTGCCTGCAATTATTGCAAAATTCTCATTAAATCATTATTTCGTGAAATGTGTCATTTCATGATATTTATCACTGTGTGTTTGATCATGTCATAATATAGCTTAGCCAAATCAATGAATAGAGATCGTTTAACGATATCAATAACTAAACACATTGCTATTTCATGATAATTTGGTCATATCGTCAAATAGTTTTTCACCGCTAGCGGCACTGATAGCGTGTTTTTAACAGAAACAGATTTTTAACAGAATCTACATCACTTTATGCCTTTTTTGTATAATAAATAAATGTTCCCGGCTTTTATCAAGATCTGACAGATGAAGACTGACTCAAGATCAAGAGCCACCTGCTCTTGATCTTGAGCCAGTTGCACCCCAACCTTCTATAGCTGATATTACTAGATAGTATATAAACCTCAAAAAGGACCCCGATAATAATATTCTGGTAGTTTCGTATAAACGATATAGAAGTTTTTGTAATTCTCTCCTAAGAAGGCTTAAAATTGATTATGAAAGATCTCTTCTTGAAAAGGCACAAAATAATAAACAAAAATGGAAAGCTATTAAAATTATTACAAATCAAAATACTACTAATGCACCAGCTAAAGAGTTGCTGAATAATATAGACAACAAGTCCTGTACAATTGAGAATGTAAATGATTTTTTCTCAAACGTGGGTAAAAATTTAGCAAGCAAAATAGGTCAAGACAAAACCGAAAACAACCGAAGTACAACTTCAATGTGCCTTGTGTTGTCAATTTCTGTGTTCTCATTCCACCCGACGAAGCGGAAATAGAGTCTATTATAATCAACCTTAAAAATGACTGCGCTGTAGGCTGGGACTCTATCTCTAGCAAACTTTTAAAGCTAGCTAAAAATATTCTTGTTCCGCCCTTAACTAAGCTATTTAATATCTGTCTGGATCAGGGTGTATTTCCAAAAGTCTTTAAAAAATCTATTATAACTCCAGTACACAAGGGTGGCTCTAAAGATAATATAAATAATTACCGGCCTATATCTGTATTACCTGCTCTCTCAAAAATTTTGAAAAAGTTTTAAATACTCGGTTGATGAATTTCTTAGAAAAGAATAATATTCTTTCACGTCATCAATATGGTTTTAGGTCGGGAAAAAGTACAGAAAATGCTGTTAGTGACTTGGTTGATTACGTTACCACCAAGCTTGATAATAAACAAAAATGTATCGGAGTTTTTCTCGACCTCGCCAAGGCATTTGATACTGTTTCGATTCCCTCTCTTCTTGACAAGCTAGAAAGAGCAGGAATTTGTGGTGTAGCGTATTTCATCTTCAAGGACTTTCTTTGTGATCGTGTACAATGTGTTAAGATCGATCGAATAGTAAGTTCTTATGCCGCAGTTACATATGGTGTTCCACAAGGAAGCATACTTGGCCCAAGTCTCTTCTTGTGTACATTAATGATCTTTGCCAACAGCCATTATATAATGGACAAATATTTACGTATGCAGATGACACGGCGATGGTATTTTATGGAGAGACTTGGGATAAAGCTTGTAAAAATGCTGAAGTTGTAATACACAAGGTAAACTGCTGGCTAAGGCTGAATTTACTTACTCTAAACCTGTCAAAAACAACTTTTATCCAGTTTAATATCAAGGAAAACCACACTGGAAATATATCAATCAAGCTACATTGCTGTAACTTACTTAAAAATCGACATTGTTCATGCCATATGCTCAATAAATCTGATACTGTTAAATACCTAGGCGTCATTTTAGATTGTAAAATAAACTGCCTTAGTCATATAGATCTACAAACCTCTAGAATAAGGAAGCTAATTTGGGCGTTTAAACATCTAAGGTATGTGGCTGATTTTAATACACTTCGCATGGTATATTACGCGCTTGCTCAGTCAGTAATAAATTATTGTATTAGAGTTTGGGGTGGCACGTGCAAAACCTACGTTTTGCGACTTGAAAGAGCCCAAAGATCGTTGCTTAAAACGATGACTTTTAAGCCGTATAGATTCCCAACTAGAACACTTTATAGTAATTGTCAAGTTCTTACTGTTCGGCAGTTATACATTTTACAACTTATAAGCAGACAACATCTTGCTACTGCGTACGAAAAAGACAAAGTAGAAGGAAAACGTACAATAGTTAATGTCTTAACTCCAACCGCTTTCCGCACGTCCTTTGCCAGGCGCCAACATGGTTATCTTAGTGTACATTTGTATAACAAAATAAACAAAATTCTTAACATTTATCCACTTTCACTTTATAAATTTAAAAACAAGTTAGAAAAATGGCTTTTATCATTAGATTATGAAGAAACGGAGGACTTGTTTAATGTTATAATGTAATCCGCTAGACGTACATTTATCTAAAATTTATATATTATTTTAATCAACTCATATAGATACATGTTTTACTATTATCATAGGAAGTATTTGTCATTATTTTCATATATTTATAAGTACATACAAACGCAAACATACGCTTGCTGACACATACACACACACACACACACACAAACACGTATAGTATATGTCCTGTTTAAAATAAGTAGTACTTACTGTTTGAAACATTATTGTTATTCTGAACCTTTATTGTTAATTTATTAGGTCATAAAATAATTCCTAGTTCAGCAATTACAATTATAAAAAAAACTGTACAATTATCAATAAAGATTATTATTATTATTATAGTATAGTTTTGACTTTCATAGTATTAATGTAATATAGCGCCCTCTACAAAAAAAATCTTAAAAATTAAATTTTTGAATGCTACTGAATACTTATTCGTGCAGCATCAAAAATTGTCACACTTAAAAATATCTAGACCGGTGGCCATTATCGGGATTATTTACCACAATTGTTTGGCAAAATGGCTAACAACACTGTTATACACAACACGTGTTTTGTGTGCACAGTATCCAGTACTGTGTACACAAAACTGAGATTACGAGAGAAGCTCTTTAGTTGATATATTGGGTGACTGTCGGCATAGGTTTCATTTTACCAACTTCATGTGTTATCACGTGATCTGATGTAAATAATTGGAAATTATGTGCACTGTGTGATTTTATCTCTATTTGATGGAATAGTTCGTGGCATCGTTGGGTTTCTAATTACTAAGTAGATATGGTCAACAATGGTACAAAAGCTTTGTTTAATTTTTTATGAATTTTATTTAAACAAATACGAGAGCCGTGGGGAGCCATGTGCACAGTAGCGAGACGTATGTAAACTTCAGTTTTTATACCTTTAACTTATAAATCAGTTTGTCATTTAAGATTTAGGTATTTTTGAGTTTTCATATTATCAGACAAATCAAGATTTTTGTAACAGTCCTGGTTTCATAGCTCACATGAGATATGTAAATGAACAGGCTGTTCCGAAAATCAAAGATAACAGATTTTACTTAAACAAGGGTTTACTTTATTTTACTTGTCAAAGGCAAAGGTAAATTTCATAGTACATAAGCATTATTATATATTTTTGCATATATGTTAATTGCAATTTGAAGTGTCGATTTACCACGTTCTCGGCGGTGAAAGAAAACCTGCATATCTGAGAAGTTCCTCAGTTGTGGTGATCGCGTGTTGGCACTTTTTTTGGCCAAAAGCTCTGTGGCCTGTGCCCAGTAGTGACATGTATGTAGGCTGCTACTTTTTTTAGTTTTAATGGTCCACTGAACTGAACATAGGTCTCCCCCATAAATTGTCAAATAGGCTGGATATTTGCTATAGTTGCCACGCTTGGCAGGCGGGTTGGCAACCGCAGCCTTTATTATTTTGAACTGTTGTCAGGAAGATGATGTTGCCCATCTCCTGTTTGTTTTCCTCTATCACCTCTTAGGACACACACGGAACGATAGGAGGTGCGGATTTTTTATTGATTTTCAACGGTATTTGTTGTCTATCAGATCTGACATAATGGTTGGGACGATACTCAACATGTTGACATACTTTCAGACTTGGTGCTTCACATCAGCAATATGTTCTTTTACGCAAATTGTTATGGAACTTTCTTCCAAAGATGTGTTTTGTACAATCCGCTTAAATAAAAGTTAAAATGTACGTGATTTATTAAAATTTGTTTTATTATATGTGTAGTATTCCTCATTATCAGAACTGCATTTATGAAATTTTGAAGTCTACTCGAACGTAGAAAAAATATCAGAATCTATTTTATAGTGCCAATCAATATTAAATGGGAACAATTATATGAATCAAATATCGCATAATAAGACCATGAATTCATCATTATTTTGTTAAAACTAAATTAACAATAATTATGAATGAATGTAAAGAGTAAATAATAATAGTAAATTTTGATTCCAAGACAATTTATCTTTCTTATGGAAACATCGGAAGACACGTCCAATATAAAAAAAATTAGATGTTTCTATACATATGATATTAATGCAATTCTGAAAAACTTATTTATTCACGTGTCCCTCAATCATCTAGGTCCTAGGTATATTCTTTGGGAATTCAAAAAAATTCTTTGACAAACTGACATAGATACACAGACACCGAAGTGACTCTAAAAGTGATCGAATTTTGCTAAATTTGGCGCGGAATAGCATTTAATGATGTTTCTAAATTGAAGACCACGCGAGCGAAGCCGCGGGTAAAAAGCTAGTTGATATATATTTTTGTAGCTGATTTAACTGTAACTAATCTTGCAAATAGGGATGTTTCCACGTGTTTCATATGATATTTTTGAACATAAAACCACGATAATCTTTACTAGTTCGTAGAGTTCGTTTCCTGCATGGGATTTCGTTTGGTTTGATATCAGCATCTTACCTGTTTCTCCCGTCAAGCGTTAGTGCACACGCTGCTGTGTTCCGATTTGAAGAGTAAGAAAGCCAGTACTAAAATGTAATGCCTCACAGCCTCGATTCGCGCCCTTAGGGTTCAGAATAAGTTTTTTTGTTTCTTGCCAATTTTCATTATTAACGGTCAACGGTACCATAGTAGTACCATAAAGGTTGTAATGACTGAGTTTCAAGTAACAAAATAAGGGATATAAAGGGCCTTATTTTTTAATTGTGTTGAATTAGAAGCTTGAAATTTTACACCTCCAAGGGACCATAGACCTTAAGATTCGAAAGGGTCTTGACGTACGGACAGTTCCGTTTTTCCCTTTCAAGGTAAAGCGGACAGAGAGCAATGGAATTACGGAACCCTAAATAAGGCAAAACGAATCCTTCACCTCATTTCGTCCCGTGAATGACGTAAGTGGTGACTATTGGATTAGATACTAGGTGGTACGACTCCTGTTCTGTCTTCAAGTCCGCCTGGGTATGTTCCAACCTCTTACCTCTTTCTGCGGTCAAATAGCAGTGCTTGAACTGCTGTATTCCGGTCTGAAGGGTAAAAGGACCCAGTACAGGCATTGATAGGCATTCCATCTTAGTCCTCAGAGATGATGACAGTGCATCTCTAGCCTTTTTTAGTTTGAAGTTGGCTGCAAGTGTCCATAGACTGCAGTAGCCACTTACCATCAACTGGACTGTTAGATCTTTTATCACTTCATTTTTATTATAAAAATTAAATTGCCAGAAAGATCACAGGACTTCCAACAGATGACGGTAAGACCGACGAAATAAAAAAAATTAAACTGACTTACAAAACTAAAAGATAGAAATAACTTCTTAAAAACTTTTTACTTCAAAACTTTTAACTTTTTATTAAAAGTTTTTGTTTACTCTTTTGAGTAGTCTAAGGAATATCACAAGTTCAAGGAAACAACTAGAATGTCGTATAAATAAGTAGGTATGTCGCAGGTTTATAGTAAAATTAGGTTTTGATCAAAAACAAAAAAGTTTTTTCGACAAAAACCTTAACATGTTTAGGTTCATGATAAAATTTAAGCTTTGGTCGCCTATGATGCGGTTCTGCGCGTCGAACTTACGCCTCACAAGACCGAGGCCCTATGATTCCATAAATAACGACGCGGCAGGGAACCACCCGACGCGTGCGTCCGCGTAGGTGGGTCTGAAGTCAGAGTGGGGCGGTACATGAAGTACCTAAGCCTCCACCTAGACAGTCGCTGGGGCTTCAAAGAACACTGCGAGCGCCTAGTCACCTGGATCGAAAGGGTAGCGGGTTCCAGTGTGCAGCGGAGGCCATACGGATCGTGCGGGGATACCGCGTAAATCCGTTTGAGGCGGCGACCATCCTGGCTCGCTTCCCACCTATGAACATTCGGGCGGACATGGACACGAGGGTACGACCCGATCCTCATCATCGCCAGAGCGGCGGGAGTGATCCAGATGAGGCGTTCGAGGGGGTTAAGCGGCAGGAACGACTTAACGCATTTGCAACGTGGCGCGCTCGTCTCTGTGAGGAGCTTTATGCGCGCAAACGCATTGTTGTGTGTTGTGAAGACTCACCTATAGACTTACACAGATAATTATCGGGCACGGGTGCTTCGGTGATTATTTGTGTAAGATCGGATGCCAAGCGACGGCGAACTGCTTCCACTGCGGTGGACGGGACCAGGCTCCGCGTCCCATACGCTCGCGGTATGTCCAGCGTGGAACCGGAAGCGGACGATCCTGGTGAACCGGATCGGACAGAACCTCTCCCTGCCAGCAGTCGTGTCGGCGATGCTGAGCGGAGATTTGGCTTGGAGGGCCGTAGCTACCTTCTGTGAATCTGTTATGATTCACAGAAGGGTGAAGGCGGATTCTGCGCAGAGACGACGTCGTCAAGGAGTTCGTCGTGGCCCTCCCCTTGATGACAGTGTTCCCCTACCAGAAACGGGGCTTACTCCGGGGTTGCGGGCGCTCAGGGTGGGGGCCCCGAACGGCTAGAGATGTAACCACCGAGGAGGACGATGTCTCTGAAGTAATCCCGAGACATCGTGATAGCACTGCGGGGATGGTGGGGGCAGAAAGAACTGCCCCCGAGACGTGCTTTAATAAAGCAAAGCGAGAGGGGCCCCGGTTGCGTTCCGAACGGAGATCCCGGGACCCCTCATATATACTGATAGTGACCGCCGTGGGGTTTTAGCCGGTAGGAATCCGGCATAACCATTTCGTTGCCCCCACAGCGGAAGGTATCCATGAGGATTTCCCCACGATAAAAAAAAGGTCCGGTTGGGTTAGGTCCCCCCCCCCGAACTTGGTCTTGGCCCGTGGCTTGGTCAACCGCAGTGAACTAAGAGGAACCCACATGGCTGGCCCCAGGTGTAGGGCCGGCCCGAGGAGGGCAATCCGAGTGGGCTTGGCGAGCCCACTTCGGATGTGTGTTGGTGAGCTGTGGCGAGAGGGGTGCCCTCTTCCCTTACCGCTGCAGCCGAGGTGGAGTCGCGGAGGAAGAGGAGTGTTGGTATGGCGATGCGCCACTCGCCCTATCCTCCGCGACTCTGACGGGGCCGCACCGTTGATGCGGTGTTGGTGGAGCTGCGGGGGGAGAGGAGTGTCGGTATTGCGAGGCGCCACTCTCCCTAACCCCCACAGCCGAATCTTGGTTGGCAGCGGAGCCTGCTGGGGTCAGGAAGGCTAGTGCTTCTGAGTACTCGCTTTTCCTGGTCCCATGGCCATTGAAGTTGGAGTCCGCGGAGGAGGTCGCGCCATGTGTTCTGGTGCGCCTTACCTGAGAAGGAGATGGGGAGGAGTAGTCCTCTCCCGAGGAGGGGCCGCTATGGGGCGGCCAGCGCTGGTAGGCCCGCGGATGTGTGCGAAAGCGTTCCCGTGACCTTGCCAATATGCGACGAAGGTGGAACACCATGAGGTTTTAGTCGGTGCGAGTCCGACATAACCAGTCCTTGTCCCTGCGAGGCGGGTATAGGTGGGCATTCCCCCATCTAAAAAAAATTGGTTCCCCAGAACGGGTTCTCGCCTTGTCGTGGCGGGCGGCTTAGTAGCCGTGGCTTGGTCACCCGCGGTGAACAAAGAGGAACCCACATGGCTAGCCCGAGGCCTGGCGAGCCCACTATAAATGTGTGATGGTGGGCTGCGGCGAGAGGGTGGCCTCTCCCCCTACCGCTGCAGCTGAAGTGAAGTCGTGAAGGAAAAGGAGTGTTGGTATGGCGATGCGCCACTCGCCCTATCCTACGCGACTCTGACGGGGCCACACCGTTAATGTGGTGGTGGTGGGGGAGAGGAGTGTCGGTATTGCGGGGCGCCGCTCTCCCTACCCTCCGTAGCGATATCTTGGTTGGCGGCGGAGCCATAGACTAGGTCTAGTGCTTCTTAATGCACATTTTTCCTGGCCCCATGGCCTTCATCCATCAGACATTCAGGCGTCCGTTACGCAGGTGAAGTTGGAGACCACGGAGGAAGGTGCGCCATCTGTTCTGGTGCGCCTTACCTGAGAAGGAGATGGATGAGTAGTAGTACTCTCCCGAGTAGGGGCTGCCATGGGGCGGCCAGCGCTGGTGGGGCGCGGATGTGTGCGAAAGTGTTCCCGTGGCCCTGCCAATATGCGACGAAGGTGGAACACCATGGGGTTTTAGTCGATGCGAGTCCAACATAACCTGTCCTTGGCCACGAGAGGCGGGTATGCGTAGGCATTTTTTTTTATAGGAGAGGGGCCAAACGAGCCTGCGGCTCACCTGATGGTAAGTGACTACCGCCGCCCATGAACAACTGCAACACCAGGAGAATTGTAGATGCGTTGCAGGCCTTTTAAAAAGGAGTAGGCTCTTTTCTTGAAGGTCCCTAAGTCGTATCGGTCCGGAAAAATTGCTGGTGGTAGTTGATTCCACAAGGAAGTTGTGCGAGGAATAAAACCTCTTGTAAATCGCACAGTGGTGGACCACCAATCATCCAGATGGTAGCTATGGTATCGCGAGTTTTGTCGCGATGTGCGATGGTGAAATTGAGCGGCTGGAATTAGTCCGAACAATTCCTCAGAGCACTCCCCTTGGCAGATGCGATAAAATACGCAACGAGATGCAACATCTCTTCGCAGTGCCAGTGAGTCAAGCAAGTCAATTTCCATGTAAAACAAAAAAGGTTGATTTTATCATAAAACTAAATCGGTCTAGACTTTTGATAAAAAAACTGGATTTTCTCAGGTTTATGATAACATAAAGTAGTCATTTTGGCTTCTTCCGGTTCTTGATCGAAAGTCTATTTTACCACCTTCAGAAATGGAATTTTGCTTCTTAATAATATGGAACCACGCCTGAAATATAACCTATTTAGTAATTACCACAAAAAAGAATCATTTAAATCGGTTCATAAACATAGAAGTTATGCTATAAAATCACTGACTTGTATATATAGAGGTCAGTGTATAAAATATATATAAAAATTAATACAGACGAATTGAGCACCTCCTCTTTTTTGAAGACAAAAAGGGCGAAACATCTGTCACAGCAATTGCCAATCTGTCTGCTAATCGTGGCGAATGGCGATTATGGTAAAACTTCTATATAACGGCAAAGGCCAATTTTCAGCAGTGGGCTTATTAGCTGATGATGGAAAAGAAATTTATCGGTGAAGAATGATTTACGTGTTTTTACAATGTAGGTATTTGGTTGCGATCTTCCAGATTAAATATTATGTTTTTATTATAAACTAGCGATTCACCCTGGCTTTACACGAGTGATTTCTGGATCTTGACAATAGCGCCACCTACCGGGTCCAATTTTTAATCTAAACCATCCAGGGACCCACTCTAACACACACGAAAAATTTCATCACAATTGGTCCAGCCGTTTTTGAGTTTTAGCGAGACTAACGGACAGCAATTGATTTTTATATACAGGGTTATTTTTCAAAGAGTAGCCAAATTTTAAACTTAAGTTCAAATATATAAATAATGATATACCGTTATTGTAATTTTTGAAAATACGAGTAAATGAGGTTTCTACTTTTATTTGAAATTATCCCAAATTGAATGTGATTTATGGGCAACAATGTTTTTGCCTACTGATCGACCCTTGCGAATGTGTGCGTGCGCAGTAAAATCAGTTAAAATAATGCATTACCATGCATTTTGATTTTATAAGATAAAAAGGTCAGAATTATTGGGATTTTTTTAATTAATTTTTCTTCACCATTTGGCTATATTACTTATTCTGAACCTTCTCTGCAAATTTGGCTGGTTATTGCAAAATAACCCTGTATAAGAGATTGTAATTAAGCAAATGGTTATGTAACTCTTCGGCGACGTGTAATGCGACATTGTTATGCCCTATTGCTTTCAAGTCTTTTGTAATTCCGATTGCTTGCAGGAGACTTATCTTCTTAATCAACCTTATCAGACCATTAAAGTTGACAGCTGAACATGGCTCTCCAGTTTTAGGAATTATATTACCTTAACCGTCACGCTTGGCAGGCTTAGGCGGATTGACGATCACAGTACCAGACGTCTCACACCTTTCACGCTGCTTCCCGTCGCCTAGCGCCTCTTATACTCATGGGACAAAGTATAGGGTAATTGATTCTCTTATACCACCTCCATGGTTTGCGTTACGTAATTATAGATTTCATGGATATGTCTCAGACTCAGACGAATACATAAGTAATATTAGCCTAATTTCTTTTTTTTTATAGAATAAGTGGATGATGTGGCCCATAGATATCTACATTTATCCTCAATTAAGAATCAAAAAGCGATGCGTTGTTACCCTTGAGGACTAAGATGGAATGCCTCTTTTCCAGTAAAAAGGGTCTCCGGTTCTCTACACTCACCATACGAAACACAGCAGCATGAAGCTGCTACTTGACGCTAGTATTCTGTGAGAGTGTGGTCCTACCCCGGTCGAGCCGACCAATTCGTGCTACAACCATAATATAGCTGCAGCGTGGCTCTACCACGTTTATCATTTTAATAAGGAGAAGGTGTATCATTTTTAATTAAATGTTACCTAAATCGTAAAAGCCAATTTAATTTTCGCGCTGTGTGTATACCCAGTCAATTAAACAATTTGTTTTACTATAATTACTTTTTCTCACGAAGTAAGTCGTTGCCTCATTGAAAATATTTTTATTCATTTTTTCGGGTCTGTAAAATAAAAATAGTTTTAATTAAAACTTCATTCGAAAATAGTTTTTTATTAGCATTCTTGCAGTTAGCCGCAGCTTGTCAAATCAAATATCTTCGTTTATTTTTCGTAGTTCCATTGTTTATTAAATGTGGAAATCGATAATTTTGGACGTTGAGTGCATCGTTTGCAACAAATCGTTGCAAAAGATAAATCACGTTCCACCTAAAGTGCCGCTGAAAATGAGAAAATTTACTAATCGTCGATCGAGAACCCCTAACTGGTCACTTGATGAGAAACAATTTCTTCTAGAGTTAATTAAGCAACGCAAAGAGGTAATCGTTACCAAAAATAACAACGGGCCTAAACATTCTGAAGAAAAAGATGTAGTTTGGAATGAAATTTTAAGAGAACTAGCTGCTAAGTTCGGTAATAAGTTTTCGGAGAGCTCAATAAAAAAGGTCAAAACACAGTGGCAAAATATGAAACGTATTGCACGCGAAGAAATATCGCAAAGCGGATTGGATGTACAAAAGTATACACGACAATCACTAGAGGTATGCAATATTATAGAATTAGTGAAAGATGAAGAAATAAAAAATGATAATAAGAACTTCAATGAAACAATACTTAGTACTAATGTTGAAATTAAGGCAGAAACTGTAGATGAGTAAGTATATTTTATGGTATTTTTTTGAAAGTTATTTCTACCCATTTTTAAATATTTAGATTTTAATGTTTAGTTATTAATGTATTACTGTAGCTATACATATAGATACACATTTAAAACTTTCTAAGCTAAAATAAAAATTTGTAATTAAAAATATAGTAAATAATATACCAAATAAAACTAAAATTTGAACTAGTACCTACTACATTTTTTATCCAACAAAATAGTGATATAATTTTAAAACAATATCACTATTCAGTGATAATCAGTTCTTGGCTACAACTGTGATCCAATATACTTCTTACAGGGAAATTATTCAGCCTGGTTGTAGTGGCCTTAATGGCTTTGATTCATTTGACCAAGATAGACAAAATATTATAAATGACACTAATATTCTTAAATCATCATCATCTGTTTCTGAACAAATATCTCAAACTATTGACCAAGAAAATACTGAAATAAACCAAGAAAACAAGGACAACACCAAGAAAAATGCTTGTGTTATGACTGATATGGTTATTGTGGATGGATTTAACATCAATCCATTTCATAAAGAACTTCAAGAATTTTTCAAGTAAGTAATTACACAAGTTTATAGCAGTGTTGAAAAAAAAGTTGAGGCTGTTGAATTGAGTTAATAATCAATTATATTAACTAAAAATTCTAATACAAAATTCATATCATGCCCAATAGTTTAACAGATGGTGAAATGGTGTGTCCGTCCCATAAATTTATTATACTACCGGTCCGTCCATTATGTTTTATATTAAATAAAATTACATTTTATATGTACCTACTTATTACATTCATAGATATTCTAATACTGAAAAGCTGCTGAAACTGGAGACTTTGAAAGAGGAACGTCAAGTTGTAAAGGCAATGAGGGAAGCAGCAGAATTAAATAAAATCACAGCAGAGCAAAAGCTTAAGCATGTTTTATGGGTACAAAAATGTGAAATGTCGTAAGTGTTTTAATTATTACAGTTTTTATAGTATTATTAAGTTTGAATAATTTCTCCTATTACTTTTTAACAGAACCAAATTTATAAAAGTAAATCCAACTTTTATACTGGATAAATTTTAAACTAGTGGGACCATCAATAACCACATATTACCTATATAAGCTTGTGGTTACCATCGTACATATAACTCAATGGTGGTTCATCATCATCACCATCATTACAGCCCCTCACAAGTCCACTGCTGAACATAGGCCTCCCCCAAGAAATGCCACAAAGCACGGTCCCAAGCCACCTGCATCCATTGACTTCCTGCATGTCTTACCAGGTTGTCACTCAGTGGGGGGACGCCCTACACTTCACTTGCCGGTACGAGGCTACCACTCGAGAACCTTTCTTCCCCATCGGTTGTCGGTTCTTCGAGCTATATGGCCGGCCCATTGCCACCTCAGCATACTAATTCTTTGGGCTATGTCGGTGACTCTGGTTCTACTGCGGATATCCTTGTTTTTAAGTCTATCACGCAAAGAGACACCGAACATAGCCCTCTTCATAGCTCGCTGAGAGACTTTGAGCTTCCTCATACGGCCAGCAGTGAAGGAACACGTCTCAGTTCCATAGGTCATCACTGGCAACACGCATTGGTTGTATAATCTAGTTTTAAGGTTTTGAGGTATGTCTGACGAGATGTGTCGTAATCCCCGAACGCCGCCCAGATGAGTTAAATCCGTCGATTGACCTCTCGGTCAAAGTTGGACTTACCTAGTCAGACTAGTTGTCCCAGGTAAACATATTCGTCAACAACTTCGAGCTTAGTGCTCCCAACAACTACTACCATGGACGTTAAACATGATTTTTGTTTTGTCCATGTTCATCTTAAGTCCTAACCGTTGGGAGACACTATTGAGGTCATTGAGCATAGTGCTTAGGTCCTCCAGCGATTCTGCCATAAGGACTATATCGTCGGCAAATCGAAGGTGAGTGATGTACTCGCCATTGACGTTAATACCGTATCCTTTCCAGTCCAGTAGCTTGGAAACGTCTTCCAACGCAGCCAATGGTGGTTACCTAGTACAAATTCATTCTTTATTTGAAAGTATTATACCTACTTTTAATGAATAATAAGTTACCTACATTAAGATCCTGATTTTGCTTAGATAGGTACCTAGATAAACATTTCGATTTAGAATTATGCCATTTGCTGCATGTGTAACATAATCAATGCAAGCAAGTGCTTAATCAATGCATTGATTTCATCTGGGTCGCAAATCTTAAATCTTACTATTATCAATTCATAAAAAATTACATAATTATTTTATTAAAAAATGTTAATTATATTTTTTTTTTGGAGTTTATGGCCTGGTATCTAGACCTTTAGGCCAAAATGTTAATTGTATTTTCTTTTTTTGGAGTATATGGCCTGGTATCTAGACCTTTAGGCCAAGTCTTAGGTATTTTTATTCGGTTTATTATAATTGTTTATTTATCCTTCATAGTACATTGCTTTACAATATGTTGATGCGTCACATTGTGCAGCCCTTGGGAGATTTTGACGGCAACTTGAGTCAGCAGACAGCTGACAGTTGGCGATGGTATCTCAAGGCGCCTAAGCAGATAGACACCTTATCTTGAGAATCACATCACCATCAGAGCACTTGTTTCACCGTTTCCACTAATAGTTCACATGCGCAGACACTTAATACACAAAATCGCACCACTTTTACACATCAAAATCTACTTCAAACCATTATTCAAACAATAATACAGGAGCAGCAAACCGCCGCCGATCAAGTTCCCGCTAAAACTCCATGTTAATTGTGTACTAGCCAGGAATGTTGCCATCATAGCCTGACTGCCTGACCTGTGACTGAAAGTTATGTTGGTAATTTGGCATGCTTGAAAATTCACATTTTATACAAAAACTAAAAATTACAGTGATAATTCTTTATTTGATTTATCATAAATAATTAAATATTAATCAATTATTTCAAAACAATACTAAAAAAAGCAAGCGTTTGATGATTATTTATGGTTTTTAAATAAGCTATTTCTTACATCTAAAAAAAATAATATATTTTAAAACTTTGGGCTCTAAATGCAAGTTAATAGAAAATAGAATGATTATTTTATGATAATTACATAGTTTATACATAACTATACATCTCTTTACGTGACTACTGACTTTACAAAATCAATGAAAACCATAAACGCGGGAATATTATAATTTGTCAATACCGAAGTTGTGTCAAACTAGGTTTGTAAAGAAATCAATATAATTTTTCAAAACTGACTGAAAGAAGATAATTTTCAAAAAGTTTAGAAATGTGACTAAAACTTTTTCTTGTAATATGTAAGAAAATTTCTTAATCACACTTCTATTGTTTAAAAAATATATTTATTCCATACAAGGGTTGATAAAAAGTTTATTAAAATGTAAGAAATCTAACCTTCTGGCTACACTGAAACTAATTACCATTTCATTTTTAAATATTGACAAGGGCAAAGGAATCTACGCCGATACAGCCTATTCTTGATGTAATTATCGTTCATAAAGTTTTTCACAATAGGATGATATATCACGTTGCCGAGTTTGGGGAGATTTTGGTGACGCTTATTATGCTAAGATATTTAGGACCCTATATCAGTATTTAAAATTCATACTGAAAATCATAATCGATTTTGATCGATTATCTTGAAACCGCCGAAACCAATGCAAACTGGTAGCACTAACTCATAGAAGCACCTCATAGACTCGTAGAGGAACACGGGCACCGGAGTAGCCATAACTCAAATTTGCAGCCTAGTAGTAGTAAAAAGTTTGTTTGGGTGCGTTTAACTAAGTATTTATGTAGTTCCATTCTTATCAAAATTTTAAAAAACTAGTCTCAATTCTTATTTAATGTGTCTAAGTCTAAGATCGAATAACGGAATCGTTCCATTGTTTAAAATAGATTAAAATAATCGATTTTGTAGACCTATCAATTCATCTATTTTGGATATTCCATTCGTTCTTGCGCTTTAAAGAAAATCGAAGTAAGTTACAACTTGATGGCAAGTGCAGTTGGACGACAATAGCACATGACTGCTTTTGTTGCTTAATGTTCTGTCGATTAATACAACATTTTAAAATATATCGAAATTGATACGAATTCGATACTCTAAAATAAATATCGATATTTCGCGATTAAAAATATCAACGATATATATCGATTAATTTATTAGAATATATCGATATTTCGATATATCGATATTTTTTACCTAAGCCTAGCAATTTGCAACACTCGAAGAATGTCATAATCACGTCATCGAAATTTCGAAATAAAAGAGAAGAAAGAAATTCTTCTGATCTAATAATTTTTAAAAGTATATAAATATAAAATCATGAGCTTTATTGCCAGAACAAGAACTTCTTTAATGCCTGCAATTGCCAATTTAAGGTACTTTATTTTATTACCGGCATACTAGATTACGCAATCGAATTTTAGCGGAGCCAAAATTAATTTGTTTTAAAACTTATCATTATAGTAATTATGTACATGTAAAATGTTTATAAAATAATCATTGTGGTCGAGTGTTAAAACTTTTAACCTATTACATATTTCCGAAATTTTGTTAGCTAATCCATATCTACGGTTTCTTGTGACGCATTAACATTCTCCTTCAAATAAATTTAGGTACTTTATATTATCGAAAATTGTAATTTCAGTTATGCGTCGTTTCAGATATGAAAGCTTGAGAACTTACAGCTTTTTTGCCTCATCTTCTATGTTTGTATTTAAAGATATTATTCATAGATTCACACATAAATTAATTGTATATTCAGTACATAATAAATTCTCATACATATTGTGTACGTGAATACATAATAAGTATCTAAATACTGAATATTACAAGTAACAGAAATATCTAGACCAGACTAGATATGATGTAATAGAGTGCAATTTGGCTCTAAGGGGTTTAAACTGTTTTAATATTACTGACTTGCAGATAAAAACACCATACATCATCTTCTGTACTCACCAGACCTAGCCCTAACCTTTTATAAGTTTTTTTGCTATTTGAACATTTTTCGACAAAAAATTCTTAAGAAGCGGTACAAAATGCCTTCAAGGATTTTGAAGAGTTCTATTGCAAAGGCATAAATAATCTTCCCTTGAAATGGCAAAAATGTGTAGAAAATGAGGACAAATATGTACTTTGATTAAATAAGTATATTTTGCTTTCATAAAAGTATAAAATTGTCAGAAAAAATATCAGATCAAAGTCTCTCAGATAAAAGTCTCTAAATGCCAATCTTGTGAAGTTCAACGCCTGCAAAACACAAGCGTGTCTCTTCACTGCAAAAAGGAGCCAGCTCAACTTCGTTCCTTCTTTCTGAAATGTATCACAGGAACACACCGACCGCCTTCAGTAGTTGGGGGTTGAGATATCCTCAAACCTGAACTTCGGGAGGTTCATTGAGTTTAAGGCCAAAGCACCTGCAAGGAAGCTAGGCCTTGCAAAGGTACGGCAGTACTTCATGCCACGACAGTTGCTCACTCTTTATAAAGTGCAAGTCCGCAGTCATGAAGTATTGCCGCCATATATGGGCTCAATGTAAAGGCACGCCAGTCCCCACCCTTTTGTTGTTGACTTACCACGCATTTGAACCAAATGTCTTTCTACATTTTTCGTCATGCGTACAGCAAAGTAGTGGAATAAGTTGCCAGCCTCTGTCTTTCCTTTGTTAAGCCAGCATTGTCTTCAAGACTAGAGAGCTTTTGTTAAGTTAGTGCGCTTCACCATCTTAGGCTACAACACTTACCATCAGTTGGGATTATAGTTAAGCGCTGGCTTAGAATAGTAAAAAAAGTATTTGAATTTTTCAATATAAAATGGCAATTTCATACTTTAACCCCTATTATTATATTCACATACAAGGTACTGTCTTTTATATTGTAACTCTTCTGACATGACTTTGTTATTTTAGAGTTGTCTTCTTGTGACAAATAATTCTTACAAAGCAAACAAAAGTCAGGGACACACATTGGGGACGACGCGACATGCGTGGTCCGGGCAGCACGGGACACCCTGATATGCCTCTGATTTTTTTTTATAGAATAATTTTGACAAACAAGCACATAGTCCACCTGATGGTAAGTGAATGCTGTGGCCCATAGACACCTACATTTATATTCAATTGAGAATCAAAATACAGATGTGTTGTCACTCCTGAGGACTAAGATGGAATGCCTTGTTTCCAGTAAAAAGGGTTTCCGGTTCTCTACGACCCATTCATGCTACAACCATAAAATAGCTGCAGCATGGCTCTACCACGTATAAAAATTTGTTGATTTATCTCAGTTCCTTGTGCCTAAACTAGTTGTGTGCCATTAATTAATATGTGGTAGAGCCATGCTGCAGCTATACTAATAGTTTAGTTGTAGCACGAATGGTTGGCAAGTTATATTTTAATAATAATATTAGCAATGAATATTTGGTTCATTTCGTTCGTCCCAATGTCATAGCATTTCATATGTAAGGACCTAATATTATATTGGTGGATATTTATCGTGATATATATCTTGATATTTATGGCTTTACATATGTCCAATTTCTTTGCAGTTCATTAATAATAGTTTAAAATAAAAAAAGATGGTTATTTTTTTGTTGCATTGCTGTATAAATTCTTCTTCTGATTTTTTGACCATAAAAGTGCATGGCTAGAGATGGGTCTCTCCCATTGTAGGTAGGATATTAAGGTAAGTCCTTCCTACAATGTTACATTTGGAAGATGGATTGACATTTGAGTGCAAACGTCTCCTAGCATTGATGCTGCTGCCCATCACTGTACTTTGTGGCTTTTTCCATAGTTGCCTCTATCTTGTAATACTCACATGACGAAAAGGGGATGGAATCACTGCCACCACATGGCAACTATGAAACTATGATGTAAATCACTAGTAAATAATTGTAATGAACAGTCTTGCACACAGTCTCGATGAATTCCAGCATTCCAAACACTAATGACTGCATAACCCTTTCAGAACTGAGAGGCCTGTGCCCAGCTGTGGGATGGTATATAGGTTATAACTTAAAAGAAGTTTTATGGGTTTCCATTGTTTATTTATTTATATGTATAGTTGAATTATGCAAGAAAGAGTTTATTTAATAATCCTTAATAATAATAGTTTTTTTTAAAAATTGGTTGATCATTTTATTAATATAAAAATATATTATTAAATTATATTTTTGTAATGAAGACCAATATTGTGAAAATAAACAAAATTGAAAAAAAAGGAAATATTTGAAAATACAGTGTAAACTCTATATAACTACACTCGGGGGACTGAATATTTTGACGTTATAGAGAGTTCTCGTTAAATGGAATGAAGAACAATCTGTATTAGAAAAAGAAAAAGTTTATTTCAGACCAGTGTTAGTAATTACATAAAAACAATTGTTATTTGAACGCTATCGCGCGTAATCTGTTATTTTCGTCTGACGTCTTTTGCTGCACCAGTAATTGTGTTGTATTTTTTTATTTATTTTATTCATATCTTGCGATATTGAGTCAACTTGGTGATAAAGAAAGTACTTTTCCAATAATTTTGCTGCTTCAAGAGCTTCTTTAATGCTCGGCGGAGGCACAGGCTTATCTTCTTCATCTCCTTGTTCTTGATCCTCAGTTTTTCTTACCGAATCCAAAATTTCTTTGTCTGTGAGTAAAGCCGTTGTAAGCAGGCAGTCGTCTACTTTGATGTAGGTTTGAAGATTTTCTGTAAATTTTTCTGCCATGTTGAATTGTTGAATCCACTCAGTTAATGGAAGGTCGTCGTCGCTATCAAACTCCGGTTCCGTTTCCACCTCATCACTCATAGAATTTGTACAAAGTCCAGCATGTCGAAAAGAGTGCTGTATAGTTATGGGTGTCACTTGTTCCCAGGCTTTAGATAAAAAATTTACTGCATGAAGCAGATCTTAATAGAATTTTACCATCAGATTCGACTAGCTCCATCAATAATTTCCTTCTGTAGTGACCCTTGAGGCTTTTAATCACGCTTTGATCCATTGGCTGCAAGACACTAGTCGTATTTGGAGGAAGATTTCTTCCTCCAAATACGACTCTATGTTTTGAAGGTTTGATATAAGAGGGTGGGCAGGGCAGTTGTCAACAAGAAGTAAAAAATTTCGTCCCTTTAATTCTGCATCCCACTTTCGCAATTCTTCTTCAAAAGTTGACTGGTCATCCAAGCTAATTTATTAGCTGTATACGTCACTGGCAATTTTTTAATGTTCTTAAAACACCGCGGATTTTTCGATTTGCCTATTACCATCAGCTTTTTTTTCTGTGCCATCCATATTAGCAGCCACAAGCACTGTAATACGCTCCTTGGAGAGCTTTCGTCCTACACACTTTTCCCCTTTAAATTTCAAAGTTTTATCTGGGGTCAACTTATAGAAAATTCCTGCTTCATCAGCATTAAAAATATCACTTGGGGCGTATTTTTCTGTCAATTTTGACCACACTATTAATCCAGTCGTGAGTAACATTTGTATCAACACTTCGTGCTTCTCCACTAATTGTACCATAGTTGATATGATTACGTTGTTTAAATTTTCCGAGCCATCCTTCTGATGATTTGAAAGAAGTTAAACCAAAGTTCTTCAGCAAACTTCTCCGCCTTAGCTTTTACGATCGGCCCCGAGATAGGCATATTATTCTGGCGCTTTCGGTGAAACCATGATAGTACAGCTTGATCCAAATCTTCGTATTTAGGTTTCTTTAATTTTTTGGAAGATTTTCCATCCTCCTCTGCCTGTAGAATTTTTTCTTTATTTAATTCTATATTGTGGATTTTACACAGCTGTGCAGTTTTTACTAATTTTTGCAACTTAAAAAGTACTTTTTATTATTTAATTGTTGTCGTTATTGAGAGTGGGTGTAATGCTATATAGAGTGTATCATTGTATGGAAGACAAGCTAAACCAACCAAAGCCGAGTGGATGTATCAAAAATCAGATTTTTTCGAATCCTGTTTGAATAATTAACCGGAAAAAAGGAGACGAGATTAGAGAATAGTATTATATCATAATATTAGAGAATAGATTAAAATAAGAATGCTTGCAAACTATAACCTTATTTTAAATGATAGGTGTTAACCTATTTACAGAATGTATTCTGGTGTACCTGGATCTGGAGCTGGTAAAGGTGGTGGTGGTGGTGGTTCTATCCGTGAAGCTGGTGGCAGTTTTGGCAAAATGGAGGCTGTAAGAGAAGATGAATACTTTTATAAAAAGGTTTGTTAAAACCGTTCACCATATTAATATAAATTTATAGAAGAAATAATTCTCCACAATATCACAGTACAGTTTTCTACATTTTTATCTGTAGTACAAAATCTTATTCTTTCCAGATAACAAGTTTAATTTTTTTTTTATAGAAATGAGCACACAGTCCACCTGATAGATAGTAAGTGGATACTGTGGCCCATAGATCTACATTTATCTTCGATTAAGATGAATCAAAATGCAGATGCGTTGTCAACACTTAGGATTTAGGTATTAATGCCTCCTATCCATTAAAAAGGTTTCCAGTTCTCTACACTTATCATACATAAAATGAAACCTAGCAGAATCAAACTGCTATTTCACGATGGTATTCTGTGAGAGTGTGGTTCTTCCTTCGTTGAACCGACAACCATAATATAGCTAAAGTACGGCCAACTAGCAGCAAAACGAAAGGTCATTTACCTTAAAAACGACTGTGGAGTTGACAATCTATTATCTCTTTCCATCTTGTGTATTTGTCGTAATGTCTCGTCTTCCCGGCAAAAATATGTCAGGGTCAAGACGGGTTCGCCAACATTCGGGAGGCCATTTTAGTAATAATAGTGATTCATTCCGTTACGGAACGCGCTCGTGGTGATACAAGTTATTTGTTAAAATTTTTGTTATTTTTTGTTGTTTATTTAATTATTGTTATTTTGTTTTGTTGATAATTGCTTTTTATTAAGAGTGGCTATTGATGGAGCCACAACCAAGTACGTCGAGAGATAAATCAACAGATTTTACTTCTCCGAAAAAGAAACGTCTAAAGGTATGTATAGGAATAGGATATATATGAATGTTGTTTAGTAGTTTTAATTAAAACTTCTTGGTTCGGAGTGTACTTTAAAGTTATCTTAAAGTTATTTAAAAAAAAAACAGCAACTGTAATAATAAAACTTTTCTTAATATATTAAAGATGCATGTAAGTAAAGTATGTATATCATTTTAATTTAATTTTTAATTTTAGGTAACTAGTTTTACTGTGAATGAACAAAATATGGTTATTAATACCTTGTAGGTATTAATAACCATCGCATCCGATGAGACCTGCTGTGGTCTGTTGTCGCCCGTCCGATCCATCGGGAGTCGGTAAGTTCAAAGGCGCGGCGCGACGGTGCCTGTCGCGGCCTGTACGGGCGCGTCTGTGGTGTCGGTTGCAATCGTTCATTTCAACTGCGGCGGCGCCTGCGCGTACACGCTCATGATGGAGTGGACGAACGAGCTGATATTCGAGTTTTTAACTCTTTATGAAAATGAACCAGCGCTTTGGAATAGTTCGTCGCCTCAACATAAAAACAAGAACGGTGCCAATGATACGTGGTTACGCATAAAAACTATTTTAAAAGATGAAACTTTCCCTATCACGGAGTTAAAAAAGAAAATTTACTGTCTACCTACGGAAAGGTGAAAGCTAAAATCAAGGAGTCAATGAAAAGGTCGACAGGCCGCACCAGGCCGGCACACGCCGTGGGAATGCTCAGTACGGGCCGCGACAGGCCCATTCAGGCGGGGCAACGCCTGGCGCGGCCTGTCGCCTGGCGGGCCGTGGGACCCCACCTTTAGGTATCGGCGTTGCATCTGTATATAGAATCCTCAAGGACTATAAAGAACACGGCGAAATTTCTTCTCTTGTCGTCACCAAACCTAGACCAAAGTTTAGTGACAAAATTGATGATTTTACTAAATCAGCCATACGCAAAAAAGTACATGCTTTCTTTATTAAAGGCGAACTTCCTACAGTGAAAAAAGTACTTTCAGATATTAATGAAGACGATACTCTACCAAATTTCAAAAGGACTACTTTCCAAAAAATATTAAAACATTTAAAGTTTAAGTATATAAAGAGGCAAAGAAATAATGCACTGATAGATAGAGATGATATTGTATTGTGGCGACGAAAATACTTACATAAAATTAAGAAGTACAGAGAGGAGAATCGGCGTATTTTTTATATGGATGAAACATGGGTGAACGCAGGTCAGTCATTTTTTTTAAGTTACACTAGTGCGTAGAGAGTTTCTATATTCATTAGAAATCCTTCGGCGCATAATCAAAACCAAGTATTTCTGCCTGAAAGATTGTGTAAGATTATTATTTGTAGAATTGGCTATTTTTTATTGTATCCTGTATGTTATTTTCAGGTCACACCATTAATAAAACTTGGGTTGACACCAAAATAAAATCAAAACGGCAAGCGTTTTTAGAAGGTCTGAGTACAGGTGCGAAGAATCCTACCTCAAAGGGCCGGCGACTAATCGTAGTCCACATTGGAAATGAGGATGGTTTTGTGGAAGATGGTAGCTGGGTGTTTGAATCCAAAGGCACTAGTGATTATCACGAATCAATGGATGCTGCACATTTTGAAAGCTGGTTTGAGAAGATATTGCCCAAATTAGGCGAGAATGCAGTTGTCGTCATGGATAACGCGCCTTAGCACTCAAGGCGACAGGAAAAAACACCCAGCTCAACATGGTTGAAGGCTAACATTCAGCAGTGACTATGTGACAAAAATATTAATTTCGATGAAAAGGAAATAAAAATACAATTATTAAATAAAGTAAAGATGGTGAAGGACCAATATCAATTATACGTCGTATACGAATTAGCAAAGAAATACGGCGTCGAGGTACTAATAATTCCCCCTTATCATTGTGAATTAAACCCCATTGAGTTGATTTGGGCTGATGTAAAGGGGCACGTAGCTAGAAACAATACTACGTTTAAATTTGAAAAAGTTAAGGCATTATTAAGTGATGGTATGGCGAAAGTCACGCCTGATCGATGGAAGAAATGTGTGGAGCATGTTCAAAAAGAAGAAGATAAGTTTTTCGAACTTGATTTTATTGTAGATGACGTGACGGATAAATTTATTATACGTGTTACAGACTTTGATTCTGACTCTAAACACTCAGATGAATCGGCGTCTGACTGAATAAACAATGATTTCCTCAAAAAAAAAAAATATTTTTATCCTTATTTCCATAAACATAACATAACATATAATCAGTCCTGTATCCCCTAAGGGGTAGGCAGAGATATTAACACCCACCTTTTGCCTGATATATATAACTCCCTATGGCACACAGTTGTTAGGCAAGCGATATTCAGAAACATTATTATTATTCTCGTTATTTAATTTAAATCTACATTATACAATAATTCAAATACAATAAATCAAAAATTTTATAAATTATAACAAAATTTATAAAAGTTTATTTTTGTTTTGCTAGACATTTTTTAAAACTATATTGTCTACTTAAACATACAACGTGTTACAAAATACCCCGTAAAAAATATAATTAATTATCAAAGCCAAAAAATTTGTCAACCCTAGTAAGCTGTCATGTCAGGGAACCAGATTATTTATTTAACAGAAAGGCCTACGTACCTATTTTACCTAATAATTGTCTACTTTAATAGTGTTTCTATTTTTCATTCATAAATGTTTGCTACCTCAATACAAGGATGTCATTATACTCGAGTACTGTTGTTGTTATAATCGATATCCTACAACTGTTTCGAGTTTTTTGCAAAATAACAATGCTTTCTAACTCGGAATATTACGATATGATGTTATGCGTAGGCCATGAAGATAGCGATTTAAATCGTGCTCGCGAACTGTATCGGCAAGGATTTATCGATGGTAGACCCCCCACTGAACAGCGACGGCTGCCTTCGTACCAGTGTGTTCTAAACATGTCAAGACGACTACATTCCACCGGCTCTTTTCATCGGTCTACTGGAAGTGGACGTCCAAGCACAGTTGACGCCAGACAGGCTGAATTAGTTTTAAAGCATTTTGAAAAAGAGCCGACCACAAGTACGAGGCGAGCCGGAACAAGATTCGGTATAAACCATGTTGCAGTTTGGCGAAATCTTCGTGACGACAGTCGTCACCCTTATCACTATCGCCGTACACAGGAACTAATACCCTCCGATTTTGCACCCAGGAGGAACTTCTGCGAGTGGTACCTCAGGCAGTTAGAGGAAAACCCTAGTTACGTAAACTATATTCTTTGGACGGACGAGGCAACATTCACGAGGTCAGGACTTTCAAATATACATAACGATCACGTTTGGGCTCGCGTGAATCCACATGCTTCACGGCAGGGCAAATTCCAACACCAGTGGCGGCTGAATGTGTGGGCTGGTCTTTATGACGGGCATGTCATCGGTCCCGTCATTACAACTATCTAACGTTTTTACAAACGGAATTCGAAGAGGCGATTGACGACTTTCCTGTGGCTGACTAGGATTACTTTGAGAACCAAAGAAACATGGTGTTTCAGCATGATGGAGCTCCGGCACATTTTGCTCGCAATGTACGAGAACATCTTAACGTTCGCTTTCCGCGAGGATGGATCGGCCGCGGGGGACCGTTGCTATGGCCTGCTCGTTCTCCGGACCTCACACCCTTGGACTTCTTTTTGTGGGGTTATGTGAAGGACAGAGTGTATTTCTCCGATTGCCCAATGTTTGCCGAGATGGAACAGCTTGTTAGATCGTTTTTCGCATCAATAACATCGACGATGGTGCGAAATGCCACACAAGCCATATCCCGACGAGCGAGGTTGTGTATTGAGCAAGGCGGAGCACTCTTTGAGCCGTTTCTGTAAATTTGACGTTTATTATGAAAAAATAAGTGTTCGTTTAGGTTGTTTCGTTAGGTTAGGTCTTTTAAAATTTTTGTCGTTCCGCGAATTAGGTAGAAATGTAGGTACATTCTGCGTAGTTTAGTCTTTAATTTTACTGAAATAAGGTTTGCACATCGGTGAAAATAATAATATATTTTTATTTTTTTGGGGTTTGTTAACAGCGTTAATACGATTCTTAAATATTGTGAATGGACTCGTTATAAGGCCCCATTTAACCTCCTTTCGGCTTTACGGGTAGTTTTGTAACACCCAGTATAATCTAAAAGTTAAAAAAATATCAAAAAGTTACGCACCCCTGCTATTCCTAATAACCTTGCATTGGTTTTATTTACATTTGATATCGCTTCTCGTTGGCCGTACTTTACAATATAACTCTACCAAGTACTTATTTTTCTGTTTTTATTCACCACTATATTGTAGCAAAGACAATAAATAATGTTTATTATTAAAGTTGATGGATTTTAACTAATATGTCATGTGGTGGCGGGGTAAGAATATCCATTATTTTGTCCAGTAGGCTGGCGTAAGAGTTTGACTATTGGAAATCCCAGAAAGCTCTAACAGCTTTTAATAGATTGCGGTAAAATTATCGCGTTTACGCCAGATGTAAAACGCTTAGACCGGCGACGTGGAGCAGTGTCTTAGATGCGAGAGGTGCTTACAACAATTGGTGAACACTGTATTCTATTATATATGTATACATAAAATTGAAGTCTGTCTGCAATATCGAAATAACTGGCTTCTATTAAGCTCAGGGCGAATTTTTAATTTTTTTGTCTGTCTGTCTGTCCGTCTGTCCAGGTTATTCTTCAGAATGGCTGAACTGATACTGATGAAACTTCACAAACAGGTAGATAGTTCTGCCGGGAGTGGTAGTCTATATTTTATCCGAAAAACATGCAATATTTATTTTTGAAATGAAAACACTGATAAAAAATTGTTTTTTGGTGATTATCTTATATCATAAACTTTAAGAGATATACTTCATGAAACGTTTCGCGACATAACTTTTGTGGTTTGTAAACCGCAAAAGTTTGTTCTAAATTTATTATTTTACAAAAAAAAAGGTCCTTGCACTTATATCTTCTATTTCTTAGTTTTGATACAAAATCTATCTTTAACCTTTTTATAATTCAACACCATTTTTCAATAAAACTAGGGTACATAATCCTTTGCACGTGATGTTAATAGTTCATTAATTTTTATTTTAAACCTTTTTCGATATACATAGCACAAAGCGCCACGCTTGTAATATAGTAGGCAGAGTTCAAAGAATCGCACATAGTTTTCGAGAAAATAGCCAAAAATTGAGCTTAAAGAGGTTTTTCTAAAATTGGGCTACTTGTCCAAATACTACTATTATAGGTCTGAATTTTTTTCTTGTAACTTCTACTTGGATGAAGTCGCGGGTAAAAGCTAGTTTTTTTAATACTAAATTTTTTTATTATATTTCTGACGGTTGACACAGGTACACTCGCTGAACTCATTCATAGTATTATGGTATTATATTTTCATTATCTCGTCAATTTTATTTGAAACATTTTCCCATATCGCCACAGCGTCACGCCTGTAAGATAGTAGGCAGAGTTCGAAGATTCGCACATACCTTTTAAGAAAATAGCAAAAAAAAAAATAAGTTTAAAGAGCTTTTTCATATGTGAACTACTTGCCCAAAGACTACTACTATATATCTGAATTTTTTTCATAACACTGAAATTAATTTTCATAAGGTTTCTGTTGACACAGGTATACTATCTGGACTCTTCCATAGTACAGTAAAACTCGCTTAATACGGTCACGTTTAATACGATTTCTCGCATAATACGACATTTTATATCAGTCCCAAATTGAGGCATGTTTTTTTTTTTCATGTTTTCATACATTTTTAACACGCTTAATACGATTCTTCATCCCGTCTAATGCGCCATCTGTGCAACACCCGAGCCGAGCCGAGTAGCACGCATAATTCTCTTCATTGATAACTGCCCCGCTCACCCTAAAGATGTTGGGCTAAAACATCAAGCTTGTTTTCTTACCTCCGAATGCGACAAGCAAGTTGCAACCGATGGATCAGGGCATTATAAAAGGCTATAAACAAGGCTAAAAAACACGATTGATACATCGCTATCTTAAAGAAATGGAAGACCCTGACAGCAAACGACCCTTGACTGTGCATGATGCGATCCTTAACATTGCAGCGGCATGGCAAGCAATTAAGCCTGAAACCGTACAAAATTGTTTCAAGAAAGCAAGTTTCCGAAATAACAAGATGACGTCGTGTTGGAACAACCCGCGATACTACAGGGTTTTCCTGGATATTCTTCCATCGATGACAATGTTGCACCCTACGAGACCCGTTCAATCGAAGATCTTATTGAAGATGTGAACAACACCCAAAAAGAGGCCCTAAGTGATGACGATGAAGATGAAGGAGAGTCAATTCCGATTTTGTCAAACGCAGAGGCATTATCAGCAGTAAGCCACTTAAGGCGCTATGTATCTTATTTCGGGGAAAGTGAAGACGTACTGCAAAAGTTAAGTTATATTGAAAGTCTTGTCATTACTAATGCATCAAAATCTCTTTGTCAAACCAAAATATGAATATAAAGTATGACGTAACGTATTTAAATACATATGTATAATATTATACATATGTATATGTATTTAAATACGTAGGTATAATTTATACCTTTCTAACAAATTTATAAATATAATTTAATACTTAGACAAAATTTGTAAATGATATGTTTTATTTTCCCTATCCCGCATAATACGCTTTCCGCTGAAGTCGCGATTTTGGCTGGGTCCCTTCAAACTCGTCTTAAGCGAGTTTTACTGTATTAAGTTTTCATTATCGAAATTAATTTTGACTGGAACACAGCAGTTCTCGCCCTGCTGCTTGATGGCTAAAATAGGTAAGAAGATGGTATCTCCACAGGACTATTACAGACATGTATTTTGCACATTGTGCACAGACATTTACGTACTATGTAAGATTTTACTTGAGCACCCTGCTGAGCGACAACACCTCTTGTTATGTTAGTTGAGTTTTACTTAAATTCCTTTATCATTTTTAGGTACATTAGATATTTTACATTTTAATATTAATTTGTTAATAATTTTGTGTTTCCAGCAAAGGGAGCAACTTGCTGATATAAAAAAAGTCTTAAATCAAGAAATAGCTTTCCATGAAGACCAGATCAAGCGCCATGAAGATGCTATCAGGCGCCACAAAGAAAAGATGGCGAATATGGATGACAAATAAATTTGTTATCTGATTATATGAAACAAATAAATAAATCGCTATTGAAGATCATTTTAATATTAAACTGTAGCCTAACAAATTAAGGCTTCTTCATAATATGTAACATTTAATTTTTTCGCGTTTATTTTCTTTAGGTACTTACCGTTGAGGTTATAACAACAAATATATGTTTGTAGTGAAATATTTTATTTTTATTTTTTATGATTAATTCAATTAAAGATAAGATTTTAAAACAAATGTGATGGACATCAGATATTACAGATTAATAACAACCTGGGAACAAGGATTGTAAGGTAACATACTTGATTTAGAGCCGTGGTAGCTCAGATGGTTAGCGCTCGCTGTAAGTTTCACAGTACAGTTGGCTGTGGTATCCCCGCCGGCACCAATGAAATTATTAATTGTAATTTTAAGTGCTGATTTACCACGTGCTCGGCGGTGAACGAAAACATCGTGAGGAAACCTGCATGTCTGAGAAATAAGAAAAAAAAATATTTCCAGCAGCAATTAATAGCAGGGCAACGCGGCGGACATTTCTCGCCTTAAAACCCTCTCAGAAATGAGAGGAGGCATGTGCCCAGCAGTGGGACGTATATAGGCTGTAACTTTAACTTTTATACCTGATATTATATGTTGCCTTAGAATTCTAAGGTATATTTTAAGCCTAATCATTTCGGTCCATGTACTATTTACATACATGAGATCACAAAATTTCCGAATGTGATCTAATCACCAAACCTAAGAAATGCAACAGTTTCTTCTTAAACCTTATGGTACATTTTAAACCTAATAATTTCATGAGATTTTAAAATTTTCCAAATGTGATCTAATAACTAAACAAAAAAAATGCAACAATTTTTTTTGTACGCGCTGAAAGATGTTTTTATCAAAAAAGCAGTAGAACGACAAGAAATAAGATACCCTCGTAGACCAACGTATCCTCGTAAGGCCCAAGGCAAAAATAAGTTTCAACAATTACCTCCTGATGTCCTTAAAAACTGCACAACATGTTTAAAGTGCTTACCGCCTAGAAGTGAAGGTGGAAAAATAACAGGTTACTCTTTCTACACCCGTAATTTTTTTTCACAGTGATGTGGTTGGTATAGATATAGATGACTTGAACTATCTGAATGTAGTTTTATTTTGTTCTTTTTATAGGACATCGGGCAGTACTTGGAAAAGTAGGTGCTCTTAAACTGTGCTTTAAATATCACACTAGGCCGATAGTCATGAAATAAGTTAAATTAAATATATTAGAGAACATACTTTTATTTTCAAATACTAAGAAGAAAACTAAACAAAATCACATTACTCTTATCATCAAATAGTGTAACAAACTAAAACGATGTAACTGCACTCATAACATCATCTTTGGAAATAATTTTTTTTTCAACCCACGTGGGAGACACATAGACTTATTATACTACTGCGTAGACAGAACTTCTTTGTAATGGAGCTATTGGTGATCTATTTTCCACGTTTGCTCTTCTGCACTGGGGTGTTCCACGTGTAAAATTTCTGTTTAAACCAAGTTCGCAATTGCTTATCTAATATATAAAATTATTTTTTGTTTGTTCGTATTTTATACGCTGCCCTGCCGTTCATTGGATTACGGTAAAACTTTAACAACTTATTGCTGGCACTTACGCGAAGGTTATAGGCATAGTGCTTACATTTACAGTATACTTAAGCTTAAACTTACAGTAGGTGGCGCGCGTATCTCATTCAATTTCCATGAATGTATTTATCATTCCTAATTAAACAATATAACTCTTCCAAATTTAAAACTATATTTCAACAATTATTTCTTTTGCGGCTACAACGCGCCGGGTACCAGCTTATTATATACATTGGGCTCGATAGATTCAGAGTCACTACCGCTATCTGATACGCTGTTCTTTTCAGGGAAAAAAATGATGGATCATCACAACCAACGGTATAGTATTAGTAGATATATTTTCTAGTATTAAGGTAAATTTTGTAGTTATTATTTCAGTCAAAGTATTATTAAATACATTCAAAGTCTTATTGTAGTAAAATTCTACTAAATACTTATTGATAGCGCACTCTTCACAATTCGCAATGGAGCAAAAGGAGTTCACAATTCGCAAAATTGGATCACTTGTTGTCTTTATGTATGTTTTGCCCACACGCTTGTGGGTTTGACGACAGCTGATTCCAGCACAGTAGATAAGGACAGTATCTCAAGATATAATTTATGATTTTTATCGCCATAAAAGCACTTGCTTTATAGTTTTCACTAAAAGACTACACAGAACACAAAATCGCAAATTTTACGTATCACAATCTGCTTATAATCATTAGTTAAATAATATACAGGAGCAGCGTGCATCTACTTCCAATCACAAAACTCTAGTTTGATTTTGCTTAATGGTACATAATTAAAGGTAAAGTTGCGGACAATTGACAAGAAATAAGAAAAGTTATGTTACGAAGTGGGATTCTTTTCTAATCTGCAAGACCTTTTTGTTAATACACACTGTTTGTAGCGAGACTTGCTGTTTGTTACTGGTGCCAATCTGAAACTGCTTTCAAATACCACCAATCTTATGGATTAAGCATTACTTCTGACGCGGATAGCTTTGGACAACTAAGCGCCACATACGTATGCTTTATCATCATCATTACGGTCCTTTACAAGTTCACGTATGGTCCTTCACTGCTGGCCGTATGAGGAAGCTCAAGGTCTCTCAGCGATCTATGGAGAGGGCTATGCTCGGGGTTTCTCTGCGTGATAAACTTAGAAATGAGGATATCCGCAGTAGAACCAGAGTGACCGACACAGCCCAACGGATTAGTAAGCTGAAGTGGCAATGGACCGGCCATATAGCTCGAAGAACCGACAGCCGATGGGTAAAAAAAGGTTCTCGAGCGGCAGCCTCGTACCGGTAGGCGAAGTGTAGTACTATTTCATACCTGGGTAGGCGACCCCCCACTAGATGGAGTGACGACCTGGTAAGACATGCAGAAAGTCGATGGATACAGGTGGCTCAGGACCGTGCTTTGTGGCATTCCTTGGGGGAGGCCTATGTTCAGCAGTGGACTTGTGAAGGGCTGTAATGATGATGATAATAATGTATGGTACATATTTTATTACAACCTATCAAAGTTCACTGCTGAACAAAGACCTCCCCATAAATCGCCAAAGGGGAATATTTACCAAAGTTGCCAGGCTTGGCAGGCGGATTCGCAACCGATTTCTTTTTTCTGCTGCCCATTTCCTGGTTTGTCACCGGCTGTCGCCTCTTACAACAACATCCGAATTCAGTTTTACGGAGTCGGTCATATCTCTATTTCGTACTATAATATTCACGGACCGAAGTAACCACAGTTATCAGATTAAAAAACAGTTTTATTTTTAACGCTTGTGCACTTCTTCCGAATCGAATCCGAGCTATCACGCGGGTGGTGGTGATTTATACGGAACTTATTTCTCCTGCCTCTTCATACGTATAATAACAGTGCCTAAAGTCGAAAAACGTAAGTGTTGTATGTACATATGTGAAACAGCACCAGAATGGCCAAAACTCTAGAATCATATGGCTCAACCACACTATGCTCTACTCGCGCAATCTCGCGTTTGTAATACAATGGTTAATGAAACGGTGGCAGCATGCGCGCTATATGCATATTTAGTATAGCTAATTATATCAATTTCATAAAAAGAATTATACGTCTTCGTTCTCGCCAACGGAGATGTCAGGCGCGGTCCGAAGGGGAGGCTCATAGGGGACATGACCCCCCCAAAATCGCACGTCAAATTGAAAAATCTAAAAATTTACAAAATAAAAAAAGCAATTTATGTTTCGCTGACATCTAACGGTGCTTTTATGTACTACGATGTCATTTTCGGAGGACTGTTTATATTCCACTGATAGATAGCATAATGACTGACCTACAGGACCGACTTTCTGCGGATACGATGAACCGATGAACCTGTTCGGATTAGGCATATTTATGCCAAAATCTGAATATACAGGAGAAGATCTTCTTGATGTGAAGAAAGTATCAGAATGTTATTCCCATTTCTTGAGTGTTCCTGCTACTCTCGTTACGGAGTTTCAGCTATGGATTTCAAAGTGGAAACGGGAGCTCAAAGAAAATACTGATACAAAATTTCCTAAGTGTGTGGTCAATTTTTCAGGAGTATTTTTTATGCTTTTTATTATTGTTTTAATATTGACTGCATCCTTGGATTCTTTTTATTTTCGCATGTTAGGGATATGGGATTTTATTTCACTAACGTTAATTATTTTTTCAATACTAATTTTCTTTAGACTTTTATTTTGTCCAAGAAATTATCAAGTGTGTGTGTACGAGTGACTATACAACATTACGATTCGAGCAGATATCGAAAGACTGAGACTGACTGACTGAGATAACCATTCCATTCAGTTTAGTAGTACTGATACCGATGACCGAATAGAGCTAATAGAACTAACAGAACGAACTAGTTCACTGTCCGTAATGAACTAGTACGGAGCGATCTTTAAAATGACCGAGCAGGCACAAGACTACATGCTAGCTCTAGTTTGTCTCGCGAGACCCAACGAGGTCCTTTGACTCGGGCGCAAAAAACCGACAAGCGACCGACGCTAAGCGAGGCGAGGCGCGAGAGAGCGAGACAAGACGAGAGCACCATGTACACACTCGCTCAGGGTGTCTCGACAAGTGTGTAGCCGGCATAAAATGCAAAATCACGTTCGACCAAATTTTGATACCTTATTTTGCATTGCATATAAATTAATTTTTTACGTGGTAGAGCAATGCTGCAGCTATATTGTGGTTGCAGCACAAATGGGTCGGCTCGACCGGGGTAGGACCACGCTCTCACAAAATACCTGCGTAAAATAGCAGCTTAATGCTGCTGAGTTTCGTATGGTGAGTGTAGAGAACCGGAGACCCTTTCTACTGGAAATGAGGCATTCCATCTCAGTCCTCAGGGGTGACAACGCATCTGGATTTTGATTCTTAATTGAGAATAAATGTCAACCTTATTCTATAAAAAAAATATAAATTAATTTATAAAATACAAAGGGACCTGAGTTGAATTCTTACCCCTGCCACACACTCGTCGAGTGGCATGGGAAGTAGCGAGGAAAGGAGGCAGAGACGTAGTGTGGCCACAATACTCATCGTGCCGCACGTCATGCTCCTCGTCATGCCCAGTGCTCCCTGTTTTGTCGGTTTTTTGGTCGCGAGTCAAAGGACTGGCAATATGAGCGCGAGTGGCTGGCCGCATACTCGCGCAAACGCAGTCCGAATCGAGCGCTCGTTACGGAAGCGTCGTTCTATTGCGATGAATAGATGTCATCTACCATCTCCGTTGGCGAGAACGACGACGTATATTTCTTTTTTATGACATTGATATAATTAGCTATACTAAATATGCATATAGCTATGCGTATTTAGTATGCATATAGCTATACTAAATACGCATGCTGCCACCGTTTCATTAACCATTGTGTTGCAAACGCGAGCGACTTAGTGCGGAGCGTCGCGATTAATTGCGCGAGTAGAGCAGTGTGTGGGCAGAGAGGGCAACATCGCGGCAGTGCGAGGAGCAAAGCGAGGAGCAAAGCGAGGAGCAGCGTGTGGCTGAGCCATTAGTAAAACTGAAGTCGACATAGGTAGCTCAGCAGCACCGGTATCGGTTGTCCCATAGACGGAGTCTATGTCAACAATATTAGCTACGCAGCTGATATGGTGTCGCTGAAACCATCGAGTGGTGCTTTGAAGAGACTGATCAATAGAATATCTTAAAATATGCAGCTGCCGAGGGGCTTAAATATAATGACATAAAGAATGAATTTATGATATTTAGACCGGATAATAAGCGTTTTTTTTTTATAAACTAAAGTCATAAACGAAGTTACAGCCCACTTGGTAAGTGGCTACTGCAGTACACAGACACCTGCAGCCTATTTCAAATAAATATGGCTACAAATGCGTTGTTACCTTTGAGGGTTAAGATGGAATGCTTCACAGCCTGTAATTAACTGGCTCTCTGTACCCTTTAAATCGAAACACAACAGTGCAAGCACTTTTTGGCGTTTGGCGACGGAAAGAAAGGGTATGTGTGTGGTACCTACCCGAGCGCACTCCTATACAGAGGAGTCCTACCATCTAGAAAGCGTTCAACTGAAACAGAAACAAACTTTTTTATTCAATATAGATTATAAATAATACTTATTGAAAGTCACTCTTGTTTAATTACCACTGGTTCGAAAAAAAACCTCTGTCCTGGGAAGAACCAGCAAGAAACCCAGCGGGACTTTTTTTTTAAATAACAGCTTACAATCATGTATGTTACACAATTAACCACACAAAACAAATTAGAAATAGCTTGGTAGCGATCACCTCATTCCCAGGGGTTATTATCATCCATAAATTCCTTAATATTATAATAACCCTTTTTATACAAACTATGTTTAATAAAGTTTTTGAATTTTAAGCAGGTCAAATTTTGTATATTTTCTGGGATTTTGTTGTAAAAGCGTATACATCGCCGCAAGAATGAATTACTGACTCGGTGGAGTCGAGTAACTGGTATTACTTATTTTTGTATAACTACTTTTATTTTTGTGTACGTACATTAGATTTTCATAAATATATTGAGAGGCCAAAGTTAATATATTATTTTCCTTAATTGTTTGTCGGAGCGACTCTTTAGGTTTTAAATCATAGATTGCTCTTATGGCCCTCTTCTGTAAAACAAATATAATTTCAGTGTCAGTAGCGTGTCCCCATAGCAAAATACCATACGACATTATGCTATGGAAATAGCTAAAGTAAACAAGTCTAGCTGTTTCCACACTGGTAAGATTTCCAATCTTTTTTACAGCATATGCTGCAGAACTAAGTCTGCTTGCTAACTTTTATATATGGGGCAGAATAAGGCTCCATTGAAGCTTCGCGTCTAGTGTTATTCCAAGAAAAATGGTGGTATCGACAAGACTCAGTTCCTCCCCATTGAAAATTACATTAGTATTTAATTGTCTGACATTTGAAGTCATGAAATTCATACATTTCGTTTTAGTGCAATTTAAATGCAAGTAATTAACATACAACCAATTTACTAATTTAGATATAGTTATCACCTACTATGTAAGGTATGTCATTAATATATACAAGAAACAGAAAGGGGTCGAGAATTGAGCCTTGAGGCACGCCCATTTGTACTATCGACCCGGAAGAGCTCATACTATTAATGACAACTTTTTGCGTTCTGTTACTTAAATATGAAACAATTAATTTAAGAGCATTACTTCTTACACCGTAGTGTTGTAGTTTCCTGATTAATGTTTCATGTTGAAAACAATCGAAGGCTTTGGATAGGTCACAGAATATACCCAAAGCATCCTGTGGATTCTCCATGCATGGAAAATATATTTAATCAGCACAACACCAGCATCAGTTGTCGAGCGACCCCTTGTGAAATCGAATTGATTTTTATGAAGTAAATTATTAACATTAAAAAAAATAACATTTAATCAAGAATAATTTTTTCAAAAATTTTACTTAGTGTTGGCAGTACAGAATTTTTTCTAAAATTGGCGGGGTCTAATGTACCACCAGATTTAAATAAAGGTATTACTTTACTATACTTCATTAAATGAGGAAACAAACCATATTCGATACTAGTATTAAAAATAATAGATAGTTGAGGCGCGATTCCCCACACGAAATCCCCCACAGATCCGCAGTTTTCTTAATATCAATAGTTTTAAAATATTTTACAATATTTTTTTATGATATTTTATGAAATGTAAAATTCTTTGTACACGCATTTACATTTTGTTTAAGTAATGATTCGGCGACGGTAGGAGAAGAATTCAGTGACTTAGTGGTTAAGATCGGAATATCCGTAAAATATTTCTCAAAAACCATTGCAACATCCTGATCTGATTCCGTTAATTTGTTGCTAAAACTTAACCGGTAGTTTGAATTGCGAGAGTTGACCTTACCAGTTTCACTATTAATTATACTCCACGTCATTTTAATTTTATTAGAAGCCGTCTTAATTTTGTTGCTCAAATGCAAAGACTTGGCTTTGGAGCACACTCCTTTAAATATTTTTGAATATTTTTTTTACATATTCCCTAAATTCGACACTAGGGTTATTGACCTTTCATAGTAAAGTTCATATAACCTTTCTCTGCTCTTATGGACTCCTACTGTTTCGTTGAATGCCTTCCGACTGTTCAAGGAGAACGTTTTAGAAGTAAAAATAGTATTAAATTCATTGGAAATAAGTTTAAACACTGTTCCATACAAAAAATTAGGATCATTTTGGTATGAAAGTGATGGAAGTTTCTTCACTATGTTACTTCTAAACTTCTCCAAGCGACGTGCATTTACAGGAACAAACACAATTTTCTCATCTACTTGCTTTTTGTGAACATAAGGTAACGAAACTAACTGTCCACATCAGAACTCAATTTTTGAATTATACATTTATGCAACGGCTTAACATTTGTAAAAATGTTATCTATACATGTTGTACTACATTCAGTAATACAACATGTATAGAAAAATAAATTAAAAAGACCATATGATTTAAACAATGATCTAAATTTAATATTGGTGGAGGAAGCTACTAGGAGATTGATATTAAAGTCTCCACATATTACAACAGATTTATTCTGTTCATTAACCTTAACAAAAACTTCCTAAATATTTTTTTCAAAAGTATTGTATATAGAACATGGGGGGTCTGTAGACGCTCACAACAATGTGGTGCTCAAACTCAACACATGCCATTTCTACAGTTCGCTCAACAGAGAGGCTCACAATATCTTTACGTTATTTACATAATAATAATTTACTAGCTAATATTAACGAGCCACCTCTTAAAACCGTTTCTCTACTGAACGAACTGACCACCTGGTGGTTACTGAAATTAAACATTATGTTATAAGCTTTTAACCAATGTTCAGTAATACATAAAATATGAATATTTTTGCTATTTAAGAACAATTCAATTTCTAACTCTTTGCCTATCATGCCTTGTATATTCTGATGCACCAGGTGTAAACAATTTTTATTATCACTCTATGGAGTCATACAATTAAGGTTTTGTAAGCTACATTCTAAATTATTTAAATAATTATAACTGCTAGAGATTACCTCTATTGTCTCATGGCACTACAGTGCCAAATATTACGCCGCGTGGTAATCCTTTAAAGAAAGCGTTGCGTGTTAAGTATTTTGGCCACTGGGTCACGGAGGATCAAAAAGACTGGATATAGAGGCAAGAGAGAGAGAGAGGAGGGTGTTATCTGTTCGCTGCAACATATTGACCCGCAGTTTTACTATGTGTAGTCTCATAGTCTGTGTAGCACATGACGCAATACAATTAAAAAAAATATTTAAAAAAAAGAAACAGTATAAAACTTAGCGAAAATTACCTTGCCTATATCGGCACAATGAAATAAAATGATGTGTCTTACCTAGTTTGAAGAGCACCTCCCCTCCTCCCTCAAGTGCGTGCACTATCTCCGTCACCACTAATCCATCACCACTATTAATATCACACGTGTTTCTCCTCTACACGATATACGTGGTAGAGCCACGCTGCAGCTATATTATGGTTGTAGCATGAATGGGTCGGCTCGACCGGGGAAGGACCACGCTCTCACAGAATACCAGCGTGAAATAGCAGCTTAATGCTGCTGTGTTTCGTATGGTGAGTGACCGGAGACCCTTTTTACTGGAAACAAGGCATTCCATCTTAGTCCTCAGAGGTGACAACGCATCTGCATTTTGATTCTCAATTGAATATAAATGTAGATGTCTATGGGCCACAGCATTCACTTATCATCAGGTGGACTGTGTGCTCGTTTTTCTACCTTATTCTACAAAAAAAATCCTCAGGTGAAGTGGACTGCGGCCACCGCATAGTCTACTTCGCGTGGTAGTGATCTTCTGGGTGTAGTGGTGTTGGGAGTAGTCGTGCTAGAATTTATTTAGTGGGATTACAGGAAACACAGGATACGGGGATAGTGCACGCAATTGAGGGAGGGCGGGAGGTGCTCTTCAAACTAGGAAAGACACATAATTTTATTTCATTGACCGGATATAGGAAAGGTAATGTTTGCTAACTTTAACATAATGGATTTCCGCAAAGTGACGCCTGATTCTATTAATTAGAAACAAAGAGATAAAAAAGAAATACACATATATGTGTAGGCAAACACACACACACATTAGTAAAAAAATCGTGTGATATGATGAAATGGTGGTAGAGGCCTTCTCAGCATAAGCCGCGTCTCACTATATGTAGTGTGTTTCTACTTTTTATGGTTTGCGTAACCAAAGGGTAAAACAGAGCCAAAGCCAATGTCACTCTCAACTTTATGTGTTATTCTGTTGTTGTTTATCTGTCTGTCCATCAGTCCGTACGACACAGATTTCTTGCTCGTAGAAAAATGACTTACAGACCTGAAATTTGGTTATTAGGTGTAGAATGTTGATTCAAATGCGAGTATAAAGCTCTCTCACTCACTAGAGAATGTTCTCTAGATAGAGCGGGTTCAGCGGAGTAAAAAAATTTTATTACCCTTTTTTATACGTCCATGTGTTATTCAGAAAATTATTAATTTTTCTAATTCCGAGCAAATTTCGGTCACCAAAGAACTATAATATTACACACATCATACAGCTTGCAAAGATGATTAGAAAAATAAAGAATGAAATAGTACCTATGTTCCGCCGCCACACCGTCGCGATCACATTGACCTCGAGCGAGTTATGTTTGTAGTTCCGCCATCCGCCGTGATACAGCGCCGCGGTCTCCGTGCGGGACGCGAGGGTGAAATCGCAAAATTTTCTGGCTCAATACTGGTGCTCAATACCTATATATAATGTACTCTGTGCTCAAAACCCATCCTTAAACGTGAAAGCGTTCTCTAGCAGATTATCATGTAACTACATTGTTTGTAGCACGGAATATAAAAAACAAGTTAATGTTACTAACAATAGATGGCGTTAAACAACAACGAGCTTATTTTGGTTTGGTGGCAGTTTAGTTGTTCCCAGCAGATTATCCGATTTGAGTCTATGGGTTGTAAAGGGTAATCCCCTTTACTACTCTTACTATTACTACAATCTATACAAATAAACTTGATTATTATTCGTGTGTTTAGCGCGAAATTTAGCGATTTTTTGATGCGCCAATTTCTTCGAATATAGTGCCTTTTGTATCGCAGTTAGCGCTGATTGGGTTTTGATCTGGCAGCACTACTACGATTAGAATTTGAAGCTTCGCTGGCTAGTGTCATATGTGTAATAAATAGGGTGGATGCCCCTAATACCAGCCCTGCCCCTATCAGCAGCCATTTCGCCTTTTATCTTCATAAATAAATTTACTAGTGGTCTTATCTACAAATATTGTCAATTAAAAAAATTTTCGTCATAAGCGGAAAGTATATTATTTCAAATATTAACACACAGTTTTAAATCTATCAGTGTTACATTCAATATTAAAATACGCAGGTAACGGAAAACGCTCACTTTCTTATGTTTTTGACAAGTTATGCTCCCCTTAAAATTAGGTTTATTTTACATTATCCCGTATTTAAACTTTGTGAGTTGCATGAATATGGCTATGGACGTAGTAATGCAGTTATTTTTAAATAAATTTATAATCTTATTATTTTATTTTAGTGGGAATTAATGAGGCTGTAATTAGATATACGATATGTATGGAGTTCATAATGTCAGCCGTCAGGCTATTATTTGATTTGAGGTAGGTACCAAATAAGAAGAACCTAATTTCAGCCACGAAATATAAATCAGGGTTGTCATAACCTAGAATAAATATCATTAATTACGACAACTTATTTTGAGACTAACTTCGTCTCAATTTCAAAAAAATTCTGATCAATTTGCCTGTTATAAAATTGATTTTTTAAATTGAAAGTTTAGCAAAAGTTGTATTTGACATTTTTTATCAGACATTTGTTGTATAATAAGAATACCGTACTTATATTTTAATTATTTTTTGAGGAAAGCAAAATAAGCAAATAATTTATAACTTAGGAAATTAACCAAAAACTCATGAAAAGCAAAGTAGCACAGGACCGTGCTTTGCAGCAACCAGTCATGTTCAGCAGTGGACTTGTGGAGTGATGTCGAAACATCATCATCATTACAGCACACCACACAAACTTGGATGATTAATTTATAAGAAATTGACGTGCTACATAAATTTTTATCACATTTTGTTTTAATTAATTGTTCAGTGTCATATGAAAAATTGAACTTCTTAAAAACAAAACATTTCAGTAAGGTAGGTAAGTGTACGTAGAAAAACATAAAACTAATTAATTATTGTTTTACATTACATTCTCATGACACGCATGATTTAAAATTAGAAGTTGTTACGAATTTATTATTGTGCATCTAAAACTTACCTACAATAGGTACCTATCAAAAACTCAAAAGGCATAACCCTATGCTAGGCTGGCATTAGAGACAAAAGGATGGCAGTCGGCACAGGTTCGGCATTACGCCTTTTTCTGTATATCGTCATTTTTTAAAGTAATCTTGAAATCATATAGTTGTAAATGAATGCTCATTACATTTTTGGATAAATAACCTATCGATTAAACCAAGATTTTAAAAATATTGTACTCCAATTAAAATAATACAAATTTTTAAAGTTGAAATTGGCACTAAAAGGCTGGTATATATGTACACCTTAACCACACTTAAATACTATTGTTCTTCTTTAGATTAATTAAAAAATATACCCTTAGATTTAAAGTTGTATTGAAATGTAGTCCATGACGTTAAAAAAATGTAGAAAACATAGTTTTGAAATAAGTGTAATAAAAACAAAATTAAAATAATTAAATAACATCATATGGTGATTGTAGAGAACCGGATACCTTTTTTATGGGAAACGAGGCATTCCATATTAGTCATCATCTGGGTGTGGGTGACAACATCCACTTACTAACAAGTGGACTGTGTGTTTGTCACCCTTATTCTATAAAAAAAAATGAAATGAAAATTAATATAAAATTAATGATTAATTTTAGCTTGTCAAGTAGGGTGGATGCCCCGCCCCTATTACCAGCCTTTTAGTGCCAATTTCAAATTTAAAAATTCCTGCTATTTTAATTAGGGCACAATATTTTTAAACATTTGTTTTAATCGATAGGTTATTTATCCACAAATATAATGAACATTAATTTTAATTCATATTATTTCAAGAACAATTTTTAAAACGACGATAAGTAAAAAAGGCGTTATGGCTCTACTTTCAGCCACCCTGAACCGAATGTCGTCCTTTTGTGTACCTAATGTCAGCATAGCATAGGGTTATGCCTTTTGAGTTTTTGGTAGGTACATACTGAAGGTAAATTTTAGAGGCACAGTAATAAATTCGTAACAACTTTTAATTTTGAATCTGCATGTCACAAGCATGGAATATGTATTAAGGCAGACGACAATATTATTTTATTTTAACGTTTTACTACTTAGCTTACTTTGTTTTTTTTTTTTTTTTTTATAGAATAAGGGTAACAAACGAGCACACAGTCCACCTGATGGTAAGTGGTTGCTGTTTCCCATAGACATCTACATCTATCTTCGTTAGCGAATTTAAATGCAGATGCGTTGTCAGCCGTGAGGACTAAGTTAGAATGCCTCTTTTCCAGTAAAAAGGGTCTCCGGTTCTCTACACTCACCATACGAAACACAGCAGCATTAAGCTGCTATTTTACGTTGGTATTCTGTGAGAGCGTGGTCCTTCCCCGGTCGAGCCGACACATTCGTGCTACAACTATACTATTAATATAGCTGCAGCATGGCTCTACCAAACTTAAACTTTTTTAAAGCAGTTCAATAAATTAAAGCAAATTATGATAAAATATTATGTAGCACATCGATTCCTAATAATTTAATCATCCAAGTTTTCAAATTATCATCGTCATTACAACCTTACACAAGTCCACTACTGAACATCCTTCTCCATAGACTGCCGCAAAGCATGGTCCTGAACCACTTTCCTTGTCATGTGTTTTTCATTTATGATCTAAGTTATAATTAGTATTACTAAGTTATAGTTTTTGGTTGTATGTATATATTTATTGCTTGCTTTTTCTTCTTTCTCAAAAAATAATTGAATACATAATTTGTTCTTAATATAAACCGAATGTCATATAATCAACATAGACGTATTGATCATAACTCCCTTAACTATAAAATAAGTCACGATCGAATTAATGGTATTTATTCTAGTTTATGACAGCCCTGATTTATATTACGTGGGTGAAATTAGGTACTTCTTATTAGGTACGTCAAACCAAATAACAGCCTGACGGCTGACGTTATGCACTCCATACATTTCGTATAATTAAATACAGCCCCATTAATTTCCACTAAAACAAAATAAAAAACTTGTAAATTTAAACAAAAATAACTGCATTGTTAGTCATATTTATACAAATCGAAAAGCCTAAATATTAGATAATGTAAAGTAAGCATAATTTTATCGGGATCTTAACTTGTCAAAAAATTAGGAAAATGAGCGTTTTTCTTTGCGTACGTGTTTTGATTTTTAATTTAACACTGTTACATTTAAAACTGTGAGGTAATATTTGAAATATACTTTCCTCTAGTTACGAAGAATTTTTTAGGTGACAATATTTGTAGTTAAGACTACTAGAAACCTTATTTACGAAGTAAAAAGGCGAAAAAGATGGAATTAGGGGCATGGCTGGTATTAGGGGATAGGGACATCCATCCTACCTACTTAATTGTTAATTTTAATTTGTTTGTTTGTTTACATACCTAATCAGGATAAAATGCCCTATTATTTTTATCTGTTCCTGAGCCTGTTTACTATACTTAGAAATACTTAGTGTTAGTGATATATACCTATACACTGTTGTGTACTCTGATACAATAGAGAGAGAGCCTATGATGAGAAGTGATCATGTTTTCGTAGTGGGCAACGAACGGAAAATAGTAGGAATAGGTAAGAGTCTAGCTATGTCTCATATACTCTCAGAAATGTAAGTACGATCAGAAAAGTAAATACAATGCGTAATGTGAGTCTCATTGTACAGTTTAACCACCGTTTAACATTTTATACAAGGCAGACAGAATCACAAGAAAACGAGAGGCGAGTGAGCACGAAAACTCATTGAAACGAAGTTGTCTGATATTCACTTGCAAGGGCGCGCGGTTTCAACGTAGTGAAGCGAGCGCCAAGCGCTACTCAGTTTACTACAAACCTGTACTGACGTTGCATGTCGCTTCGCGTGTTGTTGTGCCCGTGTGTGTAGTGTTAGTGTAATAACATAATAGCAAATTGTTTTGTGTTGTGATATTAGTGTTGTGTACCTGCAGGAGCGGCGGAGCCCGATCACATTGCTGTAATGCATTTTCGGATATACCTATGGCTGTCATGTTTAGCCCTCGCAGGATATGTACGTGCGACAGAGGTAAGGGGGACCGTCTTTAAACGCGGCATTCCGGCTTTTTGTTGGTTGCCAGACGAAATATAGACGAGAATTGACATTATTGTTATGCACTATGCAGTCTCAAAAATGCTGAAGTAGCACGAAAGTTTAACTTGCGTAACTTTTCGATGCCAACACGATGTAAACTTGCATTCGTTCTATAAAGTGATCACAATGTTATATGATTTAACTTTATTTAAGAATTGATATTGAATATTTGATATTTACCGTCGCCTTGAACGTGGAGTAATCAGCAAGTAAACATAAGTTTATCAGGTTCCATCCGTCGATTGGTATCGCGTTATTTTTGTACTATCGCACGCTGTCGCCGAGACGTAGGTAAATACGTTGAGTTCATGAATGAGACCACGGTGTTGGCTGTTGGCGTATCGTCGCCCACGTTTGGGAGAAAGCGTAAGATTAGTACTTATTTAACTCATAAATATATCTATTAGCGTGTGGGTCGGATCGAAGTTATTACCGAGAGGTTTATTGTACGTCTTATGGGTATTATCGAGTATTTTATTTATGTACCCATCGAAGAAAATATCAGCATCATAGCCTAATAATACACCTTTATTGTTATTACTTAAAATACGTTGTGGTTTTACACAAGGGATTTTTTTCAGAAATATATTGTTATATTTCAATTTTTAACGGTAAAAGCAATAAATTACTGGATTACTGGTGGCAAATAAACATACCCTTGAAATTCTCTATAAAGGATCTACAAGCAGGTATTAAAGATAATTGAACTTAGTACCTAATTAATAATTATGTATACTGGTTAAGAATTTATAAGTCACTAGACATGTTATTTAAGCGATTACCTATAATATAATATACGTAGGTTTCCGTCTAATGAACGCATGCCTCCCCTTAACATGACTTAAAAATATAAAAATCACATAGATTCCATATATAAACTACGGACCGGACTCACCTGGGTGATGATGAGCAATCTGAAACTATCAACTGACAAAGGAGATATATGATAGTGCCACACATAATTATATTTAAGTATCAGCAGCTTATACGATAAAATCAAACGCGGGCTTGAATGCGACGTCTGATGGTCAGTTGACATTACTTATCTTAGTGTTTAGTAGAGTAATTTAGGAGAGCACATTAAAAGAAACGAGAAAACGTAAACGGTACGCGGTAGCTGATTCGTACTACTCGCTTTAGCTTGATTCTAATGTGTTATTCTCGCCTTTCTACTGAAAGCAAATAGAATCGCTTTTAATTTTAGCTTTGAGTGACACTAAAGCACTTCCATTCGATTGCTACTAGTGTTCTACCCTAAAGCACTAATAGCCAGTTTACATTATATACATAAGTGCTTTAACAGAGTACAGTAGTACTCGAATGCGATGCGAGTGCTCGAAACAAAAATAAAAAGCGTTTCTTTTTTATTTAGTAGAAAGGCGAACAAAATCATATTCACTCTTCAATTGAAGACATCCATAATGCCATCCATAATCGGGTGGAAAAACAGACAATGGCAAATGATTCCTCAAATTCTTAATATTTTTCTTACAAAGTCAGGTTAATGACGTTAAGTTTAAGCAGCCTTAGCTCTATGAACGCTTTAAATAAATGGCGTAGTTATCATTTTCGATTAATCTTCTTATTTCATACCATGCATTTTTGTTAAAATTACGTATAAATTAGGTAGATTAAGTTTAAAAAGACAAAAAAAAATGAAGATCGTCGTGTTACAAATTGAATGTTTATTATAACGTTGGATGTATGCTTCTTCTAAATTAGGAGGGTTTGCGTAATCGCCAGCATACATAGTCAGCGCCAGTATGTGAATTAGCTACCACATTTAAAAACGTTCGTTTAAAGAGAGCCACGAAAAACAATTAATTAATTATAAAAGTGTATATTCTTTTAGTACAATTAAGCTACAAGTTAGTATATAGCCCACTGCTGCTTTATCCCAGTGCAGGCCACAGACCATCATTTTTAAAAGGGATAATAGAACAATTTATTTACTCATGTGACAATAGTCTGCCGAGCATCTTCCGTGTGTGTTTGCAGTCTTCACATGATCACGAAATATTTTATTTCTCAAATTTGCAGGTTTTCTCACGTTTTTCTTGACTGCTGAGCACGTGGTTAAGTCAGCATTTAAAAATTGTATTAATCATTTCATTGGTGGTCGAATCCGTGTTGCTCGCGTACTGTGAAATTACGGGCGCTGAGCCTCTGAGCTGCCACGACATAGCTTTATAACTAATACTAGCGACCCGTCTCGGATTCGCCTGGATAGGATAATATATGAATGTGGCGTTATTTATATTTAAGGCTATTTATTTAATTTTTTTGTTTATTAATAAAAATATAGCCTAGATCCCTCCTGGCATTGCTCTCTATCCTTTCGTCAAGTTTCATCACAATCGGTTCAACCATTCCGAAGATAAACCCGCAGAGACAGACTGATAAATTTTTTTAAAATGGTTGTGTATGTCACTAGCGATCCGCCACGGCTTCGCACGGTTGATTTCTGGATCTGGACAACAACGCCACCTATCGGGTCCAATTGTGAATCTAAACCATTATCTAATCAACGTCATCTCCGTCGCAAAAAATTTCATCAAAATCGTTCCAGCCGTTTAGGAGGAGTTCAGTCACATACACACGGAAAGAATAATTTTATCATAGATAATGCATGTATTATACATATAAACCTTCCGCTTGTATCAATCTGTCTATTGATGAAAACCGCATAAAAATCCGTTGCGTAGTTTAAAAGATCTAAGTGTACAGACGGCGGGAAGCGACTTTGTTTTATACTATGTAGAGATTCAGTACAAAATATTTGTCAAATCTTATGTGAAAAGTTCTTATTATTACAAAAAATATATATATTATTTAAAATTTATACAATAATGATTAACGACTATTGTTTTTAAACGTGATAATTTTCGACTTTTGAAACATTTACTAGTAAAATTTTATATTTAATTTTGAATATTTGAACCACATTTCAAAGCAACTTTCGCACACTTTGACAGTGTAATACCGTTATTAAGGAACTTGAATGATGAAGGGCCTCAGCTGTCAACTGCTCACCGCAGCGCAGGCCGGCCGGAGGGCCACGGGACGTGTGAAAATAGGTTGCCCGATCAGGCCCATTGTTATTAGTTTTTGTTTACACTCTTATCCAAAATACAGCACGGTACAGGCCGCACAAGGTGAACAAGGAGCAACTTTAGTATGGCGAAAGAATAACGCATATACCTATATTTTGTATTTTTTTTTAGACTTTTTTCCAAAGATTCTTTTGGGAGTTTGATTAATAGCTACTTAGCGTAGCGTGTTATGTAAATTCTACGAAATAGATTTGTATACATAACCTAATAAGATTGTCAAAAAAAACCTTCAAACATCATCGGATTTGGTTGATGCATATATACACTGTGGAAGTATAGGTATAGTATTCTTAGTATATAGTATATATATTCTGTGCTATAGTTTAAAAAAAAAACTTATAAAGGAGTTTTGGCGGGAACTTGATCGGCGGCGGTTTGCTGCTCCTGTATTGTTTGAATAATGGTTTGAAGTGGATTTTGATATGTAAAAGTGGTGCGATTTTGTGTATTAAGTGTCTGCGCATGTGAACTATTAGTGGAAACGGTGATACAAGTGCTCTGATGGTGATGTGATTCTCAAGATAAGGTGTCTATCTGCTTAGGCGCCTTGAGATACCATCGCCAACTGTCAGCTGTCTGCTGACTCAAGTTGCCGTCAAAATCCCCCAAGGGCTGCACAATGTGACGCATCAACATGTTGTGAAGCAGTGTACTATGAAGAAAATTATAATAAACCGAATAAAAATACCTAAGACTTGGCTTAAAGGTCTAGATACCAGGCCATAAACTCCAAAAAAAAAAACATATAAACGGTTAATTTAGCTCGGACGTAACTGTCATTAGTGTTACATACAAAAAAGAACATTCGGTCTAATAATAATTAATCCGTCCTCTTTTCTTGAATTAAAAAGGAATTAAAAACTGTACTTGTCCGTAATAATTTTTAAAATGATATACTTGATGTTAATTGTATTTGTAAGTATTTTTCAAATCAAATTTAATAGGTAATTAGATATAATTTAATTTTCCTTGCCCTAAAACCATCTCGGTAATGAGAGGAAGCCAGAGCAGTGAGACGTATATAGTCTGTAATTTAACTTTTATTATACTTTTTTTTTTAATTATACACCACATGATAACAGTCTTATAATATAAGAACCCGTTGTGCTGCCATAATACGTCTTTACGGACTTTTTATGTTACGTCTTCAAAATATTAGGTCCTTACATATGAAATTAGCGTTTTGTACGGGAGGAATATAAAGTCAATTTTTTTTTGTAAAATATATTTAATTAATCAAAGTATGCACCGTTGTTATCTATGCACTTTTGCCATCTCATAGGTAGTTCATTGATCCCTTTACTAAAAAAACCATGGGGGCGAGAATCAATAAACTCTTTCAAGGCGGTTTGGACTGCCGCATCGGAGTTGAATTTTTTTCCTTGTAAGAAGTTGTCCAAATTCCGGAAAAAATGGTAATCTGTTGGAGCAAGGTCCGGGGAGTACGGTGGATGTTGCAGACATTCCAATTGTAACTCATATAACTTAGTGGTTGTTTGTTGTGCAGTGTGTGGTCTTGCGTTGTCGTGAAGCAGCAATGGCCTAGAGCGATTGACCAATCTCGGTTGTTTAGCAGCTAGTTCATCCTTCATGGTTTGCAGTTGCTGACAATAGATATCTGCCGTAATCGTTTGGCCATTTTAGAAAGCTGTAGTGAACGACACCGGCGCTAGTCCACCAAACACTCACAAGTAACTTTTTCTGAGTGAATTTTCGTTTAGGGCAGGATTTGGCTGGGTCTCTAGGGTTCAGCCATTGCGACGAGCGCTTCCGATTATCGTACAGTATCCATTTTTCATCACAAGTAATGATTCAATTTAAAATCCCTTCATTATTGTGTCGGTTGAGCAAAGTAACACAGCAGTCGACGCGTGTTTGCAAGTTCGATTCACTCAGTTCATGAGGTATCCAGCGTTCAAGTTTTTTTACTTTCCCGATTTGCTTCAAGTGGATTAATACAGTTTTATCACTTACCCCGAAGCCTGCAGCTATCTCTGAAGTGCTTTGTGATGGATCCGCTTCCACAATAGCCTTTAATTCTTCATTTTCCACTTTGGTCTCCGGCCGTCTACGGGGTTGGTTCTGAAGGTCGAAATTTCCAGAACGAAAACGTTGAAACCAAAAACGTACGGTGCTTTATTTTGCGACACCAGCGCCGTACACATCATCAATCCTTCGAGCTGTTTCTGCAGCACAGGTGCCACGGTAGAACTTGTACACGTAAATATACCGATATTTCATGTTTTCCATTGTGCGGTAATAAGCGACGCCAAAGAAAAAAATAATGAGGAAAAAAAATGAATGACTGTTTTCAAAACTCAAATGTACCAGCTAAATGAATTTATAAATTTGAATTTGGAATTCTTAACCAAAAAGGAGATATTTCAGATCAAATTGGTCAGTACGACAAAACGCTAATTTCATATGTAAGGACCTAATATTATACAAATTTTAAGATACCTAACATTCGTCATCATAAAAGCATAGTTTTACATTTCTTCATCATTTTTGGTAAAATATACTTTAAAGTAAATTTACTAATAAATATATTAAATTATAATTAGCCCTTAAAATTCTGATTACCATATTAGCGGTGCCGGTGAGTATTGAACTCTGGTTGCTTGCTTTTTCTGATACTAAAGATAAGCGCCCAACTCCTACGCAACCGAGGCATAATAAATAAAATATCCTATTCACGGTTAAATTACAAAAAAAAAAGAACTTTAATTGACTTTTAATGAAAAATCTTTTATGTAATATGCTATTTAAAAGGCTTCGTCACGTTGTTATATAAAGCTAGAGAACTACCAGATAAATTCAGTGTTTTATCATGACAACGAAAGCATTTCGAGGAAGGTTTCCGTGAATTAAACATTAACCCGTAACAAAAAGGAGCCCGTTTGTTTGCGCACTTTCGTTGACACATGACTTCCCGGGGTACAACCAAAAGCTAGTACACTTCAGTTTTTAATAAATGCACCTAAAATGCCCGGCACACGTTCTAAATCAGTTTTAATATTCAGTATAAAACAGGCTTGCCGAATTGATGCGTGGAGTCCGCAGTAGTATTGATTTTTTAGCGTAAAGATCTTTGTGTCTTAAGAAAGCTATGCATACAGCTAAGAGTAATGGCAAATATGGGCCATAACACGCGATATGTAGTAGGTACGTAAATAACTTTTTATTTACCTCGCATGCAACAATACACATAAATATATTTTCTTTTATGTCCACTGAGTGAAAGTATTGGATAGAATTTAAAAAAAGAAGAGTCCAGTCCATTTGTAACGCTTTTAATTAATTGTTAGTTTTATACCTTTTCTTAATGTTCATGCTCGTAGGTAATAGATTATTAAGATTATGCCTGCGAAAATGGCTTTCAAATTTCTTTATTTTCCTTTTGTAATGCGACGCGTCGTTAACTGTTTGTTGCTTGGGTTATAAATAGCAAATTTACTTTCAATTCGCAATTGGACGTAGTTATGCAGAAAGGATTCACCGCAAAAAATGCTGCTCTAAAGATATTGACGTTTAAAGTCTGAATTAGTATACAATGTTTATGGCTCAATTTAAATAATTCGTAGTTATGCTTTATAATGACTGCGACTTAGGAATATTTCGCCATATTTATTTTTTTGACTCGAGTGCGCGTTAGATCCTCTTTGCGTATCCAATTCACGGTATGAACGCGTGATAAATCGCGACTCTCGCGCCAAAATAATGAATAAAACATGTAGTTATGCACATTCAAGTACGCGTGGTCAGTGCTACTCGTCACTTAACGTGTGTTTCAATATTTTCTAAACACCTTCACAACTGGAAATAATATGCCGAGTGGTGGTGGCCTAAGAGAATGCATCATACTATTTCGACCCGCGGGTCCCCATATCGTCCCGAGGGTGTCGTAAGTGGCGACGGAGAGAAAATGAAACAGGAGATGGGCAGCAGCATCTTCATAATAACAACACAAAATAATAAAAAAAACTGCGGTTGCCAACCCGCTTGCCAAGCCTGGCAACTATGGCAAAATCCCCCATGAGGCAATCTATGAGGGATGATTTCGTCCCGCGTGTGTTATAAGAGGCGTCTATAGGCCATTGCCAGAAAGATCTTATGGGCTTCCGATAGAGGCTATGTAATTTACGCCAGACGTAAAATAACCAGAGTAATAAAGTGATAAAGAGAGTGGCATGTAGCAGCGTGTGAAAACTTTGGTACTGCGGTCGTCAATCCGACTGCCAAGCGTGAGGATTAAGGCAAATACTCCCTACATCGGTATGGGCCTATGACGAACAGTGGACCGTCACAGGCTGATGAAGATGATGAAACAACTCTTGGATTCAACTGTTGGATATTGACTTCTCCAACTGAAAGATTTACTTTAATCGCCACGTATTGAAGGCTGATTTTGGATTGCACCTTCTCAGGTTGTAAAACTTATTTTCCGCCTAGGAGTCGTAGATAGGTTTACAGGCTGTCAGGCATCATAGTACTCTAGAGGTGTCAACGCGTCTGTAGCTTTCGTTTTTTGTGTCCATGGACTGGGGAAGAGAAGTTCTCTCCCGAGAAGAGGCCGCAATGGTGCGAGTTCGACATAATCCGTCCTTGCCCCCGTGACGCGGGTATGCGTAGGCATTTCCCCATGTAAAACAAAAAAAAAGGTGTCCATGGACTGCAGTAGCCACTTACCATCAGGTGGACTTTAAGTTCGTTTGCCATTTGAAATTTATGAAAAAGAAATTGTGATTGTTATTTAATTTTGTCGACGACCGTTTGTTTTCGATCGAGACGTATGTACTGTGTACTTAATATTAGTCTTACCATAAAAATAAGTAATTGGCTGGAAATACAAACAAACAGCGAGATGAATTACGGTTATTGGGCATAAATTCGAAGTGCTTTGAACATTACATTTCGATACTGAAATAAGAATATAAAAATAATCGGATTTTTTTAATAAGTAATTAAAGAGACAAACGAGCTAACAGTTCACCTAGTGGTAAGTTGCTGCAGTAGTTAACACCTGTAAAGAAACCGGTGTTAACTACTGCAACTTTAAAGAAAGAAGGACACATGCGCTCTGGGGATTAAGATGAGATGCCTCATAGTTTGTACTTTTCCTGGCTCACTTGAACTTCAATCCATCGGAACACTACTTAGCGGCTGAAATAGGCATCGTGGTGGTATCAACCCAGACGGACATGTAGGCAAAAAGAAGCCCCACCACCTAGAAAATATATACTCGTAATTCTACAGCACCATATACATAATATACTGCATGGGTCAAATCAACCGTGGAAGGACCGCGCTCTCACAGAATACGTAAAATAGTAGCAAATGTTGGGTTGTACGGTCAGGGCTCTAGGGGGACTGGTACTATACTGGTAATGCAATATTCGATCTAAGCCGTCAGGGGTGACGACGCTTCTGTATCTTGATTATTTATAGATGATAGTCATGGATATCAGGTGAATTATGTGAACGTTGTTTTTTTGTACATATATATAAACAAATATTTAAATAAAAGTGTCAGCAGCATATTTTCTGATTAAATTTATTGCAATTAATTTAAAGTTAGTAATTAAGTTAGATAAATAAATCATTATATGAAACTTTTGCAATATTATATTATATTATTATTATAAGTCCATAAAAAGCAAATTGCATCGCCATCATCTCAACGCTTGGCGATATATTATTGAACACAGCGTTTACGTGTAATTTTGTACCGTAAACTCCAAACGACAATACTGTAGATAATTTCTAACAGTGAGATTTCGTATCAAATTCAAAAATAAAAGAACCAATGCATTGCTCAAGGGTCGGCATCAACCTAACTTAAGATCTGCTACGCTACAGCACTTCTTCTGGTACTGTAGAAACTCTTTAAGGTGCTGATCTTGTGACTCGCTTGCTTCATGGACGACGGAGGACAAGGACAAGGGAGCAAGTGGTATACTGATATAATAAACCAATGTGTATTCCATGTCTTACTTCATTTTTTTTTTATAAAATTGAAATGACAAGCGAACTTACAGCCCAACTGATTGTAAGTGGTTACTGTAGCTCATGGTAATCTGCAACCACCTTTAAACAACGAAGGCTGCGGATGCGTTGTCACCTCTGAGGACTAAGATGGCATACCTTCAGAGACGATAGTAATAATACTGGTAATTAAGTGATAATACTGGCTCTCTATAGACTTCAGACCAGACACAGCAGTGCACGCACTGCTGCTTGGCGGCAGAAATAGGCAAGACTACCCTCTTTTTCACCTATCCAGATGGACCTTTCGGCGGAAAAAGAGTCCTGTCGTCTAATTTATCACATATAGAATTAGAAATATTAACCACTTTAGGGGGTCTGACGATATTAATATTGAAAAACGTTGAGTTTGAAATGGCATAGCAATTAATGTTGGGATTTATATTTTGAGTGCGAATTGAAAATGAACCGGAAGCCGCAAAAGAAGGCCGGGGCAAATATTTGAGTTCTCTGATGGAAAATAAATACTCGTCCTAGCACAGTCAAAAGAAATGTTTATTGGGGCTCTGCGGAAAGTTATTTCTTCTGAGTAATAAGTACCTAAGTATTTAGTTTACGGTGGAGATAAGAGCAAGCCGAGGTTGGTATCCCATCTGGGGGTAATTAGTTAGTCGGAGTAGTCGCGCTTTAAAAATAAACTTAGTCTCGCTGTGATATTTAATTTAGAAGTTTTATGAGTGCTATGTGGCGTATTTGTGTTTCTTTTCATTTAAATATAAAAACAAATGTTAATCTTAGTTTGTTTTCGCACCGAGTGCATGCCACAAACAATACTTGAGTTTTGTTTTGAAAGGAAACATTTTTTGTTTTTTATTTGAAAAGTACGTGTCTCCATAAAATATAGTTGATTAGAAATATGCTAATGGTGCGACACGTATGGTGCTGCGATTACAAATACACCTACCAAGAGTGTTGTTGTGTACAGAAGAGATTGCAGTAAATGCTCCCTACTTTCGGAGGTATGAGGTATGTCCGGCAGCGGGCTGTCGGTTCTATTTCATAATATTCAGCCAAATGACAGCTTGAATTTTCGAATATCTCTTCAATTCCAAAACAGCGATTATTCCAGACCGATACGACTTAGGGACCTTCAAGAAAAGAGCCTCCTCTTTTTTAAAGGGCCGACAATGCACCTGCAATTCCACTGGTCTTACAGCTGTTCATGGGCGGCGGTAGTCGCTTACCATCAGGTGAGCCGCATGCTCGTTTGCCCCCTCTTATATAAAAAATAACCTTCCCTTGTTTTTTAGTCAATGCTTAACATAGGCCTTTTCCTTAATTTTCCGTGCAGACGAATTAGTTAAGGCAGAACCGATACTATCGCCTTGGTAATGATGTTCCTGATAAGGATTTGCTGCCCTTTTATCATTCAGAGCTTCTTTCGTTTATTAGCAGGATACATCGCGTGAAGGTGAGGTTAGCATTTGAAGAATATGTCGTTAATTCCCTTTAAAATTTCTTATCCTATTATTAGATCTCGTGTTTTAAGTGTCAGAAAATATTAGGAGAATCTTAGCTGAGTGTTACCGTAATAACCAATCTGTCACACTTAAATTACCTAAATTGGTCGCGGGAAGCAACTTCAAACATCTATACGGCGATCCCTAAACCGCTTTGTCATGCACATCAATTATGACGGCGCGGTTCTTGGGAATCAACGTATAATAACGAGGGCACGTCATTCTTAAATTACCTGGTTTCGTCGCTGGGAACAAAGTTAAATAAGTCTTGTACTGTGATCCTAATTCCTCTTGTCAAGTATAGCAATGACTTAAACACTCTTCTAGGGTCATGGGAAATGTACATATGAATAGCACTCAACTGTTTACCGGTGATGACTGCAAACGAGTTGGCAGCCCACCTGATAAGTACAGTAAGTGGTTACTGCAGTTAATGGTCATTAGAAACCTACTTCAATCAAAGAGGCCACAGATTCGGTATCAACCTTGAAGACTAAGATGGAAGGTATCAACCTTGAAGACTAAGATGGAATTATACTGGCTCATTTACCCTTTGAAGGCAGAAATGGATAAGAGATTGGAAGGCCGAAAAGAAGTCCTTCCAAGTAGTAAGCTTGTTGTTTCTGCTTCTCTTATAATATTTGTTGAAGGGAATCTCCCTAACACAGAAATAATTACTTGGAATTAAAAACAACTAAAAATTAATTAACATTTACCATTTACTCTGGTCATAAGGTAGTGATGTCGATAATCGATTATTGTAATTTATTAATAGATTATTAATCATTTATTCATATCCTATAAACTGTGTAGAAGCTTGGACTAAAATACTTTGAATTAAAACACATCTTTTCATATGAACCAATTTGTAGTCTTTTGGTTGAATCTTGAATATAGTTTTTTTTTTGTTTTTTTTTTTTATAGAATTAGGGTGACAAACGAGCACACAGTCCACCTGATGGTAAGTAGTTGCTGTGGCCCATAAACATCTACATCTATCCTCGTTTTCGAATCAAAATGCAAATGCGTTATCAGCCTTGAGGACTAAGATGGAATGCCTCTTTCCCAGTAAAAAGGGTCTCCGATTCTCTACACTCACCATACGAAACACAGCAGCATAAAGCTGCTATTTTACGCTGGTATTCTGTGAGAGCGTGGTTCTTCCCCGGTCGAGCCGACCCATTCGTGCTACAACTATATTATTAATATAGCTGCAGCATGGCTCTACCACGTAAAAGTGGTAAATTATCATCATCACTGCTTTATGACTATACCGTTAATTTATTAATTTTATATCCGAAAGGTGGCAATATCTAAAATAACTCACACATATTATGTATAAATAAAATTGTAGTGTCTGTCTGTAAGATCGATATAATTACCTTTTATTAAGCTGAAGGGGTTATTTGCATGCCATTAAGACATGAATAACCATTTTTTAATTTTTTGTGTGTCTGTCTGTGTCTGGGCTAATCTTCGAAATGGGTTAATCGATTGTAATGAAACTTCACAAACAAATAGAGAGCAATGCCAGAAAATAGGCTATATTTAATCCGAAAATCTTGGAGATTTTTTTTTGAGAAATGGAAATTTTTTATAAAATAAATAGTCATTAATATAACTTGAATCTAAATAAGGCCACATAAATAGATCCTAGGCCGGGAGTTGGTCGCTAGTTTAAAAATAAATTACGTAAGAACGATAACTGTATTCTTTTAACAGCTCCATAACTAACTACATAAATAATGTATTTAGTTAATGAGTTGTTGGAATTAAACCGCGCACTGCGTAAAATAATAGTGTCGAGTGCTCTGACCTGTGCTACGCGGAATTTTTTATAAAAATTAAATAAAGATAAAGCGTCCATTTGATTTAGCTTTAGACAGTTTCATCTGGATTCCGATGCCCGATGCAGCAGCTATGCGTCTGTTTCCGCTCGCAAAGATATAAATTGCATCAGTGGGTTCTCTGACCGCAAAACCTAGACATAGGCGGATCGAAAGCTCAGACATTTCTCAAGATAATAGTTTGGTATTTGACATTAGACATTTGAAATACTTTTAGAAAGTTGTCAAAATAACCTTAATCTATGTAAATGATTTAGAAGACTAGCTGATGCCCACTCGCTTCGCTGGGCGTACGATAATGTTTTATTGCGGAACCCATAAAATTTTTTGATGGGACTATCGTAAATTTCGTTCTTAGTGAGCATCTACATTGCGAAATGAGTAACTATACTAAATTTCAATTCAATCGGGTGTATAGTTTTAGAGATCTCGTGATGAATCAGTCAGTCAGTGGTATTTCGCTTAAATATGTAAATATAGATATAATTTCGTGAAATAACGTCGTGTTATTTTTGTAAAATACAAAATTATTATCTAATTTGTATATTTTAATGCTAAAAATTCTACTTAATAGAATGTAAAAGCCGACTTCAAAGAAATAAAAAGAATAAAATAATTTCCGCTTATAATTTCAGAAGTCGGTGCTAAGACACCAAAATCAACTAAAGTGTACTAAGGTATATATATATTAAAAGCTCAAATATCGTTTAAATAATTACATTAAAAATTTGTATCTCCCATTTTTCCCATTCTTGGGCTGTAATTTTTTCTCCAAATTTATATGGGAGCACCCCTGAAGTATAACTCATTAACTCATTAATTTAAAAAAAAAACATTAAAATCGGTCGGAAGATACCGATTATCATATACATAAAAATTAAAAAAGGAACATACACTCGAATTAAGATCCGCGTTCTAATTAAATCTGAAATTTGAAATTAAATTTAAAAAATCCGTCCTAGTTTTAAGACACTACTGAAAAAATTCAAATGATATAATGTAGTTATTTATTAATCGTTCAACTATCCAATAGTATAGCGGTGTCATATCCCTATATAGAATTTCATATGTGCTCAAAGAGAATTCACGGTTCACGTCCAGAGAAAAAAATATTCACACTATTTAAGGATATTGCTTGTTTCAATTATTCCTATTACCAAGCAATGTCTTTAAATATATTTTACCGTCTCTTCGCTAAAGAGTTTTCCAAAGTTTAAATCTCCTACGTGTATTAAGTTTCTTGTTAGACTGAATAATAAATTACATGAATATATAAAGATAATTGTTGTTAATTGACGAATGTCAAAAGTAAACCTATGTTAAGACTTAAATAAACAATGTTAAAGCTAGATTTTAAATCAAATCATACAAATAATGACAGGTAAGGTAGTATTTTTTTTCTCTTTAGGTAGGTATACTTTTTGTTACGAAGGAAACTGTGTTTTATGGGAAAAGTTCCCTAGCTTACTATGTTAAAAGTTTTATAATAATAAGTATGTGAGTAAGAGAAATATGGGACGGGGTAAAGTTTTTGCGCCCCGGAGACATTTTTGCACTAAATATTACTTCTTTACGATCGCCAAGAAGTCTTATGGCAGCTCTTTTTATTAAGTAAGTAGCTTACCATTGCCGGGCCGTTCCATTTGTATTCGTAGCAGGTTCTAGATATTCTGGAAAATAGCTATAAAAGATTTCTAAAAAAGACAGTGTCTTTTATATTTAAAAAAGATGCACTATTTTAGTAAACATATGCTTTGAAATTGATATCAGTACGAAGTGTGGGCACGGTGTTAGTACGTAAAAGTTAATAATAACTTTGTGTTTGAGTATCCATATAATACTATTAAAAGATACATGATATAGATAACTTTCTGTACTTGTTCAGAATGATATACTTACGGGTGAATGTAACCATTGAATGTAATGTAGGTCCATTGGTTATGCAGTCGGCAGCGCAGGCATCCATCGACGTTGAAAATCTTTTTTTTCCTAATCGTGTGGAACTCGTTATAATCTATTATATGCAGACTAGGTCTACTCAGCAATATCAATATTTGAACTAAGTATTAAGCGATTTTGAATTCGTTGATCAATTTGCGGCATTGTTGATTGTGCTATGTATTTTATGTATAATCAAAGTCTAAAATAATAATTTAAAATAAAGGCTGGTCTTTACTCGCTCAAAGGTTAAGTAGAGCCATTCAGCGAGGAAACGCAGCCAGCGTTTTTGGCACGATACCACGGGGAGTAGGACTCTATGATAATTTAAGTTACTAATTTTAGTTTTTTTTTATTATAATATTTTAATATTGTATATTTTTCAATGTTATGTTTATAAGATTAAAATGTGATTAGTTCTAAACTCTTCAACAGCCTGTGAACGGATCTACCGCTGAAAATTTGATACACTTATAACAAATTAGGGAGATTTGGCCGAAATCTCCGTTTTTCCCATAATGTTATTGTGAAATTGGGATGTGTATGAGATTACATAATGGCTTCTCAGACGTCGCGTCTACACAACACCTTAGTTCCTTGAGCGGCATAAAATAACACAAAGTCTATGCATATCTAATATTTGGACTTCGCCCGAAATATATACAAGTACGAGTATGTATTGTCCGTCCGTTCATATACTTTATATGTGTATTGACTAATGTGTACCAGTATTATTATGTTGAAATTTAACTGAACAAGGTAAAATTTTCGCCAATCATACGCTTATTAAGCCCCACAAAAGCATATACGAGGCAGATGAAAACTAATTCCGTGGACAAATTATATTTCGCTTTGTTAATAAACAACTGGGATTAACTTTGGTTATTACAAACAAATTATTGCTAATTACGCGCTCAGAATTTCTGTATTTGAGGTTTGAGTTGCGTGGGTGGCTAACCATATTTCGAATTTTAAATTGTTCACTGTGAGACGTAAAGCTTCCAGTACAAGTCCTTTATTTGATGCTGAAGAATTTTATAAACTTTTTAATGTTATGAAATAAAAGGTTACAAAAATTATTTTTAGGTTATCACTAGCGCTGCCAACTTTTTAAGTAATTTCGGGGCTATATCTGTAATAAATAATAGACGGTGAAAAAATATAAAGACAAATATATTATGTTTCAAATTAATGCTTTTTTGGAACAAAGTTCCTTATCGGACGGTACGAATTTGGCGAATGGGGGCTAGGCGAGAAAAAGTGTAAGATTTTTCCGTCACGACCCCTTCTGACGTAGTGTAAACGGCCTTGGCGGTTATAAGGAAGCGAGAAGAAATAATATCCATCTCCCTCGCACTTTTTCTGATCTTTCCACGAAAGAAATATTATTTTATTTTAAATGACGCTTCATTTTAATAGATGCTAATATTTATTCATTTATTTGTATTTGTTAATCAATAATATAATACGTTTATCAATAATAATGTACTACGAAAGGAACTTCGTTCCAACCGAGTGTTCCACGACACTCACTCATGGTTTTTTTTTAAATTATTTTTTTTGCTGCTTTGAGCCCTTATTACCAACCTTCCACTATAGTTGACCTAATATAAATATAGTAGTTTCGGCTTCAATATATTTTTCTTATAATTTCAGTTTTCGGACCGTAATATAGTGGGATTGGCAAACTTAGACATAACACTAACGTCGTGTGCTGCTGGAGTAAGGAAATCTTTTATCTCATGCCTTAAATGTTTTAGACATTTTAGAGGAATACCAAAATATTTCTGTAGCCTCTTTTGTTTGGAAGAAACCATCGCATATTGAATATCATAATTATGTTAAAGCGACTATTCATTGAATGAAACTAGTTTTATGGATTCGCAAAGCTTAAGATACTGTAAATTTAAATTTGCGTAGATGGAACCAAATATCAATAATTAAAAGCTGAAGATAGTTCGGATTAACTGATCGAGATGTTAAACACCTCACTTGTCCCGTGACTATAGGTGCAGCATAACGCTAAAAAATTATTAAACTTGTTAAATATATAAATATAAAAATAAGTAAATTAAACGCGATGAAATCCAAAAAAAAAAACATTAATTTATCCAGACCTTGGTGACAGGACAGTGGCAGCTTCCAAAGGTCGCGTCTACTGAAACTGTCTGATATAGCTTGAATATTTTATCTCACTAGTTAAAACTTCAGCGGTATATAACCACAATCTGCCCTGTTTTGTTGAACAAGATATTTTAAATTTATGTTTATTTCAAAATTTTAAAGATCTTATAATAAATTGGCCAAATCTTTTTTAAGATCCCGTCTGAGGCTAGCGGCGTCCGAGAATCCTTTCCTCTTTCATCCCCATTTTTATTATTTGTGAGTTATCAAACGTTTTGTGGACAAGTGGTTTTTTTTCTCTGTATAATCTTGTCAATGATTCAGTAAGACCTTGTTAAACATTGATCTACCTAAAGATGTTTAGTTAAATTATAGTAACAACGAAAAAATACAATAGATGATGACGTACTCAAGGAAATATTTCCATGAACCGGGTGAGGATTAAAAAGGGCTTGCTGCTAACAATAAATCATAATAAAACGGTCCGCAGTGACATCTGCTTTACAGCTGCTTGCTAAAGGCCACAGACAATCCATTCAGTGGAGTTTACTGAGACTTTCGCAGTCGTTTCGTAACATCTGTGGGACGGCCCGTACTCGCGCAATGAAATAAAACGATTTAGCAGAGGTTTGTAACACCTTTTGTTCCTTTACTATTAACACAATCGTGTTAGTGTCTAATTTGCCCATAAGGGATTATATTTTATGACCAATTTTGATGATTTTGATGTCTGACACTATTGTTAGTTGCTAATATTTACAACAAAAAATTACAATTAGACTCCGGTATCTTAGTTGCGACTTGCGACATCAATTAATTCGTCACCCAATGTTATATCCCGTGGTTATGACATAAGTGGCTACAGGAAATAACTGAAAGTTCCTTTATCCTCCCAAAAATTGCGATAAGTATAACCACGCGATTCGTTTAGGCCAGATATAAAATTTAAAATACTCGGGCTGGCGACAAAAAGCAGTGTCTTGAGTCTTTAGACTAGGTAAGATACTGACATGCCCAATCCGCGTGCCTAACGTGGCGGTTATGGCAAATTCTTCTTACTATGAGCACAGAATAAATAATAGTACAAGAATATATCGTAGTATATTATTATTGATAAACGTATTATATTATTGATTAACAAATACAAATAAATGAATTACTAGCGTCTATTAAAATGAAGCGTTATTTAAAATAATATTTCTTTCATGGCAAGATAAGAAAAAGTGCGAGGGAGATGGTATTATTCCATCTCGCTCGCACTATGAAAAGGGGTTCGTGACGGAAAAATCTAACACTTTTCTCGCCTCGCCCCCATCCGTCAAATTAGTACCGTGCGATAAGGAACTTCGTTCCAAAAGATAGATGAAATCATTATTTTTGTAAGATTTTGCAGATAGATGAATTAGCTTCCAGTGTGTGCTTATCCATCTGCCTAGCGTGGTGATTACGGCAAATCCTTCTTATAAGAGGAAATGAGATATAGAGAGCTGCACGCCCATCACTTTAGAGACAACCTCGACTAAAAACTCAAATTTTTCAATGTCATTAATTTGTTTAACATGATGTGTAATATGATTTAGACTCTAATTTTAACATTGTGAACTTAGAGTCGAAATTGTCTCTGAATACAAGCTTAATTTCTACATGTAAAGCCTCAGTGGAAAACGATCGAAGGTCGAAAAGAAGACGCTCTGTTCGAGCGTAACGCGGGGCGGAGGATTTAAACTCAATTACCATATTTAGATTTAATTACTTAGTACTATTTCATACCTGGGTAGGGCGACCCCCCACTAGATGGAGTGACGACCTGTTAAAACATGCAGGAAGTTAGTGCAGGTGGCTCAGGATCGTGCTTTGTGGCATTCCTTGGGGGAGGCCTATGTTCAGCAGTGGACTTTTAAAGGATTGTAATGATGATAATGATGATGATGAATACCTTGTAATGATACACTTAAAATATATTATATCTTATGCTGATATAACACAATTGGTTACTTACGTAGTTATTTACGCATTGCTAATGGCATCGTATTTTCAAATAAGATTCATCAGTAGAAATATAGAATATGCTGTAACTACGAAGATGGTAATTTTTTCATTATAATACTTTTAAATTTTCGCTATCGTGACGTTAACTATCGTCTCGAATTAGGTCAGTATTAAAACCACACGGTAATAACTGCTTTATTCCTTTTAATAGCGCTATTACGTTATAGCGGAGTAAACAAAGCTTATTTTAGTTTTAAAAATTAAATTAATGCGACTTGCTAATGCAAGCATTTCTTTAAAAGCAATTCTTTAAATGCAACCTTATTTAAAAAAATCCTTCCTTCTTAAGAATACCTTACTTATTCTCACATTTATTTCTTTAGTCATTTACTACTACGGAAGTTCTTTAAAAACTTACTCTTCGCACGTTGGGTAATTTAAATGCGATCTATAGACTATGGAATGTAAAATTTATGACTCATTCTGCCATAATGGAATCTGCTGGAAGATGTCACCACTCGTTAGAGATGCACACGCGATATATTATTTACATTTGTAATAGTAGGTATTCTTGTACGGCGTATACTATAATGAACGTCACGTTTCTATTTCGATTGTTTAATGTCCAATACTCCCTTAACAGTAGTAACATAATGATTTGGGTAGAGAAAAAAATTCAACTATAAATTAGTGTTATCTGGTAGTGAACGGCCTGTTGAAACACAACAGCATTAAGCTGATATTTTACGCTGGTAATCTGTGAGAGCGTGGTCCTACCCCTGTCGAGCCGACCCATTCGTGCTGCAACCATAATACAGCTGCAGCGTAGCTCTAATAAACATTACTTTCATTATTGTTTTTCACAAATTATGTTTTCCTAGACGTAAAAACGTACGATAAACTAGTTATTAGTTAGTTCAGTAAAGGTGTTCCGTACATAACCGGCAATGTAATGTGCTAGCTAGTGCATCGTTTATGTCCAGTCTTACAAGGCTGGACATAACGAACAGTCAACACAGCGCACTATGTAGATAGGGTTGTTCAATTGTTGTGTCAATGCAAATTGGCTTAATCCATTTATGTGGACTTTGGCGGCCAGACATTGTATAGTATACGCATGCAGCAGGTTCATTATGGATTTTTATTTGTGTGTTCTGTTAACCGTTTCAGCCTATTAAAGTCCACTGCTGAACATAGGCCTCCCCCATAGATTGCTTCATAGGGGTGATATTTGCCATAGTTGTCACACTTGGCAAGCGGGTTGGCAACCGCAGTTTTTTATTTTTGTCGTTATTGTTAAGACGCTGCTGCCCATCTCCTGATTTGTTTCCCTCTGTCGCCTCTTACGACACCCACAAGATGATATGGGGTAGTGGATATTCTTACACCGCCACTACACGGTAAACGGTATTTATTTGTGTGTATTTGGTACGATATAAATGCCCATTGATATAAATGTCGAGTCGGCGTCAGCTAATCTGGACCAAACTATTACTTATATTGATTGTGTAACTTCTCCACGACTTGACCGATTAAGGTCATATTCACACAACCTATTTGTTTTGTCGAGGCTTTGGTTCATAGCTATGATAGACCATGCCAAAATTACTCATATTCACAATGTATATAGATTTAAAGCCAAAAACATAAAACAAAATTAGGACCTGATAGATGACGCTATTATAATCATGATGAATCAATCATCAGTGATGAATCAATCAATCCATCATAAACCATTATTAAAAATAAATTCCTGGAAATTTTTAATCGTGGTTCACGATGAGCTTTTTAATTAAATAATTTAATTTTATATTAACATCAATTTGGTTGAAATAGGGATACTGCAAATTGTTACGATAGACAATTTATTCTTACGTTGTCGGGTATATATATTGCTTTACTTGAAATTATACTTACTCAAATCTACCTTACTTTGTCGAATCGAGAACTTCTTCCATTTTTGAAGTTTTAGCAGTAATGTTGGTTTTGGTATACTAAGGACACCTATTATTATCATCGTTTTTAATAAAGTATTTGCTACCAGCATCAGACCCCGCACTCTTAACTAGTCGCATCCGTCTTGAACGCGTAGAGTAGTTTGCAAGGACTCTTTATTTCTAAATGTGCCTTATATGTACCCGGTGAATTGAAGGGAATGACCCTAACTATAGATTCAGTGCGCACTACGCAGATATGCTTACCCTTGATTATTTTATATTAAATGTATATCATACCTCTAATTTATTTTATTCCACTAATATTGTATACTTCTTCACTTGGCGGTCCACAAAGCTCTCAGCTAGATATTGGCCCCCATTGTTGAACAAAGGATTTAATCGCCACGTTTGGCAGGCGGATTGGTTGTAGTACTGCACCTGTGACGCTGCACACCGTCACCGGTTTGGATAATTTACATCTTACTGTTGCGGAATGGTAATTATACCGCCACCTATCGGAAGTTACCAGATCTTTCTGGCACTTCCCATAGTTCTCTTACGGTACCTACAGGACCAAATGGGGTGATGGCTTCTCTGGCGCCGCCATCACTCCACCACATTATTCTATTATGTTACCCAAAAATTGCTTAAAAACTTGTGTTATTGATGTACTACGATGTAGTACATCAATCACACAAGTTTTTAAAAATTTAAATGAATGTGATGTTACTCTATGATCCTTGATGGTCGAAATAAATAAATTAATTAAAAATATACTATTTCATAGATGAATAGGTATTTGTTTACAAGGAGCTGTTACGTAATTAACTGTTATAGGTACTCTTACAGTAATTACCATAGATTTAGTAAGTTAGTATATCTATGGTAATTACATACATAATTATACCCATACAATTTCTAGTTTCGTTTTGACATCTCGTAAAAATTCAATTGACTTGAGAGTGTACTGTACTACCCTATTGAAAAATAAATTGTTTTATCAACTCGTTTCCTGTTATGTACCTATAGTGTTATAGCTACGATGATAAGTGCATTTCCTCCTTTCTTTAATTCATTATCTTTTGGATTTTTTTTTATATTAAAATAAAAGAAAACGACAAGCCGGCCTTATGATCTTGTTTTTCCACGAAACACAAATACTTAACTCATTTAACATAATTATTTACTTATGTAACTAGAGGCTGTGAGGCATTTCATTTTAGACCACAGGGATGACAGTGTCCATGGACTGCAGTAGCCACTTACTTAGTTTTATTAAAATAAATAAATCATACGCACATTAGTTTATTCATATATCAACGAAAGGACTATAATAAAATCGGAGTAAAACTCAATAAGCAGTCGACGACTCTTAAACTATTTATTACTGTAATTGTTTTCTCCGTTTATGGCAGCCTTTAAAATGCAGGCGATAGTCGTCGGAACGAAGCGAGGCTTTTTGCTTCGTCTGGGATCATCGCCGCCATTCCAGATCAGCGGTTTCCTCGACTTAATGCCGTTGAAGCGCTATGACACGATTGCCGACTGAACTGAAATGAATTCGAAAATAAAGAATATATAAAATTCATAATCATCGGAATCAGTTTTGAAGCAGCAACTATTGCTGAATTACAATTTTGAATGAAATGTGTGTTATCAAACCGATTTTGTTATTCTAATTTCTAATCCAGTGAATCATTTTCGCTCCATCTAAATCCGAGGAAGGCCAATTCGTGACTGTAACAACAAGCGCCTCAATTTTGAATGTCCTAATCTGGGCATTATGCAGATGATTCTTTAACGAGTCTGTCGGAAGCCACGTGACTCTTAGATTTTCTCTAAAATATTTTTTTTATAGGATAGGGTGACAAACAAGCACACAGTCCTGATGGTAAGTATTTGCTGTGACCCATAGACATCTACATCTATCCTCAATAAAGAATCAAAATGCAGATGCGTTGTCACCCGTGAGGACTAAGATGGAATGCCTCTTTTCCAGTAAAAAGGGTCTTTTATATGTATATATAAAAGACCCTTTATATATATATGTATATGGAGATGGTTTTATGGATACTGACGGCATTATAAGCAACCACAACCTAAACGTACCAACTTTACTTATTATTACTTTTTGTCCACCTGATGGTAAGTGGATGGTAGAGTTACACTGCAGCTACATTATGGTTTTAGCACGAATGGGTCGACTCGACCGGGGAAATACCACGCTCTCACAAAATGCCAGCGTAAAATAGCAGCTTAATGCTGCTGTGTTTCGTATGGTGAGTGTAGAGAACCGGATACCCTTTTTACTATAAACGAGGCATTCCATGTTAATCCTCAGGGGTAACAACGCCTCTGCATTTTGATTCTTAATTGAGGATAAATGTAGATGTTTATGGGCCACAGCATCTGCTTACCATCAGGTGGCCTATGTGCTCATTTGTCACCCTTATTATATATATATAAAAAAAACTAGTTATCGAAGGAACGAAGGAAATACGCATCAAGTAATATCAGCGACACCACGTCAAGGTGCGGTTTAACCAACCGCAATCGGCTGCACCCAGTAGAAGCTGGCTAAACCTAGGTGTATCCGAAGTTCGGCTTTTAGCCGTAACAAATCTATGGTTCAATTGTAGGACAATTTCGTTATGTAAGTTTTTACATAATTTATTAGCGGACTTTCCTTTGTACCCAAATAAGACAGACAATAAAAGTAGGGGTAACCCCTACTTTTATTGCTTATTTTGCTTGGTATGTATGTATGTATTTCTTTATGTATTCATTTCTATAACTACTCGTAAAGCAGTTCGTAGGTCATAATTGCGCGGCTAAAATAGTCATCATATTCTTAAACCAACAAGGAGAGTTAGACGAACACTATTGTTGTAAGAACACGCACACATAATATGCATCTCAAATCATTTGTAAAGCAATATGGTGCACCAACCACATGCACCTAACATGGTGCACTGGTGTACAAAAGGGCTGATAAAGAAAGATAGAGAAAAGGTAGTTGCATGAATGCGTACCAAGAATTTGAGCTTGGTTTCGGTGTCATTTAAAATGTACGTAGTGTTCTACCTTTTTTGTTGGTCTGTGGTCGGAATTAAATAAATATGGTGGACATACATTATACATTATTTTCTAATGATAATCCACGTGGGTGTGTTATATATATATAATACACCCACGTGGATTATATGCATATACAGTGGTCCAGGTGACGTCCAAAAATTTTTTTGAATGCTGACCTTTCGGGCTACATGAAAATACCCATGTATGTTCCATGATTTTTCTTAGTTTACGAGATATGATTTTTGTATTATTTTAAAAATGTCGACTTAGCGATTCAAAATTTTTTTTTCTTGAAAATTTTGCTCTCTTTTCTACTTTTTTATTCTTAGCGTAGTCTTAATGAGTTGGACTCTTTGACATAAAAAATAAGCTGCCTACCATTAATACAAATTGCAAAAGTTTTAATCGAAAACAAATTATGCAGATATGATTGAATCAAAGTTCAATTTTGAAATTTAAACTAAAAATTAAATAATGAGTTCCATGACTTTAAAGTAATTTTAAAAACTTTGCAAGACCCTAAGCTTTAATTATAATCTAAAAGTGGTGGTCAATGGGCCTTGTTTAGCCGTAATCAGCTTCTAATTGCACAGAGGCGAAAATTTTCAACATTATTATTTAAACACCCTATTTCTAAAATAATTAGGTTCGCCATATAATCTAATCAAATGAAATAAAATAAAATGAAATGTAAATCTTCGGGTTAGGATAGTACCACTTCAGTAAGTAGCACAGATGGGTCACAAAACAACGAATTTCCCTCAATGTTAATGAGATAATGAATGATAATAGTAATAGGCAGGTAGACGGTTTCAGATCACAAAAATACTACGTGTCGAACAAAGGAAGCAGGAGGAGAAATACTGTGTGTGTAGCGCGCCTCGCTCTAGCCATAGCTCGCGCGCATAAGGCGACAGGCGTAGCTTCAGTCATAGAGTGCCCCAGTTGTTCACAGCTATCGCTCGCGTAACTACTACTCCTGTTTTTGTTTTCGATACTTCCTAATTTACCACGACTGCTTGCTAACTGTATTCTGTTTCGCCTTATAACTGACTTGACTGTGCTTGTGTTTCGGACTTTGATTGATTACCTTGTGATTTGGATTTGTGTTGCAAAATGAGTTATTCTTGAAGGAATATGCAGAAATGCATTATTTTACGGCGTTGCCCAAGGCAATGGCCATTTAGCAACAAGGCTTTACAGAGAGAAACTAGAACGGCGAGGAGAAGAACGGGAACTTTATCCGATCACAGAGTGTTCATAAATACACATAATACATTTATGGACGGACGAATTCCGGGACGCAGTTCCCACGAAGGAGTACCCAGAGTGGATCCAGATGTCAGAGAAGAAGTCGTGGAACAAGTGCAAAGATATCCTTTACTAGCACCAGAGCTATTACGAGAACGACTGGTGTACCACGAACCTCAGTTATAAGGATACTTAAGTCAGGTAAGTTCATTTTGTCTTTAAAACTTTTACTTTGACACCGTATTAAAGCGCACCTTTGAATAGCGACGAGCGATCAATTAATTTTAATTACTTATGTGGGGCAAAAACCACATTTCATGGAATAAAACAGTGATTCCTGGAAGTACAATTTAGTTTTTTTCAGAGGATACCACGCTTATCATATTCAACGCGTCCAAAAATTGCATCCTGCAGATTATTCAAGACGGGTGAATTTTTGTCGAACAATGCTGGAAAGAACTGCGGAGGATCCAGGTTTTTTTGATAAAATTCTGTGGACAGACGAGTCTAGATTTGAAAGAACAGGAGTCTTCAATATCCACAATTACCATAGTTGGGCTGTTGAAAACCCACATAAGGCAAGGCCTTCAAATTTTCAAACACATTATAGTGTAAACTTGTGGTCAGGAATTTTGAACGGGGAACTTATAGGACCTTTTGAATTGCCTGCTAGGTTAAACGGAGCCCAATATTTAGACTTTTTACAAAACAATTTAAACGGCTTATTAGGCGGTGTAAACTTATTGACAAGAAGGGTATGATTTACAAAATGATGGTGCTCTTGCCACTATGCAAGAGAGGTACAGGAGCACCTTAATCAAAGATTCCCCAATAGATGGATTGGGCGTGGCGGACCGATTCATTGGCCTGCACGTTCACTAGATTTGAACCCCATAGATTTCTTTCTCTGGGGATATTACAAAGAGATGGTGTACGCAAGCGAAACAAACACCGAAGCAGAACTGCGAGATAAATTAACTGAGGCGGAAACAAAAATCAGACAAAATTCAAATGCTTTAGAAGACTGAAACAAAATTTTCTAAGGCGTTGTAGACTGTATTGCAGTGGAGGGGGTACTTTGAGAATTGGTTGTAACATAAATAAATAAGTATTAAAAACCAAATTGTTTTATTTATTATGAAAGATTATGACATACCATGAAAATCTAATTATCCTTAGTAATAAACAATAGGTGCATAATAAAACGATTATTTTTGCACTTTTTGGCTCTGTGCAATTAAAGGCCGACTAGGGCTAAAAAAGGCCCATTGACCACCACTTTTTTTGTATTATAACTAAAGCTTAGGGTCTTATGAAGTTTTTAAAATTACTTTAAAGTCATGGAACTCATTATTTAATTTTTAGTTTAAATTTCAAAATTAAACTTTGATTCAATCATATCTGCATAATTTGTTTTCGATTAAAATTTTTGCAATTTGTATTAATGGTAGGCAGCTTATTTTTTTATGTCAAAGAGTCCAACTCATTAAGACTACGCTAAGAATAAAAAGTAGAAAGAGAGCAAAATTTTCAAGAAAAAATTTTTGAATCGCTAAGTCGACATTTTTAAAAATAATACAAAAATCATATCTCGTAAACTAAGAAAAATCGTGGAACATACATGGGTATTTTCATGCAGCCCGAAAGGTCAGCATTCCAAAAATTTTGGACGTCACCTTTGGACCACCCTGTATATACATTATCGTATATTCCATTTTTTTGTTTTAAATAATCAGAATTTTCCTAAAGTAAAAATGGTGGCAATTCCATTGAAATTACTAATATTTCCGTTAACTACTCCAGGTAGCCACCAGTTTTGAATCTGTGTTAGTCAAATGATGGACCATTAAATACTGTCACTTCCAAAATGAACGTGCACACACATACACAACGCACGCACGCACACATACACTTCTTTTTAAACACAGTTACGGACTATATACCTTAAAACAAAGAGGTAAATATTTTTTTAATCGCCTGTGCGCTTACACATGATGAATCACTGAATTTCAATATTGCACGAATAAGTTCCTGTCTACGGCACTAACGTGTGACATTATCTAATATTCCAGACGTGCGCTATTTTACGTTTTCGTTTTGCGATGTTAAACGCTCGACATTGTTGGATGCAGTGAGCCTAACCAGTCGCTATCCAATTTCGCTGCTATTTTTATATTATGCTTTTGTTTGCGAAATAGAAAAATTGCCGGCACCTATGAATAGTTAATCTACCACGTGCAAGAAACAATGCAGTAATAATAAACATGTGTACATATTTAATGAAATCTAAGTGATTAATGAATAACAATTTTATTCAAAATGGCTGCTTCTGCTGTGACCTCTCTGGTCACGAATCTAAAGCTGATTTCTCATGGCGCGTGATATTCAGATAAGCCAACTTATAAATTGACATCACTGTCTCCTTGGGAATTTTGCCACTGTTAGCTGTAACGATTTTTTGGGAGACTAAATGTCGGAGATACAGGGTTGCACGGGATAATTATCTTAATAATTATCAACGATAATTATCATGATAATCATGTACTGATAGTTATCAATGAGCATAACGTTTATTACTGCGTGTGATATAATAATTAAAACAAAAAAGTTCGTCAATTTTTTGGCAATATGACAATGTTGATTTGTTTAAATTTTGTTATTGTTGATTGTATCAAACAAAGAACATTTTTTTTTAAATAAAAGAATTATAACTATTGAAATAATTTTATTACACATAATATTGCTGGATAATAACCGGATCAATGAACATTATTATCTTGATCATTTGCAACCCTACGGAGAAACGTTTTGGATAGGTCATGTAGTCTAGTCCAAAATTGTACATCACAACTGACCACAATTTGTAGTCCAACAGTTTCAGATCTGGATTGGACAAGGCTCAGTCTTCAGCTCTTATGATGTCCTTTAAAATATTACTTTTTAACAATATTGATTTTACGTGTATAATTTACAAGTATTTTTAAACGTAAATATATTAACAAACTGCAATTTTGTAGCTTAAATTTATTTTCCTTTGTCTTAATGGTTTTTTTATGGACTTCGTCATAAAATTCACTTAATCCAAATAATAAAATTGAAAGGCTCTGAGCAATACACTAATGGAATTGAAGTCCTTTTTAAGTTGGGGATAATGGTCAGCCGGGTGAAATTGTTGCTGAAGAAATGAGCAATATTATTAATAAAAGTCCTTCAAAATATTTTGTAAAATTAATAAAATTAATTTGGACAAAATTTCTAATTCAATTATAAGTTTTATTATTTCCACAATTGATTCAAGTTGAAAATCGTTATTCGTTAATTAATACCTGCCGCCAATTCTGTGATCGGATTCAAATTAAATTGGGTACGGCACCAGTACTTTACTACGATGAATTTGTTTTATTCAACGTTTTCGATATCATATAAAAGTAAGATTTTTATAACCAAGAGACTTGTGAGACATTTACAAACGTAAAATTTGATTTCTAAGCTTACAATATTAGGTACATGCCTATGAAATTGCTTCTAGCTTGAATTTTGATATCATGCATTTGACTAGCAATTCCAAATTCAAATAATTATCTTACTAAAGCTTTTATTTAAATAACTTTTCATTTGTTTTGTTTATAAAAAAAGTGTTATCATCTATGTCATATTACATTCCTGGTATTTATATATATTAACGACTCTTTTTAAATCAATGGTAACTATCGAATAAGAGTTCCGTCGTTTGAATATCTCAAAGACGTGTAAGTACTACGAGTATGTCAGGCAAATGAATGCCCGATGGTTTGCTTTCATTCTGGAAATTATTATTTTATAGTAGAAATTTTTTATTTCAGATATGACCGACATGTAAAACGACTTTCTTGGTTGAAGTTAAAATTATTATTGTCTTATAATTTCATCTTTTCACATTCACTTTTGTTTATATCTCGTAGACAATAAAGATTTCTTTATTGAATATCAAAATGGATCATCCAAAGTATGAGTGAAAACTTTTGGTAAGATAGCTTAGTTGATTGATTGTTTCGGTTATTTGTAATGTTAATATGCATACCAACAGATCAATTGACGGAACAATAAGTAATAATTTAATCGCATTTTTCTACTTTTACATAATACTAAATCTAATATAATAATAAAAGAAAATTAATAAAGATGTGAAAGGAACTTTTAGCAACATTGATTATATCTACTATTTGGAAATGAGTGTTTGCTTACTACATGTAAAACCGGTTCTAGCAGTAATGAATTTAATAAAATAAACTACTGGTAAATCCAATAATTTACGTATAATCATTTTTAGGCGCTAGTAGAACATACCTACGCGCTTTGCGTTTAAGGCATGCAATACTACATACTAGATTTTAGCCTCGCGGTTTTAAACGCGTCCAAAATTTAACGTCCGGACAGAGAGTTGACCCATGCTTATTATGAGATCAATTATTACGGAGAGCTCAAGCTATCACATGAAAATTTTTCATATTTCTGAGTCATGTGATGTCAGAATTTAAGTTAGGCTAAGGCCTGTCGAATGGTGACTACCGCTCTAACAATATTTCGCTTCGTATTCCAGTATATTTATCTTCCTTCTTCAATAAATCATTTTCTGTTAGAGTTGTACGCTTGTGAAAATCCTTACCTCTACATATTCGCCGTGCTCAATCCCTTTTTTCTTAAAAATCTACTCAAAGTTTATTACTTAGAACTCTTATATTTCCCATCATACATCCTATCCTTAGACACAACAACCTTATATACTCTCCGGGGAGCGGCGCGCACTCATTTCCATTTTTGATTGATTACTGGAGGATAATACGTAAATATATTCTCTAAATAAACTCTAAAGCAGCGTTTGCTATCCCATACCGGCGCAATTTCGTAAAACCTTAAAAATAGTTATTAGTGATTATAAAATTACATGCCAAACCTGAAGTCGCCAATAGCTACGAAAATAAGGTAACTTTAAATTTAAAGCGAAAATATAAATCCTCTCTCCCTATCTCCCTATCCCGTAGGAATTTCGAAAAATCCAATCAAATCTGTACTTGTTTGTTATGAGAAAAATAAATATATTCTATTCTATTCTATTATTTTTAATTTAATTCTCCGACCCTTTCCTTGTCTACATTATAAACGGAACCTCTGTGCGAAATTTCAGTTTTCTAGGTCCAAAAGTTTAGGCTGGGCGTTGAAGAGTCAGTAAGTGATTACAGTGAGTGAGTGAGTGAGCGAATTGAGACTTGTCTTTTTATATAGATTGATACAAAAAACGAGAAGGAGTACAGCAGGTATTATCGAAAAGAACCAGCTCTGCATCATTCTGAAGATATTAAAAAAATTAGTCATTTCGTCAAGTCGTTCATGACATGTTTTGGTAACGTACTATTTTTTTACCACCGACTATTGGATGGCAGTGACGATATAAACTATTAATTGGACTTTTTATGTAATAATTCCCAAAACGTAATAAAGGCAGCAGTCTTATCTGTTAATGCTTCCTCTTACTATTCATGAGCTTTTTTGCCACGAGTTACTGCGGTGTATAAACCGATTAAATGTGACCTTGATAAGTCGACATAAAGTCCAACTTCTCCGCTTCGCGTTTTAGGAGTGTAATAGGTAGCATTTTTTAAATATCTAATAACTTTATTCAGAATTTCAAATAGTAATTTAGAGTAAATAGAGATTTTCAATAATATAATTTGGTTAGTTTGTCAGTTCTTCAGATAATTTATTAATTACGAAATACTGTTGGACCAATTGTAATAAAAAATTAATCAGATTCTAATTAAATACATTGTGCAATGAATAGAAACTAATTCGACTTGGATATCATTATTTGTTCTCGAGATATGCGAAGTGAAAGTTAAAGTAAAACTACGAAACGTAAATACTAAATATGAACTACGTATATTCCGTATTTACGGCGTACATACTCTAAAATGTGGAGATTAATATGTCGTATTTTGGAAAATCGGACCCATTAGAAAAACTTCCTACTAAACAGTTAATAAAGATTTATGACTAAAATTTAATTTACGACCAGCAAAATGAACAGCTCACAGCTTGCTTACAAGTGATAAAATTAAAATTTTTGTACAACCGACTTCAATATAAATATAACTTATTGTTGATTTTTTTAAAACCGCTCGACCGATTTAAACAAAAGCCACCCACAATACCCTTTGAAACAAAAAAGAATTTTCCAAATCGGTTCAGGCGTCTTCGAGTAATCGGTGAACATACATAAAAAAAAAGATTCCGACGAATTGAGAACCTCCTCCTTTTTTTGAAGTCGGTTGAAAATAAAATTTTCTTTGTACTTATATTACATGTTATGGAGCTGGTGGCTAGCAGTTTAGTAAATAGTTTAAATAATAGGTGAGTTTGAGAGTTTTTCTACCTGGAAGTCTCTCTACATACTGTTAAATCCAAATAAAGTTCACTGCTGTACAAAAGCCCCATAGATACCACCCCATAGGACGGATATTTGCCATAATCACCACGCTTAACAAGCGGTTTAGCAACCACAGTTTTATTTTTTAGTTGATATCAAGAAGCCGTTGCTGCGCATCTCCTAATTTGTTTTGTGGTAGTGAATATGCTTACACCGCAACTACACGGTCTACTATCACTAGTAGGTATCATGCTCTTATCTATTTTTGCCGCTTAAAAGTGTAGGCACGGTGTATTGGATGACTATGAAAACGAAGATCACTGAGTGGTGCGCTTTGCGAGAGGCGTGCGTGGTAGTACGGTTGTTAGCAGTCACATGCTGATAGTGAGTACGTTAAATTGCTGCACCAGTTCTGATTTAATCTGTTACATTATTGTTATAGAAGAGTTTAGTTGTTGACCCGTTGCAATTTCAATTGATTAAATCTTTCAGAAACAAAGGGCCACAGCATCTACTTACCATCAGGTGGGATTTATGCTCGTTTGTCATCCTTATTTTATATATATATAAAAAAACCGTAAAAGTCTCTGTCGCTCAATTGCAAACTTTAATTTTATAGCCATTAAAAATAATGCTGGGTTAAATACGGGCAAACATAATAATTCTAGAAATATCGATATATTACATGGTCAGTAATTTCAATTGTATTAATTATTATATTATATTCATTTTTAAATATTCATTAACAATGTTAATCTTAGATGGCTAAAATCTAAGGTTTTCATTCAAAATCCATTAAGTACTTGGATGTTTTTCTCGTGGCTCTTATGCATGTTTAGGGACTTTCACGTTTTTGAGATATATTTCTGATACATACCAGTTTTCACATGATGGAGACACTGTTAAATATTTATAATATAATTACTATTACATAATTACTTTGTTAATTATATTTTTGAACACGTATCGCATATAAATCTTAATAACTTAATACAACATGTTCGCTCGTATCCGCCATACAGATGATTAATATTGCGATCTCTTTGTTCCCCTGTTCCCCAACGACCGTGTACCCTACGAAATGTGAAGTGAAAATGTTAAAACGTGAGCCGCGGGCGCGACATCCACTTCAACTGAATCGATTAAATGACGATTTTATTGAATAATTTATGCATGGGTCGGTCCGCATAATAAGTTGCCACCGCGTTGTTTCACAAACAAAACGAATGACCATCAGTGGTTGCGAGCCTCATACCAGAATTTATTTCTAACAACTACATGGCTGCCTATCGATGATTCGAGTGTTTATAGCTTAGTTTTTTATAGAATCGTGTTTTTATTACAAGTGGCCAGTTCACTGTTAATTAAAATCATATATTATTAAACATATAACTTATATAAACTGTAAAGCCGTTGTGTTAAATATGTCTATAGGTCTTCGTTGTTGTCTTCGCGGTATGCAGGTATAGCGATATATACCTACCTATGTGTGAACTGTGTAATATGTCAACCAGGAAAAATGCAGCTTGGCAAATAATATTAAAAGATCATTTATATTCAACATTGTGTCTGTTCTCTCATTCAACAATTTATTTGATTTTTTGCCTTGTTTTGTACCTTTTCATTTGCCATAATAAATTACAGATAAGATATAAGCCATCTTATCTGTAATTAGTATGATTTACAATTATAAATAGTAAAAAGTATGATTTACAATTATATCTTCTATTGAGCGTCTACAAATTTTTCATAGTCTTAACATGTCAACAAGATTCCTTCAGATAATTAATAGAATCAGGCCTTACTTTGCGGAAATCCATTCATAATCATCATCATTACAGCCCTTCACAAGTCCACTGCTGAACATAGGCCTCCCCCACGGAATGCCACAAAGCACGGTCCCGAGCCACCTGCATCCATTGACTTCCTGCATGTCTTACCAGGTCGTCACTCCATCTAGTGGGGGGACGCCCTACACTTCGCCTGCCGGTACGAGGCTGCCACTCGAGAACCTTTCTTCCCCATCGGTTGTCGGTTCTTCGAGCTATATGGCCGGCCCATTGCCACTTCAGCTTACTAATCCTTTGGGCTATGTCGGTTACTCTGGTTCTACTCCGGATATCCTCATTTCTAAGTTTATCACGCAGAGAAACCCCGAGCATAGCCCTCTCCATAGCTCGCTGAGCGACCTTGAGCTTCCTCATACGGCCAGCAGTGAAGGACCACGTCTCAGTTCCGTATGTCATCACTGGCAACACGCACTGGTTGTACAATTTAGTTTTGAGGTTTTGAGGTATGCCTGACGAGAAGATGGGTCGTAATCTCCCGAACGCTGCCCAGCCGAGTTGAATCCGTCGATTGACCTCTCGGTCGAAGTTGGACTTACCTAGTCGGACTATTTGTCCCAGGTAAACATATTCGTCAACAACTTCGAGCTTAGTGCTCCCAACAACTACCGGCATAGGTGTGACATGGACATTAAACATGATTTTTGTTTTGTCCATGTTCATCTTGAGACCTATCCGTTGGGAGACACTATTGAGGTCATTGAGCATAGTGCTTAGGTCCTCCAGCGATTCTGCCATAAGGACTATATCGTCGGCAAATCGAAGGTGAGTGATGTACTCGCCATTGATGTTAATACCGTATCCTTTCCAGTCCAGTAGCTTGAAAACGTCTTCCAATGCAGCGGTGAAGAGTTTCGGGGATATTACGTCACCCTGTCTTACACCTCTCTGCAGTTGGATAGGTTTCGTACTCTGGTTCTGTACTCGGATAGCCATCGTAGCCCTACTGTACAAACATTTCAGCACCTCGATATACCGACAGTCCACTTGGCACCGCTGAAGGGACTGCAGCACCGCCCAAATTTCGACGGAATCAAAATTGTGGTCATGACTTTCTCATAGTCCACATACGCAAGGCAAAGTGGCAGATTGTACTCGTCGGTCTTCTGTACAATTTGCCGAAGGGTATGTATGTGGTCTATGGTGCTAAAGCCTTTTCGGAAACCGGCTTGTTCGGGAGGCTGAAAGTCGTCGAGTCTGCGTGCGAGACGATTCGTAATGACTCTCGAAAACAGCACGTAGACGCGGCTCAGAAGGGAAATCGGTCTGTAGTTCTTCAAGAGAGCGTTATCGCCTTTCTTGAAGAACAAGACCACCGCACTTCTGCTCCACGCCTCCGGTGTAATGCCACCATGGAGGACGGAATTAAAGAGCTTCTGAAGGACTTCAAGTACCGGTTTTCCACCCGCTTTCAGAAGCTCTGCTGTAATTCCATCCTCGCCTGGGGCCTTGCCGTTTTTAAGGTGCTGGAGAGCCATTCTAATCTCGCTCAGACTGACGTCCGGGATATCATCGGAATAGTGTCGGATAAGACTTGCTCTTGGATCGTTACTCACACTTGCGTGTGGCTCCAACGATGACGTGTACAGCTGCCCATAGAACCTCTCAATCTCACTCAAAATCTCAGGTGTCCCGGAAACGATGCTGCCACAATCGGTCTTCAGCTTCGACAGTTGGCTCTTTCTGGCAGACAGATCTCTGGCAAAGACTTTGGAGCCCTGGTTCCGCTCGATCGCCTCTTCAATACGAGCTGTATTGAAGTTGCGCAAGTCCCGCCGCATGCATTTGGAGATCTGTCTGTTCAGTTGCCTGTATGTTGTCAAATCTGCTGAAGACTGCAGCTTCATCTCCCGTCTAACAACCATGAGATTAAGAGTGTGATCGGAGAGTTTTTGTATTCTTCTGCGACGGGTCTTACAGAACTTAGCTCCGACCATGGACAGTTTCCACAAGCTTGTCATTCATATCGTCCACTTCATTGCAAACTTCTAGGCACTGAAAACGATTTTGTAACTCGAGCTGAAAGTTTTCGGGACTTTGGATTAGAGCACGAGGGGACGGGCGTTGACTTCATTAGACGTGACCTCCAACTTAACGTTTAGGTTCAGTGTGCCTCTCACCATTCGGTGATCGCTGCCAGTTTTCATCCTCGCGATCACTGAGACATCACTGAACAGTTGTCGTCTGGTCGTCATAATGAAGTCAATCTCATTTTTTGTCGAACCGTCGGAGCTCGACCAGGTCCACTTTCTGTGGGGCCGCTTTTGGAAGAAAGAGTTCATCATAAAGAATCCCTCTTTCTCCATAAAGTCGGCCAGCTACTGGCCCCTTGGGTTCCGTTGCCCTATTCCGAATTTCCCTACTTTCAGCTCACCGCTCTCTCTTGTGCCTAGTTTTGCGTTGAAGTCTCCCATTAACACCGTATAGTGGGTTTTAGAGGAATGCATGGCTCTAGAGATATCCTCATACATTTCCTCCACCTCCTCATCGGGGTGTGCCGAGGTTGGTGCGTAAACCTGTATGACCTTCAGCGAATACCGTTTGGTGATTCTGAGTATAAGGTACGCAACCCTCGTCGACACACTCCCGATCTTTACAACGTTGTTAACGAGAGACTTGTGGACGATAAATCCGACACCTCCTTGGGACAGATGGTCGCCCTCCCGGTGATAGAATAAGTTGCCGGATTCGAGGATTACCGTGTCCTCCCCCTCTCTTCGGACCTCGGATAGTCCTATTATATTCCAGCGTAACTTATCTATCTCTTCTTCCAGCTCCAGGATCTTCTCGTCAGTCCTCAGGGTGCGTGCGTTATATGTTGCCAGGTCGAGTCGTCGTAGGTGGCAACCGAACCTCCACCGGAGATTCTTAGCACCCCCTGCCCCGCCGTTACCATGGTCGCCACCGTAGCCAGGAATAGCGGGGCCGCCGGGGACTGGGGGCCGTTTATTTGTGTCGTCGCTCATGGGGGGTATATTGCCATAGTTGCCACGCTTGGCAAGCGGGTTGGCAACCGCAGTTTTTTTATTGTTTTTTGGCTTTTATCAGAAAGATGCTGCTGCCCATCTTCTGTATCAGTTTCCCTTTGTCGCCTCTTACGACACCCACGGGAAGATATGGGGTAGTGGGTATTCTTACCCGCCACTACACGGGGCGGGTAAGAATACCCACTTACTACACTACAATTACTACACACTACAATTATTTGGGAAATCCATTATTTGGTAAAAATTACTTTGCTTATAACCGCTTTATGAAATAAAATGAGGTGTCTTACCAAGTTTGAAGAGCACCTCCCGCCCTCCCTCGATTGCGTGTACTATCCCAGACTCCACTAATCCCAGCACCACTACACTAGGAAAGACACACCACTGTCGATAATACAGGCATCGAGGCATCCTCAGGTGAAGTAGACCCTGCGGTGGCTGACCGCTAATCACTTGTCGTAGCAATTATGTCAAATTAATATTTTCTACAAAAGATGAGGCCAATGTCCAATCGATCACTTTTATTAGACTGATAAAGGAGGAAGAGTGCCACAGCCTGAGGACCTGAGCTGTGGTATCTCAGCGGCTAAGCGCTCGCCGGGCTCGTCAATGCCCGGGTTGCTCGCGTACTGTTAAATACCGACACCAATGAAGTTTCAAATTGCAATTTTAAGTGTTGATTTATCACGTGTTTGACGGTGAATGAAGAGTTAGAACAATTGTTGATCCGCCTATTTTACGTGTATACTGATATACTTTGATCCATCCCTGATGCGTGTGTGACGTCAGTGGATCTGCACATACAGATTTTCAACATACTCGTCAGCGATTTGATCAACATTTGTTGGTCCATCAACGGTCGAAAAAATCATACTGAATATGATTTCATAGATCCAGAGTACATTTAACTTATATGCGACATTTACTTAGACTAAGTGGATCCGGAACCAAAATTGACGAATAGGTACTCGAACACAAAGCGGCAACGTCGCGTTCTGCGTGTGACAGAGAATCCAGTAGACTACTTCGTTACAGTAATAAGGTAAGAAAGACGTTCATAAATCAAATGCTGAAATGTTATTTAAGTAGTGAGTTGTGACATAAAAGTACCTAATTATTTATTCTGTGCTATAATGGTCCCCACACACGGTCAGTTAAACTGACATCAGTTCAACTGATAACTTCAAACGGATTTAATCCAAAAAAAAAGTTCGACACACACGGTCAGTTCAACTGATCATTCCTACTGATCAGTTCAAACTAGGACTGTTGATATTTTTAAAATATCGGATTTTCAATATATCGATAAGTAATTATAAATATATCAATATCGGAGTTTTATATATCGAAAACATAGTGATATATCGATATATCGGCTTTATTTAAAGGAAAACAATCGTATGTCAGCTCAAAAATGATTTACACAGTATGAAAATGTTAGGTTATAGTTCTTAGTAATTATTAATGAGTCGTGGTAGCTCAGATGGTCAGTCAGGTTGCAACAAGGTTGCAATGTTATTATGTCTTTTTAATGAATATTTTTTTAATTTTGTTTTTAGTTATTGTTTTGATATAGTAAAACAGTGTTTTTGTTTTGTAATTATTTAATTGTGAGGACTAGTGACTTATAAGTAAGTCAGATTGCAATGTTATTGATTATTATGTTTCTTTGATAGATATTTTTAGTTTTGTTTGTGATTATTATTTTGATGTAGTGAAGCAGTGTTTTTGTTTTTCATGTTTTATTGAATACTAGCAGTTGCCCGCGACTTCGTCCGCGTACAATTTCTGATTTCCTGTGAGATTATGAAATTTTCCCGCTGGAAGAGACCTATCGTCAAAAGTCCTACCGCTCGCGCTAGTAAAATCCGCGACTTTGTGATCATGGAGGTCACAATTTACATAATTATTATTATAATTATTTTACATTCGAAACAATTTTTGGGGAAAAAGAGTTGACGGTTCTATTTTTTCAAAACTTCCCTGTAAACAACATTTCTAGTTATAAGTATATACGAGTAGGTACCTATACAAAAAATACCACTGCGGCCGAACTTTATAACTAACATTAATCTTTCTCCTCAAAGTCTTCCATGAATATATCGGCGACAATGGGAGATACAGGTGAACCCATCGCCACTCCATCTACTTGCTTGTAGAACTCCTCCTTCCACAATAGGTAGCCAGATGTAAGGCAGTGTCTGAGTAATGCTGCATATTCTATGGGCATGTTGTTTTCCTCTAGCCTTCTAGTTACAATCGAGATGCAGTCTTCAACAGGTAAGCATGTGAACAGAGACTGCACATCAAAACTGACCATAGTTTCATTGTCAAAATGGTACGATCAATAAAAACCCGCGTTAAAGAACACATAGCTGATGTGAAGAATCGACGTTCCGGGAAGTCTGCAGTCTGTGAACATGTACAGGATCGCCCCCGTCACTACATTAGATTTGATAAACCACAAATCCTCGCTAAAGAACACCGATTCCTTCCAAGGATGATTCGCGAGGCTATTGAAATCAAAAAACATCCTAATTTCAATAGAGAAGATGGCTGGGTGCTACCATCTGCTTGCGATCCTATAATTAATAAAATTAAATCCCAACCCAAGCATACAACTGCAAGACTTCAAGATACTGTAAGTTCATACTGCGTAAATCGGAACAAAAATTAATAATTTTTTAATCTGGAGGTAACCGTGGTTAACTATGACATTGGGACGTCAAATACCTCAGTCCCCTCCCGTGACCATGGGTGCTGTAAAGTACTCGAAACGTCGGGAATATAAAATAAGTTAATATACGCGATAAAATCCGTAAAACTAGTTTTATTTAAATGTGTAGTGTTCGCGTAAATATAAGAAATCATTAAGAATTATGTACCGATGCTTTTGTAAAAAATGTGAATATATATATTATCTTTGAAAATGATCTTGGAAATAAGCACAAAATAACTATAACTGTAGTGAAAATGTATCAGAAAGGCTGACTCCAAAATGGGGAATAAGATAAGGGATTGCTTAATTAACTTAGTGGATTGCTAATTGGACTAATTACTAAACCATACAACAATTAAAACAACTATAATTTTTTGAAAAATTAACAACTTTTTCCATCTGAATGTTGATACAGCAACACGCGATAAAATTTGTAGTTGCTTCCATGATATTTTTTTAGTTTTCTGCTACTTGTTCGAATAAATTACTTTTAATTTCAATTCGATGCATTTGAACTTTTTAAATAATTATGTATGGAATGACCTAAAATAAAATTCTAATTTATATACGTATGTGTCATTATCACATTACCTTCGTTGTAGATTCAGTACTTAGACGAAAAGTAAAAGATAACGTGGCCTGATTCTATATTCGAGAAACGTTTGCTTCTCCGTTACAATCTGTTTCGTCATTTACGAATTACATTTAAAAACTGTATAAATAACTAGTTATTCGATCATCAGCTTAAAGTGAAAGAACTTTAAGCCGTCATAGATGTGCTATTTTTCAGTAAGTTAAGTGGTAGTCAAAATATACGCCAATTTATTAAATCAAATGGAAGGCTTAAATATCGAAACATTAAAATTAATGTTCTTAATGCGCGTGCAATCAACAATATCGATATCAACACCGATATTTACACTGTGCAATCATTGCTTTTAAGATATAATATGTGGATCATGTTAAGTAATTAATAACGGTTGGTGCGCGTGTAATGTTTTCACTTACTATTAAAGTTGGTAAAAATTACCTTGCGTACATCCGCTCGATAAAATAAAATGATGTGTCGTAGTCAGAGTCTACATCACCTGTTAGCGGTCAGCCACCGCAGAGTCTACATCACCTGAAGATGCCTCGTGTAGAGGCGAAACACGTGTCGTATTGTCGTCAGTGGTGTGTCTTTCCTAGTGTAGTGGTGTTGGGAGTAGTGGTGCTGGGATTAGTGGTGACGGGGATAGTGCACGCAATTGAGGGAGGGCGGGAGGTGCTCTTCAAACTAGGTAAGACACATCATTTTATTTTATCGAGCGGATGTACGCAAGGTAATTTTTACCAACTTTAATATAATGGATTTCCGCAAAGTAACGCCTGATTCTATTAATTAGCTTTCACTTACGTAATAAGTTAATAAATTATTCAGAAAAAAGCCTAAATCATACATAAAAAAATGATTATACTGCTATTTATGTCATAAGATCTATTGCGCATATTCCATAGTCTTAAGACACCCACAGGGCAAAATGGAGTGGTGTATTCTCTTTCGTCTACACTACATGGTATGGCACGACATGATCGTGAAGTTGTAACTTACATTTAGCTCGTCACTTTGACCCGTAATCTTTTTTTATCCTGCTGATATCTATTCTATCAATGCTCGAATTATACAAACTACATGCATGTTTCGATTTAAATTCGCGGCCGGTACAAACAATTAGACGCCGAGATTTATACGGTTGTAGGCAATTTATTGCCGACCCTGAACGGGACGCTTAAATCATCGTTAATGCCGTATGGGCGATGTATACAGATCCATTCGTTTTCTTGTCACGTATCCAATTGTTAATTAAATATAATACGCGTTCCGCTATGCACATACGTTACATGTGTTTAGATAAAAAATCCATTCATTTTAATTGTTGATAATAAATCACTAGCCTACTATTATATATACTATTAATAATATACAACATATTGTTAATAGGGTTCGAACGAGAGTATCGATATCGAGTTTTCATGTCTCGCGAGCGCGCGGTATCTATCTCGCGTCTCGGCTTTGCTGCGGTAAAGGTTGTTGGTTCGAACCCCGCACGGAACATGGAACAAGTATTTGTAAGTTGTGGCCTATAAATAAATGTTCCCGGTCTGGATGTTTGTTAGTTTTTTTCTTTCTTCTTTTTTTATACGAGACGGGGCAAACGAGCATACGGCTCACCTGATGGTAAGTGACTACCGCCGCCCATGAACAACTGCAACACCAAAGGAATTGCAGGTGCGTTGCCGGCCTTTCAGAAAGGAGTAAGCTCTTTTCTTGAAGGTTCCTAAGTCGTATCGGTCCTTAAACTCGCCGGAGGTAAATAATTCCACAGAGAGGTCGTACGAGGAAGAAAACTCCTAGTAAAACGTACAGTGGTGGACCGCCTGCAGTCCACCACTGTACGCAGTGGCGGAAGCATCCATATGGTGTGGATGGTATCGGGAGTTTTGCCGCGATGTGCGTTCGTGAAATTTGGTGGTTGGGATTAATACGAAAAATTCCACAAACGCCAGTGAATCGAGCCGATCGGAAAGGACTCGCTCGTCGACGATTCGAGCCGCTCTGCGATGGATGCGGTCAAGTGGAAGGAGCTGGCAGTGAAGAGCCCCAGTCCAGAGATGGGAACAGTATTCCATGTGAGGCCGAACCTGCGCCTTGTAAAGTTGCAGGCGGTGTGCCGGCATGAAATACTGTCCCGCTCTGCTGAGCACGCTAAGCTTTTTAGAGGCCAATTTGGCCTTCTCTTCCAAGTGACCACGAAACTGCACGTCACACGATATGTCGACGCCGAGGATTCCGATACTGGCTGAGGCAATAATGGGGAGTGCTTTGATACTGAGGAGACACGACAAAGGGGTCTCTTTTTAGCGATAAACGCGCAAACTTGTGTCTTCTGGGGATTAAACTGGACTTGATTTAGTCGCCCCCAATCCAGAGATGGGAACAGTATTCCATGTGAGGCCGAACCTGCGCCTTGTAAAGTTGCAGGCGGTGTGCCGGCATGAAATACTGTCCCGCTCTGCTGAGCACGCTAAGCTTTTTAGAGGCCAATTTGGCCTTCTCTTCCAAGTGACCACGAAACTGCATGTCACTCGATATGTCGACGCCGAGGATTCCGATACTGGCAGAGGGTATAATGGGGAGTGCTTTGAAACTGAGGAGACACGACAAAGGGGTCTCTTTTTAGCGATAAACGCGCAAACTTGTGTCTTCTGGGGATTAAACTGGACTTGATTTAGTCGCCCCCAATCCGAGACTTTGTTCAGCAAAGACTCGACTTCAGACACAAGTTTGTTCCGGTACTCGGCGACGTTTTCCCGAGAAATATTGGCACGGCCGGTGTATAGAGCATCACTAGTGTTGTCATCCGCATAGCAATGAATGTTACCGGTTTGCAACATATCATTGATACGCAGTAGAAACAGCGTTGGTGATAGCACGCAGCCTTGTGGAACACCAGCATTAATAGGCTTGTAATCGGAGCATGCACCGTCTACTATGACCTTGATGCTCCGATCTGCAAGAAAGCTGGTGATTCAATTACACAATTTCTCGGGAAGCCCTTAGGAAGGGAGCTTCTAAAGAAGCGCTTTGTGCTAAACCCGACCGAAGGCCTTCGCAATGTCCAAACTAACGGCCAATGCCTCCCCTTTGGACTCTACTGCCAGCGCCCATCTATGAGTCAGGTAGACCAGAAGATCACTGTATTGGCGGTCACTAATCAGCTGATGATCCTCAAGGTACCGCATGAGCTGGCAGTTTATAATGGACTCCATTATTTTGGAGAACAAGGAGGTGATGGCGATAGGCATGTAATTAGCGGTTGCCTTTTTGAGAGATCGGGTAGACGAAAGCCGTCTTCCATGAATTCGACACTACGCCTAGGGAGTAGAAGTACCGGAAAAGACGCGTTAGAACCGGTAGCAACTCTGGAGCACACGTCCTCAGCAGAATTGGGCGTCAGGCCCACTCGACTCGCTGTGTGAACCACACATCTAGCATGGAGCACTCACACCGCGCGATGGTCGGCGGTGTGCTCAGACTCGAGTTGGACGCAAAGAAAGAGCCTAGCAGATCGGCTTTCTCCTTTGCGGTATGGGCCAATGAGACGTCCTCCCTGTGCAGAGATGGAGGAGATGGCTGACAGAAGTTCCCTTGAACAGCCTTGGCGAGAGACCAGAATGTACGGGATCCCGAAGGAAGGCCTACTACTTTCTCGCAAATTCTGCCGATGTACTCTGACTTTGCCTTGGCAATGACTCTTTTGAAGGACCTGGAGGCGGAATTATACTTCTTTTTAAGGGCGCTGGTGCTTACATCCCGGGACGTTGATGCGTCAGCGCAGGCCAGGTAGCACTCCTCCTTATAGCGTGACGATATTTTACAGGAGCGATCAATCCATGGCTGAGATCTGCCTCCGATGGGCACCACAGAGGAAGGAATAAAAAGTTCCATACCCTGAAGTAATACATCAGGGACAGAATTAGCAACAACGTTGGGATCTTCCCCCTAATATTGCAGAAATTAAGGGATAGCGTGCCAGGGGTCGCCTTGGTCTTGTTGCTCAGCTTACCCCGAGGAGTTATTGTCTTGAGTGGAATTTGGCTTTTTCTGAATCTATATCTAATTTTTAATTTTAGGAATTATCGTGTCTTGTCACTCATACGTTATTATATAAAACAGCATGTTTCCAGTACAACCCGGTGGGTAAGACCGAAAATTGACATTCCCTACTCTCTACTCTCTAATTTTCACAATTATCGAAAAAATATAAAATAAGTAAATCTTCAATAATCTATATTGATAACAGTAAACTTTAGGTATTTCACCAACGTTTTATCAGATGAATGGTATGGGAATGCATAGAAAATGAATAAATTAACAAAATTTTTTTTTAGAAACCTTATCGGACACAAAAACTCATTAAGTTTCATCGTAATCGGATGAATCATATAGGAACGCGAAGAATGCGAACAAACAAGCATTCTTTTCTATATGTTTGAACAATAATCGATTAAGTAAAACGTTTTTCTCGCACTCGTGTGACACACACAGAAATTTTACCGCTAATTAAAATTCAATCGATTCGTTCACCAGTCGTTTGTTTCGGGAGTGCGACTGTCGTTTTCAATTTCCAAGTCTATATTTTTTGCCCAATTATTTGGATTAAAGCTGAATTCTTTGTTAGCGTCGTGTCTGTTAAAGTGGAGTTGGTATATTGATGGATTGCTTTTGGAATTGTATGGATTATTCGATAGCTTTTGCCGTCAATAAGTAAGTTATAAATAAATGTTTAAGTAATATTAAACTTCTAAGGAAAGCTGCTTCGTTAAAGTATTACTTTGTATTCTGCTTTGTATTTATGTGTTTAGTTAATTTTGCATAAATTTAAAGTTACTTTATGAACCTGTTTACTAGTTTTACCGTGTAGTAGTGGCGTAAGAATATCCACTATTCCATATCATCCCGTGGATGTCGTAAGAGGCGACAGAGGGAAACAAATCAGGAGATCGGCTGCCGCGTCTTCCTAATAACGACTAAAAATAAAAATAAAAACTGCGGTTGCCAACCCGCTTGCCTTGGTTTATTTGCCATAGTTGCTACGCTTGCGTAGCAACTATGGCTAACTACGAAAGGCTCATGTAGAGCCTTGTAGAACCTCCCGTGGAGCTCCTTCTCCTTCCATACGGTCGCCCGGTCGGAAATGCTCTGTACTGCCGGGCCTTGCCATTGCTCGTTGGCTAAGGATAGAGGGGGTAAGTCCTTTATAACAAGAAATGACGCCCCTATAGAATGGATCATCCGCTCTCGTCAGAAAGTAATTACGGAGGCTGCACACTTTGCGATTTTTTAAGTGGCGCGCTTAAAAAATCGCAAAGTGGCGCGCTTAAAAAGCCACGCCCACCATGTTTTCGCGGCAAGTACAGCCTCATAATTGACGATCTCGGGTGATGCATCCTATGGGACGTCATAGTAGTACGGACTTTTCTATCCAGGGCGTTAAATTCAGTTTGAGTCCACCGAAGTATGCCAAAGGTATATATGAGAACAGGCATGACCCAACCGTTATATGCATGTGTCTTATTCACACCGGACAAAAGGCTGTTAAGCACTTTGGTCAAGCGTGCATAAAACACATCGCAAACTGACTGTTTCATACCCGCCTCATCGATACCGATGTTCCGTGACATACCCAGGTATCGGTATGTTTCAGCCTCGGAAAGGGTCCTTATGTTGATGGGCATAGATAAGTCTATGCCCTCAGAGTTAGCAACCCTTCCCCTTTCAACATGGAGGACCGCACACTTATCCGTCCTTAGCTCCATTCCAATAGAATTACTAAAATCACAAGTGATGTTTAGCAATTCCATAAGATGGGAGCGACTGGAGGCGATTAATTTGAGATCATCCATATTATAGAAAAGGTGGGTCACTTTTGTCCCTTCCTTTCCGAAGCTGAAATCCCCTCCCGGAGTCCTCCAGTAAGGTACTGAGAGGGTTCATGGAGAGGCAAAACCAGATTGGACTCAAATAATCGCCCTGGAAGATATACCTTCTTATCCTTATGCGGCTTTCCACATCCGTCATTCGCTCGCCTAGATGACAAAGGATTGTACTCCATTGCCCCATACACTGCCCGAGAAAGTCTCTAACTGTACAGTCAACCTCGTACAGCTCGAGGACCCTCTTTAGCCATGTATGGGGCACCGAGTCGAATGCCTTTCTATAGTCTATCCAGGCGGCGGAGAAGTTCCGACGGTTGCGTTTAACCACTTTGCCAATGACCGTCATTGAGAAGTGGTTCCTTCGTTCCACGACCACCGCCCCGGCATCCATTTTGAGCACGCGACATCACCTGATTTAAATCCAGGTGACGAATGATTCGCGTACTCAAAATGGATTTCAGTGTCTTATATATGGTGGGTAGACACGTAATGGGGCGGTATTTGCTCGGGTCTGTAGAATCCCGGTCCTTAGGAACCAAATGAGTGATCCCAGTAGTGAAGAGACTCGGGAGTGACTTTTGATCGAGAGCCGCTTGAAACTGTCGGGCGAGTACAGCGTGATACACCACGAACCCCTTCAGCCAGTAGTGATGCAGAGTCCGTCGAGTCCCGGACTTTTCCAGTTCAGGGCCCTACGGACCGCCTCAGCTACGTCATCCGGCGTTATGATGACGGGGCCCATGGGCGTAACATTCGCACACTGACTCGCCACAACTTCCGTCCAAGGGTCCTCCCTGTGGTTTACGGGCTCTGACCACAGGCCGCGCCAGAATGCGACAGTGTCGGCGTGATTCGGTGCTGGGCCCGTTCCACGTACCATTGGTCGCTCCAATAATTCATAGAGCCTCTTCTGATCACTCTGGAAGAGACGATTCTGGTTGAACCGTGTTGACTCTCGGTATATCGCCGAAACCGCTTTCCCCAAGTAGCGATTCTTTGCTTCAGTTCGTCTATGCGCTCCGTCAGGTTTTGCGTTATATCCGGCTGGGAGAAACTGACATTTGTCCCAGCAAACGCCATCCTGACGGTGCGCACAATTCTTGGCCTGTTATTGCCTGACCTGAAGCATATCCGTCTGCCGATGAGGGCCCTAGCCTTTGCGATACGTACCTCAATTCTTATTCTCCAGGCTGGGATGGCGCTACTTTGTCTAGTAGCACGTCCAGCCATGAGGAGCTTGGCGCCAATAATACGGTATACTGCCAGTGCGGCGCCAAAAAGAATTGAGTCCGTCTCGCCTGGCTTCCAAATAGGTCACCAGCATTTGGTTTAGAGCCCTCACGACAGCCCGATTTCGCTTGCTTAGGGTTATGCAGGGAAGTCGCGGTCGATTTTCGAGAGGCATACTGCGCGTTTCCTCAATCGCCTCTTCCAATGTACTCCTCATTTGCTCTAGTTTTAGTTCCTGGGCGACTGTTCCATCATCGTCTGACCCAACCACAACTGGGGGATTCACGGCGGCATCCACGTGTGCTGGTTGCTCTGCAACTTGTGGCGCCGCATCGTCCACCGTAGTATTTTCATCCGATGAGGGTACAGTCTCACGTCGTAGTCGTTCGGGTTCGGTGCCATCATATATGTTTGAGCGCAAGATATACCGAACTCGGTCTGCCTTGTTTTGCTCGGTGACGGTTATAGATGGCTCCAGCTCAGCAAAAACTCGATGCATCCTACCCCGGTACGCAAAACCTCCAATTTCTCCCCCTTTCGCCCTAAAATACGCCCGCAATGCGTTGCTATATATATTATTATTATTATTAGTTACGTGGTAGAGCCATGCTGCAGTTATATTAGTGGTATAGTTGTAGCACGAATGGGTCGGCTCGCCCGGGGAAAGACCACGCTCTCACAGAATACCAGCGTAAAACGGCAGCTGAACGCCGCTGTGTTTCGTATGGTGAGTGTAGAGAACCGGAGAACTTTTTTACTCGTAACGAGGCATTCCATCTAGTCCTCACGGGTAACAACGCATTTGCATTTTGATTCGTAATTGAGGATAGATGTAAATGTCTATGGGCCACAGCAACCACTTACAATCAGGTGGACTGTGTGCTCGATTGTCACCCTTATCCTATAAAAAAATATATAATATAATATATTATATATATCACAACATTTATCATAACTTTTATCATTTGGAGATGAACTTTTCTTTTTTTCATATAAAATTAAAAAAGTAGTAGCACGAGAAGAAAGGAGATTGAGCATATCTAATGTTCATATTGTTACTTTTATTTTTAATTATGATTACTACAAATAAAATGTCCGATAAGGTGAAGAGGTTGGTATAACTCACGATCTTAAAATTATTCACCCACATCGACTTACGACGATCGAGACTTGGTATTTCACTTCTTCACTGCTCGCCGTATGATGAAGTTCGAAGTTACTCAGGGAGCTGTTAACTGTGGACTAGCGGTTTCTCTGCTAGATAGAAATCGTATTGCGGATATTCACAGCACAACAAAGGTGACTACATAGCCCAACGTATCAGTCGAAGTAAAAACGGACCGGCCTTATAGTTTGAAGAATCAACAACCAATAGGGAAGAAAGGTTATTATGTGATAGTTTCTAATGAGCAAGCGATTGGGCGACCTCAAAGCGGGACGCTAGAGTGATGACCTGATGATGATGGATGCATGTGGCTCAGGAGCATTGTTTGTGCTAGGTTAGGTTTGTGCTCAGCATTGCTCTTGAGATGCCCTATGAAGATGGATGAAAAATGTTCTTTATGTGAATCAAGACTTCCCGTGATATTAACGAAGCAAATTTAATATTTTTCACGAATGCTACTCAACCATTTATCATTCGAACACATTGTTAGACTAGCCATATGCTTTTTATCATGGAGCGCTTCACAAGCGTTTTAATATATTAAAGTGTTCCATTTTAGCGAACCGCCACTTATAAAAATTTCATATATTGCCTGATCAGAATAATCAAAAATCTTGCAAAAATAAATTTATATGGACTTTGTAGGACAAGTATCATTAATATAATACTCATACCACCATGAATTAGCTGAGGAGACTTCATGTGATTTACTAGAAGAATATATAAAGGCCGTACCGTTAGGTTATATGTTTTAGGTTTTTTGTAAAGCCCTATCACCGACCAGCATGCGGACGCAGACATATGGATGTGAAAGAAGCGAGAGAGGTGTGTTAGGATCATGCTAAATGGAGTCTGTAGTCTCTGTCTACCCCTCTGTGTGACCCTGAGAGTTTATGTATTATGTATCTATTATGTCTAAGGTAATCTTAGAATATGCTTTTGCAACTTTATCTTGAAGACTAATATTGTTATTGTTTGGAAAGAGTGCCGCTATGAAAAAGTTACAGTCCTTCACTATGTGCGCCTGAAACATCGAAGCAAAATGTTTAGCTCGTATCGACTAAATAATAAGCAGGGAGGGATAGCAAAATGGGTACTATAAATCAGCAAAAAATTTAGAAACTGCTACCTATGTAACAGATACACTGGCAATTCTATTGGCTTGGCCTCAAACAATAGTAAATTGATAATGAACATCGAAATTATTAAGGTGTTTCATAATTTTCGTTCCATTTTTACGCATCAACTTAAGCAACATTAATACGTTTTTACTGGTTCTGCGACAGCAAATTTTTCACAGATTGTCACTACATAAAATCAATGGGACCGGGCGCAGGTAATCCCGATTAATATTGCAGACTACCGTTTCCGATCTTTCGAGTACCGGAGATTGCTCTCCGATAAACCCGTGCATGCATACTTTTTATCCTTCATCAGATTAAATGTCCCTTCCATGAAATGATGTACTTTTAGTTGAATTCCTCTTATTTTTGAGTAGCAATTGAGGAGATACTACTGCCGTGTGTAATTTTTTTTATAGAACAACGGTGACAAACGAGCACACAGTCCACCTGACGGTAAGTGGATGCTGTGGCCCATAGACATCTACATCTATGCTCAATAAAGAATCAAAACGCAGATGCGTTGTCCCTCCTGTGGACTAAGATGGAATGCCTCGTCTGCAGTAAAAAAGGTATTTGGTTCTCGACACTCACCTTACTAAACACAGCAGCATTAAGCTGCTATTTTACGCTGATATTCTGTGAGAACGTGGTCCTTCCCCGGTCGAGCCGACCCATTCGTGCTACAACTATAATATACCTGCAGCTAGACTCTACTCCGTATAGTATGCCGATTTATGAACTTTACGCCATTTAGCAATAATTATAATACCGTAGTTATTGGGTAGCACGAACGCGCATGTTAAAACTGCTATTTCATCAATCATTGTTTAGGAATGCTTGAAGAATGAGATATTCACTATAGAAACTGCTTCTGCATTGGATAGTTAAAACGATGGCTCGTAAAGCAAAACGAATCGTTTGGATGTAGGAATCTGGCAGAAGTCTCGCACGTGTACGATATTAACACTGTTTTAAGTCTTAAGAAGATATTTCCAACAAGACGTAATTTCGTAATGGCGATAATGGTTACGCTTGTAGGTGGGCGTGGGCGTTTTCCGGTTCTAGATCGTGGGCTTCATGTCGTAAGACAACTGGGCCAGTTTCGTAGAACGTAAGTGTTAATACATAATCGGCGGATAAGTATTTAACTACGAGATTTGACAATTTCAACTCAACTTTCCGCTTGAAATAATAAACGCCTGAGGTTTATCCACACTTACAGATTTAATCCCACACGTTGAGGAGGAGGAGCATTCATTTGTGGTGCGGATCCCAAAATGCCAAAGTGAGACCTTTATGAAGGAAGAATTTTGACCGAAGTGTGTCGTGTACCGACGTTTTCGCGGAAGGTTACGTGATACAACGCGGCGAAACACGGCGCAGACAATACATAATATTACAATTAGTGGATAGTTATAGCAAAGAATATATATTACTACTACATAGTTACAGTGAATAGTATTAGTTTTATTACTATATGTTAGTATATGAGTTACAATTATGTTTGTGTATAAATAGGCCTTTGATGTCCGACGGAAATGAATAAATAAATTAATTATCCTAATACAGACTTATTAAATTATTAATAGAAACTATGATTAATGTAGAACGCAACCACCTGATCAGATTGAGTGGATTAGCCGAAATTAACACGCTTAATAGATGGATTGACGATCGGAGAACGAGAGCTCTTTTATTTCAGACCGTACACGTCGAAATGGCTATTTATATTTTAGCATATATGCCTCGTACCGGCAGGCGAAGTGTAGGGCCTCGCCCCACTAGATGGAGTGATGACCTGGTAAGACATGCAGGAAGTCAATGGATGCAGGTTGCTCGGGATCGTGCTTTGTGGCATTCCTTGGGGGAGGTCTATGTTCAGCAGTGGACTTGTGATGGGCTGTAATGATGATGATGATGATATATGTAATAGATCGTGTAGTGGTGGCGTTATGACTCCACTACTCCATATCATCCCGTGGGTGTCATTAGAAGCGACAGAAGAAAACTGAACCAGAAGATGGGCACCAGCTTTATAAAAAAAACTGCGGTTGCCAACTCGTTTGAGCGTGGCAATTATGGGATCCCTATTTATCGGGAAAGCCTATGTTTTGTAGTGGATTTGTGATGGGCTAAGATGACGATGATGACGATACTGGAAATGAATGAAGTCAAGCAAAAAACGCGAGGAAACTCTTTTAAAACCCAAAAACGAGGGAATTAGTATTGCTTTATAATGTGTACATTCTGATAATTTACTTGCTTTTACTATTTTTAAACTGTTTTGTCCACGACAGAAGGCATTTTATTTCACTGTCATTAGTTCACTTGTCCTATATTATGATATGATGTAGTACTGTGACCTACAAAACGTAATGGATTGATGGAATTTTCCTTCGCCGCAACTATACTCCAAAGTTATCCATTTAAGTTTTTTTTTAATGTGTTATATTGAGTGAGAGTGGTATAAGGTACCTACTTACTTGTTTGAAAGATATGTTAAGCTTGTTCTTGAAAGATATGTTAAGGTACTTGCTTTTTATCTTTTAATTTGCTTTTTTCGTATGTCTTTTCGGTTCAAAATTTGTAATCAATTTAAGTATAATTTAGACACATTTTATGATATGGGTGAATATACAAAAGTTGGGTAACTTTCAGGGATATTTTGTTTATCATACTTTTCAAGTTAAATTTCTATAAATTTGGGTATTTAAGGTAGATAATGCAATGAATATATTGTTCTAAATCGGGCCAGTCAATTTTTTAAGACATATTTCGATTTTTGTGAATTTGACTGCCAGGGGTCTGACGAGGGTTACATACACAATTTCATAAGAAATATAGGCAATTTATTAACACTGAGCAAATTTCTTAGAATCTAATAATGGCACGCATAATAACGTAACATAATAACGGCAAAATCTTTTAAATATTAAAATACATAAGTAACTATTAACAATAACAATTCATATTATTAACAATAACTATTCATTTAACTCTCCATAGTTTGTATTTGTCTGCTACATTTCCAGATATAGCTTGTTTAAACTTTTTTTCTTCATGAGTCTTCATTTTAGTTTAGTTTTCTTCTAATTTTATTTTAATAATTTCGCGGAAAAGGGCCTTCTTTACTAATTCCTTTTTTTAGTTATATCTTCACCCATTTTTTCAATTATGTAGTGTTGCCCAAAATCGGTCTTGGTCTTGCAGTATTGGTCTTGTTCTTGCATTTTTGCAAGACCAAGACCAAGACCGCCTAATTTTAGCAAGACTAAGAACAAGACTGACCGTGCAAGATTTGAGCAAGAACAAGACTAAGCCTGCGTTTCAGGGAGTATAGGAGTTCGGGTATACGCTTAAGGACTATGAGACGCAAAAAAATATATTAAAAATTTGGAAAATTGGACTTATGCGCATTACGAACAATACCTTAAACATACATAGCGAATGAAAATATCCATTAAAAGAAAAAAGAGTGCATCCCTAGTTTTGACCATGTGCACTTTGATAGTGTCGTGTTGTCGGCATCATCAAAGGTCGAATACTGACCTGTTAAAGAAATTTTGCAGCTATTCGGAAGTACAAGGTCAAGATACACACGCCGGCGGCTTCTATTGATATCGCATACTATCGTCGCCGCCGCATCGCACGCACAACATTTGACTTGTCGGTCTGTTTGATTGCCGCCACAGAGTACATGTTTCAAAGAATAAAATAAGTTTCCGGGTGCTCAGAATGGACACGAATACATTATGCTGATCTCGCAAGGAATATCGTAATTAGATAATGGTAAGGATAGGTAGATATCATAATAATTTATTCTAGTAAATAATTATCATAATATTAAATATATGGGTTTATAATAATTACTCGTCAGGCATACCTCAAAACTTCAAAACAAGATTGTATAACCAGTGCGTGTTACCAGTGATGACTTATGGATCTGAGTCGTGGTCCTTTACTGCTGGCCGTATGAGGCGATCAAACCAGTCAGCGAACTATGGAGAGGGCTATGCTCGAGGTTTCACTGCGTGACTTTTAAGTCTGAGGATATCCGCAGTAGAAACAGAGTAACCGACAGACAACCAATGGAATAGTAAGCTGAAGTGGCAACAGGCTGGCCGTGTAGCTTAAAAACTGACAAACGATGCGGAAGAAAGGTTCTCGAATGACAACTTCGTACAGGCAAGCGAAGGGTAGGGCGTCCCTCCACTAGATGGAGTGACGACCTGGTAAGACATGGGGGGGGGGGGGGGCTATGTTCAGCAGTGGACTTGTGAAAGGCTGATTTTGATTAATATTTTAATTTTGGTTATTTGTTACTCCCGCGGTATAATTTCTTTACTTCGACTTCTCTTTTCTTTCTTAATTTATCTCCCCTAGGCAAATTTTGTTTTTTTGGAAGGAGGCATGATCTTTTTGACTGAAATAAGTAAAAGAAGTGCTTATACACGATAACAGTTGAGATAAAAGTGATCAAAAACGATATAAAAAATCAGTAGCCTGGAAACACGTCAGTCCTCTGGCGCAATATCAGACACAGGACTGACGCCAGAGTACTGACGAAAACGACATAAATTTCAGTTTACAAAAGGAACTAATGTTTCTTTCGGTATTCTCGAATATTCACAAGCAACATATTAACAAATTATAGTTAACTATATATGAATCGAAATAAAACACAGGTATACAAGGAAATAACGACTTGTGGTAGGTCGTTATTTCGTATATATTCGTATTGACATTTTGACTGGTTCGGCACGTGTACACGCGATAACCAAGACTCTAACACAAGCACAGCAAAGGTGGCCGTCAAATGGTAGGGTCTGCAGGTAACTTCACTACTAACATTCAAAATTTAACAAGGATTTGATCTTGAGTCGGCGTTATTTTGCGAGAATTTCAAATTTGAACAACGCACAACGGGCTAATGAATGAAACTGAACACAAAGATTCTTAATTTTCAAAAAATAACACTTAGAGCATTACATGATGAAAGTTGTGTTAGACATTATTAAGTACATTGTATATTGTAGTGAAATATTAAGTATTCCTAAATTAATGGTAGTATATATACAGCCACTTGATTGCTCGTTTTTGGGATTGTGACATGCCAAAGTACTGACGTTTTGAGGATTTCTCGTGTTGTTTCACAAACTTGTTTTTAAAATAAATACCTGAAATTGGTTGAACAAATAAACAGCTTTTAGTTGTTTTAAAATAAAATGAACTAATAACAAAATGTAATAGAATGTCGCATCTATTGACCACAGAACACAATTACTCTCTACTAAGAGCTATTGACTGATGACACGAGTTACCCAACTTTTGTATATTCACCCATATACAGATAATTGAAAATTAATTATTTAAAAAGAACATTAAAAAATACATCCTTTTTGGACTTTGTAATTAAATGTACATAATATGTACTTATTTGTTCAAAAATTAAATATAATATGTTTTACAACATATATTTATAATACATTTCACCATATTGACCTTTTAGTTAATAATAATAAAAATTCGTCTCAAATTATCGCAAACTTTGTGAAATCTTATTTTTTGTTAAAGCGAAATAAAATACAACCTGCTGCTTTTATCTACTCTCTTCTATCTATTTATTTTTAGTTTATTTTTAATTAAAATTTATTATAAACACATTTTTATATAGTATGCTAAATGAAAGGCAGCTTATATCCTATAGAATTTGATAGACGGCAATAAAAATTATCACTGACTTTTCAGAACATTGACGTAATTGCGCTACATTTCAATTTATTTCTTTATGACACGGAATTCAAGACTTCCTGATTATTGTTCAATAAATACAAGTTTTAGAAAGGAAATATTATTTGGAAGACTATTTAATTTCATCGTTAGCGATGTAATATATATCAAATCTCATTCTTATTGTCTGCGTCAGTGTAAGAATCGGCTGTGCCAAACGTCATGACATCTCTTTGACTCCAATAGATGGTGGCATAACTGTCATTCACATACTCCAGAAGTAAAATGTTAGTGTGACAGGCGAGACATATGCTTTTTTTAGGTTTAAACATATCTGAGTCCAGTAGTACCAGTCTCTCGACTCCACAGAGTCAGTAATTCATTCTTGGGGCAATGTATACGCTATTACAACAAAGTCCCAGAAAATATACAAGGTATCTCTATTACCAAGTTTAAATATTTAATTAAACAAAAACTGTATAAAAAGGGTTATTATAATATAAATGAATACATGGTTGATAATAACCCCTGGGAATGAGGTGGTCGCTTCCAAGCTGTTTCTAAAATAAATTTTGTAAATAGTTTGTAATGATTTATATTGTAAAATTTATTTTAAAAAAAAGTCCCGCTGGGTTTCTTGCTGGTTCTTTCCAGGAAAGAGGATTTTTTGGAACCAGAGGTAAAGTAAAAAAATGACTTACAATAAGAATTACTTGTAATCAATATTGAATAAAAATTATTCTATTCTATTCATAACCACGTACGACCAGGTAAATTGTTATTCTCATTTACAATTTAAAACAGAAAACTTTTCTTCGGAAAAATAATTTTCAAGTCCGTGAATCCGATTCTACTTTGTAACTATAGCTTATGAATGAAAAAGACGGAGAGTATCAAAGGTTGAAGAGATAAAACACAGTCAAAGGAACTGATAAAGTATGCTAGCTTCGTGCAGAAATAAAATCGACGAAGGAGTTTCATAATCAGGTTATCGCTTAGCAATCTCGATGGTCGAATCGATCGGAAACGGCAGACTGAAATATTAATGAGGGTGAGCCGGCCCGGACCCAATTGATTTTATGACGCGACACCCTGTGAAATTCTATTCGATGATTGAGAAGAAATGCTATAATAAACTACAAAGTCTCTTTTCGATGTCACATTAAATTGCTGTTTATTATTTAATAGCATTGCCTAATTTCAGATCTCTTAACTTCTTACTTCTTGAAGATTACAGCAGACAACATTTACAAACACTATGTACTTCGATGGATCTGAGACGTGGTCCTTCACTGCTGGCCGTATGAGGAAGCTCAAAGTCGCTCAGCGAGCTATGGAGAGGGCTATGCTCGACGTTTCTCTGCGTGATAGACTTAAAAACGAGGATATCCGCAGTAGAACCAGAGTAACCGACATAGCCCAAATAATTAGTATGCTGAGGTAGCAATGGGCCGTCCATATAGCTCGAAGAACCGACAACCGATGGGGAAGAAAGGTTCTCGACTGGCAGCCTTGTACAGGCAGCCGAAGTGTAGGGCGTCCCCCCACTAATTGGAGTGACGACCTGGTAAGACATGCAGGAAGTCGATGGATGCAGGTGGCTCAGGACCATGCATTGTGGCATTCCTTGGGGGAGGCCTATGTTCAGCAGTGGACTTGTGAAGGGCTGTAATGATGATGCGTTGATTAACGCTGAAACGAGATTAATATAGTTAGTATCATCATTAGTAATACTAATATAGTAGTAAGTATCATCAGTAAATAATACTATATCATGATTATCCCCTACAAGGGAAGGTAAGTCATTAATATGCACTAAAAATAGGAATGGGCCAAGAATCGAGCCCTGAGTCATCTTTACGGACGACCCGGAAGAACTTTTACCATTGATAATAACTTTCTGCATTCTCTTACTTAAATATGAAATAATAAGTTTAAGCGCTGTGTTCTTGACACCATAGTACTGTAGCTTCCTGATTAATGTCTCATGGTGAGCACAGTCGAAGGCCTTGGAAAGGTCACAAAATACACCCAAAGCATCCTCTGAATTCTCCCATGCACAAAAAATATGTTTTATAAGTTCGATTCCGGAGTCGGTAGTCGAGCGACCCCTTGTAAAACCAAATTGATTTTTATGAAGCAATTTGCCATTCTATACGATGATGTGATTAGATAAAGTATTAGTAACTAGTAACTTTTTTAGTGTCTATTTGCTCCTATGTTTGAAAATATAATGTTAGATCTAATTACTTGGGTTACTATCCTAGGCCTTATAGCCTGGGTTTCTCGCTTAATGAGTATCTCTCTTTCCTATGTCTGCGGCTAAGTAAAATTGTAATCCCTGTGTTGCCTTCAGCTTTGGTGGTTAAAAAATTCAGTATTAACTCAGGCCACCAGAACTATCGTAGTCCTCCTGGAAGATAACCCACCTAAAACTTTTAACAAAGTGACGGTCGATGAGCTGCAGTAGCCACTTCTCTTATGTTGTTTATTACAATTTTGTAAAGAAAATCTTGTAGTGTCTGGTTTATTATGAGTGTGAGGTTCTTCTGATGGTTTGGCTGTATTGTTTCATAATATCTCAGAACGTCTAATTCTGCACTGCAATTGCCAAGCTTATGTTAAGCTTGTTGGTAATTACTACTAGTTGTCACAAATTAAGAAAGGGCTTAGCCCAACATTGGCCGCGAAGCGGGTTAATGATAATGAATTAATATTTAAAAAAATTACACAATGAATAAAAAATGGGTCTTACATCACTTCTCATATAATATCTTTGATAGATGTTTCACGCGATTATCTTGAAAAACGGTAAGGGATAGCAATTTTGAAACAATTATTCGGATTATTTTTGTTATAAGTATATAAAAGAAACTGGCCCAGCAGACGATATTCTGCCAATTCCGGTAGGTGGCACGATGAGAAAATTTAGAAAGCGCTACCTATCGTGTGCTTTTCTTTTTTTAACCGACTTCAAAAGGAGGAAGTTCTCAATTCGAGTGTATGTTTTTTGTATGTGTATGTTACGTGATATCTTCGCAGATCGTGAACCAATTTTTATGATTCTTTTTTTATTAAATAGTTTGTACTTCAAGGGTGGTCCCATATAAATGTGGATAAAAAATTCCTCTCCTAACAATTATTATTTGCTACACTTCCTAAGGGTAGCAAATAAATAACTTATTTTTTAGCAATTTGAAGTCGGTTTTTACTTTTTGTTAAAAGTTATAATTATTTGCTTTTCTTTTTTTGGCACTAAATAAATATATGTTGTGAATATGAGTTTTATTCATAAAATTGGTTCAAAACTTGACTACAAGGACTGCTAATCTATATATATCTAGCATTACTAACCATCTTCTCGACAAAGCGAATATTATAATATTGTGTGCATATGATTAGTTGATCAAATAATTGAGAAGCTACACGATCAATAACAGCACCAGCGGTTTGTTCTTGTTTATAAAGTTTAAACAAAAAACGCTTTTTACGTGGTAGAGCCATGCTGCAGCTATATTAATGGTATAGTTGTAGCACGAATGGGTCGGCTCGACCGGGGAAGGTCCACGCTCTCACAGAATATTAGCGTAAAATAGCAGCTTAATGCTGCTGTGTTTCGTATTGTGAGTGTAGAGAACCGGAGACCCTTTTTACTGGAAAAGAGGAGTTCTATCTTAGTCCTCACGGCTGACAACGCATCTGCATTTAAATTCGCAGACGAAGATAGATGTAGATGTCTATGGGCCACAGCAACCACTTACCATCAGGTGGACTGTGTGCTCGTTTGTCACTCATATTCTATTTAAAAAAAAAACGCCTTTCTATTGTAGATTTTTAATACAGATAATAAAGAAGTGCTTAACTTTGTTAACGATAGTAAATGGATAATAGATTAAAAATAATTATTCCTTAATTAACTTGATCAGTCTGCTTTGGTACTCTAACATTAGTTCAAATGCGGTAACTACTGAGCCGAGAACAGTGTCGTATAATATTACTCAAAGTAATTACGTTACAGTGTAATGTACCTATAAGTACGTACCAAATATTTGGTAATCAGCTCTCGCGAACTCGTTAGCACAACCCGCGAGAATAACTAAAATTTATTGGTTGTTACATCTATTAGTTTACTTGATTAATAGTGAAATACCTACTAAATATTGGTAAAATGAGCATTATTTGTATGAAGTATTAGAATATAGGATACGTGGTAGACCCATGCTATTTTATGGTTGTGGCACGAATGTGTCGGCTCGGCCCGAGAAGGACCACGCTCTCACATAATACCAGCTTAAAATAGCACCTCAATGCGTTTTATATGGTTGGTGTAAAGAACCGGAGACCCCTTTTCTGGAAAAGAGGCATTCCATCTTATTCCTTGGAGGTGACAACGCATCTGCATTTTGATTCTTAATTGAGGATAGGTGTGGATGTCTATGGGTCACAGAATCCTATTACCATGAAGTAGACGTTTGCCACGTTTATTCTATAAAAAAATAATACCGGGTTCAATTGTAAATCTAAACCATCCACTCGAACACAAAAAAATCATCATTTTCGAGTATTTGCGAAACTAACGGACAGCAATTGATTTGTCAATATTGTTTAATATGTACCTACTAATGACATTGAAAAAGTTAAAATGCTGTACAATCAGCTCTTATACAGGTTCTCTTATCCTTCAAATCGGCTCAGCACAACAGTAGTTGAATTGCTTTTGGGCGGCAGATATAGGTAAAAGGGTGCTACCATCGTAGACATACTTAAGGAGAAATGAACGCGTTAACCAAAAAATTACCATAAAGTAGTCGATACATTTGGCATTTTTACAGTTCTTGCTGTGGATGCCGGAGTTCTATAAAAGTTTGGATGCAATACTCAATGAAAAGTCGTCGATGCCCACGACTTTTTCTGCCACCAGGGCGGCGCCACTTAAAAATGAGGTGGAATATTTGACAGATTTCATAGCGGGGAAGTTAAATGTTCGTGAGGGTGCGTTTTAAGTTCACGGAATGGGTAGGTAGGTAATAAGTGGGAACGTCGCTGAATTACGTGCTAATTGAGCAACTCATTATTAGTATAAATACCGAGTTTTATTGTAATTAGATCATTAGTCTTTGAGTTATCGTTAACCAAACAAGTCAATCAGGAAGAAATTGTGAAATATGGAAAAATCGAGTTCCGTGCCGTTATAAAGTTCCTTACCAAGCGCGGAAAATCAGTTCAGACTGGAAGAGTGTCAACCGTTTACGGAGACTCTTGTCCAAGTAAAACTATGGTTTACAAGTGGCATACCCTTTTAAACAAGGCAGAGGGTCACTTGAAGACAACCCACGGCCAGGAAGGCCGATCGAGGTGACCACTTCGGAAATTATTCAAAAAGTCGAAAAATTAATATTAGAAGATGCCCGCCTAAAGAAAAAACAGCTCGCAGAAATGCTTGGAGTATCAGATACAACCATTTTCAAAATACTTCATGACCGTCTTGGCATAACTAAAGCCAGCGCAAGATGGGTGCCTAGAATGCTCATGCCGCCACAAAAGCAACAGCGCGTGAGTGTTCTCGTGCATTTTTGACCTCTGTATGGAAGACAAAGATGGAGTGTTGGCTCGAATTGTTACTGGTGACGAAACTTGGGTTCACCAATATGAACCTGAGTCCAAACAAGACTCTATGCAGTGGCACAAAAAACGCGCACCACCACCCAAGAAATTTAAGGTGGCACAATCGGCTGGGAAAATCATGGCGACAGTCTTTGGGACTCAAAGGAATCCTATTGATTAATTATAAAGATAAAGGTGTCTCCATAACTGAAATTACTACGCTTCAATCCTAGAACAATTGAAGGAAGCCATAAAGGAGAAAAGAAGGGGAAAATTGACCAAAGGAATCCTTCTTCAGCACGACAATGCGCCTGTTCACAAGTGCCATGTTGCGATGGCTGCCCTGCAGAAGGTGGCTCGAAATTTTGCCACACCCACCTGGCCCCCAGTGATTATTATCTATTTCCAAACCTAAAAAAGAACTTCGTGGGAAAAAAATTTTAAGTGATGAAGAAGTGAAGGAAGCAGTTTCGGCATATTTTTTAGACAAAGACAAATCATTTTTTTGGAGGGTATACATAAGTTAATTGAAAGATCCGAAAAATGTATTAGGGTAGCAGGTGAATATATTGAAAAGGAAAAATAAATTTGGATTTTTATTTCCACTCCCTACCCCCCATTCCGCGAACTTTAAAATGTCCCCTCGTACATACGTCCTACTGCTGTGCACATTCCTCTTCTCTTTTTTGAGAGGATTTTAGGGCAAGGAAATGTCCGCTGCGCTGCCCCAATACGTGTTGGCGAACTTTACATGTCTTCGAAATATTTTTTTCTTATTTCTCAGGCATGCAGGTTTCCTCACGATGTTTTTCTTCACCGCCGAGCACGTGGTAAATCAGCTCTTAAAATTGCAATTAACAATTTCTGATGCTACATCTGATGAGCGGAAGATTATTAGCCCTCATTGATTAACCTTATTTTAATTGGATTTTACTCAAAATCAAAGCTAACCACAGAATAAGACCACTATATACGTAGATCACATAAGTAATTATCTTTAACATTTACATACGGTTAGTAGAGTAATACGGTTCATTAAGGTTCATTTTGTAGTGCATTTCGCGCTTATGTGTGCCATTATGATGCTCAATATTAGAGGCCTTTGGATGTTTATACGTAATGAAGACATCCTATTGAACTTGAAATGTTGAAATCCCCCTCCCCCTTATATTGCCTCACAGGGGGGATATTCGCCATTGTTGCCATGCTTGCCAAGCGGGTTGGCAACCGCAGTTTTTTTTATTTCAGTCGTTATTAGGAAGACGATGCTGCCCATCTCCCGATTTGTTTCCTTCTGTCGCCTCTTACGACACCCACGAGATGATATGGGGTCGTGGATATTCTTACACCGCCCCTACACGGTTAACATGTAATGAAAGCAACATATCACCCACTAGATGAAACGACGACATGGTAAGAGATGTAGGACGTCGATTGAGCCAGAGGCGACTATGGAAACTGCCAGACACTGCCATTTACGCTAGACGTAAAATACTCAGACTGGCGACGGGCGGCAATGTCAAAGGCGCTCACGTCTGGTACTGCAATCGTCAATTCGCCTGCCAAGCAAAGGTAAATTGTCTAACCAGCAAGGTTACTACTATTTAAAAAACCCGACTGCGTAAAAAATTACTAATTATACCTATTATACGATTATATTAAGAACTTTATCACAACTTTGTTATAAGTTTTGAAAATTTAAGCGAGAAAGGTCGATAACCAACTTTGAATCGTTATAGATCCTAAATGGTCATTCAAAATGAAAAATGACTAGAGAAACCTACATATGATTTTCAAAGACCTAATCAATGATACCCTACTTGACATAGCTCATCGATTTCCATTTTTTTCTTTTAAGCAATATGGTTGTTATGCCATATTGAATTTTGATTACTGTCATGTCTTTAGTGACACGCGCAAAGACAAATCTATTGACGTAAGAATCATCAAAATCGGCCCACGCGTTTGGTCTCCAGAGCACCACAGAAACATAAACTTTTTTATTCAATATAGATTATAAATAATACTTATTGAAAGTCACTCTTTTCTTTAATTACCACTGGTTCGAGAAAAAAAAACCTCTGTCCTGTGAAGAACCAGCACAAACAAAGGAACAAACATACATACATAAGCTGATAAACACATTACCCTCCGCAGTCGGGTAAAAAGCGCGTAAAACGGGCGAGGTGCATGTTAAGTAAGACTTCAACGGGCCGATGATGAAGCAAAAGAATGAAGGAAAAATATAAGAATATTTTTCTTACCGAGCTAAATGAGTCGTGGAGTACTCGGTTGGAACGAAGTTCCTTTTGTAGTATGTATATTATTATTGATCAACGTATTATATTATTGATTAACAAATACAAATAAATGAATTACTAGCGTCTATTAAAATGAAGCGTCATTTAAAATAAATAATATTTCTTTCATGGCGAGATAAGAAAAAGTGCGAGGGAGATGGATATTATTCCATCTCGCCTACTTATAGCCGCCAAGGCCGTCTACACTACGTCAGAAGGGGTCGTGGCGGAAAAATCTTACATTTCATCTTCTCGCCTAGCCTCCATCCGCAAAATTTGTACCGTCCGAAAAGGAACTTCGTTCCAAAAACAGAGGCAGTCATAAGTACTGCCGACAGAAATGAAAACTCAATGTTATAGACTAACGACGCGTGGTAGACATGCTCGTGACGTATCGAGATCATCGGAGATGCCGACATATAATATTTTCCCCTACCAAAAATCGCTCAACGCGGCTATAGAAGTTATCACTTCAAATAAAAAAGACTAGACATTACAATATTATATTATTAGTTTTATTATATCCGTTACCCTAGTACAGTTTTATATGTAAAACTTTACCTTTTGTCTGCTCTTCTGTCTATATTATGTACCACCGTGATGTACCCTCATAACACTTACAAATCCCAAAAAACCATCGTAGATTTTTTTTTATTGATTCTCTTTAAGGTTTTAACGCAAAACAATTTTAGCTAAGTACGATGACTACTAAGCCATACCGCCATTCGCATAATGTGGTATAATATTATGGAACATTAATTCCATAAGCGTCGGGCGTGCTGCTAAAACGTATCAATAACGTAGAAATATATTCCTAAATGAGTTTATAATTATGTCATGAAAGTGTTCTGCTTCTTAGAATGAACGAATTGATAAATTGCTCATGAAAGCTTTAAATTTTCATTTCCCTAATGAGACTTTCCTTGTTACTAGCGACTCACCCTGGCTTTGCCTGGGTGGGATATATTAATGTGGCTTTATAAAGATTTAAGATAATCATCAAAAAGCATTTATTTTGTAAATTTGAAAAAATAAACTAGTTTTTCGGATAAAATGTAGTACCTAGATTAGATCACTCCTGAAATTGCTCTCAATCTGTTCGTGAAGTTTCATTGCAATTGGTTCAGTCATTTTAAATATTAGCTTGGACGGACACACAGATAGAAAAGAGACAGGTAAAAATTTTATATATGGTTATTTATGTTTTAATGGCATGCAAATAATCCCCTTAGCGCAATAAATGGCAGTTATTTCTATATTACAGTCAGACACTTCAATTTTATTTATAAGTATAGATTTAAAAACGGATGGCTAAAAGATATTAACTTTTTTATCGTGGTAGATTCGTGCCTTAGCGTGTAACCGGGGAAGGACACTCTCACATAGAATAGCAGCGTGAAACATCGTAGCAGCATAATGCCGTGACGAGAACCGCAGAGCTATTTTATCACTAACGAGCCATTCCCATTTAGTACCTACTTAGGCTAAGTAGCTTAAACTAGCGCCATCGAAAATTAACGTTTAATAAAAAGCAAAAACCGACTTCATAGAACTGAAAACAATAAAATAATTACACATTCTAGTGTCGGTGTTAAGATATATTGTATAGAAGAATTAAAGCCTCGACTTCAATTAATTATTTTTAATTCGTTAAAGAATTAAAAATTAAAATCTCTATACAGGGTTATTTTGCAATAACGTACAATAAAGAAAAATTAATTAAAAAATCTCTATAATTCTGTCCTTTTTATTTTTTTAATTCCAAATTATGCAGTTTTTTAACTGATTTTACTGCGCACGCACACATTCGTAAGGGTCAATCGGTAGACAAAAACGTTGTTGTCCATAAATCACGTTCAATTTGGGATAATTTCATATAAAATTAGAAACCTTATTTACTCGTATTTTCAAAAACTGTAATAAGGTTATATCATTATTTATATATTTGCACTTAAGTTTAAAATTTGCCTAGTCTTTGAAAAATAACCCTGTATTTAAAAATGAATTGTTGTCCGTTAGTCTCGTTAAAACTCGAAAGGGCACGACCGATTCTGATGAATTTTTTGGTGTATGTTTGAGTGGGTTCCTAGATGGTTTAAATTCACAATTAGACCCTGTAGTTGGCGTTGTTGTCGATATCCAGAAATCACCCGTGCGAAGCCGAGGCGGATCGCTAGTTTTTAATAAAATTTAATTGTTTACCCTTTTAAGCGGACTATGAATCACAATCTTAGCGTCGTCTGAATATTCAGTTTTGCCACCCGTTTTGGTGGATTTTTTACTCCAAATTTATATGGGACCACCCTGAAGTATAACCTATTTAATATAAAAAGAGTCATCAAAATCGGTACACAATTGACGAAGATATCGCGTAACATACATATAAAAAATACAGTCGAAATTTAAGCCTTCTCCTTTTTTTGAAGTCAGCTAATAAGAGAAGAAGAATTAAAAATAAAAGTAAAACTTTAAAAATATATATGGCCGCAGTTACGTAGAGTTAGTAGAGTTGTGCAGTCAACCATATGACTAGTGATGATCTCACTATAGCTCTGTTATCCTGTCGGTCCCTCCGATTCATATGCTGGTGTGGGGCATTTTAAATACATTTAATAAAAATAAAAATACTGGCCAGATCGAGAGTAAAGTTTTTACTCTACCGAAACGTCGTATCTGTGGTAACGTAGCAACCGTTGTTGTTTATATGATTTTTGAGAAAAACATCACGGGAAATCGTACCATATATTTGCGACGAATTGCTAACGATCTGCTTATATTTTCTTGTATTTTATGTTGTAAAGCGCCTCACTATAGCACTGTTATTCTGTCGGTGCCTCCGATTCATATGCAGGTGTGGGGCATTTTAAATACATATAATAAAAATAAAATACTGGCCAGATCGAGAATAAAGTTTTTACTCTAGCGAAGCGTTGTATCTGTGGTAACGTAGCAACCGTTGTTGTTTATATGATTTTTGAGAAAAACATCACGGGAAATCGTACCATATATTTGCGACGAATTGCTAACGATCTGCTTATATTTTCTTGTATTTTATGTTGTAACGCGCCTCACTATAGCGCTGTTATTCTGTCGGTGCTCCGATTCATATGCAGGTGTGGGGCATTTTAAATACATTTAATAAAAATAAAAATACTGGCCAGATCGAGAGTAAAGTTTTTACTCTACTGAAACGTCGTATCTGTGGTAACGTAGCAACCGTTGTTGTTTATATGATTTTTGAGAAAAACATCACGGGAAATCGTACCATATATTTGCGACGAATTGCTAACGATCTGCTTATATTTTCTTGTATTTTATGTTGTAAAGCGCCTCACTATAGCACTGTTATTCTGTCGGTGCCTCCGATTCATATGCAGGTGTGGGGCATTTTAAATACATATAATAAAAATAAAATACTGGCCAGATCGAGAATAAAGTTTTTACTCTAGCGAAGCGTTGTATCTGTGGTAACGTAGCAACCATTGTTGTTTATATGATTTTTGAGAAAAACATCACGGGAAATCGTACCATATATTTGCGACGAATTGCTAACGATCTGCTTATATTTTCTTGTATTTTATGTTGTAACGCGCCTCACTATAGCGCTGTTATTCTGTCGGTGCCTCCGATTCATATGCATGTGTGGGGCATTTTAAATACAGTTAATAAAAAAAATGAAAACATTTCAATAGAACGACTCTAATATCAAAATAAGTTAATACCGTAACTATACAAACAAAACATTTATCCTTTGACGTTGCTTCCCATCGTGGGACTGGGCATTTTACATCAGACTTATACGGGATGGTCTTATCTTCGTCTATTTATATACGAATGTTTGGACTGCTCCGTGGTGCAGTGGTTTAGCAATGAGTTGCAGCGCTAAGTGCCACGGATACGATTCCCGCACGGAACAAGTATTTGGCCTACAAATACATATTATATAATTGTTCCGGGTCTAGATGTTTGTCCTTGTGAAATTTATGTATGTAAACTGCCCTATATGATACAAGAGAAAATCTTAGTACGCACGTTTTACGTTACATTTTAAAAAAAGAAAAGAAAACGAAGAAATCTATTGGAGACCGTGGCACGGAATTTCCTATAGCCGCCTCCTAAGACACCCACCGGACGAAATGGTCTGATGGTTTCTTTTACGCCTCCACCACATGGCAATATCTAATTTAAATACATTTTTGCTTCAAATGTACAATGATTTATATTTCCATCCATTCATCCAACTTATAAAAGTCCACTGCTGAACATAGGCCTCCCCATAGATTACTTCATAGGGATGATTTTGCCATAGTTGCCACTCTTCGCAGACGGATTGGGTTTCAGCTTCTCTCTGTCGCCTTTTACGCGACACCCACGGAACGATATAGGATAGTGGGTATTCTTACGGCGCCATTGCACGTATTAGAAGTTAATTTTAAATCTTAGATTATTTATTTTAGAAATATTGAATACACCAATTAATTGTGCAATCAGCTAAATTTGGAGTTGCCTGATTAATATGCCGTGAGACCTTGTTGCAAGCAACGGATTAAAAATCGATTGATTCATTAAAGATGACTCACCGTTTTTGTTTATCAAAGAAAGCCTAAAGAATAAAGATTTTAACCGACTTCGGAAAAGGAGTAGGTACTCAATCTTATCGCATTTAAAAAATCCATCAATCATAGCCGATTGCGAATCTATTTTAATGAATATTTTTTATTGAATATACCTCGAAGGTGATCCCATTTATATTTGGGGAATAAATTATCCAAAAGGGTGGGAAAATAGGAATCGAATAGTTTACAATTTATATTAAACATCCCAATTTAAAAAGTTAAGCTAATTTAATGTTACATCATTAAAATAGCTAAAATTTGTGAATATTATTTTTTTAAGAGAATTTACTCTAAATATTAAGTAAGAAGAGCTGTAATTAATGGCCAAAAATAATTTACTGTAATTAACCTATTTTGCTGAATAAAGAGATTCGCGGAGTTAATGCTTTTCGCCGTAAACAATATTAATCTGGGCACATAGTTTCAGCGGATAACGCGTGAGACTATTTAAATTATGGATATTTTTATTGTGGTCTGGTGCAGCTCTATAATATGCTTGTAGCACGAATGGGTCGGCTCGACCGGGGAAGGACCACGCTCTCACAGAATACCAGCGTAAAATAGCAGCTTTAATTTAAGTTACAATTTACCAATCTGCTATTGAGAGATTATCCCATTAAATTTGGTGGCATCTCGAATAGATGTTTTGATTGCTGCAATGACGTCGCATGGCAATTTGTCAATGTCGCTCCCGCCACAATGGTATAATGGAAATTTAGTGTCAAACGATCGCCATTTCACCTTAATTACTAGCGATTGTTTTAACCCTTCCGTATTTATTTAGATTAATGAATTTGCTATGAAAAATTAGAAGTTAAAAAAGGGAGTCGGTGAATTGAAACTTATTTTTTATTATAGGCACGATAGGCTACAAAATTTCTTTTATATGGGCCCAAATAACAGACGTGTTACTCTTATTTTCGGCTCCATATTTGAAGAAAATCAATAGTATAATATTTAGTTACAAAAACTATTATTTTTAAAGATTCAAATTTCAAAGATTACTTTTGTACTATTACAGTTACTAATATTTATATGATTATTATATTATTTAGTTTTAATAAGTTACGTCGCTTAGTAGCTGGGCTAGGGAATCCACTACCTCATAACATAATGAAATAGGAAATGGACAGCAGAATCTTTTCGATGACAGTTGAAAATAATAAAATATTGCGGCTGTCATCCCGCAATTCATGGATATAAGATGTGATTATAAGTGATGTGGTTATAAGTTTAATTGTATAAGATTAATTGTTGTTATTTGATCTACGGAAAACTTACATCCAATCATGTTTATACAATTTTTCTCCATCGCCATCTTACATCCAATCATGTTTATACAATTTTTCTCTTTTATTTATAGACAATTTAGTAATATCAAGGCTTATAGTTTTATTGCTATTTATTATTTGAACGTATCATGTACAAGTAATCATTAATTTATAACTGTTTTTATACGGTTTGTGATTGTGATTGGCTGGCAGGCAAATAACAATTAAGTTATGAATATTGGCCATTGTTATTGGTGAAATAATTGTAATGATAACCTAAAAACGAAAATTATTTTGGACATTAATCAATTATGGAGTGTCCGTGACTCGGATGACGTACTTAAGTTAAGAGAAGTCATCTTTACGACGAGAAAGGGATTTTTAGGGGCAGTCCGTTCTAAGGTGAACAATATATGACAGCAAAACAATATCTTTTATAAACTTAAATTGTTTTTGATATTGTAGAACAATCGTCTTCTTCGTTAGCCCCTTAATTGTCCAACAATTTATATGGACCTTTTTTGTAATCTATACAAATAAATAAAATTGATGTGTCTGTTTGTAATATCAAAATAATAATTTTTTACTAAATGCATATGAAAGTATATACGGTACTTATAAAAAAAACACAATTTTTAAATGCTAGCATTACTTAGCAGATTTGCCCAGACTTACCAGGGAACACCAGGCGGATTGGGGAATACAGATCCGATACCCTAGCATTTGTAATATGGCTCCCAACCGCCAGTTTATAATAATCGAGTTCAGCTATTATAAAATGAATTTTCTGGAATCTGTCGCTTAAAAAAAAGGTATATTCTCCTTTCATTAAATCAATAATTGATTACAGCCTATCAAAAGTCCACTGCTGAACATATAGTGCTTCCCATAGATTGCTTCATAAGGCGGATTTATTTGCCATAGTTGCCTCGCTTGGCAGACAGGTGAACAATCGCAGTTTTTTTAATTATTTTTAGTTGTTATCAGGAAGATGCTACTGCCTATCTTCTGTTTAATTTCCCTTTGTTGACTCTTGTGACACGGCACAGCAAATTATATTGACTTTTATATAAAATACCAGTGACCCGCCCTGGTTTCGCCTGGGTAGGATCGTGGCGTTAAGACCATTTATTTTATCAATATTTCGATTTCTCAAAAAATCTTTAAGTTTTTCGGATAAAATTGCCTAAATCACTCCTTAAAATTGCCCTTTATCTTTTTGTGAATTGATATTACAATCGGTTAAGTCATTCCGAAGAAGACCGGACAGCCAGACAGAAAAAAAAAATTTAAAATGGTTCATATCTTAATGGTATGCAAATAACCCCCTCAGTTTAACAAAGGGCAGTTATTTCGATATTAGAGGCAGACACATAAAAATATGTCATGGAAACCTGCAGTTCCGTGAAATATATTTATAGAATTTTCTAGGAAATGTTATCCTTTAATTTTTTGCTCCATAAATCTCCAGTCAATGAAAAAATTAATTTTAAAAATTTAAATTCGTAATTAACCAACATTAGTCAAACGGTGTTGCCGTGTTATCAGCAAAAACTGTAAGTCATATTAAATACCATACAATATTTTAATAGCTGCTGTTTTACAGCTCTTAGACAAAAAAATATTTTTTCTTCATTTTGCGCAATAATAATGCTGTGTATGCTCACGTTATTGTTAATTATACTTACTGATTAAAGTGAAGAGATATTCCGTTGCTAAAGTGGACGCGAGGAAAATCTTCGTCCATACTTTCTATCAATCACTCACGCGCTGGTTGAAGGTTAGTAGTGACGCCAATTATATTTTACGAAAATGATAATCTTGCGCTATAAGCGTATAATTGATTTTGTTGTATTTTATAGTACTTATTACTTCATCATCATTATCATCATTACAGCTCTTTACAAGTCCACTGATCAACATAGGCCTCCCCCAAAGAATGCCACAAAGCACGGTTCTCAGTCATCTGCATCCATCGACTGCCTGCATGGCCTACCAGGTTAGCACTCTATCTAGTATTATTACTTAATATGTCATCATCATTCATCATTACAGCCTTCACAAGCCCACTGCTGAACATATGCCTCCCCCAAGGAATGCCACAAAGCACGGTCCACCTGTATCCATCGACTTTCTGCATGTCTTACCAGGTCGTCACTCCATCTAACCCAACAACTACCGGCATAGGTGTGACATGGACATTAAACATGATTTTTGTTTTGTCCATGTTCATCTTGAACCATCCGTTGGGAGACACTATTGAGGTCATTGAGGTCATTGAGCTTGGGTCCTCCAGCGATTCTGCCATAAGGACTATATCATCGGCAAATCGAGGTGAGTGATGTACTCGCCATTGACGTTAATACCGCATCCTTTCCAGTCCAGTAGCGAAAACGTCTTCCAATGCAGCGGTGAAGAGTTTCGGGGATATTACGTCACCCTGTCTTACACCTCTCTGCAGTTGGATAGGTTTCGTACTCTGGTTCTGTACTCGGATAGCCATCAGCCCTACTGTACAAGCACTTCAGCACTTCGATATACCGACAGTCAACTTGGCACCGCTGAAGGGACTGCAGCACCGCCAAATTTCGACGGAATCAAAGGCTTTCTCATAGTCCACATACGCCAGACATAGTGGCAAATTGACAATTTATGTGGTCTATGGTGCTAAAGCCTTTTCGGAAACCGGCTTGTTCGGAAGGCTGGAATTCGTCGAGTCTGCATGCGAGACGGTTTGTAATGACTCTCGAAAACAGCACGTAGACGCGGCTCAGAAGGGAAATCGGTCTGTAGTTCTTCAAGAGAGCGTTGTCGCCTTTCTTGAAGAACAAGACCACCGCACTTCTGCTCCACGCCTCCGGTGTAGTGCCACCATGGAGGACGGAATTCCGTCCGTCAGAGCTTCTGAAGGACTACAAGTACCGGTTTTCCACCCGCTTTCAGAAGCTCCACTGTAATTCCATCCTCGCCTGGGGCCTTGCCGTTTTTAAGGTGCTGGAGAGCCATTCTAATCTCGCTCAGACTGACGTCCGGAATATCATCGGAATAGTGTCGAATAAGACTTGCTCTTGGATCGTTACTCACACTTGCGTGTGGCTGCAACGATTATGTGTACAGCTGCCCATAGACGGTAGCGAAGCCTCCATAGAAGCCGAGAAGCCGGGCTTGCCCTATTAAACTGCTCAATCAATAATAGCAACTAATAAAATAACTCGTAAACTGTTTCAAACTATTTCAAATTTCCCGCGCTCCTCTGTTCTACAGGTATCCGCGCAGTTTTTCCGCGACCGGGTCGGACCTCGGGGTTCGACCTCGGTCGCAAAACTACGCGATACTCTGTCATAAAAGGAGTTGAGTTGAACGATTAGTCGTCTCTCTAGCACGCGTGGGCTTTTACCGGGTTTCGAGAAGACGATCGCTCCTTTCTAACCTGTGGCAAAATGTGCTATAATGAAATATAACTACGATTGTTTATATAGCAATTAGTATGGATCGTTAAGCTGGGCTTTCGGTGTGAAGTTAGTCAAGCGCGGGGCGCGCGGGCGATACGTTGCAAGTTCACTTCACATTTCAATGTTTACTCTGTGTGTTTACTTGAGCGAATGAATATTGCGAGTTGAAAATTTATGCTTTTTAAATTTTTAGTGAATATGGAGGATAATAGTATTCCTTGTGATGAATTGAAGTGTGTTAAAGTGCTAATCGGCGAGGAAAAGGTAAAATCTTTAACTTTGTTGAGAAAAAACAGCTCATATCCACGCCGAAAGCAACGCCTGATCTGTGTATCTCTAAAATTACTCAAACCATTTTGATAAACAAACATTGAAAAACCAATTGGTTTCATTGTATTCCTCCTGAATTAAAACACCGCAATGTTTTCGAACTCATTGACTTTATAAACGAAAATAGTCTTGAAGAGGCCTTTACCCAGCTTTTAAAGTTAGCTTACCTTGTCGTAACTATTCCATAATATAATATAAATATATATAATATATAATATAATATAAATAATTTGTTTTTTAATTTTGTACATAGTGTGTTTGTACTTTGTTCATGCTTTTCCTTTGTTCATGTATTGTATTGTATGTAAATATTTAAATAAAACTAGTTTTACGGATTTTATCGCGTATATTAAGTTATTTTATATTCCCGACGTTTCAGTACTTTACAGCACCCATGGTCACGGGGGACTGAAGTATTTGACGTCCCAATGTCATAGTTAACCACGGTTACGTCCAGATTAAAAATTATTAATTTTTGTCAATACGAGTAGTATTAAAGTTGTGTTAGTCCCGCCGCATGAATTTGGAGATCTGTCTGTTCAGTTGCCTGTATTATGTCAAATCTACTGAAGACTGCAGCTTCATTTACCGTCTAACAGCCATGAGATTAAGAGTGTGATCGGAGTTTTGTGTTCTTCTGCGGTGGGTCTTGCAAAACATAGTTCCGACCGCATGGGCAGCTTCCACGAGCTTGTCATTCATATCGTCCACTGCACTGCAATCTTCTAGGCACTGAAAACGGTTTTGTAACTCGAGCTGAAAGGTTTCGGGACTTTGGATTAGAGCACGAGGTGGACGGAGCTTTGACTCTTAGACGACACCTCTCCATCTTAACGTTTAGGTTCAGTGTGCCTCTAACCATTCGGTGATCGCTACCAGTTTTCACCCTCGCGATTACTGAGACATCACTGAACAGTTGCCGTCTAGTCGTCATAATGAAGTCGATCTCATTTTGTCGAACCATCGGGGCTCGACCAGGTCCACTTCCTGTGGGACCCCTTCTGGAAGAAAGAGGTCGGCCAGCTGCTGGCCCCTTGGTTTCCGTTGCCCTATTCCAAATTTCCCTACCCTCAGCTCGCCGTTCTCTCTTGTGCCTAGTTTTACGTTGAAGTCTCCTATTAACACTGTACAGTGGGTTTTGGAGGAATGCATGGCTTTAGAGATATCCTCATACATTTCCTCCACCTCCTCATCGGGATTTGCCGAGGTTGGTGCGTAAACCTGTATGACTTTCAACGAATACCGTTTGGTGATTCTGAGTATAAGGTACGCAACCCTCGTCGACACACTCCCAATCTTTACTACGTTGTTAACGAGAGACTTTGAGGCGATAAATCCGACACCTCCTTGGGACAGATGGTCGCCCTCCTGGTGATAGAACAAGTTGCCGGATTCTAGGATTACCGTGTCCTCCCCTCTCTTCGGACCTCATATAATCTATAATATCCCAGCGCAACTTGCCTATCTCTTCCAGCTCCAGGATCTTCTAGTCAGTCCTCAGGGTGCGTGCGTTGTATGTTGCCAGGTCGAGTCGTCTTAGGTGGCAACCGAACCTCCACCGGAGATTCTTAGCACCCTGCCCCGCCGTTACCATGGTCGCCACCGTAGCCAGGAATAGCGGACCGCCGTGGACTGGGGCCGTATTTTGTAACTTTAATTGGGGTATATTGCTATAGTTGCCACGCTTGCCGAGCGGATTGGCAACCGCAGTTTTATTGTAATTTGCTGCTATCAGAAGATGTTGCTGCCCATCTTCTGTCTCAGTTTCCTCTGTCGCCTCTTACGACACTGACGGGAAGATATGGGTAGTGGATTACCCGCTACTACACGGGGCACACTTAATGTGTATTAAAAATAGTTAGCGTATGGTAGCATAAAGAAATGTATAAGTATGTATCGCTCAGTTTTCTGTATAGCGTCTGTTCAGATATTAGCGTGTTTTACGTGGTAAATAATGATTATTTGAAATTATCCCACTTCTGATGTTAGAAATTACTCTCAAAATTATTATTGAAATAAAATAATATTACAATTTACACTAACAACTTTATGTTATAAACATATGGAAGACGTGCAACACAAGAAACAGTTAGAAGTAAATGCAAAGTAAATAATAAATTAGATGAAGTATGCAAACCAACTACACAGGGCAGCGTCTCGCAATGTAACCATCTCTAGATTTACCAAAAGAATTGCCACAACGGGCATAATCACGACAGTGATTGAGACTCGTAGAATTAAGGCTGATTTACACAGGGTCAGTAACTGACTCCAAATTCCAGGCAAGGCAGTGCTGACCCGATACTGATACAGTGTAAATTGATTTGGAGTCAGTACAGCGCTGTCGCGTCAGTGCTGACTCCAATATTCCTGCTTGAATATTTTGAAGTCAATCCACTCCCCGCCACCTTGTCTAAATTCAAGTCATTATTTGGTTAGTCACTGGCGTTACGTTGTGGGATTACGTCAATATTCTTCGGTGTTATTCCTAAGCTAGTTTGTATTCCGCAGGATCTTCAAATCTAAATTGATTTAACAACTAAGCAGAACCTCCAGTTTCTTTTCTGTCGTCTATCCATTTTCATATCCAATGTCGTTTCTTTTAGATGTCTCCTGTTCTAACATTTCCGTCAACTCTTCCAACAGCAGATAGGAACATTTTCTCAACAAATAATTCAATCGTTATAAATTCTGTCGTTTCTGTGAATTAATTTTTGCCCACTGACTTCAATAACGTGCGTGCACCGTGAAATTTCTATGCCTACTGACTGCATGTAAATATTGAGAGTCAGTTCTTGGCGCCAGAACTGACGCCTGTTACTGACCCTGTGTAAATCAGCCTTGACTGATTCAAGTCAGTCATATATATATAATCGGAATCTCGGAGTTCGAGTCCAGATGTCTCCAGTCCGATTATTTTTTTCCCTTTTTTTTCAAGTTCCTTTTGTGAGAACAACTATTATTGGGAGCCCTTTATAAACGCATCTAATTTGTATCTAAGTATATTTAAAAAAAACACGAAAAGAAAAATGACCGAGCTTTAAAAAAAAGAATACGGTAGTAATTACATTAGTAAAGAAACCGACATTGTGCAAATATTTTTATCCCATTGGCGATGTTTCGGTCCAAAGATAAAAGTAAAATCAATAACTCTTTATTCGACATAAACGAAAAATATGACTCTTCCTGACAGCTATTGGCGAGTAATAATACTATTATTTTTTAATTTAAATATAATTTTCAAAAACACGATTTCCAAAAAAAAATACGGTATTCCAGGTACTTTATTTAGAACGAGTGGGAGATTAGAATTCTATGTTCACTTCTACGGATTTTCTTTTATTTTCTACCCTCATTCCTACCAATATGTATATACATATATATGTATCTCATGTATTTTATAATGATATTCTCTATAAGGTACTTTCTCTCATGACTTCTCTATCCATTCTAAAGTTAATAACTCTTTTGTTTACTAGTATACTTAAAAAGTGAGAAAAGAATGTGTATAATCCAACTTACACTTTTATTATCAATTGTTCTCGCTTCATCGATTTTAACGACGCGAGCATTCGAGTGTAGAATGATTAGCGCAATTAACTATTGAACAGACGACGCGACGGCGTGATGGAGACGACACGGTACAGTGGTGATCGACGCTGGCGGGCTCCACGAGCTCACTGGTGCGGGACACGTGTTCACTTCAATTTAATTTTCGTAATAATATCTCTATATTTATCGTATAAATATCGATTAATATGTGTAATTCATAATATTATCATCATATTAATATCATTCGAGTAGGCGCATCCGTTTAGTCCGTCGATTTTTCCGGACAGATACGACTAAAGGACCTTCAAGAAAAGAGCTTACTCCTTTCTAAAAGGCCTGCAACGCACCTGCAATTCTCCCGGGTGTTGCAGTTGTTAATGGGCGGCGGTAGTCACCATCAGGTGAGCCGCATACGTTTGCCCCCTCTTTTATATAAAAAAGTCATAATATAATTATTAATAATCTGACGGTAGTGCGCAAGGTGACAGTTAGAATCTGGATGTGTGTAACCGAAGACCGGGCTAAGTGGAACGCCTTGGGAGAGGCCTATGATGCTGCAGGCTGATGATGATGATGACTGTGGATCATTGCACAGGTCGGTAAGTATAGGTAAATCTTCCAAGTAATGCACGCCACTTGGCGTTGTGCTATTCTTAAATAGGCACATGTTTAGATATGGTTTTAAAAGGCCGTTGATGATGATAATGATGATGGACTATTTATTATTATAATAGTTTAAGTAAGGACATGTTAACTTTTATTGTTTGAAAGGAAGTTGTATTCTTCGAAGAAATAGGCCTCAATAATAATATAGCTGGATTTACTGATGTGATGATTGAAAACTTTTAGGCGTACTTATAGATAAAATAATAAATCTATAAGAAAATAAACATTTTGTTACCCTAAAATATTATTCATCCTACATTCGGGTTACTAACGAGAGTGAATATGCCAAAATAGTACTTTCTGTTGTTCTTTTATATAGTGAAAACAATTCCAACTTTTTAATTTTCATCTCAAATCTCAATCGAAACTTGACACAAAACGAAACGTAAGAAATACGAAAAAATTAAATTATTAACTGATTAGGGTACGACCAGGCTCACCACACGTTATGTATATAAAAAAAATACTCGGTGATCTAATTGTTAGCTATAGCTATTTTACGTGGTAGAGCCATGCTGCAGCTATATTAGTAGTATAGTTGTAGTACGAATGGGTCGGCTCGACCGGGGAAGGACCACGCTCTCACAGAATACCAGCGTAAAATAGCAGCTTAACACTGCTGTGTTTCGTTTGGTGAGTGTAGAGAACCGGAGACCCTTTTTACTGGAAAAGAGGCATTCCATCTTAGTCCTCACGGGTGACAACGCATCTGCATTTTGATTCTTTATTGAAAATAGATGTAGATGTCTATGGGTCACAGCAACCACTTACCATCAGGTGGACTGTGTGCTCGTTTGTCATCCTATCCTATAAAAAAAAAAGCTAGTTTTATCTCAGTAATATGGTAACAGGTCACCTGCATCTTTAATCTTTATTCTTCATTAAATAAGTAAGGAGGCTATAGACCATAAAACATCATAATTAAATGTAATGATTGAAAGAAATGTAGAATAAATTATTATAAAATTATTTGTACCGCATATCATAAAATACAAATTTATAACCGACAGCTATTACCATATGGTCCCTTTCTTGTGCGAAATCGCTTTGCAAAAAATTGAAACGGTTTAAATCGAGGACAGATCTTTTATCGCTTTGTTTCCTCACCTTGGCTCCGGTTTTATAGACCATTATTTTTATTGGTTCAGCCATTTCTAGCCGTTAATGTAATTTGCGTCTTTCAAACTTTGACGCAAAACTCATACGTGTATGAGGATTTTTGTTACCAAAATACACTATTACACTACGTTTTTTATATAATAATTATGGGTGACAAACGGCCACAACGTCCACCTGTTTGTAATGGTAAATGGATGCTGTGGGCCATAGACACCAACGTCTATCATCGATTAAGAATCAAACTGCAGATGCGTTGTTATCCTCGGTGATATCAGCAGTGACTTGGATGGAATGTCTCGTCACCAGCATAAAGGGTCTCCAGTTCGTAATGACGTAAGTGATTGAGGAGAACTGGAGACTTACATACGAAAAACAGCAGAATTATGCTGCTATTTTACGCTGATATCCAATGCGAGCGTGGTCCTTCACCGGTGCTAAGCCATAGTACGGTGCAGTGTGGCTCTACCACTAACAATGCTTTATGTTTAGTATATTGTAGTTATATTTCTATTGACTTTCATAAATTATATTCTATTCATAATGATTTCTTATATTTAAGCGATATATATCACGGGGGACTATGGGTGCAGCAAAGCACCGAAACGTCGGAAGTGAAAATAATCAGTATTAAACGCGATAAAATCCGTAACGGTACCTAATTTTATTCGATGTATTTTGTTCATTTTGAAATGATTTAAATTAATAATCATTTATTTTTATTTCAGGTAAGCTATGATGAAATTGAATATAATCTTCGCATATTATTATAAAAGTAAGTGCTTCTGTTTAATTATATTTTCGTAAAATCAGGTAGATACTAAAGTTTACTGTATGGGCACAGACCTGCTTTATTTTCTAAGAATTTTGGAGCAGTTAACTACGAGTGTAGATTCTGTAAGGATTTGGTTCTCGGTATAATATACTTGATTTTTCTAGAAATATTTATTTTTAATTTTTTGATCAAGCGACTTGTCCTCACGATGTTTGTTTAACTACCCCTTCTTGTTCACCACTGTGGACTAAGATGAAATGCCTCGTTACTACTAAGTTAAAAAGATCTTCTTATTCATTAACCTGTAATAGTCCACTGCTGGACACGGATCTCTCGCGTTGTAGGGAGGGAGGATTCGTTTTTATCGTCACGCTTGACAGAAGAAGAATTGACGATTTCAGTACCAGATGTCTCGCATCTTTGAAGCTGCTGCGCATTGCCGGTCTGAGCGTTTTGCGTCTGGTTTGGACTAGATGGTAATACTGGTAATACCGCCATCTATCGGAAGCCCTAAGATTTTTCCGTCATTTCCCATAGTCGCAAAGCAAGCCAGCCATAGCCATAAAGGCAGGTAGGTCGTCGGTTGTCGATTTTTATAGAGTATACTTGGTTAAATGTTTTTGATAAAAAAGTATAGTGGCAGCCTATAATATGCACTAAAGCTGGGCTGGCCTTTAATTTTTGAGAGGACTACTTGTCCGCCGCGCTGCTACAGTGCGTGTTGGGTCGACGTCACATGTCATCGAAATATTTTATTCCTCCAGCATGAAGATTTATCATGCTATATGTGTATGTTTGTAAATTAAATAGCGATCCTACCTACCGGGTCCAAATGTAAATTTAAACCATCTAGGGACCCATTCAAACACACACAAAAAATTTCATCAAAATCGGTAGGGTCGTTCTTGAGTTTTAACGAGACTAACGGACAGCAAATGATTTTTATGTATAGAGATATAGATAGAGACACTAGATATAGCTTATTTCAAAACCTCTTTAAGAGCAGTGACTTTTAAATTACAATAAAATAGAACAAATTTGAATAGAATTGCATATACATAATATTAATTCAATATAGATTATAAATAATTCTTATTGGAAATCATTTTATACCGTTACCACCGGTTCATAGAAAGCCTTTGTTTAAGAAAACCAGCGGGGATTAGTAATATCGTTAGAAATTGGCCATGATGTTACAGCTTCCTTTAGATTTACCTAAGTATAAAAATATCGTCACTGTCCTATACTTTCACCGTTTCCACATAATGGTTCAGAGGGTCGCGACAAAGTGTCGATTAATCACTTTTCTTTCCTCAAAAGCGTCGGTAAAACACGGACTACACACAATAGGCTAGAGGTTCCATGTTGTGTGGGGTAAGAATAAGTCATGAAAAATAAGTATTTTCCTTAAAATTTGTGTTTTAAAAATTACTGAATATTACGCATTGCTTCTTTTAACCTAAATAACGATATAAAGTATTACTTAATTTTATGACGGTAATGCTGTCGAATTTAATAATGATATTTTTTTGTCCTACAGAATAACAGTTCTGCGGTTATTTTGCTGTAAGCTAATGCCTTTTCTATTTATTTTTCTCTTTGCGTTGTTTTTATTGTGCTGTATTGTGTTGCGGCCCCGATAAAATTTTCCTTTCTTTATTTCGTTAATTTTTTACATTTAAAGTCTCATGTAATTTTTATATTTTACTACAAATAGTTTTTTGAATTATACGCCAGGACTGCTAGAAATTTAGTCAAAAGAAAAAATCCGATAGCTAATCAAAGCGAAATAACACTTGAATTTATGTCACTTTCTTTATACACTCAGCGGCACGGAATCTTGGCCAAGCGGTTATCTCGCGATAGCAAAAGCTTTAAGTGTTTCTGATGAATGTTTGTTATGCAAGTATGTCAAAAAATGTTTACCCTCAAGTTCAAGAGGGTAATTTATTATGTTTAAGTGCACCATGACGAATTCTTTAATTTTTAGTTGAATCAGGTCATTTGAGCGACTAAGTTCACATTTTAAATTTGTGTGTTGTGAAAAGTTTACTGTAAGGTTATTCAATTATTGTGATCTTGTGTCTTAATTCAATAACTAAAGGTGCTTTAAAGCCAATAAAATGCCATTAACACCAGCACAAGTTGCACAAGCAGTAGCATTAATTGACCAAGGGCTGACACAGCGTGAAGTTGCTATTGTGCTTAACGTACCACGGTCCTCAATGCAGTATTCACTGAAACGATACCAGGAGACAGGCCGCAACACCCGCAGGCCAGGCAGTGGGCACATCGGCCCGGACGATCGTTTTATTGTTATTATGGATTTTGAGAAACCGCTACCTGACCGTTGTTGAGATACGCCAGCGGCTCCAAATCGCAAGAGGCGTTAATGTTAGTGAGCGTACGGTGAGAAGACGAATGAGGAAGTGAATTTAAAAGTTTCGTAGACCAGCACGAGGTCCAGAACTTCTCAGACAGCACCGAGTAGCCGACTTCAGTTCGCAAGAGAACATGTCAATTGGACCCACGAGCAATGGGCTAGAGTGTTGTTCACAGATGAGTGTCGAATAGTTTTATGCTCCAGACGGTCGAGAACGAGTGTGGAGAAAAGAGGAGAGAGGTTTCTACCCATTACCACCACCCAAATTGTGAGTTTCCATGGAGGCTCAATAATAGTATGGGGAGGTGTAAGTTCCGACGCACGTACAGAGTTGGTCATCGTCGATAATCGGCTTACAGCCACCGATACATCGAGGAAGTTCTTCAGGAGCACGTAATGCCTTATCGGGATTCAATGGACACGACCAATTCCTCCTCATGCACGATAATGCACGCCCGCACGTCGCACATTGTGTAGAGGAATATCTGGAAGAGGTTGAATACAAAATTACAGGCCAGCTCAGCCCGGACTTAAATCCAATTGAGCATGTATGGGTATGCTCAAAAGAAAGATAGTCCAGCTCCAAACCGCCACAAACTCTAAATGAGCTCCGAATGCAGCGCTGGCTGCTTGGGACAGCATAAAGTTGATGTCAGAAACATCATTCAAAGCATGCCAGATCGAATGTGTTATTGTAATAGAGAGGAAACAATTCGATATTAAAACTGATAGACAATAAAGAAACAGACTTAATTTTAACTTTGTAGTGTTTTTAAAGTGTTTTAGAGTAATTTTAGTGAAAACATGTTATCTTGAAAAGAAAAATTTCGGTGAAGTAAACATTAAATTTCAGTACTAAAACCATTAGAGACACTTATTGAATGCATCTACCCTTAATTTACTGTTAAAAAACGTTTCCAGTGCAAATAATCAGCAAATTCACGAGTGGCCAAGTTTATGCCGGTGAGTGTATTATGGTCTTTCAAACCCAAAACTAGTATAATGTTTAATATGAAACACTTGTAATGTTTTCCTTTAGATTTACCTAAGTATAAAATATCGTCACTGTCCTATACTTTCACCGTTTCACATAATGGTTCAGAGGGTCGCGACAAAGTGTCGATTAATCACTTTTCTTTCCTCAAAGCGTCGGTAAACACGGACTACACACAATAGGCTAGAGGTTCCATGTTGTGGGGTAAGAATAAGTCATGAAAAATAAGTATTTTCCTTAAAATTTGTGTTTTAAAATTACTGAATATTACGCATTGCTTCGTTTAACATAAATAACGATATAAAGTATTACTTAATTTTATGACGGTAATGCTGTCGAATTTAATAATGATAATTTTTTTGTCCTACAGAATAACAGTTCTGCGGTTATTTTGCTGTAAGCTTATGCCTTTTCTATTTATTTTCTCTTTGCGTTGTTTTTATTGTGCTGTATTGCGGTGTTGCGGTCTCGATAATTTTCCTTTCTTTATTTCTTTAATTTTTACATTTAAATTCCAGGACTGCTAGAAATTTAGTCAAAAGAAAAAAATCCGATAGCTAATCAAAGCAAAATAACACTTGAATTTATGTCACTTTGTTTATATTATTGCCGTCTTTCAAACCCAAAACTAGTATAATGTTTAATATGAAACACTTGTAATGTTTTGGTTTACAAAACTTACGAAGAAATACCTAAAGATTTATGTGTATGTAAATATTTCAACCGATAAAATTGCTCATGCTGGTACTGTCCACGAAAATGTATTTTTTATTGGCGCCCTAGTCGTGCGGGTAATCGATGTTGGGTGGGCTCGGGTTTTATCTCGCTTACACTCCACGTGAAGTGTTTCCACTCGGTTTTTTAACACTCGTTATTTAACATGTTCATGCGGATTATGTGTACTGTTCAGTTTCAAGCGAAGTGCTGCGTTACTTAACGATGGAAGGTAATATAACGGAAATTATAGGTGTTAAATTTGTTTGTTATTATTCATACGCACATATTTATGTGCGCACCCACGCACGATATAGTAAACGTATGTCATAGTCGTGGAAGCTTATTTATAGCACATGGATTATCATGATGATGATCAACAATTCTAGCATTTAGCCGTGTTAGAAAAAGCCGCTCACGCCGGACAACGTGTTCAGCGGGGAGCGGCCAACATATCCTGTGTGGTGGAGGGAATATTATAATATGTATATATACACAGAGTTCGGAAACTTCGATAGCGTGATTTGAACTCGGTTTGTTCACGCTTGTGGTGCGACGACAACGCAACCACGTATATCGTTATGTGCAGTTTAGGTCAATGTCGTACACATTGTATACTACTGTTATTGTATCCTCTTTGTTCTTTTATACCATTTGTATGTAACAAAAAACTACGCACAGAAACTAAACTTACTCAATATAAATTTTTGATTAAATGTATTTATTCATTAACACAAATATCGTTCCAAATAAATATCCTTTTATTGTAGAATAAGGGTGACAAGCGGGCACACAGTCCACCTGATGGTAAGCGGATGCTGTGGCCCATAGACGTCTACATTTATCCTCAATTAAGAATCAAAATGCAGAAGCGTTGTCACCCCTGAGGACTAAGATGGAATGGCTCGTTTCCAATAAAAAGGGTCTACTTTACTCTACACTAATCATACGAAACACAGCAGCATTAAGGTATTTTGTGAGAGCGTGGCCCTACCCCGGTCGAGCCGCCCCATTCGTGCTACAACCATAATATAGCTACAGCATGGCTTTACCACGTTCGGTTCGTTGGCCGCTCGCACCCCGGTCTGAACACCTTGCCCGGCGCAAGATCTCCCCTTTTTCATCGAATGCCAAAACTCAGTGTGAATATTATCTTCTTAATTATTGTATTATTTGATTCACAAAAAACAAACTAAATGGTTACTGCACATGGATACCTTCATAAGAGAGAAATATGGTACAGAAAATAAATAACCATATATTAATAAACTGACATTTAAGAGTAAACAAGTGATAGAACAATAAAAAAGAACAATGAACTCAACAAAAGAAAACACAGTTTATATCAAAGCACCTATCCTATTGCCGAAACAGAACCTCAATCTCAGGCAAAACATAATCGAAACGAAGTTACAAAAGTTTTGCCTTTGAAACGTGACGCTACCCTAAAATCCAGTTTTCCAATTTAAGTTGCCTTCAGAATATTCCCGATAAAAGGTAAAACTTCCCACCCTCAACTTTGAGAGAGGCTGATACAACTAACGGTAATGCGTCCTTCGGTCAACAGCGAAAAAGTTGGCTTCTAATTAAAATTACTCACACAGGTTCATCTATTGGGTATCAATAAAGTATACAAAGTGGATATATGTTAATAATCCTTCGTGCTTCGATAAGTATTCTTGTAATCCATATTGAATATAGTAAAATATTCTATTCTATTCTAATCCGCTGTCGAAACTTCCCTTCATCAGCCCGTATCCCGTAAAAATGTTAAAATGTTGCATCGGCATTTTGATTCTTAATCTAGGATAGGTGTAGATGTCTATGGGCCACAGCATTTACTTCTATCAGATGGACTGTGTACTCGTTTGTTACCCTTAATCGATAAAAAATGCGCATTGAGCAATTTTTTGTCACCCCTGAGGACTGAGATAGAATGCCTCGTATCCCGTAAAAAGGGTCTCCGGTTCTCTACACTCACCATACGAAACACAGCGGCGTTCAGCTGCTATTTTACGCTGGTATTCTGTGAAAGCGTGGTCCTTCCCCGGTCGAGCCGACCCATTCGTGCTAAAACCATAATATAGTTGCAACATGAATCTACCACGTACTATCTATTTAACAGTACATAGATATTATTTTACATACATATTTATATTAAACTAACTTGCAATATATTATTTTCATGAATAAAAATAGTATATGTATATAGTTTCTTAAAATATGTATAATTCTAAGTTCAATTCCAGCTTTGACACTTGAAAAACTAGTTTGTAATATGCTGATTGATGTGAGAAAATGTATAAAAAGTTTTCCAACGCTGTTTTTACGATACGTTAGCTTTTGAGATAGAACAGGTTGAGTTGGAGTGTGTCACAGCGAGAGCCGAGTTTTTGTTTCAAGTTTAAATAAGATTTTTTCCTATTATTTTACTTTTAAATACAATCAATCAATCTAAAGTTACCAAAAAGTTACTAAGTAACCGTGTAAGAATATCAACTATCCCATATCGTCACGAGCGACACCCTCGGGACGATATGGGAAAATGAAACCAGAGATGGGCAGCAGCATCTTCCTGATAACAACTCAAAATAATAAATAGCTGTGGTTGCCAAGCGTGGCAACTATGGCAAAATCCCCGCATGAGGCAATCTATGAGGGAAGCCTATGTCCAACATTGGACTTTTTAGGCTCTAATGGATGGATGGATAATGGAAACTAAAGTTATGTAAATCGCCTTGCTATCTCAGGGGTTGGGTGCTTTAGAACGCGAGCAAAGTATATAAGTTCGATCACGTGCGCACACGTGCTCTGATCTGTGAAACGTCTAAAGGAACCCTGCAAGTATCCTTTTTTGCGTTTTTCCTCAAAGCTAATAACCGTACTTTATAAAAAAAACAGACAAGTGCGAGAAGGACACGCTTTCTAACGGTTTCGTATAAACTTAATTATGTATGTAGGAAGTTCATTCATCACGGGAATTATAGGCAATGTAAGCGCCAAACATTGCTCTAACGAAAACGTAAGTCGGATTGAAGGAAACCTTTAACTTTGCAGTGGAAATAATTTTCGCCCATACATCGGTCTACACATCACGGTCGGAGATATAACAATTTATGTGTATTACTGCAATTTACGATTTTCGGATATTTTGTTATTCGATCTGTGAGACCTTGAAATTTTATGATTTTATGTCAGCGGGAAATACACCATAGGTTTCGATGAGTGAGTTTGCGAATACATAAATATGTGACATACCTAAATGAAACGGAATTTGTTACAGCTCCAAGGGACCGTAGACTTGAGTATTTGATATAATAATTTCAACTTCGTACCTTTATCCGTTCGTATTGAAAAAAAGCCTTTACAAACGGCCAGAGGGACGGACGGACCACACAGTGATCCTATAAGGGTTCCTTTTTACTTTTGATGTACGGAGCCCTCAAATAAAATAGAATAGATCCATAGGCAATTACTTAAAGCGTATTTTTAAATATTTACTGTTAAAGTCTAGGAGGTAGGACTCTTTTTATTAGGATACCGTTTGGTTTGGTACCACTCTTTCATCACCTATTTCTGGCGCCAAATAGCAGTGCTTGCACCGATGTTTTCCGTTGTAAAGGGTAAAGAGAGCCAGTATAATTGCAGGCTGTGGGGCATCCTATCTTAGCCTACAAAGGTGACATCTGAGGCGTCATCTGTAGTCTTCTTATTTCACAGACATTTATATTATTTATAAATTATTCGGACAAATCGTTTTATCAACCACAATCGGCTGAACCTAGTTGTAGCCAGCAAAATGTAGGTATAACCCCATTTCGGCTTTCAGCCGCATATTTTTGTACAGACTGACACTTTACTTCTCTCCCGACTACCTTAGAAGGAGAGTAATGTTTTTAGGGTGTAGGTACGTATATTTATTTATTCAGCAGCAGTACGATTGTGTAACTGCGGTGGGATTGTTGGCTTCATCTTGTTAGTTTGACGTTTGCTTGCTTATTAGTTGCTTATTAGTATATTTGTATTAGTATTGATTATAAGTCGATGTCTTTTTTATACGAATACCATATTCTAGGTTACAAAATATAATATAATATAATAAAAAGCATAACGCAGTTGCGAAATGGTTCACATCGGCAAACGGTGTTACACAATCTCACTGCTGTAATCTAAGCGGCTTGACTGGTTTTAAAGTGCATTATAATTCTTTTTAAAAGCTTTTATTTAACTTGCATTGTATGTTTGTTAGGGTCAAATCTTGCAACTGAATTTTAAAGCAGTTATCCTCAACCGATTGAGCTGAAATGTTGCATACATGTTTAGTTTGGATGACAATGCTTGGGGATAGATAACTAAGTGACGTCATTCTAAATCCAATATGGCGCGCCGCCCAAGATGGCGGACTGGTTATTTTACTATGCACTCCTGTGATATGGGTATCAAATGAAAAGATTTGCTGAGAAAAATAGGAAAATAAAATGACGTCAATCTAAATCCAATATGGTGTGCACACAAAGATGGCGGACTATGTTTTTATGCACCTGCATGATATGGATATCAAATAAAAGGATTTGCTGAGAAGAATACAAATAAAATGACGTTCGCGTTTAGCTCTTCGAGAAGATGGTGTACTACTGTCTGGCTAAACGGTAAGACTTAGCAGGGTCGCGTCTTAACTAATATCGACCACAGCGGTGGTGAAAAAAATCAAATTGGCGGAAAACAAAATGGCCGCCGTACCAATTTTAAAGAGTTATAACTCGGCAAAGGTTAGGGATAGTTTGGTGGTGCTCGAACAAATGTTGTAGAGACCGACAAGGGTCAACTGCTGGCCATAAAAAAAATCAAGATGGCGGATCTTAGAAAGCGATCAAAAACCAACAATGAATAATGGCAATGGCAAAAGTATGGCAATCTCGCGACTAGCTTTTATATATCATATAAATTGTGTAATGTAATATATTGATGGATTTGATTTAATTTAAAGTTTATTTTCTTCTTTTTAGAGCGTCTAATAAGAGCTTGTTTTTAAATATTTTATTACTATTGATTTTTTAAATTTCATGGCAATGATGCCAATAGAATGCTTGTAAAAATTGTTCGATGCGCCTTTTTTTCATCGATTAAGGGTGACAAACGAATACACAGTCCATCTGATAGAAGTAAAAGGCTGTGGCCCATAGACATGTAGATGTCTATGGGCCACAGCCTTTTACTTCTCCTATCCTAGATTAAGAATCAAAATGCCGATGCAACCTTTTAATATTTTTACGGAATACGGGCTGATGAAAGGAAGTTTCGTCAGGGATTAGAATAGAATAGAATATTTTATTATATTCAATATGGATTAAAAGAATACTTATCGAAGCACGAAGGGATTATTAACATATAATATATCTACTTTGTATACTTTATTGATACCCAATAGATGAACCTGTGTGAGTAATTTTAATTAGAAGCCAACTTTTTCGCTGTTGACCAAAGGCCGCATTACCGTTAGTTGTATCAGCCTCTCTCAAAGTTGAGGGTGGGAAGTTTCACCTTTTATCGGGAATATTCTGAAGGCAACTTAAATTGCAAAACTGGATTTTAGGGTAGCGTCACGTTTCAAAGGCAAAACTTTTGTAACTTCGTTTCGATTATGTTTTGCCTGAGATTGAGGTTCTCTTTCGGCAATAGGATAGGTGCTTTGTTATAAACTGTGTTTTCTTTTGTTGAGTTCATTGTTCCTTTTTATTGTTCTCTCAGTTGTTTACTCTTAAATGTCAGTTTATTAATATATGGTTATTTATTTTACTATACCATATTTCTCTCTTTTGAAGGTTTCCATGTGCAGTAACCATTTCGTTTGTTTTTTTTGTGAATGAAAAAATATTATAAATAAGAAGATAACATTCTGCGTTGCTCCACTGAGTTTTGGCATTCGATTAAAAAGGGGAGATCTTGCGCCGGGCAAGGTGTTCAGACCGGGGAGCGAGCGGCCAACGAACCGAACGTGGTAGAGCCATGCTGTAGCTATACCATGGTTGTAGCATGAATGGGTCGGTTCGACCGGGGTAGGACCACGCTGTCACAAAATACCATCGTAAAATGCAACTTAATGCTGCTATGTTTCGTATGATGAGTGTAGAGTAAAGTAGACTCTTTTTACTGGAAACGCGGCACTCCATCTTAGTCCTCAGGGGTGACAACGCATGTGCATTTTGATTCTTAATCGAGGATAAATGCTTGGGGATAGATAGCTAAGTGACGTCATTCTAAATCCAATATGGCGAGCTATTTTACTATGCACTTCCATGATATGGGTATCATGGGACTGCATAAAAAAACAACGTCGCTTTGTGCGTTTGTCATGCGATAGTTTTTGCGAGACATTTTGAAACTAGAATCTTATAATGTTTCACTTATGATTACGGTAACGTTTAAATTATTTTCTTATCACGTAATTAATAAATCGTTTTTAATTCATTTCGTGTTTCATTAGCATGTGATGATAGGTATGATTACACAAAAATCTGGTCATGTAGAGTTGTTGTTTTTTAAATTTAACTAAGTGACAATAGTGAAAATCGGTCCGCAATGTACATACACATCTCAACTACTGTTATGGGGCCTATACACCATCGGCCATGATGGACGAATTCTGGCGATCACGATCGTGTAGAGAGCATAATCGCCTATAACTGCCCATGATCGGTAATGATCGAGCGTAATGGCCGCTGTGTCGGTTTTTCGGACAAACATCAAAGGAAGTTCGGCCATGATCGTGCGCGCGTCTACATGATCGCCGAACGCCGATGCTCTATAAACTTACCTTGTTCTATTTCGGTGTATAGTTAACATATACCGAAATAGAACAAGTAAAAATAGAACAACTTCCTTTTTTTTCACCACTTTATTATGGTACATATAAACTAATTAGGTAAATAAATAGCGGCAGCTGCAACTGTTTCAAAGACCATCTCGGACAGATGACAATCCACAGTCCAGCTGATGGTAAGTGGATGCTGTGGCCCATAGACATCTACATTTATCCTCAATTAAGAATCAAAATGCAGACGCGTCGTCACCCCTGAGGACTAAGTAAGATGTAATGTTTCCAGTAAAAAGGGTCTCCGGTTCTCTACACTCACCATACGAAACACAGCAGCATTAAGCTGCTATTTTACGCTAGTATTCTGTGAGAGAATGGTCCTACCCCGGTCGAGCCGACCCATTCGTACTGCAGTCATAATATAGCTGCAGCGTGGCTCTACCACGTACTATCTATTTAACAGTAGATATTATTTTACATACATATTAATCCCCATAATATCCTATCCAGTTTCAACTATTCTCTATTTTCACTTTGGTATAATCTGTCAAGTTGCAGTTGTCTCTCTTGGTTGTCTGGTTCGGTCAATCGGGCGCATTGCCACAGTAATAGAACCTTAAAAACCTATTCTTGAAATTTCTTGATGCTCTGATACGTATTTTTTATATTATATGTTCCAAAGACAATTCATCGTTGGCTAACGTAACTGGTTATACTATAAGTAATTTAGTTGTTTAATTTATAAAGGAAGCTGTTAGTATAATTGTTTGATGTAAATAAAGAGAGAAGAAAAGACAATTTACATATTCGCTTGTAAGAGATTGTGTAATGTGAAGACATTAAAATATAAAATTACTGTCTAAATCGTATGTATGAAAAGTAATTGGACTTGCACTGATACGATTTTACAAGATAGAAGTCTTTATCTGCCTAGAAGTGCGTATGGATTGTTACCCAAATTTTACCTATTTCTGCCCTCAAGCAGCAGTGTACCTACTCTTTTTAACTACTTATAAAATAAAATAAATATACTTAGCAAATGCAATCTGGTGGTAAGCGGTGATGAAGATCTAGATTGTAAATTGCACTATTTTAGCGTAATAAAAGCCTATTCACTCTTGCATTAAACACACCCAGATTGTAATCAGATGGAAAGACCGACACCGACAAGTTATTCCACTTCCTACACACAGAATATACTCGAGATGTATATAATGGCTTCTGTACCTGCCAGCTTTTCCGACACGTTGCGCACCCTGCTAATTAACGAATAAGGCTGTCGACCGACAAATGGCGGAATATCCATACCAGTTGATGTATAGTTGAAAGACGTATATCCATATTTTTGAATTTAGTGTTTTCTAAAGACGTATGTTAATAGAGCAGCGTATTCACCGGTAAGTATTTTGTCCAATACAAAAGTTAAAAGTGTCACTTCAAGGAGGGAAGTTGCCGGTTATCTTAATCATTAAAATATTTTATCAACTTTTTTAACGCAAAAGATCAAAGACGCAAAAGAATTAATTTAACGCAAAAGATAAAAGACCCTCTTCACTAAATGGTAAAGGCGATAATGGCTTAAACTTCGGCCCTATTAAAAATAGTCTTCAGTGGCGTAATTAAGAAGAAAAATCAGGCACATTCCGTTGACAGAACGACATTACTACTGTAACACACGTTAAAATATTTTCGATATTTTAAATTCGCTTACGCTTTAATAAAACTCTTGTGTTTATAATAATACGTTTTGAGTTTTGTAATTGCAATAGAATCCGTAACTAAGATATCCGTAGCTTACAAAGTCCATCAGTAAGCTGAGATGGCAACGGGCCAGGCATATTGTTTGAGAAACCGACAACCCATTTGGAAGAAAGTATCTCGATTGGAAGATTCGTACCGATAAATTGAAATGTAGGGCGGCTCCCAACTAGATAAAGTGGCCATTTCTTAAGACAAGTAGGAAGTCTATGGATGGGATTTTTCCCTTTATCGAGTCTCGCTACGTCGAGCCGTGAGCATATGCATGTGGTTCAGGAGCATTTATGGCAGTCTGGGAATGATGGGAAGATGATGTCGAAGAAATGCTTGGAACAGGACCGTCGTTCATGTGATCCACCCTCGATGATGAACGTAATCTTTTATAATACTTAATTTGAATGAATTTATACATAAATAATCTTGTTACAGAATATGGTATATTGAAAGTATCGGGTTTAAACTACGGTTGGGGAAATATACTACTAACTACTTAGCTGTGGCGGCACAGTCATCGCGAAATTTAATATTTTATACATAGTTAAATTTTTAATTCGCTATTCTCCACGCGATTTTGAAACATCCTACTACTTTAAACATGAGACTTTACAATCGTAAACTTCAATTGTAAACTACTTCTTGTAATTAAGACTGATAGGAATTACGATCGTATATATGAGCATATATTATTCTATTAGCAGATTACTATTTATGATGGTTCGTAGGAAATTAAATTTATAACTTTTGCTAATAAGTCATGTCTAAAAATATTAAAAAAGTTTCGGGGACATGTGAAGTCGGTTAACACGGGAGTGTAGTGGGCGGTTTTAAAAACAGGTCGATTGAAAATTACTTTTTGTCGAGTTTGAAAGCGTGAATGAGTCGAGTTCTCAAGTAAATACACTTACCATCGCCCTCGATAGGGGAAGGGTAAACGATAGCCCAAGATAATGGGATAGCATTAGTCACTTGGGCTTTGTTACGGCGTGGAGGTAATAGCTCTAACGCTGAGCCTATAGCGATTATAGCTTGATTTAATCTATTATGAGGTCTTTACCTTCGAAATTGCCGTTTTCTAATACTGGCTGGTTTGAAGTTCGATGTATTTTATTTGACTTGGAATTAAAAATTCAAGTTATTGCCCTATTACAGTCACGATAGATTGATAAATAGTAAAGAATAGACGTGTTACCCTTGAGGACTAAGATGAAATGCCTCGTTTTCAGTTAAAAGAGTCTCCGGTTCTCTACACCACCGTGTTAATCCCTACTTTAATAAGTGGTACCTAATGAAAGTCGAGTGTGGCAGAAGAAGCATGAGTGTAAAATAAATGCTGTAAAAATGAGATCATTACGAAGTATATTAGGCGTGATACTGAATGATAGGATAAGAAACTGTGTGATAAGAGAAAAGTGTGGTTTAACAAGATATTGTGACCTACATCATGTGTGATGTGTAACGAAGGATGCTTCGGTGGTTCGATTGAATAAAGAAAGAGTAATAAAGTAAATTTATGCTACTGAAGTGAGTGGCAGAGTGGCAAGAGTCGTCCTAGACGGAAACTTATCGACCAAAGTGGCGATATATATTGAAGATACCTTTAACTGGCGTGCATGAATGAATGAATGAATGAATGAATGAATGAATGAATGAATGAATTTCTTTATTTTGCAAATATGGGTGATACAGAATGTGGTGACAAATATATAGTATAGATTCCACCATATTTTACCACAAAAAATATGAATTAATTAATTCTTTTATCAATTTACGTAGATATGTCATTCATAACACAATATCACATTAGATTAACAAAAATAAAAAATAAAGTCTCTTCAAATTACATATAAGTCTAATAAGTCAATCGGTACATTATTATCACTATTATTTAATTATTATAAGCCATCGTCAAACTAATTACATTAATAATAATACAATTTATAAATAAATATCCATGTGACAAACGTACAAATTTTAACATAACATTTTGTCCATTAAAAATTCATTAATATTATAGTACACCTTGTCTGCTAAAAATTTCGTAGCCTTGTCTTAAATAATGAAGTGTTGAGATCCTCCAACACTTGGGTAATTTGTTGTAAATAGCCGGCCCCATACAGCAGACACTATTGCGTATTAGTGCTGTTTTTCCCTTAGGAATGTAAACTCTACTATTGTCGCGTCTGTTTCTTGGCGCAAGGTCTGATAGGCACTTAAAACAGTTCTGGTTCGACTTTTCAAAGACTGCCATCTCTAATATATATATACAAGGTACAGTTAATATTTTATATTGTTTAAAATATGGCTTGCAACTATCGGTACTCTTCATCTTAAACATGGAGCGTATATACCTTTTTTAGGCCGTGAATACCTTTCCTTTTTCGCAAGAGTTACCCCAAAATATTACACCATATCGTAGGTATGTTTCTACCGTACCATAATACGCAGTAAGGAGTCCATCCGTACAAATTATAGTTGACAATATGCCTAGAGCATAAGCAGACTGTATAGGCATGTATGCGTAGGCTGTGAAAGAAGCGAGAGAGGTGTGACAGGATCGAGCCAAATGGCAGTCCGTAATCTCTACCCTTCTGAGTTACGGGAGTGTCGGCTTATCACTATGATATTATGAAGTAAGGGTAACAAACAAGCACACAGTCCATCTGATGGTAACTTAATGCTGTAGACCTACGTCTAAATTCAGCAAAGAATCAAAATGCAGATGCGTCATCACCTTTAAAGAATAATATGGAATGCCTAGTTACCAGTAAAAAGGGCCCGGATACTCTTTTTATTTATTTTCTCATATTTATTTTTGAATAATATTAGAAATCACGTCACCCCTTGCCAGACACTTAGTATCGTGGCAATCTCTTGCCAGACACCCTTAAACGTTAATAATTTGTAACTAAGAATCGCAATACTTGGCAGGCGTATAGACAGATTACTTGCACCTTGGACACTGCTTCTTGTTCTATTCTCCATATAGACAAGAACTTGCGCTTTCTTCACATTAAAACGTTCATATTTCACGAAATATTACTTTGAATTTAATGCAAATGTGGCGGAAATTTTTAATGTTACCTTAACCGCTAACAAAGCACACAAAAGTACATTCATAAACAAAAACATAAAAAAGCAAAATACCTAGTATTTTACGTATAATAGCAATATTAAAAGTAATGTTTTATGAAAAAACATAACGAATACTGAAAAATGGAACAATTGTTATTTTTGGCCCTTTCATTAATAATAAAGTAGGTTGTTTTATTGAAAATAATAAAATGCTATCGAAATATTTATGTGTTATACAAAATATACCAATATTTAACATGTCGTTATTTGACGGTGACGATGACGCCCTCCTGGCCAATTTCAACCATGGTAACAACTCTTTTCTGTAAGAAACTATGAACTACAAGGAGCAGTTTCACAAGGATACTATTTCTCTTTATTTCCCTCTTTTTATCTTTGGCACGCTCTGTAACCTAAACGGATTGGTGGATTTTAACATATGGGGTGTCGTTCAATTTGCCTTAGTCTTGGAAGTGACAAAGGGAAAAAAATTCAACTCAGTAAACTTTTTACGCAGTTGGTTTTTTTTAAATTACTGTGTTAACAATTGAGCTTGTTTAACATTACACAAACAGTAGGATGTTTGCCTGTGTCGTGGAGACGTTTTATATACATGAATTGCATATGGACTAAAATCCAGATTCAGTACATTTTGTTACTAAAACTTGTTTCGTGTGGGATTCGATCCCGCGGCCTTGCAACGTCTCAACAAAATACTTAGCCACTGTGATACTGAACCGTCAAAACTAAAGTATGCTTGTGTTAAAAATGCTCTCAAAATAATAGTTCTCAGTAATCACTTAACGATATTAAATCCTTTATGGAACACAGTAAGCAGTTAGAAAGAAGAAAGTACAAGAATAACACCGAATAGATGCAAATCAACAGTATCACCAACTATATATATATTTTTTATAGAAATAGGGTGACAAACGAGCATACAGTCCACCTGATGGTAAGTGGTTGCTGTGGCCCATAAACATCTACATCTATCCTCGTTTTCGAATCAAAATGCAGATGGGTTGTCAGCCTTGAGGACTAAGATGGAATGCTTCTTTTCTGGTAAAAGGGTCTCCGGTTCTCTACACTCACCATACGAAACACAGCAGCATTAAGCTGCTATTTTACGCTGGTATTCTGTGAGAGCGTGGTCCTTCCCTGGTCGAGCCGACCCATTCGTGCTATAACTAAATTATAAATATAGCTGCAGCTTGGCTCTACCACGTCGAAAAACGCTCACTTTCACGTGCATGGTAACGATAAAATTGTCAGTGATATTTGGCTTTGCACTTCAAGCACGTCGTGATCCTGTGTCCACAATAGAATCTAACACAAAGCAAAACAATATACAGAAGGCTTGTCTAGTAAAGTCTCGGATTGAGGAAATCCGTCGAAGAATCCGTAATATTTATAATTATTGTGGAAGCATTTATCTTCCCACTACGTGGTGCCTCGATTATGCGTGGTTATAATACCTGAAAATAACAGTCATATTATTGTAACCAATGAAAAACACTTGATCAACCATGTGCTTTCAGCCCTACTTAGTTGTTAATGTCCAGAACGTGGAAAATTTAAAATAGAATGTAGATGACAAACGAGCACACAGTCCACCTGAAGAATCAAAATGCAGATGCGTTGTCACCCCTGAGGACTACGATGAAATGTCTCGTTTCCAGTAAAAAGGGTCTCCGGTTCTCTACACTCACTATGCGAAACACCGCAGCATTAAGCTGCTATTTTACGCAGGTATTCTGTGAGAGCATGGTTCTTTCCCTGTCGAGCCGACCCATTCGTTCCGTGACGTGGAAAATGTACAATACTTCAAATACTTCTCTGTCATCTCGTGTTTCATTGTTAGTTATAATTTCCCAAGAGCATCCATTTTATACCTTTTATTATGCTCCTGTCTATTAGAAATACGCTGGTTTTTAATTAAAAACATGTTATATAATAGGCATATAAAAAGTTAAAAGTTAAAGTTACAGCCTAATACGTCCCACTACAGGGCACAGGTCTCCTCTCATGTCTGAGAGGGTTTTAGGGCAAGGAAATGCCAGCCGCCATGCCCCAACGCGTGTTGGCGAACCAGTGGAGAACTTCACGTCTTCGAAATATTTTTTTTTCTTAAGAAATAAGAAAAAAATCAATATCCAGGAGCATGTGGTAAATCAGCACTTAAAAATTTAATTAACAATTTCATGGGTGCCGGCGGAGATCGAACTCGGGTTTCACGCGTACTGTGTAATTTACAGCGAGCGTTTAGCCCGTGAGCTACCACGACTAAAATATATGTATATTACTTATACTAAAGTAAAGTACTTTCTTTGTTGTAAGGATATTAAAGGTATACTGTGCTGACAACTTCATTAGCTTAAATTTATAACGAACAATACAATGTAGTCTGAGTATTACTATTATATATATAAAAAAAGTTACTTTAGCAAATGTTTACTAGCATATTCAAATTACGTCTAGTTACTAAAAAAGTTTATATATATATATATATATATATATATATATATATAAATATTTTTAAAATATCACACATACATACTTCCTTTGGTGTTGCAGTTGTCCATGGGTGGCGGTCGATACTTACCATCTGTGATGCGGTGAGCCGCATGCTCGTTTGTCCCCTCTCCTATAAAGAAAAGATTACCTCGAGAGTAGAAATTTCTCCCTTATCGTCAGGGCGTTTTACATTTATAAATTGCACATAGACATATACCTAAACCCGAACAATTATTTGTAGTAAAAAATCCTTGTTCCGCGCGGGAATTGAATCCCCGGCCCGCAACGCCGAAGCCAAAGCCCCGTCACTGTGCTAACTACCTACGAATTGTGCATTTTGAGTTGTTATAAATTACCATTCAAAAAATAATAAAAAGGCACACAGCATTAATAAAAGTGCTAAAAGAATATCTACTACCAAATTTTTTTCACAGTAATCCCTCAATGTACAACAGCTAAGGGAACATCGACAAATGGCCGGCTCTTTATCAGTCTCTCGCAGTGCGGCGTGTGTCATTGTGGATTGTTGCAACTATTCGGAGAGTAGATCGCCTCTCGCGGGACAAAGGCCTTTTGCATTCGTTACGTTAGTAAAGCTGCCGGGCTCCAATATGCCCGGCTTTCAGTTGCAGTCTGTCATTAACTGACTATTTTATGATGTATTATTAAAGGTAGTAACCGATGTTACTGTGATAATTTTGGTTTAAAATGTTTAATATTTTAAATATTGTAATATTACATTAATTTACTAGGTAGTACCACAAAACTTGAAAACGAGATTGTGCAACCAGCGTGTTGCCAGTGACGACTTATGGATCTGAGACTTGGTCCTTCACTGTTGGCCGTATGAGGAAGTTCAAGGTCGCTTAGTAAGCTATGGAGAGGGCTATGCTCGCGGTTTCTCTGCGTAATTAATTTAGAAATGAGGATATCCGCTGTAGAACCAGAGTTACCGACATAGCCCAACGGATTAGTAAGCTGAAGTGGCAATGAGCGGGCAATATAGATCAAAGAACTGACAACCGATGGGGAAGCAAGGCTCTCGAGTGGCAGCCTCATACGGGGAACGGACCCCACTAGATGGAGTGACAACCTGGTAAGACATACAGGAAGTCGATGGATGCAAGTGGCTCAGGACCGTGCTTTGTGGCATTCTTTGTGGAGGCCTATGTTCAGCGGTGGACTTGTGAAGGGCTTTAATGATGATGATGACTAGGTAGTAGGGCTCTTTTCTGTCTGGGAGTGTGTCAGGGTAAGTAGGTAGCAGGTACCACACACTTACATATTTCTGCCGCAAAATAGAATTGCGTGCAATGCTGTGTTCGGATCTGAATTGTACACACGCTGCTTTACTTGAATGTCCTGAAAGCCTGTTGCTTGATTTATATGGAAAATCCCACTTAGGCCTTAGGCTGAGACCCGAGAGCCTACAGAGAGTTTGGAGGGAAGAGTTACTCAGGACAGTGTTAAAAAATCGGCCAAGTGTCGGCGAGTCAGACTCGCGCATGAAGGGTTCCGTACCATCATACAAGATTTAATACTATGTAGGTAAAAAACATGTTTCTAGTATGGGAGCCCCCCTTTAATTTTTAATTTATTTTTATTTTTATTATTTGTTGTTATAGCGGCAAGAGAAACATTCTGTGAAAATTTTAATTTTCTACCTATTACGGATCATGAGATACAGCCCGCTGACAGACAGACGGACGGTCGGACAGCGGAGGCTTAGTAATAGGGTCCCGTTGGTTACCCTTTGGGTACGGAACCCTAAAAAGAGCGTGTGTTCTTCGTGCATGTCGGATGCCCTGTCGTGTTTCATACTTCATCATCACCACTATCACCATCACCGTAATCATCATTATCATCATCCCGTTACAAGTCCACTGTTGTTTAAGAATCAAAATGCAGATGTGTTGTCACCCCTGAGGACTAAAATGGAATGCCTCGAGGCGTTATTAGTTGCTGGTTCTTCCCAGGACAGATATTTTCCGAACCAGTGGTAAATAAAAAAATATCTTTCAATAAGTATTATGTAATAATCTATATTGAATAAGAAATATTCTATTCTATTCTGCACCATACGAAACGTAGCAGCAATTAAACTGCTACTTAATGCAGGTATTCTGTGAGCGCGTAGTCCTTCCCCGGTCGAGCCGAGCTACCCGTGCTACAACCATAAAATAGCAGCAGCATGGTTCTTCCACGTTTAACGTTCTTAAATTGTTTTGTTCTTTTTAGTTCCTTGTAGTCAACTTTTACATTTTATTAAAAGTTAATTTGCAGCTGTAGCAAGTTTTATTTCGATTTATCATTTTATGTTTTTAAACAAGTAAATATGACAAACGGGTACATAAATTCATCTAATACTAAGTGGATTCTGTGGCCCATAGACCTACATTTCCCCTTAATTAAGTATCAAAATGCAGATGCACTGTCTTCTCTAAGGACTAAGCTGAAGTTGTTCTTTACCAGTTAAAAGGATTTCAGTTCTAACTCACCATACTCGTAGGAAACACAGCGGCATGATGCTCGCTGGTATTATTTTCAAGCGTGGAACTGCCCGACGAGACAATCCCTTCCTGCTGCAGCTTTACGCTATATACTGCAGCGTGGCTCTACTACGTATTTAATCGTAACAATAAATTTAAAAAAAACTTTGATCGGAAAACAAAAATAAATGTAAACACTTAAAAAGCAATTTAGCTCCGAAATCGAAACCACTGATCTCAGTAATATCGAATTATTTCCCGTTTATTTAATCGAAGGCAATTCATTTATCGCTTAATTGCATTTTCCTGTCGCGAGCTCAGGACGAATAGGTTTTAGAACTAAATTCTTTAATGTATTTAAAGTGTTTTTTTTTTCTTAATTTAAATAGCGGAGGGAAATTTATTTATATTTAAAACTTTTTTAACCATTGTAAGCCAGTGCTTGACTTTATAGTATATATAATTCCACCTCATGGTAAGCGGTGGTACAGTTGAAGATAGTAAAGTGTACTGACTTAGCTTAACAAAGGCCTATTCACTATTGTCTTGAAGACATTCACATTATACACGGAAAGACAGATGCTGGTAAAATATTAATTTTGCTATGTATTTATTACGTACGACGAAGCAACCGTTTCAACCAAAGAAAACCGTTTGGTTTGAATGCGAGGTATGTCAACAATGAAGTGAAGGGGTGGAGACTGGCCGAGCGTCTGGTTAACCGATGTTGAAGGAAGAGGGAGGAATGAAGTTATGCAATTCTTGCACAATTTTGCTTCTTTAAATGAACCCTGTAGAACATCGAAAGGCTACTTTGCGCCGATGCTTAAAACTGGTGAGATAAAACTTACCTAGTTATTCAAAGAGATACGTGACCTACGTGAACACCGTGATATGTCTTTGGTATAATTATTACTATAAGACCAAATCTTTTATCTTCAATCCCAGCTGCCTTTCATACTACATAACAACTGCGTGGCCCAGCGGATATGTCCTTTACTATTGAGACGCAAGTCCAGAATTCAAATTCCATCTCTAATCTTGGCGCATTGCGTAATATTGGACACAGATATTTTAGGACGACCAAAGTGTATCTTGGCTTGCGTGTATTTTTGTATTATATAATATCTCGCAGTTGTTAGCTTCATGTTCCTTTCAAAAGACATTGTTCTGCGTCCATACAATGTTCGCCTAAGAACCAACAGTGAAAAAAATACCTCTTTAAGTCCGAAATTACACATAATTATGTAAGAACAATAACTCCTGACGGACACTTCTAAAAACATAGATATTAGCAGTTATCATAGAGATTTTGAGGTTATGTTTTATTTTTATGAAACATTACTATGTTATTGCTAATGTAAGCAGTTCAGTCTTAGCCTAGCACTTATACGGTAAATAAAACTCAGGTTGTGATTAGATATTTAATTTATTCATATCAAATAAATACTACTTATACACTCTCATTTGGCATCCAAAGTAATGATGATTGATATTATCAATCATCATTACTTTGGATTTGATTACGAAAAGTGGAGCTGTCCATTGTTGTATACAGTGAAAAATCTGTTCGTCTTCCAGCACCATAGAGCCACTTGCTGAACCACAATTCACACAATATGTAGATTCCGTCGTTAGTCCGTGAGTAATGAAAAGTTAAAGTCCGTGATTCAAGCCAGGTAGGTCGCTAAAGAAGGGTATCGATATCCGTTGTTCAAGCCGAGTCGTAATTTATAAAAACTTATCGCATAACAAACCAACTGCACAGTGCATTTAGATTCCGAAAACATTTCCAGAAATGTATTTTTTCAAACGAAACGCAAACGATCGCACGTCTGACGTCTATCTATTTTAACGTCTTGTCATCTGTCAACGTTATTGACGTTTTTGCGTGGCACAATGCTGATTTGGACAATGAGAGTACAATCGAATTGTTATTTTAAATGAAAACAGATGATTTCTCTGTATCCCAATTCCTTGTGGCATATATTAATCTGGGGTATATTTTAAAATATTAAAGTTTTCATAATATATTTGAGTTTATGACAACTTTTGAAATATGTGAGTGAAGGTATTGTGCGATTGGCCAAATCACAGGAGCCCATAAAGGCAGCACATTAGTATTAAAAAATAGGTACAAAGTTCAAAATCTAAAAAGTCCTTTTTATTTTGATTTCACAATTCAGAAGTGTCCGTTACTATCTAATGAATGTTATCTAATGCATAATTAAGGATGATAATTTTGGTAATTGTCAAATATATGTTGGTTCTTAGGCGAGTTTTTACAATGTCCTTTAATCTTTATAGCCTAAACGGACTTAGTAATGAGGCATTGTAGTTCTCAGCGGTGACATCGCATCTACATTTTTAATCTGAATCGAGGATAGATTTAGGTGTTTTTGGGCCACTGCATCCACTTACCATCAGGTGTGCTCCTTTTTCACCCATATTAAAAAAAAAGTTTTCTAGAAAAAATATAAAACTGTGCCTCTAATATGTGTAGGTACATAATTTTTTGATTCGGTCTATTTGGTTTCAAAAACTCATTATTAGACATCAAAACATAAAGATTCAATGAAATGAAATAGGTATATTTATTTTTTGATGTAGAAAATTTCGTTTATCAAAAGGGCATTTTTCTTATCTCTGCTATTGTTTCGAAATGAGATTCCTCTGCCTGGAAAAGAAACGGTAAAAGAAACTCCGCAGCTATTTCGTTTTTTGTTATTTTTAATTGCTAACGATACAATATCATTGTTTGTAAAATAAAAATTATAGGCCCATCAATAATTGAAGCATGTCCAATGATAAATAAAAAACACTAGACGTTAACATTAGCTTACATTTGATAGCTTTTATTTATTTGCAAAACATGTGTGCCTCAGCATATTTTGCCGATGTCGGCGTGGAATAATTTTTTGGATGGTTCTTATTATAACTTCAGATTAAAACTTTAAAGCTGGTAATGTTTTGGAGAACATGAAAGAATTACACCATCCATACTATACTATATACTATAATATTATAAATGCGAAAGTGTGTTTGTTTGTCCTTCTTTCACGTCGCAACAGAGCATCGGCATGGCATGATTTTTTGTATGGGGATAGTTCGGTGGCTGTAGAGTGACATAGGCTACTTTTTTCCGCGGAAAAACATCTCATTCCCGTGGGAAAATCGAATATGTTGCACAAGTTTGTCCTTCTTTCACGACGCAACGGAGCGTCGGCATGGCATGATTATTTGTATGGGGATAGTTCCGTGGCTGTAGAGTGACATAGGCTACTTTTTTCAGCGGAAAAACATATCATTCCCGTGGCAAAATCGAATATGTTGCAAAATTAAATTCAGCTAGGTGGCGCCACCGTGATTCTACAAGACGGACGACGGTACGATGGACGAACACAGAAGGTCAGAATATCTGGATTATTATGTCTTTTTACCAAAATTAAGATAAAAAATGTATGGATCTGTATTTTTCCACGCAGGACCGGGAAGAGAGCGATAAAAAATATAAAATTCACCAACTGATTTTCTTCAAACGTTTTGGTGCATCGTAATTCACAGAATAGGCGATAACTTCGCAGACGATATTAAGTAATCCGTTGATGCTCTGCCTACCCCGCAAGAGTTACAGGCGTGATTATAAGTATGGATCAGAAATACTATCACCACCTGTCACGCTTTCACCCTTAACTATTACTTAACAATGGTAGAAACAGTTCTTAGTAAGCCTTATTAATAAGCCTTAGTAATATTTATTGAACGGAAATGAATACAGTTCTTATATGTGGTTATGAATGAATCGGTATTACAATAAGAAAAATTGTGCAAAATTATAAGAAAAATATTTTTGAGAGTTCTTATTAACTAACGTATACATAGTTCAAATTGATTCCGCTAGATGTCGTTACTAGGTTTTTAAACGCGGTAACGAAATGTTTCTGACATGTACTTAACTCCCGCCGTTGAGCCGCGCGTCAACTTATAGTGCATACGGTACCTATACGCTTAAATTGTTTCTATTTCGTAGCTTATTCGACTACCTGCTTTCGATTTCGGTTGTTTGTTATTTGCTTCGTGATTTGGTTAAGGTTGAATGGATTTATATTGGCTTTCATTTTCGGATTTGTGTATTTTCTTGGATCGGTTTTGTTGATTTCGTTGGTATTCCTTTATACATATTTAGACTCTGGCTTTGATTTTGGATTTTGTTTATTTAGAATCGTGAATTGGTTTTCGTTGTTTTAGGTTGTTTAACAATATTTGAAAGGAATATTAATAGTATAGATAGTGTATACGGTACCTACACACTTACTTCTTTTTTCGTTGGTTATATTTATATTGACTACTGCTTTCGATTTCGGTTTTCTGCGATTTGTTTTGTGATTTGGTTTAAGTTGATTCGATTTTTTTTGGCTATCGTTTTCGGATTCGTGTTGTGTCTTGAATTGGTTTTGTTGTTTTGATTTTAAAAATATTTAAAAGGAATATCTATTCCTTTTAGATATTTTGATTTGCTTTAAAAATATTTAAAAGGAAATTTAATTCCTTTTAGGTATTTTAACGTTTTTTTATAAATAGGTTTTTTCTTACTTCATAATGCCTCGCAAACGTAAGTCCAGCCTTTCAAGAGTATCTTCTCAAAGACAAGCGAAAGATTAGCTCGATCGCTAGAATCTTTAGAAGATGCTGAACTGAGAAGGCAAGAACAAGCAGAGCGTCAGGCTGCTTTAGAGCATCTGAGACACCTTCTCAACGTCAGCAAAGGCGTCTTGAACAGACAGAGCGTCAGGCTGCTTTAAGAGCTTCCGAAACACCTTCTCAAAGTCAGGAAAGGCGTCTTGAACAGGCAGAGCGTCAAGCTACTTTAAGAGCTTCTGAAACACCTTCTCAAAGTCAGCGAAGGCGTCTTGAACAGGCAGAGCGTCAAGCTACTTTAAGAGCTACTGAAACACCTGCTCAAAGTCAGCAAAGGCGTCTTGAACAGGCAGAGCGTCAAGCTACTTTAAGAGCTACTGAAACACCTGATCAAAGTCAGCAAAGGCGTCTTGAACAGGCAGAGCGTCAATCTACTTTAAGAGCTACTGAAACACCTGCTTAAAGTCAGCAAAGGCTATTCGAACAAGCGGAACGTCAGGCCGCCTTAAGAGCCGCTTAAACACCTGATGAAACTCAACACAGACTCATTGAGCAAGCTGAACGTCAATCTACTATAAGGGCATCTGAAACACCAGAACAGACACAGGCGCGAAGAGATGCAAATGCACAGCTCCAAGCTGAACGTCGACAAAATTTTCAAAGAAACAATTGGTCGGTTTTTAATGACGCAGCATTCAATTATGATCCGTTGATTGATTATAAAAATCACAGGTTAGTTGTTATCGGACTGATGGACAAAGCGTGTCGATTTTGCAGCAAGATGAAAACTCAAAATGGAAAGATGAGACTGCACGCATGTGCTGTTCCAATGGCAAAGTGTCTCCGTTACCTTGGGAACCAGAAGAACCTTTGAAAACTCTCTTTTTATATGATGCTAATGAGTCACGGCGCTTTTTAAACAGGATCCGGAAATATAACTCATGCTTTCAAATGACGTCCTTCGGAGTTGACCGGGAAATAATAATGCCGGGATTTTCGCCTACATTTACGGTGCAAGGGCAAATTTATCATAGAATAGGTTCACTTTTTCCAGCTGAAAACGAACAGCATAAATTTTACAAGTATATTTTATGGGTGACGAAGAAATTGAGGTAGACCGTCGCTGCCAATTTATCCAGGGAGTTGAGAGAGACACAGTGTTCAAAATTCAAAAATTCTTGCATGAACGTAACATTTTAGTCAAAACATTTAAAACTGCTTTAGAAAACCTACCTGAAGAGGATTATAAAGTCGTCATTCACGCAGATCGGACCCCTCGAGGAGAGCATGAAAGGCGCTACAATGCACCTTTGATAAACGAAATAGCAGCCGTAATTAGTGGTGATCAATTTTCTTCACGAGACATTGTCTTGCGAGCACGTGATGATACGTTGCAACGGTTAGCCGATACACACAAGTTTTATGACGCTCTGCAATACCCATTGATTTATTGCAAAGGACAAGAGGGTTATCATTTTCAAATTCCACTCATTAACCAGGTCACAAAGGAGCCTACTCCGAACAAAAAAGTATCATGTATGGATTTTTATGCGTATCATATGATGTTGCGAGAAAATGATTTTAACCTCTTAGCCCGGTGTAGACAATTATTTCATCAATTTTTGGTAGACATGTATGTGAAGGTAGAAAGTGAACGTCTCCGTTATATATCTTTAAATCAAAAAAAGCTGAGCGTTGAGAATTATATACATTTACAAGATGCAGTTTCTAGCGACGCCAATGTAAACCCCAGAGATTTAGGTAAAATGGTAATTCTGCCCTCATCATTCGTTAACAGTCCCCGCTACCTACATGAGTACACACAAGACGCATTCGCCTATGTACGAACTTACGGAAGACCTGATCTTTTTGTTACTTTTACTTGCAATCCCACATGGAAACAAATAACCGAGGAGCTAATGCCGGGCCAAAAAAGTACTGACAGACACGATTTAGTTGCTAGAGTATTTAGATTAAAAGTACAAAAATTAATGTATGTAATTAACAAAGAGAAAAATTTCGGAGAGGTGCAGTGCTTCATGTATTCAATTGAATGGTAAAAAAGAGGATTACCGCATGCCCTCATTCTAATATGGCTTAAAGAGAAGTTGCGGCCCAGCCAAATAGACGACATAATAAGCGCCGAGATTCCGGATCCTGAGCAAGATAAAGAATTGTATGATACCATCGTCCGAAATATGATTCACGGTCCATGTGGAGCAGGAAATTCAATATCGCCATGTATGAAAGAAGGAAAATGTACAAAGAAATTCCCTAAACAGCTATTAAAAGAAACAGTGCACAATGACAATGGCTACCCTTTATACAGACGCAGAGCTCCCGAAGATGGTGGCAGGAAAGTTACAATCAAATCTCGCTCTGGAGCGTTCGAAACCTTAGATAACAGCTGGATTGTCCCGTATTCGCCCATTCTATGTAAAATGTTTAATGCCCACATTAATGTAGAAGCATGTAGCTCTGTCCGCGCAATCAAGTATATCTGTAAGTACATAAATAAAGGAAGCGACCAAGCAATATTTAATCTTAGGAGTGAAGGTGAGGCAAACCCCGTTAATGAAGTACAGACCTTTCAAGCAGGGCGTTATGTCAGCAGTAACGAGGCAGCGTGGCGTCTCCTTGGCTTCCCTTTACACGAACACGAAAGGCACCCAACAGTTACTCACCTTGCTGTGCACTTAGAAAATGAAGAGCGTGTATATTTCACCGAAAGAAATGTCCAAGAAAGAATTGCATCACCGCCAAAAACTACACTAGCCTTCTTTCAACTTTGTCAAACCGACCCCTTTGCAAAAACGTTGTTATATTCTGAAGTCCCCCCCTATTATACTTGGAACACATCTAGGAAGGAGTGGAAACGCCGTATTCAAGGCGCGCCTGTTGCAAATTGGCCCGGTGTAAAGTCATCAGATGCCCTTGGTCGTGTGTATACCGTCCATGTAACTAATTTTGAATGTTTCTGTTTACGATTGCTGCTGCACCATGTTCGGGGTCCTACAGGATATAAAGACCTTAAAACTGTCAACGGTCAGGAATGCGCAACTTATAGAGAAGCATGTGAAGCTCTGCATCTTTTAGAAAACGATAATCACTGGGATGAAACCATGGAGGAAGCTGTGCAGTGCCAGTCACCAGCCAAAATTAGGGATCTTTATGCAACTCTCATATCATCTTGCGGGCTATCTAATGCACATAAATTGTGGGACAAATATAAAAGTACATGGCGGAAGATATTTTGCGAAGGTTACAGCAGACACACGCGAACATGACATACAATGAACACATTTATAATGAAGCACTTGGAAAATTGAAGATAAAGTAATGGCAATGGTAGGCAAAAATTAAGCGACTTTGGAATGATAAGCCCTCAGCGAACAACCGAAAATGAACTAAGTGATGAAATTATACGTGAAACAAACTACGATATACCAGCTTTGCAGCAGCAAGTAGCCGAATTTGTACCCTTGCTTTCCGAACAAAAACGAGTTTTGACAAAGTATTAGGACAAATTGAATCTGGAAATGGTGCACTTTTCTTTTAGATGCCCCTGGAGGAACTGGGAAGACATTTTGTTAAATTTATTATTAGCGCAAGTACGGAAAGACAAAAACATTGCTGTGGCCGTAGCTTCCTCCGGTATAGCCGCCACGCTGCTAAGGGGCCACTGCACATTCTGTTTTAAAACTCCTCTAAATCTAGCCCAGGAAGAATCGCCGATCTGCAACTTTAGCGAAAATAGTGCACGGTATAATGCTACGACAATGCAAACTTTTAGTGTGGGACGAAAGTACAATGTCGCATAAAAAAGCTGTAGAAGCACTAAATCGAACGCTCCAGGATTTGCGCAGCAATACCGATGTAATGGGAGGAATGGTGGTTTTGCTGGCTGGTGACTTTCGCCAAACTTTACCTGTCATTCAAAAGGGCACCTGCAGATGAAATTAAAGCATGCCTCAAGTCGTCTATTTTATGGAACAAGGTGACAAAATTCAGTTTAACTACGAATATGAGAGTGCATTTGAATAATGATATCAATGCTGGAAACTATGCTGACACACTATTAAAAATTGGCGATGGGCGGATGGAAACGGATGCTGAGGGCTGCGTTAAATTGACGAGAGATTTTTGTAATTTAGTACAGAGTCATTCCGAATTAATTGCGAGCGTTTATTCAGATTTAACGAACAACATGCATGAAGACAAATGGTTATGTGAAAGGGCGATTCTTGCACTAAAAAATGAGAGCGTTAACAAAATAAATTCAGATATATTAAGCGAAGTAGCAGGAGAAATAACAAAGTATTTGTCAGTAGACACAGTTATGGACACAGAACAGAGCACTTCATATCCCGTAGAGTTTCTAAATTCTCTAGAGTTGTCAGGTGTGCCCTCACATAATCTTCAATTAAAATTAGGCGTCCCAGTCATGCTAATGCGAAATTTAGATGCTCCTCGGTTATGTAACGGGACAAGGCTGCGTGTGACACATCTTGGACGGAACATAATCGGTGCTACAATTATGACAGGCGTAGGAAAAGGTGAAAATGTTATTATACCACGGATCCCTATAATTCCCACAGATCTTCCTTTTCAATTCAAAAGGTTGCAGTTCCCTATTAAGCTCAGTTTTGCAATGACAATTAATAAAGCGCAAGGGCAAACGTTACAGGTAGCGGGGGTCAACTTAGAAAAACCGTGCTTCTCTCATGGTCAGCTGTATGTAGCATGTTCGCGTGTGTCAAATGCCCAGAATCTCCACATTCTTTCCCCGAATGGAAAAACATATAACATTGTGTACAGTAGCGTCTTAAAATAGTGTTTAGTTAGTTTTTTCCAAAATTCCACAATCATTTAATCAGAATTCCACAATCATTTAATCAGAATTCCACAGATCTTCCTTTTCAATTCAAAATTTCCTATGTAGCTCAGTTTCTTTTCAATTCCAAATGCTGCACCTCTGACGGACCTATTAAGCTCAGTTTCCTTTCAACTCAAAAGGCTGCATCTCTGACGGATCTTTTATTTGGCTCAGTTTCCTTTCAATTCAGAAAACTGCATCTCTGACGAATCAATTTAGCTCAGTTTCTTTTCAAAAGTCTGCATCCCTGACGGATAATTATGCTCAGTTTCCTTTAATTAAAAAAATATCCCATTTCCATTTGGAATAAACAGGCTATTTTCATGCTTTCCTATACGCTGCGTTTCAAAACATTTAAATAGGCTGACGAATCAAATTTGCTCAGTTTCCTTTTAATGGCTGCATCTCTGAAAAATCTATAAAACTCAGTTTTCTTTCAATTCAAAAAGCAATGGATAGTTCATTTCCCAGTGACCATGCGGGCGAAGTCGCGGGTAACAGCTGAGTACCATAATAAATTAACAAATTGCCAAAATGAAAAAAAAAGTCTAAAATATTGACTTTTATCTAACTCAAATTGATCTATTATTATTTATATAAAAAATACAACTAAATGATTATAAATATATTTCATTTTCTCATTAAGGAGGTTTTTTGGATTATATTAATTATAATACAAATTGTAATTTAATACAAAAATATAAATTAAAATACTACTAATTGATTGATCATAAGTTTTATTTTACTTTCTGGACATCGGTGTCAATACTTATTTTAGTTATATTTTGATATTACTGACATTATGCTAATAATATGACGCAAAAGAACATTGGGTTTGATTATTTGCTTATGCTGCTTGTTGCTCTGACATAGTTTCTGTGACAATTCACAAATCGTGAGCATAAGCCCACTATCTCGATATTCTTTTTTTTATATGAGACGGGGCAAACGAGCATGCGGCTCACCTGATGGTAAGTGACTACCGCCGCCCATGAACAACTGTCAAACCGGCCAAGTGCGAGTCGGACTCGCGCATGAAGAGTTCCGTACTATCGTACAAGATTTAATACTATGTAGGTACTTTTTCAATACTTTTGTAAATAAGACAAGTGAGGCGCTAAAACATTTAATAATCTTAATAAATACAATTATTGATTAAGATTATTCGACAGTAATACAACGGAAATCTATTATTTCTTACTTATTAGGTTTGATCAAGTAATAATTAATTTATTTTTAATTTTATTACTTGTTGTTATAGCGGCAACAGAAATACACATTCTGTTAAAATTTTAACTGTCTACTTATTACGGATCATGAGATACAGCCCGCTGACAGACAGACGTACAGACGGACAGCGGTGGCTTAGTAATATAATATTAGTTACCCTTCGGCTACGGAACCCTAAAAAAGAGTAGGCTCTTTTCTTGAAGGTCAATAAGTCGTATCGGTCTGGAAAAATCGTTTTATTATTAAATTTCTGTTTATTTTACACTCTTAGTCTTATCCTGCTGCTGCTCTTGCTCTAGTTTTAGTTTCAAATCACTGCCGAATATTTGAAATGCAAATTTCTGTTTTTGGATTCATCTCACGATCGTAATCTGCGTCTTCTGATAATTCTACTAACGAGTTTTGTCCTTGTGTTACTTCTGTGAAACTTCCTAGGAATCGGTCTTGCATTACTTCCTTCAAAAGGACTTTTCCGTGCGAATATTATTCTATTTCCCCACCGACCAGTTTGAGAAAATTTCTTTTATTATTTTCTTGTAAGACGATCAAAATTGTTATATTATAAAATCAAAATCAAAAAATGTTTATTTCTATAACAATGACAGTTGTTTTATTACAATCAAAGGTTGGGGCCAAACCTTTTAAGTGTTATGTATACTTGTGCCAGGAGGCCCCGCTCTTCCTACGTGTATTATATACGTGTATTGATTGAATGATTTTAAAAACACAAACGGGTTCAGTTTGTGTTTTCAAAATCATGAAAAATATGTCATAAGTTAACGTATTATTATACGCGATTGTGGTATCTTATACATATTACATACACCTTATTTTTATAATTGAACGGAAATCGCCTTTTTTAGACATATGTTTAGTTATAATAATTTGCCCTAATGGCTTTCGCCAGGAGTTACAAAGTTTATTAAGTGACTCTGCCGCACAATTTACTGCTAGATATACATACCTTCGATCAACAGTTGGTATTGTTGATCGAAGCATACTTTCGATCAACAGTTGGTATTGACATCAGGCTTCCTTCGATCAACAATATGGTGTTGTTGATCGAAGGTACATATGGACGAAAATGAGGCTATGATTTTACTTATGCTGATACTAAATCGCGATTAAAGTTCAAAACCACTTTCTTATCATGCAATGAGACGAATAATTAAGATTAGTTCATACCTCAACCACAGAATATATAATGGTACTATATACGTAACCCAACCTACACAGTACAATAAAGAAATGCGAATAGAACAAACTCTAAGAATATTTAGACTGTACTGATTGTGGATGTTAAATAATTTTAATAATACTCATGTGTCACGGGAACAAATGTGTGGTTCTATGCAACGATATAATTAAAGGAGACGTTAGATTGCACGGCGAGTTGTTTTGACCTAATTGTTATAAATGGTACCATGTACGTAATTTAAATATCTTCCATTATTATTCTTTGCAGCATAAGGAATGATACTGAGTAAAACATAGGTAGAAATACAAATCTTTAAAATTGTAGCTTGTGTTACATTTACATTTTGTGCCGTGTGGCGGCGGAAGAGAATGATCACACTATTACGTCGACGCGTGTTCATATACTTTATATGCTTTAGTCAGGGTAGTTTTCCAAAATTGTATGACGATCAGTATAAAATATTAATGGCGAAAAACAAACCAACAAACAAGTCATCATCATCGGCCTCATTGTACCTTTTAATTAAATTTAAATTATCACTGTAACTGTTCTTTTCTATTGTCATTTGTGAAAAAGTAACTTTAAACATTTCTTATAAATTGATATCCAATCTATATATAAGGTTATTATTTTAATGGTGTCCTCGACAATTACCCAAGATATCATTTAAAAATAGTAGTTATTATTATTATAATTTGTTTGTAAGAACGGCGTAACTTTCATCAAGTCTTCAATCGTTTATGTATGTGTATTTTTCTTTACAAAATCGCATTGAATTAAGATAAATGCTGGTTCAGTTTGACGTCAATTTGTAAATGAAAAGATGGAGAATAAAAAACATTTACTTTCTAATCTATTTCTTTTAAAGAAGCGACGAACTTTCTGACTTTCTTTCGAAGCCATAATATGTCGCTATATGTTTTATAACTTGTATTGGTGAGTTTGCTCCAAGCAGTCTTACAAAGTGGTGGGAATAAAATGGTTTCATCTTGGACATTTTTGGGATTTAGCGAATATTTGTTGTTTATTTTTGACTTTTGTAACATTTTTACTGCTTTCTAGCTCTGTAAAATACTGCCAGTATATTTGAGAAGCACTTTATTTATTTAAATAAAATTTTAATGTCAGTTAAAACTAACGCAACATTTGGGATCGACGAATGAATCTAAATTAAACAAGTATACAATCAAATCAATCACTTGGACCGACATTTGTTTGGACAAACGTGTGTGAGCCAAATGAAAGTATCAGCGCTGAGAATTGTTCTATAATTCATGTAACAATGAAACGATATTTTATTTCTATTGCCTATTCTGTACAACCGAATTGGTTACAAAGATATCAATAGATGAATCGGCTTCGCACGGTTTGCATGGCTCTCCAGCGCAATAAATGATTTTGATAAGCCAAATGTGGTAGGTACATGGTAGAAAATGGGAATGAGCAACTTTACGGTGGATTGAACAGATCAAATCAGGTAGCTCTTTGTATGACCATTAATTTAGTTACAAATAAACAGAGAGAAAGAGAAAAGAGAAGTTAGAGACATGCGCAGCATCGTGTTGAGGCGAATTGCACCAGCCTTCCAGTCTCTGAAAGTCATTATATGGCGACTACGGTCGAACGCAATAATGTCCAAGAAAAGCCTAAGGCCTGAATTCTGTCGCTGACGTCGGTCGCGTACGTCGGTCGCGCGTACGAATATCGTTGTGTTCTATATGGCACCACACCGTGACGCTGACATCAGCGCGCGCGCGAGTTGCTACGCGCCGCGTATGGCGCGCGTCGGTCCGCTCGTCAGCGCCGCGTACGTCGTCGACTGACGCGCTATAGAACGCTATGAGCGTCCTCACCTGTTCCCGACCGTCGGCTAAATGGTACGCGCGCGCGTATAGTCGCCATGAATATTGATACCGAACGGTGATTGCCGAGGTGCGCCTACGTCCTGCATTGTGATTTATCTAATGAACTTTACAAAGATCGCGATGCCAGAGCAAAATTTGGTTACAAGTTTTGAAGCCCTGTTTCCGGATTACATAATGAGGGCGATGATAAAAAAGGAGATCGGTAAGTAAAAGATAATGTTTATACATTTTATTAGATACAACATGTGGAATGCGGGTGGGGTAGCGGAAGGAAACATATTTTTGTCCGCGCGCGACTGTCCCATGAAATGTAACGGCCCGTTCACGACTTCGGTCTAGCATAGCGGCGCGGCGAGCGGGCGCGTCCGTGTTATATTATAAAATCAAAATCAAAAATGTTTATTTCTATAACAATGACAGTTGTTTTATTACAATCAAAGGTTGGGGCCAAACCTTTTAAGTGTTATGTATACTTGTGCCAGGAGGCCCCGCTCTTCCTACGTGTATTATATACGTGTATTGATTGAATGATTTTAAAACACAAACGGTTCAGTTTGTGTTTTCAAAATCATGAAAATATGTCATAAGTTAACGTATTATTATCATTGAGTTACAATACCTATGAGTCACAATCTCTAACTGACAATACTCAAAAATGTCCGAGCGCCGTTCCATATACCTATATATTTTGATATTATATAGTTCAAAATGACATTTGCTCAATTTAGACGTTAACCTGCTTGTATAATGTTCAAAGTCGCTCGTATGCAATGTCATCATCATTCACTCAAGGGCTTGCGTACGAGCAGGGAACAAGGCATCAGTGGAGACGCTATTTATACTAATATTATTAGGAGTTTATAATAATTGTGAAATATGAGTTTGTGAGTTTATATGTACCTAGGAGAACTAAACAACTGATTTCAAAATTATTACACCAATTTCTTTTAATTTACTTATCATATTAAAAAATCATAACACATTTTATAAGATTTTTTATATGATAAGTAAATGAAAAAAAAATTGGTGTAATAATTAATAGTATTAATAGCACTAGTAAACCACTAAGGTTTGTGAATTAGGTACTAAAATGCTAAGTATTAATTACTACTTTAGAATGGACATTTAGAATTTAGGATGGACATAATTATATTATTCAACTGGGTGGAGTCAGGGCGAGTCAGCTAGTCACACTAATATTATGAAGGTATGTACGTTTTAGTGTGTATGTTTGTATTTTGTTCGTGCTCTAACAGATCGACGGATTCGGATGAAAATGTAAATAGCTTATACCCTAAATTATCACTTATGCTACCTACTTTTTATACCGGGAAACACGGGATCACGCGGGTCGCTGATAATTTAAAATAAAACAAAATTAATATTAGGTATAAGCGTTATATTACTTACTTACTTTTAATAACTTACAACTAAAACTTAACTAACCTAATTACCTTGAAACAATGTTAATTTATTGTAACGTTGCCTTTACTTTGATTTATTACGACTTACGACCCTTTATATGGCTTGTAGTTTAATTCATTTCGGGCTTTTGCTATAATAACTGTCCATTCAGAGCATCTTATGGGGTTTCGAGAAAACTAAAAACAAAAAAAACATATTTTAATTATACTTTAAAATAATAAAACTCTTTCGACCTACATTTTGTACGGAAAACTAAAAATAAAACATTTAACAACATTGTAATATTAGTACATTAAGTTTAAAATCTGTAAAATATTTATTGTATCAATCCACTCCATAGAACCGTTAGAACATAATTTGCGAGTCACTCTCGTACGCGTGACTATTTGTTTCTCTTTACTCTTGCATATTTGTCTAACGTGTGAAAGAGAAACGTTATCGCGGCGCCGCGCGATCGGCGGTGAGTGTTTTAGTTTGCTAATAAAATGAAAATTATTGAAATTTAAATGAAAACATGCACTGTGGATACATAAATACGTAAATTTGGTATGATACTTACCTAAAATATGAAACACCATCCTTTTTTCGCACGTGTCTGCTGTTATTTGGGCGGAAATCACCGAACACTTTGGCATCGCGGACGTTGTACGAGGATTGTGGTCGCCTACAACTAAACAAAACTCTGCGCACTTCGCAGCGTGCGCCGAGTTTTGGCGCGGACATTTTATTTGTCTGTTTGTGACTCTATAGGTATTGTAACTCAATGATTATTATACGCGATTGTGGTATCTTATACATATTACATACACCTTATTTTTATAATTGAACGGAAATCGCCTTTTTTAGACATATGTTTAGTTATAATAATTTGCCCTAATGGCTTTCGCCAGGAGTTACAAAGTTTATTAAGTGACTCTGCCGCACAATTTACTGCTAGATATACATACCTTCGATCAACAGTTGGTATTGTTGATCGAAGCATACCTTCGATCAACAGTTGGTATTGTTGATCGAAGCATACCTTCGATCAACAATATGGTATTGTTGATCGAAGGTACATATGAACGAAAATGAGGCGATGATTTTCCTTATGCTGATACTAAATCGCGATTAAAGTTCAAAAACCACTTTCTTATCATGCAATGAGACGAATAATTAAGATTAGTTCATACCTCAACCACAGAATATATAATGGTACTATATACGTAACCCAACCTACACAGTACAATAAAGAAATGCGAATAGCACAAATTCTAAGAACATTTAGACTGTACTGATTGTGGATGTTAAATAATTTTAATAATACTCATGTGTCACGGGAACAAATGTGTGGTTCTATGCAACGATATAATTAAAGGAGACGTTAGATTGCACGGCGAGTTGTTTTGACCTAATTGTTATAAATGGTACCATGTACGTAATTTAAATATCTTCCATTATTATTCTTTGCAGTGCATAAGGGAATGATACTGAGTGCAAACATAGGTAGAAATACAAATCTTTAAAATTGTAGCTTGTGTTACATTTACATTTTGTGCCGTGTGGCGGCGGAAGAGAATGCATCACACTATTACGTCGACGCGGGTGTTCATATACTTTATATGCTTTAGTCAGGGTAGTTTTCCAAAATTGTATGACGTATCAATATAAAAATATTAATGGCGAAAAACAAACCAACAAACAAGTCATCATCATCGGCCTCATTGCTACCTTTAATTAAATTTAAATTATCACTGTAACTGTCTCTTTCTATTGTCATTTGGTGAAAAGGGGAAAAGCAACTTTAAACATTTCATAAATTGATATCCAATCTTATATATAAGGTTATTATTTTTAATGGTGTCCTCGACAATTACCCAAGATATCATTTAAAAATAGTAGTTATTATTATTATAATTCTGTTTCAGGTAAGAACGGCGTAACTTTCATCAAGTCTTTCAATCGTTTATGTATGTAAGTATATTTTCTTTACAAAATCGCATTGAATTAAGATAAATGCTGGTTCAGAAGTTTGACGTCAATTTGTAAATTTGTGAAAAGATGGAGAATAAAAAAAAACATTTACTTTCTAATCTTATTTCTTTTAAAGAAGCCGACGAACTTTCTGACTTTCTTTCGAAGCCATAATATGTCGCTATAAGTGTTTTATAACTTCGTATTGGTGAGTTTGCTCCAAGCAGTCTTACAAAGTGGTGGGAATAAAATGGTTTCATCTTGGACATTTTTTTGGGATTTTAGGCGAATATTTGTTGTTTATTTTTGTGACTTTTGTAACATTTTTACTGCTTTCTAGCTCTGTAAAATACTGCCAGTATATTTGAGAAGCACTTTATTTATTTAAATAAAATTTTAATGTCAGTTAAAACTAACGCAACATTTGGGATCGACGAATGAATCTAAATTAAACAAGTATACAATCAAATCAATCACTCTGGACCGACATTTGTTTGGACAAACGTGTGTGAGCCAAATGAAAAGTATCAGCGCTGAGAATTCGTTCTATAATTCATGTAACAATGAAACGATATTTTTATTTCTATTGCCTATTCTGTGTACAACCGAATTGGTTACAAAGATATCAATACTTAATGAATCGGCTTCGCACGGTTTCGTATTGCTTAGCTCTCCAGCGGCAATAAAATGATTCGATACTGCCAAATGTGGTAGGTACATGGTAGAAAAAAGGCTCGGGGAATGAGCAACTTTACGGTGGATTGAACAGATCAAATCTGGTAGGTAGCTCTTTGTATGACTGCATTAATTTAGTTACAAATAAACAGAGAGAAAGAGAAAAAGAGAAATAGGGAGACACAGCGTAGCATCGTGTTGTAAGGCGAATTGCACCAGCCTTCCAGTCTCTGAAAAAGTCATTATATGGCGACTACGGTCGAACGCAATAATGTCCAAGAAAAGCCTAACACAAGTAATTACTCGATCGAACAAACCACATGACGTTTTTTAATATTTTATGTCAAATACAATTGAATATTTTTAAAATTTTATAATAAGAAAAGTTTTACAACAAAACCGATGGTAAATTGCGTGCGATTTATGCATTCTGTCGTCTGAATTTGTACAACAAGAATTTTACCATTGAATTGCTTAAGTTATTAGAATATCACGAATCGAGGCAGCGGCGTCATTCATACCTATATATTTTGAATTTTGAAGATATTACATTCCCTAGACACTGGTTACGACCGCAAATCAAATGATCCCTGATTGAACTGGCGATGGCGTTTTGAGCATTCCTCTCGAACGACACAGTTCTGCGGGTAACGTGTATAATTCATTTGTAACTTCTAACACTAATGATTTTCTCCTTGTATATTTTCTCCTTATGTATATGTATAATCAACCTTTAACGGTAAATGTTGATCCAGTGAGAAGTTAGAACAATTGTTGATCCGCCTATTTTACGTGTATACTCAGCTCTGCGTCGCGCATACTGATATACTTTGATCCATCCTTGATGCGCGTGTGACGTCGGTGGATCTGCACATACAGATTTTCAACATACTCGTCAGCGATTTGACCAACATTTGTTGATCCATCAACGGTCGAAAAAATCATACTGAATATGATTTCTTAGATCCAGAGTATATTTAACTTATATGCGAAATTTACTTAGACTAAGTGGATCCGGAGCCAAAATTGACGAATAGGTACTCGAACACAAAGCGGCAACGTCGCTACTTCGTGATGCCGCGTCTCCACCAAAGAAAAGTTACCAACTTTTGTGTTGTCAACACGTGTTGGTAACAAATGTTTCTGTAATTACCTAGTGTTGGTGACAAATGTTTCTGTAATTACCTAGTGTTGGCAGCAAAACTTGTAAACAATGTCGAGAACCGTGTTTCCATTTTCGGCGGCAACATCAAAGGAATACGCTTGTTGCAATCATTTGTTCCCTCTGTGGAGACGCTTGTTAGAAACATTTCTTGGCAACATGTCTGTCACGTGGACGAACGAGTAAATCGACACATTAATTAATTTATGTATATCGTTCACAAAAAATATGGGATGTGTGTAATGAAAATTATAAAGAAAAAAAAGAATGCATGGAAAAATATTATATATATATTTATATTATAAATATATTAATAAACGTTCCGTAGGTGTGATTGCTTTTCTATAATTAGTATTAGATTTTTTTTATTTTTAGCAGCCTTTCAAAATCATAGTTAGTCATACGAAGAAAGTTTCTGATTTGTCCATCTTCAATGCGGCCTGCTAAGAAGTCATCTCTTCTCATAGTATTTAATAGCTCAATCCCTCCGTGTACTTTTCTTCCTTTGAGGCTTGGTCGTACCCAATATTTATGCTTCCGTTTTTTTTTGCATAAAATTATAAATACTGCGGCTGCCTGCATAATATCGTCACTTGAAGACATATTGTTGCCAACAAAACTTTGCTGGAGACAGCAAGTTGTCAACTAAAATGTTTCTCAAATGTTGGCGACATGTTTCAATTCGGTGCGGAAACATCGGAAACAAAAGTTGGTAACTTTTGTTGAGTTGCAAACAGTTGGAAACATAAAACTTGTCAACATTTTCGGTGGATACGCGGCTTTAGAGTAATAAGGTAAGAAAGACGTTCATAAATCAAATGCTGAAATGTTATTTAAGTAGTGAGTTGTAACATAAAAGTACCTAATTATTTTATTCTATAAGTCAGGTTGCAACAAGGTTTTTTTAATGAATATTTTTTTTAATTTTGTTTGTAGTTATTGTTTTGATATAGTAAAGCAGTGTTTTTGTTTTGTAATTATTTAATTGTGAGTACTAGTGACTTATAAGTAAGTCAGATTGCAATATTATTGATTATGTTTCTTTAAAGGATATTTTTGAATTTTGTTTGAGATTATTGTTTTTAAATAGTAAAGCAGCTTGTTTTTGTTTTTTAATTGTTTAATTCTAGTGACTAGCGACTTATAAGTAAGTTAGGTTGCAATGTTATTGATTATTATGTTTCTTTGATAGATATTTTTAGTTTTGTTTGTGATTATTGTTTTGATGTAGTGAAGAGTGTTTTTGTTTTTGAAGTGTTTTAAATTTTATTGAATACTAGCAGTTGCCCGCGACTTCGTCCGCGTACAATTTCTGATTTCCTATGAGATTACGAAATTTTCCCGCTGGAAGAGACCTATCGTCAAAAGTCCTACCGCTCGCGCTAGTAAAATCCGTAACTTTGTAACCATGGAGGTCGCAATTTACATAATTATTATTATATTTTTTTTTACATTCGAAACTATTTTTTGGGGAATAAAGAGTTGACGGTTCTATTTTTTCAAAACTTCCCTGTAAACAACATTTCTAGTTCTTAAGTATATAGGTACCTATGCAAAAACCTACCTTCTCAAGTTAATAATGACAATAAGTAAAACTTTCCCATACAAACTTTCTTTCCATATTTTACACCCATAAGAGATGATTTTTCAAAATAACTTACACAGATTTTCATTATTCAAAGTTAGTAATCGCAATGCCGATTTTCATATGTCTAACTTCAAAAACATAGGACTTTCATATAACCTTACAAACCCCATTTCACACCGGAGGGATTTTCTCAAATCCGTTTCTTAGCTGACATCTACATCCTAGAAGGAACCTACCTTCCAACTTTCAAGTTTGTAGGTTTTATAGTTCCTGAGATCTCGTGATGAATCAGTCAGTGAGTGACCTTTCGCTTTTATATATATAAAGATTTGACTCCAAAAGTCGTTTTACAAACTTAAATAAATAACAAGTAGAAGATTTGTGGGACCTTGATTTAATTTAATAATCTGAATGGTATTGTTTTCCCTATCCAATTACTTTGTATTGGTACTCGTTCATACTGCTTGCTTATGTTTAATACTTGCTTAAAGAAAACGGCAACTAAATTAATTAACCTGTGTTTAATTCATAGTAAGTAAAATACTTACTTATTGATAACAAGTGGTATTGGATATAGGTAAAAGGTTATTCATTTTGGCTAATTGGTGGGGTTAAATTGAACAGCTATTGTTCTATAATTTTTCTAAAAATGCATAAAAAATTTAAGTTAGAAAAGTCACAAAACAAAAGTTCTGTTCAATTTATCCCTAGTACCAATAAGTAGCCAAGCGGATATTGGGTAAAATGAATAACCTCGTAATAACATCTTTATGGTCAGTATCGATACTCACTTACTAGCCACACTATCCCCCACTGTAACCACCTGTCCTTAACGTGATCTCCACTTGTCCTCACGCGGTCCCCACTGCACTGCACTTCAGTGCATCCACCACCACCTACGCTGCCTCCGCCTCCACCGCCACCACCGCCCCCGGTCTAAGCCTTCGCTCTTCACCTCCGCTACCTCCGTCTCCACCATAAACTCCGCTCCCTCCGCCGCCGCCACCGCCCGCCGCCCCCACTCTCTCCGCCTCCACCACAAATTCAGGTTGATTCATCTCCGACCCCGCTCTCCTCGCTTCCGCTATCTCCGACTTCACCACAAATTCCGCTCCCTCCGCCTCCGCCTACGCTACCACCTTCGCTGCCTATGCCTTCACCACAAACTACGTTGACTCCACCTCCGCCTCAACCACTGTCTCCGTTCTCCGCCTCCGCTTTCTCCGCCTCGACCACCTTAGACAGTGTCGTCGCTGCCACCACTTCCGCTACAAGTCGTGGCGTTGTCGAGTTGTTGTTATCCGTTTAATCTATAGCTTGTACCGCCAAAGATACGAAACGGAAACGTCGCGGCTGCTTTCAGCCGATGCGATTGTTTGCTATGCTTTGATTGGCTCATTTAAATCGGATCAACATTTTCCGTAACTATTGCAAGGTGGATTTGTATATCGGATCAACTTCGGCGAACGCTAGTAAGCAGTCCCGTGAGTGTTGATGTTGATCCAGTCGGAGCCACATTAGTTACCAGAGATGCATATTGGATCAAAAAAAGGAGCCGGATCAACATGCATTTTCGGATCAACAAAGTGCTCGCGTGATGTCGCGTCAGATCAACATTTACCGTAAAGCGATATCTATATACGGGTATAATAAAAATCCTTTATTCCCCATCACAATGGTACATAAATTGAAAACATGCTTGGTTTATTGTCTTATTTTTATAAAATAATTATTGCAACATTTGACCATTGTGAGAAAGAGGAACCTGTCTAGAATACCCTTATTAGTTCCACGCGCTAAATCAAATATTGCTTGTAAATTATGTAACAGTAAGTGAAAAATAACCTTCGTAGTTACATGACATTCTGCTGGCCGAATTCAACCGCAACAACTTCAACAATCAGTGGGAGATCGTCAGCTTTTATACAAGTAAGGGTGGCGAGTACATGAGTACACCCGATGATAAGTAGATAATGTCCATTGTCCATAAACACCTGTATACATATCTATTCTGGATTGAGAATAAGAAGCAGATGCGTTGTCAAAACTATTGAGAATAAGAACCAGATGCGTTGTCAACCCTGCGGTCCTACACGAAAAGATTATGTTATGTTGCTATTTTATGCTGGTAAAGTGGTAGTAAAGTGGTGGTATAGCGTCAGAGAGTCTACTAACGTATATCCCGCGGGTGACGAAAGAGGCAACGGAGGGAAATGAAAAAGGAGATGAGTAGCATCATCTATATGATATGAACTCAAAATAAAGCGGCGATTGCCAACCCACCTTCCCAGGGTGGTGCCATATGTTTTTTTGTTAACATTTGCTTACTAGTCTGCCTGCAAACCTAACTATTATCTATTAGTGTGTCTTTCAAGAAATGCTTCGTTTGGTGGATCCATGTAAATAAAGATCAATAAACAGTATTGAATCGAAAATTCTAGCAAAGATGTATATAATTTTATTATATCCTTTACGCGCATTCATTTCGTATTTCCCAGAGTATGAAGTAATTCTAAAGAAATAGATAATCCAATGTAGAGTTCAACTTCGATAAAATTATCGGTTTATTTTTACGACAAATATTAAATAGCAATAACAACAAAATTGAACGAGTTTATCTGCCTTAATTTAATGTTTGCAATAAATTCTTAATAGGGATATTTAATAATTAATAACTAGCCTAGTTCTGCGTAGTTTATGATAAGTTAAAATTTAGGATGAATAGATTATCCAATTAAAAAATTAATTATCATCATCATCATTACATCCCTTCACAAGTCCACTGCTAAACATAAGCCTCCCCTAACGGACCAGTAAGCTGAAGTTGCAATGGTATATATATATATATATATATATATATATATATATATATATATATATATACGTATATATCCGTTTATCAGAAACTACGTAACGCTGTTACGTAGTTTCTGATCAACGGATTCAGTTATTGTATGATCTATGTCTGCTGTTCGCAGAAAAACAGACAAACATAGTTAACAATGTTTTTTTGGCATTTTAAATACGGTAGAGCCCCGCAGTGGTATTACATTATTACACTAATATGTCGGCTCGACCAGAGAAGGACCACGCTCTCATAGAATATACAGAATATACCTGCATACATAGTACAGCAGCATAATACTGAGAGTGTCGTGAGTGTAGAAAACCAAAGACCCTGTGAACTGATAATGAGGCATTTTGCCAGTGTTCTCACGGTGACAACGCATCAACATTTTGATTCATAATCGAGAACAGATGTGCGTGTTTAGGAGTCACAGCATCCATTTACTATTAGGTAGACTGTGCTCGTTGTCATCCGTACTACTAAAAAAAAAAGATATAATCTATCCCTTGTATACGATACATTTGACTAGGCTGTAACTTAGTTTATTTTTTAGTTAAAGCAACAGATTCAGTTATTTCATAATGTCTATTTGGTATTCACAGAAAAACAGACAAACGAAGTTGCTACTTTAAAATGCTTTTTTGGCATCTTCTTTATTTCATTGTGACGGTTAGGGCAATTTTTACAAACACGGAATAAAGCTTATGTTTAACAATTTGCTATTACAGGCTCAGACGGCCGCGTGGCCTCCACAATTTTAAGCGTTTCATCGAATATGGGTAGTTGAGGGCAAGTCATCTGTCATCAGTCAGTCAGTGTGTATGCACTTCATGGATCCTGCGCGATCCCTTACTTGATACCAGTTTATTTCTTCCCGATATCCCCAAAAAAAGGGTAATGATTTTTGGTTGAATGTTTATCAGTTCCTTTGTGGATTTCTGTAGCCTAAACAGTTCGACGAATTTCAAAGTGAGAGAAATGGTAAGAATTCTCTGTTAATAATGCCAATATGACGTCGTTGTCATATTGGCATTATTAACCAACGTGTTGTTTTAATCATAACACACAACTGCAGTCGGTGTCTTTAATTTTACACGCTTTATAATAGCTTGACGTGTATGTATTTATGTATGTATGAATGTAATGGAATATTATTATTCAGCTTTCACCCGCTTCCAGACATTTGAAAAATCGGAAATTTTGCAGACGTATTAAGAAACAATGACAATACAATAATTTTATGTCTATGACCTAGTATTCTCATTAGTGTCATAACAGTTCATGATTAATGCGATCTGTTTAAGTTTGTTTTTTAAACTCTAATGTTATTGTAATATGGAATTATTATTCATGATTATTATGATCATAAAATCGAATATATAAATATTATTTTTTGATGAGTATTCTTATGGTGAGTGCATTACACAATGAGTCTGCATGTAATTTATTATTTTTGTAAAACTCCTATGTTGGATGTTATCTCAGCTGAAACTGAGTAAAATAAGCCTCGAATTTATAAAGTAAACATTTATATTATATCTAGGCTGCAAAAGAAAGTTTATTAGACGAGCGCTCGTCTATCAGAGTTGTGGCTGTTTTTAATTAGTTTCTTATTGTACTTCTTCCGTCCTTTTACATCCGTCTTCTTTCTTCGGCCTTAGATGTCTGAATGTATACCAAGTTTATGGCAACAAATGAATTTATCATTAAAAAGAAAGAACCCGTATGTAGAGCTAGCAATATGTATAACAACAGAATTGCTTATGGCCTTTTAATAAAGTTTAAATGCATGAAAGAGAGGTATACAGAAAGAATAGAGAAGACAAAAGGAAAGGGCTCAGTAACGGAGCTACAACGGAGTGTTATATATGGAACTAGCTTATGCTATAATGGGACCATACATCCTATATACATGTACATACATACAAATATACAAGCCTATATATTATGTACATATACATATATACCTACATTTACATACGTACATACATACAGATTGTATTTATGAAATGAGCGCGGATGGCTAAATCCCAAACTGATAAACTAAGAACTAGCAAATAATGTTTCAAAGTGTTTTCGGGCCTGACTTTGATGAAAGCTAAAAAGACATTAAGTTTTTGGAAAATTAAATTTCTATACCTGGAAATTAAACGCGTGTTATATATGTTATACTTTACATCCAAAAAAACATACCTCCCATAAGGAGCAGTCTGGTAAAATGTCCGTTACTGCTCGTGACTTGTCACTGACAATAAACACAGATAATAAAACAAACACACAGGTAAAATGGCCAACGAAAAACACCTAAACAAAGGATGAAGAAAGTCTATATTTGTTTAAATTGTAAAGCAAAAGGCGAATACGTAATATCTCGCGTAGCGCTTAAACTGAATATTCAACACGCTAATTTCCCCCTGAACGTGAGAGTGAGGGAATGTCTTAGATTTTTCGAATTGTTTTCATTAGCTTAATGCATTAAACATATATATTCTTTATCAGGAATCCAATTGCAGGAGAATTTTGTCGAAATCGCCACGGTTGCAAGGTAAATTGGCAATTGCAGCACACGCAATCTCGCACCTTTGACCCTGCTCCCTGTTTTCGGTCTGAGTATTTTAAATCTGGCATATATGCGAGATGGTCCAAAACCGTCTATCAGAGGCTGTGATGTCTTTTTTGGCATTGCTTAGTCGTCTTTTGCAACAGTGGCAGGAAATAAGGTAAAAGACTCCCTTACGTCTCTACCACGCGGAATACGAGTGTATGTATGTCCATATATTATTTGTTAATTGTCATTGTAAGTGCTGATTTACCATGCGCACAGTGGTGAAGGAAAACATTTTTAAATATAATAAGAGTGACAAACGAGCACACTGTCCACCTGATAGAAAGTTGATGCTGTAGCCCATAGATCATCTATCCAACATAGAACACCTATCCTCGATCAAGAATAAAAATGCAGATGCGTTGTCACCCTTAAGGGCTAAGATAGAATGCCCAATAAAAAGGGTCTCCGGTTCTCTACAGTCACCATTCGAAACAGCAGCATTAAGCTGCTATTTCCCGCTAGTATTCTGTGAGAGTCCTTCCCCGGTCGAGCCGACCCATTCGTACTATAAACATTATATAGCTGCAGCATGGTTCTACCACATAACGTACCATGAGGATTGTTTCATAATCTTAAGGTTCTGTTAGTCTGAATTCAACAAAATTATATTTTGAATAAACGTTGTAGTTGTAATAATTTTAAGCACCTCCGTTACTAGAGTTGTTCTACTTTACAGTCACAACAAAACAAAAACCCACAGCGGCGCAACGAACGTCTTTCAACGAACTTTTCATGAATTTTGTCCGAAAACAAATGCAGTTTTTTTTGTTCATTTTCGAGATTAAGTTTTGTTTTTGAAATGCGGATTTTTTATGGATCTAACATTATTCTTTCGGGGCCATATTCAGGCGTGTCCTTTTACTATGGAAGAGGCTCGTTAACAACTTTTTATTGGCCGCTAAGATATAAAAAAAATTGTCTTCATCACCACGCTTGAGCGGAACCGTGGTAGCTCAGGGGCTAAGCGCTAGCCGTAAATTTCACAATACTTAGCAATACACCAAGTTTGATCCTCCATGGCACTAATGAAATTGTTTATTGCAATTTTTAGTGCTAATTTACCATGAAACTGGCCTGTGCCCAACAGTGAGACGATTGTAGCTTGTAACTTTACTTTTTATCACGCTTGGCAGACGGATCAACGGAGTAGCAAGCCTGTACTAAATACGGTAAATAAATATTTATCTATTTATTTAAACTTTCATGCACAAAGTTGTACATATGGCGGACTTAATGCCATAGGGCATTCTCTCTTAGTCAACCATTAGGCTAAACAGAGATAGACAAACAAGAGGCGGTGCAGCAGTAATCAAAATAGAAAGGGCTAAAAGAAAAGAAATATATTGTATATACATATATACATATAAATATACATATGCACACATATACATACACATATATACTTAAGTACACACAATATATACATATATAAATATATACATACACATATACATGCATACAGTACATATAAATATTATCTATGTCAGAACAAATATGAAATATACATAATTAAGTAAATGAAAATAAGAGCCGTGTTAGTTCAAACTTGCAACGATTTTTTCACATGCTTACGGACTTGATTTTTAAAAAGAAACTTGTTGGGAGCTTTTTTAATGTCAAGAGGGATGTCGTTCCAGAGTCTGATGGCCGTGAGGGCGAAAGATAAACCATAACGGTGTAAAGGAGTAAGCAACTTAAGATTAGCCGAAGAACGGAGAGAACGGTTATGAGAATCTCCTAGGTATTGAAATTTGGATTTCAGATACTCGGGAGCACTTGGATCGTTCAGAATTGTAAAAAGGGTGCAGAGTATTCTAACATATCTGCGCTGACGGATAGGCAGCCAATTTAGCTGAGCACGAAAAGAAGATACATGGTCGTATTTACGAAGACCATAAATGTATCTGATGCGGTTGTTAAGTAGACGATTCAATGTATTAAGATGATGTTGAGACAGGTCGGAGCAACACACATCGACATAATCAATAATCGGTAGAATAAGTGACTGGACAAGTAAAATCTTAGTATTGGTGGGAAGAAAGTTTTTTAATCGATATAGAGATCGCAAAGTTCCAGTAGTTTTGCGACTCACCTCCTGTATATGTTTGTTCCATGTTAAGCAACCATCAGCATACAGACCAAGGTTCTTTACATGGGGAGAGAATGGTATGACATTATTTTTAAACATAATTGAAAACATCGTGGGCTACCTAAGATTATCGTTTGGCATTTAGATGGGTTCACGTTTATGCCATACACAGTGGGCCATTCGGAGATGTATTTCAAGTCATCATTTAATAATGAGATAGTATTAGAGATATTTGAGGGTTCCACTTGCACATATAACTGCAGATCATCGGCATACAGATGGTAAGAGCACTTGAGATTTAATGTGATGAGATTGATGAAAATTGAAAACAGAAGAAGAGAGACTATAACGCCTTGAGGGACGCCAGTAGACACATCACACCAGTCAGATAGTATATGTCCAGTGCGCACGGCCTGTTGGCGCCCTCGAAGATATGATGAGAACCATTCCCGAGCTGAAGACGAGATATTCAAATGAGAAAGAAGAGCCAACAAGATTTCATGATCAACAGAATTAAATGCGTTAGAAAAATCAATTAAGATAAGGACGGTCGGTTTTGATTTTTCCATCCCCTCTCGGATATCTTCCGTCACCTTGAGAAGAGCAGTGGTTGTAGAATGACCAGGGCGGAAACCCGACTGATAAAGGGAAAGAATATTATTTGAGAAAACAAAAGAAGAAATCTGTTTGTGAGCAACAGCTTCCAGAACCTTAGAGAGAAAATGCAGGATAGAAATTGGTCTCAAATTGGATATAGCGCTGCAATCGGTGGATTTAGGAATGGGAATAATAAAGGCTTTACGCCAGAGAGTTGGGAAAGCACCATATCTGTTTGTGTCATTGGTATTCATATCAATATCTATATTGTCGGTCTGGCTTATACCAAATCTTTTTGTATGTCATTTATAACTTCATTTTCTCATGGAAGAGGAGGTAAATGAGCATACGGCTCACTTGATGGTAAGTGATCACAGTCACTCCTGAACATCTGCAACACCAGGGGAAATGCGGATGCTTTGCCAGTCTTTTAGAAAGAAGTAGACTCTTTTTCATGAAGTCTTATCGGTCCGGAAAAACCGCTGGCGACAGAAATTTCACAGTGTGGTCGTGCGAGGCACAAAATTCCGAGTAAATCGCACGGTACCACTGACCATCAAGAAGATGAGGATGGAATTTCGAATATTATTTTGATTTCATTCGATTTTGCATTTTTCCTACACTTCCCAAACAAGATCGTGTAATGGATTTTTTTATATCACCATTACGGTGTAGACTTATGTTTCATAATAAACTGGTATTATTTTTATTTTTTCTAGCGGCACATTAACTTAATTTATTAATTCTAGAATCAAAATGAAGAAAGTGCTCTGTTGTCTTAGTGATCCCAGCCGTCGATAGAGAAATGTCGAATGATCGGCAAATTATTCAATATCGTCGAGATGAACAATATCGGCCGTTCGTCCACCATTGGAGCGGGATTATGATTTTAATTAAAGGCCCAGCTTTGTTCGCTCGCTAGGTACTTAATTAGTAAAATATATGCGTTTTGTATCGTTAATTAAGATAAGATTAATTAAATGTGACATGCAAGGTATTGGGATTATTTTAATATTATAAAAACATTTTTAAATTTGTTGGTGATACCCGTAAGGACTATTTTAAACAAAATAGAATGAAATTTATTTTAAATAAGAGTTAAAATAATTCAATTAAACGTGTGAAGTGTGGAGTCGTCGAAGTTCATGGGATAATTGATCACCATAATTATCATGGCACGCAAGCATTCCTTGATCCCCACCGGAATCAATGAAATCGTTGATTGAAATTTTAGTGCCAAATCACCACAAACTGTTGGTTAAGGAAAACATCCCAGGATGCATATCTGAGAAATAAAATATTTCAAGGGCGCACCGCGTCGGACTTACTGCTCTGTACTTCTTTGAAATTAGTGGAGGCCTGTGTGTTGCACTGCGGCGTATTAATAGCCTGCAACTTTACAAATGTAGCACACCACTTCAATATACATAATATATTATATCCCTAGCAGCATGCAAGCTGTATACGAGCTGTATTGAAGTTCGTTTTTATACTAGAGGCTGTATTTTCTGACTGTATAAAGGTTCTATAAGCGCTTATACAGTTCTTATAAGTAAAAAATTGGCACAAATTATACAGCTTTATGCGTCAGTAGCGCTGTGCAGTAGTTGTACAAGCTTAAAAGAGGCTGTATAATAGATGTATTACAGCTGTTATTTTGTGTGCAAGGAAACTTTTACACTACAGATATTATCTTCTATGTAACTTTTGGCTCCAGCACCTTAAAAACGGCAAGGCCCCATGTGAGGATGAAATTACAGCGGAGCTTCTGAAAGCGGGTGGTAAACCGGTTACTTGAAGTCCTTCAGAAGCTCTTTAATTCTGTCCTCCATGGTGGCACTACTCCGGAGGCGTGGAGCAGAAGTGCGCTGGACTTGTTCTTCAAGAAAGGCGATAACGCTCTCTTGAAGAACTACAGACCGATTTCCCTTTTGAGCCGCGTCTACGCGCTGTTTTCGAGAGTCATTACGAATCGTCTCGCACGCAGACTCGACGACTTCCAGCCTCCCAAACAAGCCGGTTTCCGAAAAGGCTTTAGCACCATAGACCACATACACACCCTTCGACAAATTGTACAGAAGACAGAAGAGTACAATCTGCCACTTTGCCTTGCGTATGTGGGCTATGAGAAAGCCTTTGATTCCGTCGAAATTTGGGCGGTGCTACAGTCCCTTCAGCGGTGCCAAGTTGACTGTCGGTATTTTTTACGTGGTAGAGCCATGCTGCAGCTATATTAGTAGTATAGTTGTAGCACGAATGGGTCGGCTCGACCGGGGAAGGACCACGCTCTCACAGAATACCAGCGTAAAATGGCAGCTTGACACTGCTGTGTTTCGTATGGTGAGTGTAGAGAACCGGAGACCCATTTTACTGGAAAAGAGGCATTCTATCTTAGTCCTCACGGGTGACGACGCATCTGCATTTTGATTCTTTATTGAGGATAAATGTAGATGTCTATGGGTCACAGCAACCACTTACCATCAGGTGGACTGTGTGCTCGTTTAAAAACTCGTTTAAAAACGTAACGTAGCCTGGGAGAACTTTGACATCAGGACATTTAAGTCTTCCACTTGACCATATGTGCTACAAAACAATCAGAACGTCTGGAATAAAAATAAGTTAAAATAAAACGCGATCAAATCCGTAAAATCAATTTTATTTACCATCTTTAATACTTTAGTTTTCAATTAAGGTAATGGAAGATTATTATTATCGTCAACGTTTCGCAATAATGAACCAATTACTAGTAAAGTATCAAAATTGCTTCGGTTATTTGACGGGTCAAACTTTGAATGCGACCCAGAACCAAAGGAAGAAAAGGCCATCTTGCTAAAGCCGAATTTCCGTTTGATAGACGTTCAAAATCCACGTGGCGCACTGCCGTCGTCTGACGGATGAGAGCGATCCGCCCGTTTATCAAAGCACCTCCACGTTATAGGTTCACTGGGCAGAGAGGGTAAGGGGAGAGGTCAGATACTATGCGAGAACGACTTCAAATGTCATGTCTACCATCACTTTAACTATGTAGCTATACTTGAATAAGTACATTTCCAAACTTTATAATAGGAATTTATGCTGTGTTCAAATTAGTAGTTAAAGTTCTAGTAGTTAAATTGTATATGAATATTTTACAGACTGACCGTCAGATTTTTCCAGTAATATGATATAAGCTATAAAACTATGGTGTACTCGAACTGGGAGAGCGTTAAACATAAGACAGCCGTTTTTCTATACGTCGTTTATTACACTGAGCTCAACTTGGAGTGAATACACATTACCGTCTTATATACCACAAAAACCATAATACAAAAAATATAATTTGAGAGGTAGAAAGCTAATTGAAATATTATGATACTAATAAAGCATTTTGTGTTGCTTGAATGTAAGTGGCTTAGACCGTGTTTTATGGCATTCCTTGGGGAGAGGCCTGTGTTCAGCAGAGGACTTGTGAAGGGCTATAATAATGAAGATGATAACCATTTTTACACTTATAAGCATATCAGAAAAAATAATTTGTATTAAACTACGCAAAATCCTTCCAACTCTGAAAATTAGCCCGTTTCAGGGCCGATGAAAACTTTGTCTGCCTTAATTTCTTTATTAATTATTATAGAATTACTTTTAATAAAAACTATAACTTTTAGATATTTTTTGTGTAAATTGCAGTATATCTATATTATGTCATCTTACTAATTTGTTCTTGTAGCAACTGAACAAACAGACAAGACGAATACGATCTAAGCTCATCTAATCTTGTTTTGTTAATTAAATTAGATGAGCCTTTGTTACAGTGCGTGCGTTTATACGGATACATTAATCTTATTAGTGTGATGATGAATACTAACTTTTAACGTCGCCTTTATGCATTATTAGCAAGGCAAAATCAGTAGACAAATTTGTTTTTCAACTTAAAATTGAAATTTCGGTTTAAAACTTGTTGGACGACTATTTATTACTGCCACTTAAGTTAATTTTGATTATGTTTATTTGGCAATAGTTACGTGTCATTTTAGAAAGTAACTGGTCATTTTGTGATTGAGATCCTTATCATTTTTCTGTAGAATACAAATCAATTACGAAAAATTAAACATTCAACAAATAAAGAGTTTTCCCTTTGTGTCGTCTTCTAAATTCGTTACGAGAAATCAGAATAATACGAGTATAGATGTGGATGATACGTTAACAGTTGTAATGAACAGCTATATATCTTATACCTACTTAGGAATAGTTACCGTTCGAAAATAAGGGTAAAAAATAATGTAGATTTAATTATTTAAAATTAGTTTTATATTGTGTGTTTTATATAACTGAAGTAGCAAACGAACTTAAAATCCACTTGAAGATATATTACCGGAGTCAATGAACAGCTGCAGCCAACTTCAAACAAAGAAGGCTAAAAATACGTTGTCACCTCTGAGGACTAAGGTGGAATGTCTCATACCAGAGAACAAGACACGGCAGTGCAGGCACTGCTTTTATCGGCAGATATAGAAAAGAGGGTGGTACTTACCTTGACAGACTCCTAGGCAGAAAAGACTTACTTGTTTTCAATAATATTTTAAATCAAGATGTAAAATTTTACTTATCACCTTGATTGACGATGATGAATCTACTTGTAGGCAAATTCAGTCACATACTATACTGACTCTTAAATCGTGATCGATTATCCACCATAATACCTATAACTATCACGATGTTACTAAACCCTCGTCACTAATGCTATCCCATTATCCTCGGATATCGTTTACCTTTCCCGTTGCGCTATTTTTCGAGGTTGTTTGATTAAGTAAAGTTACTTGATACGTTTTTATATTAGAAGTGATTGGTTTTTCCATTCGCGATAAATATAAATGTTTTCTTAAATTCTGAATATAATTTAAAAAGTTTTTGCTTTGTGCATATTATAGTGAATATTGGCCTTAATGTTTCTTTAGTGTTTTGATTCTAGCTACATACGAGTTCGTACTCCTAGCCCGGTAGCTTAGTGTATACGCGGATGTACGCGTTGCAATTTCACAGTACGCAGTTTCATCGCCGCCGGTTCTAATGAGATTGTTAATTGTAATTTAAAGTGCTGATTTACCACGTCCTCGCTTTGTGGCAGTGCGGCTCTTTCCTGCTCCGCATACCCTCTCAGAAATCAGAGGAGACGTGAACTAACTATGGTTGGTTTGATAGCTATTTAGGCCGTCAACTTAATAATATTTTATTTTGTACTAGCTGTTCCCTGCAACTTCGCCCGCGTGTAATTTATTACGATTGGATTTCATGTGTTTTAATTTTTTTGCGCGGAACCCTAATTCTTTTTCTAAAATTCTGTTTTTGTTATTAGTACCGTATATACTTTCATATGCATTTAGTAAAAAGCTGTTATTTTGATATTAGAAATGAGCCGTGGTAGCTCAGATGGTTAGCGCTCGCTGTAAATTTCAAAGTACGCGGGCAACCCGGGTTCGATTCCCCGCCGGCACCAATGAAATTGTTGATTGCAATTATAAGTGCTGATTTACCACGTGCTCGGCGGTGAAGGACAACATCGTGAGGAAACCTGCATGTCTGAGAAATAAGAAAAAAAATTTTTTCGCAGATATGTGAAGTTCGCCAACACGCATTGGGGCAGCGCGGCGGACATTTCCTTGCTCTAAAACCCCCTCAGAAATGAGGGGAGGCCTGTGCCCAGTACTGGGACGTATATAGGCTGTAACTTTAACTAACTTAACTTTGACATTTCAAACAGACACTTCAATTTTATGTATTTGTATAGAAACAGAAACAGAAACAGAAACTTTTTATTCAATATAGATTATAAATAATACTTATTGAAAGTCACTCTTTGTCTAATTACCACTGGTTCGAAAAAAACCTCTGTCCTGGGAAGAACCAGCAAGAAACCCAGCGGGACTTTTTTTAAACAACAGCTTACAATCATGTATATTACACAATTAACCACACAAAACAAATTAGAAACAGCCTGGCAGCGAACACCTCATTCCAGGGTTATTATCATCCATAAATTCCTTAACATTATAATAACCTTTTATACAAACTATGTTTAATAAAGTTTTGAATTTTGAGCAGGTCGAATTTTGTATATTTTCTGGGATTTTGTTGTAAAGCGTATACATCGCCCCAAGAATGAATTACTGACTCGGTGAGTCGAGTAACTGGTACTACTAGCTTGTGTTTGTTCCTAGTATTTACAGAATGAACATCACTTATTTTTGTATAACTACTTTTATTTTTGTGTAAGTAAATTATTAACATTAAAAAAATTAACATTTGATCAAGAATAATTTTTTCAAAAATTTTACTTAGTGTTGGCAGTACAGAAATGGGTCTAAAATTGGCGGGGTCTAATGTACTACCAGATTTAAATAAAGGTATTACTTTACTATGCTTCATCAAATCAGGAAACACCATATTCGATACTAGTATTAAAAATAATAGCTAGTTAAGGCGCGATTATATCAATTATAGACGCAATAACTTCAACGGAAATCCCCACAGATCCGCAGTTTTCTTAATATCAATAGTTTTAAAATATTTTACAATATCTTTTGATGATATTTTATGAAATGTAAAATTCTTTGTACACGCATTTACATTTTGTTCAAGTAATGATTCGGCGACGGCAGGAGAAGAATTCAGTGACTTAGTGGTTAAGATCGGAATATCCGTAAAATACTTCTCAAAACCATTGCAACATCCTGATCTGATTCCGTTAATTTGTTGTTAAAACTCAACCGGTAGTTTGAATTGCGAGTTGACCTTACCAGTTTCACTATTAATTATACTCCACGTCATTTTAATTTTATTAGAAGCCGTCTTAATTTTGTTGCTCAAATGCAAAGACTTGGCTTTGGAGCACACTCCTTTAAATATTTTGAATATTTTTAACATATTCCCTAAATTCGACGCTAGGGTTATATGACCTTTCATGGTAAAGTTCATATAACCTTTGTCTCTTTCTTATGGACTCCTACTGTCGCCCATTCATTGAAAGCCTTCCGACTGTTCAAGGAGAACGTATTAAGTAAAATATAGATAAACGTGTAAAATAAGTTGTTCAAATTAATTTCTCTCCAATAACTTAGGATTAACATTCTACGTAAAGTTACTTTCAACGACGATTGATTTTACAAAGGCGTACGTAATAAAGAAAAGGCAAGAAATCGCAGTCAATATTGGATTTTATGTCAAAAATAGCCGCAATTTGAAACATTCAAGCTGTTATTGCACATTTTCCGTGGAATCGTTGCGAGATAAAGGACATCAAGAACCATAAAAGTCGTCGCAAGGGTATCGCATAGCGGAAATATCGCAGGTTGCCATAACATCAATAATACCGCGCGTAACCTTTTAAGAATCTATTGAAAAATATTGTTTTATAATAATAAATAGGCAGACGTAACTTTAACGTAACATGTGTCGTTATTAAGACTATAAAAATAAACAGAATGTCTTTTATACAGAATAGGGGGCAGAATTGCAGTTGCGTTGTTATATCGGCTTTTTAAAAAGTTACACTCTTTTGTAGTTATTCTGTAAGTCTTATTGGTCCAGTAAAACTACCCACGATAGTTATTCTACAATAATGTAGTAGTGATGACTAAAAATTTCTATAAAATAGTGGACTGGAGAATCGCATATTATTAACGAACTGTCTAGTGGCGGTTTAGGAATATCCACGAACCCATATCAACCCGTGGGTATCGTAAGAGGACAGAGAGGGATCAAACAGGAGATGGCCAGCAGCATCTTCCTAATAACAACTCAACATATTAAAATTTATGGTTGCCAACCCGCCTGCCAAGCGTAACAATGGTAAATATCCACTCCATGAGGCAATCTATGGGAGACATATGTGCAGCAGTGCACTTATGATAGGTTGTGATGAAGATAATGTTAACCGTACAGATGATGTGAGTGGCATTTAGGTATTTGACATAATCGTTAATAAATGACTATCTCTTAGTTTACATAATTTAAATTTGCTAATTTTAGTATTCTCTTAAAAGTTGGCAATTTTCCATTTTAACTTAAATTAAGATTTTGATTATTTAAAAAAATCAATCAATAAGATAATAATTTGACTATAAAAACTATTATGTAATTCACAATATTCTCATACAATTCCTATAGGAATGCTCAGATAGGCATGTTTGTTTTGACAACTATTAAAAGTAGAGCTACGATGGCTACCCGAGTACAAAACCAGAGTACGAAACCCATCCAACTGCAGAGAGGTGTAAGACAGGGTGACGTTATATATATATTTCTTTTAATAAGGGTGACAAACGAGCACACAGTCCACCTGATGGTAAGTGGTTGCTGTGGCCCATAGACATCTACATCTATCTTCGTTTGCGCATTTAAATGCAGATGCGTTGTCAGCCGTGAGGATTAAGATAGAATGCCTCTTTTCGAGTAGAAAGGGTCTCCGCTTCTCTACACTCACCATACGAAACACAGCAGCATTAAACTGCCCCACGCTAGTATTCTGTGAGAGCGTGGTCCTTCCCCGGTCGAGCCGACCCATTCGTGCTACAACTATACTATTAATATACTCTTTACCGCTACATTGGAAGACGTTTTCAAGCTACTGGACTGGAAAAGATACGGTATTTAACATCAATGGCGAGTACATCATCATCATCGACGGATTCAACTCGGCGTTTGAGAAATTACGACACATCTTCTCGTCAGGTATACCGTATACCTCAAAACATGAAAACAAGATTGTACAACCAGTGCGTTGCCAGTGATGACTTATGGATGTATTATGGAGACGTGGTCCTTCACTGTTGGCCGTATGAGGAAGCTCAAGGTCGCTCAGCGAGTTATGGAGAGGACTATGCTCGGGGTTTCTCTGCGTGATAAACTTAGAAATGAGGATATCCGTAGTAGAACCAGAGTGACCGACATAGCCCAACGGATAAGTAAGCTGAAGTGGCAATGGGTCCGCCTTATAGCTCGAAGAACCGACAACCGATGGGGAAAAAAGGTTCTCGAGTGGCAGCCTCGTAACTGCAGGCGAAGTGTAGGGCGTCCCCTCACTAAATGGAGTGACGACCTGGTAACACATGCTCCTACATGTGTTACCAGGTCGTCACTCCATTCGTCGAAGTCGAAGGTTGCAGGTGGCTCTGGACCGTGCTTTGTGGCATTCCTTGGGGGAGGCCTATGTTCAGCAGTGGACCTTCACAAGTCCAGTCTGTAATGATGATGATGATGATGAAAAGTATTTCAATTCACTAAAACGTCAATACCTAATTGTATCGAAATATATGATGGTGGAAGTTAGCGAAACATTATTTAGAAGTGCGTGTTGAGTTTTTTGAGATGCTTCAATAATATGGATTAATAAACCGTATATTTCTTACACTAACCTAACATGTCTGTATAATGGAGTAACGCCGTTGCTTAGTGACCTAGATTTTTATACAGTACGGATAGCACAGAGCCTCGTGATAAGTAAATCAATACACTTTGATTTGATAAAAAAATTTAAGCCTAGTAGATGATTAGCTAATCGGAAGACTAATTTATTTTATTCGTCCACTAATCCGATGAATTTTTGGAAGTGTCTATTCATACGATAATCGGACGATAAATTTTTTCTTATTTATACGATTATCGTATGATTTATTTATTATAATTTGTCCCATATATTTAAATAAATATAATAAAAATATTTTTAATAATTTTAGACAATTGAATAAAAAAAATACATATATATATATACAGGGTTATTTTTCAAAGAGTAGCCAAATTTTAAACTTAAGTCCAAATATATAAATAACTAGCGGTTCCCCGCGACTTCGCCCGCGTGGAATTTTTCCGCGCGGAACCCTAAAATAAAAGTAGCCTCAGTTACTCCTTACAACATCAGCTATCTGCCAGTGAAAGTCCCATCCAAATCAGTTCACAGGTTTTTGCGTGATGCGTGTTCACGCCAAAATAGCTCGCAGATGACAGTTTTTTTTTATACTTACTTAACGTTTTTCGTTATATTTGGCCAATTTACACAATATTTTTATGAAATATAGCTTATGTGTTATTCTGATGAATGAGCTATATTATTGTAAAGTTAAAGGATGTTATACCGTTATTGCTTTTTGAAAATGCGAGTAAATAAGGCTTCTACTTTGATTTGAAATTATCCCAAATTGAATGTGATTTATGGGCAACAACGTTTTTGCCTACCGATCGACCCTTACGAATGTGTTCGTGCGCAGTTAAAGGGTGCAATAAAGATGCGTACATTATAATGATATAATCGTTAACCATAAATAAATTAAAATATAATATTGAAAGCTGATGTTGTTACCAGGATTAAGAAAGGAATGCACCGGTGGTTTCGTCAAGTAGAAAGAATGAATGAGGAAAGAGTGACAAAACAAATTTATGTTGCAGAAGTGAACGGCAAAGTTGGGAAGGGACGCTCTTGGCGAAAGTTTATCGACCAAATTGGCGATATATTGAAAATGGGCCAAATTAACGGTACCCTTAACCGACGAGCATGTACGAGGGGTGATCCAAAAGTAATGATAATCGGTTACTTTGGGTCCGCATAAAAATCCAAAAATTTTTGAATACGAACTGTCAAAGAGATAACATCAACATGGAGGAAAACGAAATTAGAGCTGTCATCAAGTACCTCTGTTTCAAAAAAATGTCTTCAAAAGACATACACAGTGACTTAGTGGAAACATTGGGGGACTCTGCTCCTCCATATTCTACAATTGTACGCTGGGCCAAGGAGTTTAAACTGGGCAGAACATCCACTGAATATGAACATCGCGAAGGACGCCCATCCACGTCCCTCACTGAAGACAACGTGAAAAAAGTCGAAGATGTTGTGTTGGCAGATCGAAGAGTGACCATCAGGCATGTAGCTGAGGTCACAGGGATCTCATATGGCAGCGTTCAAAGAATCCTTGCGAACGAGTTGCATATGAAAAAGGTCTCTGCGCGTTGGGTACCCAGAATGTTAACCGACGAGCAAAGAAAAATCGAGTTGACATTTCGAGGTCAATCTCGAAAAGTTCAAACAGATCAAGAAAATTTTTGTTCCATTTTGTGACTATGGACGAGACCTGGATCCACCATTTTGATCCTGAAACGAAACAACAATCGATGACTTGAAACGAGCCTCCTCACCGACGCCAAAGAAATTCAAAGTTTCAAGTTCGGCGGGAAAGGTTATGGCATCTGTTTTTTGGGACGCTCAAGGCATAATTATGGTGGAATATTTGGAAAAGGGAGCCACTATTACGGGCTCTTACTACGCAGACCAAATAAGAAGATTACAGGAGGCCATTAAGGAAAAAAGACGCGGCAAACTGCGAGCTGGAGTGCTGTTTCACCAAGACAACGCACCGGCTAACAAAGCCGCAGTTGCGATGGCTGCCATTCAAGAAACAGGATTCGAACTGCTCGAACATCCTCCCTATTCGCCAGATCTAGCTCCTAGTGATTTCTACCTCTTTCCTCGGCTCAAGGAACGCCTCCGAGGCAAGAAATTCGAACGATAGCGAAGTAATGGCCGCTGTTGAAGCGTTTTGGGAGGTCAAGACAAAGAATTTTTTCAAAGGAATCCTGGGTTTAGAAAAAAGATGGACTAAATGTATTGATTTGTTAGGAGACTATGTAGAAAAATAAATTATTATTTTAACTTTAATTACCGTGTTTTATTTTCATTATCATTACTTTTGGATCACTCCTCGTATGCGTTAGGTATATGGATGTGGAGGAGGCGAGAGAGGTGTGTCAGAATCGTGCCAAATGGATGTCCGTAGTCTCTGCCTACCCCTCTGGGCGATAGGCGTGAGTGAGAAGGAGTTTTTATTATAATATTGAAAGTATTGAAATTTTTAATTTTGAAAATTATTGGACGAATAAGTATTTTCTATGTTGTCCATAAGCGGAGGAATAAAATAATTTAGTCGTCCAATTAGTGAATGTTTATTGATAAATTAGTCGTCTGATTGGCAGACGACTAGAATCGGCCGATAAAAAAATGTGCCATCGAGTTTTATGCGTATTGCTCTGAGAGTATGTAATTATGCAACTTTAAGTAAAGTATTTTACTTTTAAATGACTTTTTTAATATGATCCCCATTACGTGAACTGTTTGCTCGTTTGTCAACCTTACTAGTAAAAAGTAGCGGAAAAAGAAAATAAAATAGAGTTAGATGTTGACAAGGGTTAGACCCTTAGATTTGTACATAAATTAGATGTCTGTTTCTTTATAAAAAGGCATTACTTTTGTTCGAGGCTCGTTTTACCTTTATTGTATGTTATAATATGTGAATTAACGTCTTTCAAATAGTTTAATCGACTTTAAGAAAGGGAAGGTACCGATTCGCTCGCGCGCTATAGGTTGTAAAGTTTTTTCATGTTCGGGCATGAACTCTGAAAAACATAGACATGTCTATGGGCCACAGCATGAAGATCTCATTAAAAAAAAATCCTCAATTAAGAATCGAAATGCCGACGCATTTTCACCCCTGAGGACTAAGATGGAATGCCTCGTTTCTAGTAAAAGGGTCTCCGGTTCTCAACACTCACCATACGAAACACAGCAGCATTAAGCTGGTATTCTGTAAGAGCGTGGTCCTACCTAGGTCGAGCCGACCCATTGGTGCTACAACCATAATATAGCTGCAGTGTGGCTCTACCATGTAAAGAACTGCAGCTTATCGTTGATGGAACACCTGAAATCAACTTCAAACAAGGAATCGTAAAGAAAACGCATCTGTGACTGCGTTGTCATCTTTGAGGACTACAATGAAACACTTCGTAGCATATCAAATTGGAACATTGCAATGGATGCAGATATAGTTAGGACTGTGGTATCAACTTGAGTGAACTTCCAGTATTTGATTTTTATTTTTATTAGCTTAATCATTAAATCGTGATTTATAAAATAAACTGTTGTGAAAAATGTTACAAAAATATCACTTTACTCCCTAAAAATAAAAAATAAATCTTTTCAAACCAACTGTTTTCTTTTATTCGAATTACATAATCACAACTTTAGGAAAGTAAATATAATCTTTGTCGGTAGAAAATGCTTCCTTGTCGTTTTGGTATTCTTCTCTAGTTTGTGTGTAGCGCAACTTGTTTTTCATATTGAATACACAGTTCACTACTTTCTTGAGAACATTCATTATAAGAATTATGTAGAGCACACTACTCGCATTCCTCATAAACGAGATGACCAAAGGAAACGTTTATTTCTTTTACAACCTTGCGATATGTCTCGAGAGATATCTGCTTATTAGTATATTTCTCTATAAAATATTGGTGCATCATCGTAATATTTCAGTTACTGGGTAAATAAAACTTATTGGATGTTCGCGGCGAAAATGTGATACTGTTGGATTTAAACTTTGAATATGTTCTTTAATAATGCTTTTGTCTAATGAATTTTTACGTTCATAGCTTCCCCATTTGTCTTTTTGGTCATCATCTTCCTTGGGAAGAACGTGGGAAGCGACACGTGTCTACGGTATTTTTGTAAAAAAAATCTTTCATTTTTTAAAATAATTATACGAAGTTAAAGTTGTTGAATAAAGTGCTGTTTTTTTATGCAAATTTATGCGTTCAATTTGTTTCGTGGACTATTTCTGCAGTTTTTGCGTAGGAAATTTTCTTTACTTTTTTTGAATTTTACTTCCACTGTTAAGAAAACTTTTTCGAATTGAATCCTCTTTTCACGTTCTACTTACTCTTTTAAAACTCTTGTCATACGACTATAGCGGGTACTTTTCTATTTTATAATTTATAAGCTTGCATAAAGTAGTTGCCAGTTTAACTAAAAATTAAATGTTTTATTAAAATTATTTTATTTATTCTAAGTCTTGCGTACGTTTATGTTAACTAAAGTATTTGCACAAATAATTTCTCGTCAAGCATAGACGCGTTTTACGTACATAAATTGCACATGGACTAGCTTCCAATAAGCACACAAATATTTGTTCCGTGTGGGATTCGAATCCGTGTGTGAAATGTACAAGAATACTTTTAGTGTTATTATTTACATTTTATCCAAGCCCATGATTTTCGTAAGGGTATGGAAAGATTTCTTATGAATATTATAATATTTAAATTTTTAATAGAAAATTATGAACTATGCAGATTTATTATCATCGTGAAGAGTGCATAAAGTTATTGGTTTGTTACGATAAGTAAAGGACTGGGCGACATTTGAATTCGCATTAGTGATCTTAAACTCCTTGTCGCACAATGAAGTGCGTTGTGCAGCATGTGAAAAAAAAACTTTTATGTTGTGACCGCACCTTGTTATATATTTTGCCCATATTAAATTAAAGTAACTGGAAGAACGAGCTTCGCTCGGCGTTAGACGAAAATATGTATAATTTTCTAAATGATACCTATCTCGATAAATTTGTAAAGTACCTACAACATTATTTCAATAAAAAGTTTCATCCAAATCGTTAGAACTGTTTCCGAGAAACCAATACATATTATACAAAGATTGCTGACATAAATATTTTAAAACCTCTTTATGAATGAAGTTATCAGTAAACTTCTTTATTCCTATACGGCGCACACTGGCCGCTCATAAAAAAATCTTAGCAAAGACCAATATTAAGAAAACCTTTGTAATAGTTTTTCGGAATACTTGTTTTATATGAACTTTCTAGAAAGATGATATTCCGTTTAAGTTGAGTCTGATATAAGGAGATATCCCGTGTTGGTATCGTAAGAGAATCTATCACCACATTATTTCCCGTAAATGTCATAAGAGGTGACTATGGGCAATGCCAAAAAGATCTGATGGCTTCCCATAGATGGTAGTTTAATCATCTCGTTTACGATAGACGTAAAGCACTGAGATGGGCAAAGATGAGTAGCGTCGAATGTGCGAGAAGTGTGGTTCTTAAGATCAACAATCCGCCTGCGAAGCATGGTAATTGTGGCAAATATTGCCACGGGAGAGGTCCATATTCATCAGTGGAATTTTACAGCCTGATAATGCAGAAGAAGATAACACAAGTAACCGGGCTAAGAGGTAAAAAGTAAGAAATTTAAATTTCATGTGACGTACTCGTACTTACGACTGCTATAAAAATATAGTACCTATGTAAGTAGATTTTCATTCATTACAGCCTATTAAAAGTCCACTCATGAACATATAGGCCTCTCCCATAGATTGCCTTATATATATATGTCACTCTTAGCAGGCGGGCAACCGCAGTTTTTAATATTTCGAACTCTAAACAGAAAGATGCTGGCGCCCATCTACTGTTTCCGTTTCCTCTGTCGCCTTATACGACACCCGCGGGATAGTTGATACTCTTACATCATCGTCACATCTCAGCCGTCACTTGATTCCTAAATATTATACTCTACTACATTTTTGATTTACTAGACCCTTGGTAGCTCAGAGGCTAAGCGCTCGACGTAAATAACACAGTATGTCAGCAACCCGGGTACGATCCCCACCGGCAACAATAAAATTGTTAATTGCAATTCAAGTGCTAATTTTACGACGTGCTCAACGGTTGGAAAACATCGCCAAGTAACCTAATTTTTTTTATAGAATAAGGGTGACAAACGAGCACACAGTCTACCTAATGGTAAGTGCATGCTGTGGCTCATAGACATCTACATTTTTCCTCGATTAAGAATCAAAATGCAGATGCGTTGTCACTCCTGAGGACTAACATATCCCTAGTTTCCAGTAAAAAGGGTCTCCGGTTTTCTACACTCACCATAATAAAAACACAGCAGCATTAAGCTGCTATTTTACGTTGGTATTCTATGAGAGCGTGGTCCTACCCCGGTCGAGTCGAATCATTCGTGCTACAACCATAATATAGCTGTAGCGTGGCTCTACCACGTGTGAAAGTCTACATGTTTTAATAATGGAAAAAGTCCGCTAACATGCACTGGAGCAGCGCGGTGGACTAATTGCTCTATTCGCCCTGTAAAAGGAAGGGAGGTCTGTGCCCAGTAGTGGGATGTATATGTGTATAAGCTGTAACTTTATTGAAATTTACTTTTACCTTATTTACTGGTAGAACTAGTTACGACTTCACAATTTACAATATTATTTTATTTATGCTCTATGGCTACAACCTCAACTATTTCTCATCGCTTAATAAACCCTTCTCTGTTAGTGGAGTGAACAACATATTTGTTTAACACTCCATTGCGTCCGACAGTTACACGAGTTTCCTTATTCCGTTGTCTATATCCAATAGTTGTGTTTTATTATTGTTTTTTTTTTAAGTTCACATAAAAAATATTGCGGAACCATCTATAGATATAAATAAAATTGAAGTTTATGTCTGTAATATTGAAATAACTGGCTTATATTAAGCACAGAGGGTAATTTGTATGCTATTAAGACATAAATAACCATTTTTTAAATTTATATCTGTTTGTTTGACTGCCCGAAGATTAGCCCGAACAGGGGCTAATCTTCGAAATGGTTGTACGATAGTCATGAAACTTTAGGAACAGATAAAGAGCAATGCCAGGAGGGATGTGGGCTATATTTTTTCCGGATAAGTTGGAGATTTAAAAAAATATAAAAATAACACCACATTGATAGATCTTATCAAGACGAAACCGGGACGAGTCGCTAGTGAAGAACAATAAAACATTGCAATATCTCGCTGAAAAGAAATTTCTAAATATTTTTCTGTTAATCTCATCGTTATCAGCCAGTAACATTTCACTACTATACGAGCCTTCCCTTTAGTAGGATTTGCCCTAATCACCTCTGTCTGCACTGCAGGCAGCTAAAAATAAACTTCCAACTATATAAAATAAATACATGTTTAAAATATTGTCTATATTTTTACAAAACTATAGTTTTTTTAAGAAATACGGTGACAAGCAGTAGTGACGGCACTGTCCTGTGTGGTATGTGGGTGCTGTGGTCCATAGACCGCATACCATACCATCAGGTAGACTATGTGCTCGTTTGTATGGTATTCAATAAAAAATCTTCTTTTCTTTATTCTTCTCTTTTTTGTTTGCCGTTTTTTATAACGCTGCTTTTTATTAGGTATATTACATAAGATTTAGATTTCATCATTACAGCCTATCAAAGTCGATTACTGAAAAAAGGCATCCTCATAGATTACCTCATAGAAGAGATATTGGTCATAGTTGCCACGCTTGGCAGGCGGGTTGGCAACCCAGTTTTTAATTAATTTATGCTGTTATCAGGAAAATGCTGCTGCGGATCTCCTGTTTCACTTTTCCCCTGTCGCCTCTTAAGATACCTACAAGACGTTATGGGTTAGTGGATATTCTTACCGCCATTACACGGTATTTGAAAGTTAATTGTAAATCTTAGATTATTATAGAAATAACGAATACACTAATTAAATGTTTCGTATTCTTTATTCGTTAAGTACGATTAGAATTCCCTTTGCGATCGTCACTTATGTGTATAAACGTGCGTGCAATCAGCTAAATTTGGAGTTGCCTGATTAATATGCCGTGAGACCTTGTTGCAAGCAACATATTAAAAATCTATTGAACCATTAAAGATGGCTCACCGCTTTTGGTTATCAAAGAAGGCAAAATAAAAGTAATTTTTAGTCGAGTTCAATAAAGTAGTACGTACTGAATCTTATGTTAATTATATCTAAGCTGATTATTACCGATTTTAACGATTTCTTTTCATTGAATAAACTACGAAGGTGGTCCCATTTACATTTCAAGAAAATATTCCTCCAAAAAAGTTGGGAAAAATAGAGGATGAAATTTTAATGTAATTTATTGTTTAGTTCACTCAAATAGGGTTTTAATTCGTCGATAAATTTTTCTTAGCACCAATTTCAGAAGCTTTTAACTTATGTGGAAATAGTTACTTTTTTAGAAAAGTTTAATTGTTCTTGGATGCGAAATTAATTTTATTCATTGATACATAAATCATTATTCTGTAAAGTCAATTGGTAAACTCGTGTATATCACCTGCGTCTTTGATCAGTCGTTTAGTTGACAGACATATTTTTAGTAGCGGGTAGATATAACGGCCGCAGTTGTTTATAAACTCTTTGAGGCTGCCACTTAGCGAACATTGTTCTGTATTATATCACCATGACGTGAATCACGTCGGTTTATGTGTATTGCGGGCCTGTTCCCGCGTCTTTATATAAATGTTTTCTCTGTGATATTGAATATTTGAATATTGTGTCGTGTGGTGGCGGCGTTAGGGAATCCATCAACGCATTACGTCCCGTGGGTGGCTTCCGATAAATGGTGGTATAACCATTCTTTATGCCGGACGTAAAATACCAAGACCGGCGACGCCGAGCAGCGGCGAAGGTATGAGACGTCTGGAACTGCCATCACCAATCAATCTGCCAAGCGTGACGATTAAGGCAAACCCACGATTGGCAACAACGGGAGAGGTGATCGACAGTGGCAGCAGTAGATTTTTGTATGCTGATGAAGTTGAAGAAGAAGTTTATTGTTATTATTTATGATTGTGTTATTGATTGACACTAATTGCGTTGGTAACATTTATTATTTATATGATTGTTATTTATATACATGTTGTAACTTTGGTTGCGAAATCATAAAAGTATAGTTTACGTAAAGTTTTTTGTGCTAACGCGTAAGAGATCCTTAGAAAGAAAAGTGAAGAAAAATGTTTATTGGATGCTACAAATAAATAAATACTTATATTACCACTATTATATTATAAGTATAATATGTATTTTTTTCATTACTAAATATTGTATTAGCAAATAGACATCGTATTTGGCATTATGCTGCAGTGGTAGGTATGACAACAGCGCAATTGACGAGCAGTCGCTAAATCTAAGTTTTGCCTATAAAATAATAAGAATTACAGAATAAAACATACATTAAAATTGTAGAAAGCTTTAAATTTTCTACTGTCCTACGTATTTAACTTAGTTTTTATTTAATCTTATTTAACATGTTGATAACCTGTGACCTAAAATATATTCTCTCTGACAAACAAAACGCTCAAAGTCCTGATGACATTATTATCGAGTAAGATGTTTAGTTGGGTCACTGGGTTTTGTGTCGCTAGAACTGGGTCAAACAGTAATCCAGTAGTCCAATGAATATTCGTCATTTATAATCTAAGCTTGTAGATATCTATAATGAATTTCCTTAAATTATGATGGTCTTGATCATCATTAGGAATTAATGATTTTTTTATTTTTTTTATTTATCATTACAACCCATCACAACTACCACAAAGTACAGTCCTGACTCTCCATCTAGTGGCGCGTAGCCCACTAGATGGAGAGTCGACCCGAATACTTAAATGATAATATTGTTACTAAAAATTTTAACTTTGTGATTGATTTACTGGTTTTTTATAGTATAAGGGTGACAAACGAGCACACAGTCCACCTGATGGTAAGTGGTTGCTGTGGCCCATAGACATGGACATCTATTCTTGATTACGAATCAAAATGCAGACACGTTGTCACCCGTAAGGACTAAGATGGAATACCTCGTTTCCAGTAAAAAGGGTCTCCGGTTCTCTACACTCACCATACGAAACACAGCAGCGTCAAGCTGCTATTTTACGCTGGTATTCTGTGAGAGCGTGGTCCTTCCCCGGTCGAGCCGACCCATTCGTGCTGCAACTATGGCTCTACCACGTAAGTGGTTACAATTTTATTACACTAAAACTTAGAGATTTGGCATGTTCTGCAGTAAAACACCCATCTTTGAACTCGATAGTAGCAGTAGCAGTAGCACTTTTTCACTTAAATTGTTTTTTCAACCAACGTTTAAAATGGATGGATCAAACAATTTGACAAATTACTAGTGATTTGTCGAATGTGGTTTGAACCGAATACGAAATTCGGTAAAAATCGGCTTATTTTCGCCGCACGCTTCTGTTTATTTTCGTAGTAAATTTTAAATACCAATAGATAAAAATAATATTAAAACACCCTTTTATAATTATGTAATTTATAATTGTGTTTTTTTAATGTTTTTCTTTTATGTTATCTTCTATAAAAATTAAAAAGTGATTTCTTTGGAAATTAAAGTTACAATTAGTTACTGATGTTTGTTAAAACAATTCAAACTTTATTTCATTTTTGTTTTAAGTTAATGTCTATGACTATTTCTTATTCGACAAATTTGATTTATAAGACTCCTTAATTAAGAAGAAATAATTTAATATTTTTTTATTCTATAAAAAATAAAAATTTATGTAACAAACTAGCAAAATGATAATGATAGTATTTATTAATTAACAAATACAATAACAAATGACCATGACTATATATTATGTATATAAGGAACTTATTTTATTTTACAGGTATGACTTTTGACTTTACCTTTTTTTTGTACAAAATGTTCGGCATGTTGCTATTATGAAAAAAAATTGATTTCTAATTGGGCCACCATACTTTATGACTGCACTGAAGTTTAAATTATCATGTTGAATGGCTTTAGAAAACAAATCGCATAATTATATAATTTCATAATTCATAACGTCTGTTGTACTCATTTTTAACCAACTTAAAAAAGGAGGAGGTTCTAATTTCGAGTATATGTTTTTTATAGATGTACGCAGATTGTGAACCGATTTTAATGATTCTTTTTTTAATTAAATAGGCTTTACCTCAAGGGTCCCATTAAATTTTGAAGAAAAAAATCCGCCCCAAGGGTAGAAAACAGGGGAAAACGTTTCATATTGGACTATTGTTTAAGGAATTTCATATGATATCTTCGCAGATTGATAACCGATTTTAATGATACTTTTTTTATTAAATAGGTTGTACTTCAAGGGTGGTTCCATATATATTTGGAGAAAAAATTCCACCCCTAAGGGTAGCAAATAAATAACTTATTTTTTATCAATTTGAAGTCGGTGTTTACTTTTTGTTAAAAGTTATAATTATGGCACTATAGATTAAGTAAATATAGTCGTCCTTAGTAAAGTGTTGATATAGTTTATTTATTTATTATACAACTGAACTGACTTGAAAGGCGGTTTTCGGACACGGGATGGAAATGGTATCAGAATTAATTAACCGTTGTGTCTGTGTCGCTGTAGTTATGCATTTCCTTTGCGGTCCGGTTGACTGAGGAAACTTCAGTTTAACGTTGTTTGTTCGAGCTCATTATGTAGTCTGCTCGAGTGTTTTCTTAACTGCTGAAAAGCAAAATTAAAAATATTTCATCTGGCTGGAATGACTTTTGTGTTCCTTAGTTTTGTAATTGTTTAGAGTATTTTCATTTCATTTATATTGAATTAATCTATACATAGAATGTAATGATTACCGTTTAGTGGCGGTGTAAGAATATCCACTACCCCATATCGCGCCGTGGGTGTCATAAGAGGCGACAGATGAAAACAAACTAGGAGATGGACAGCAGCGTCTTCCCAATAACAACTCAAAATAAAAAAATGCTGTTGCCATCCCGCCTACAAAGCGTGGGAATTATGGTAAACATCCCAAATATGAGACAATCTATGGATGAGGCCTATATTCAGCAGTGGACTTTGATAGCTTTTAACGGTAACGGCATACATAGGATAGAATCACGGAAAGATCTAAATGAACATGGATACGACAAAGATCATGCGTAGCATCATGTGGTTGTGAACATTATTGACGAGAAGTTGACGACTATGCTTACCTAAGACAAATTGTTGTAAGTCCAACTCCGACTGAGAGGTCAATCAATGGATCCAAATCGTTTCGCTAGTGTTCAAGATATTGCGATTTTCCTTTGTGTAATACCACAGAATAAATAATAGTGGTAATACCTCGAATGATCTACTTTGACGCCAAATTTCAAGTTTCTAAGTAACCTAGAAGTGACTTATGTTGTTGATGAGTGAGTTAATCATAAAATGACACTTTTCAGAACTTTATCACTCAAGAACTATAATAGCTTTATTCATAAAATTTGAGATTCTAATTATTCAAGGAGGCCTTATTAGTTATTCAAAATTGCAAGTATGCAGGTCTAGTTTTTGAGTTCTGGGGTTCGAAAGTAACTCAAAATGGCTCGTGTAAATAGACACACTACCGGTGTACACACTAGTATACACAGTTAGTTTTTTTCGAACTTATCTAACACACTGCCGTGTCTCTAAACTAATGCAACATATACATTTTAATAATTAACAAAATCTTTTATAGAGTATGGGAGTTATACCTGATGGTAAGTGGATGTTGTGGCCCATAGACATCTAAATTTATCCTCCGTTAAGAATCAAAATGCAGATACGTTGTCACCCCTGAGGACTAAGATGGAAAGCCGCGTTTCCTGTAAAAAGGTTCTCCGATTCTCTACACTAACCATACGAAACACTGCAGCATTAAGCTGCTATTTTACTCTGGCCGTCTGTGAGAGCGTGGTCCTATCCCGGTCGAGCTGGCCTATTCGTGCTACAACCACAATATAGCTGCAGCGTGCCTCTACCACGTATATCCCCTCACGTGTCATGACGCCCGCAGGGGGTTGACAGCGCATGTATGCCCGTGTGTCAGCCGACCCCGTGTGCCCATTTCTCAATTAAACACGCCTTGTCTTTAATCTATGTTGTTCAAAGATAAAACGCTGTTTTAATCTTTGAACAACATAGATTAAAGACAAGGCCGTAATGTAACGTTTTCAAACGTTTTCGAATTGAACATTTTCGATTGTTTTAACCGATTTTTGTTTTGCCGAGTAAAAGGAGGTAGATATTAAAAAGTTTATGGTGTGAAAAAAATTATTTAAGGGGTGTGAGTTTTTAATCTCTTTTGATATAATGTTGTATTGTTATGTAAATAAAACAAATACCTTTTATATAATGGCTTAATTTCATAATCCTTACACTTTATGTACAAGAAACCGGCAAAATTACGTCGATACATATATATACCGAGATTGATAATATTATAAAAATAGAATTTAATATTTATAAAGTAGAATCAAATATCTTAATTCATAACGAATCGATGCGTATAAGTTTTATACATAGCTGGCATACAAAATTAAAAAGATATCATTGTTTACATTAGCGCCTACCGGTATCGCGCGACCTCCCGAACGGCCCTTGACACTTGACACGTAAAAACATATAATGGTTCGGGCACATGAGGGGAATATTTAAATTTTAAATACACACTGCCTATGCGACGTCTTTTTTTTTCCGAATTTGGCTGACACATTGTGTCTATTTTGCAATATAATTTTAATGATTAACAAAATCTATTTAATTTTGGTTCTAAATTACCATAAACATATATTTAATCTCCTAAATGTTTTGAACTTTACGATTAGTTCAGCTCATTTACCTTCCTAAAAAGGGTTTTTTATGCAAGGGCTTCCAAACTTTCTTAAAATTTGTTTTAATTGAGCCCTTATTTTACGGTCTACTTATTTATTTAAAAACTTTCCTGTCTTGCGAGCAACCACCGAGTTATTTAATTAGAGTATCTCGTGTTTTCCATAAACTTCCTCTAAATACGCATATTAAGTACTAGCTGATACCCCACGCTTCGCTGGGCGCACGATAATATTTTATTGCGGAGACCCTTTTTACTGAAACAGAGGCATGCCATCTTAGTCCTCACGGCTGACAACGCATCTGTATTTTGATTCGCAAACGAGGATAGATGTAGATGTCCATGGGCCACAGCAACCACTTACCATCAGGTGGACTGTGTGCTCGCTTGTCACCCTTATCCTATAAAAAAAGACAACACAGAATAATAAAAACTGTGGTTAGCAACCCACCTACCAAGCGTGGCAACTATAACAAACTCCTCTCCTATGA